>OY293413.1:54950634-55614106 GCA_958502065.1 Chrysolina americana
TGGATGTTCCCCACAGAATCTGCAGGTGCTGTCCTCCTCTAAGCCTAGCTTCCATAGGTGTTCTTTGAGTCTGCAGTGCCCCGTACACAAAGTGGTTCAGATGAAGACGCTGATGATGTATTCAATAGAAATGACGAAGAACACGAAGACGATATCGCCAATTCAGCAGGTTTTAGTAAACAAGTTATAGACGAATACATTAACCAATATCCTGTAATGTCTCACCAGTACATTATGAAACACTGGGAAAAGAGCAAAGAAATTGATAAAGTATACGGTCCTGAATATGACTCACAAAAACTCTCGCGGCTACGCAAAAAGTGCTCTGAAATATAAGTACACAGACATCATCAAGCTTATGATTCCTCCAGCAACTCGTCTTTCAACAGTTGGTAACGGTTTAGATAATAATCAAAAACCAGTTTCAGAATTTATGACGTATAATACCAATTCCATAGAATACATTAATTGGGATGACCCCAACGAACTTTGTGATCGTCTCAAATTACTGACAGCTGGAAACACTTCACATGGTAACGAAATTACCTTAATCCTTACTGAATTCAATATCATTCAATAAAAGTGATAATTTTTATTAGAATACGTGCGTTGTATGATTCATTAACATTTCAGATAAAACAAAAATGGGGCTTTCTGCATACGTATATCGAATTGGTGAACAACAAAAGCAGTTGTACATAATAGAATGATGAAGCAACTGGACCACCATGCATACACTAAGTGCCAGCTTGGTTAAACTTGAAATGAATATGGAAAATATTCAAAATGAAGCAAATGAGCTGTAGAAACGAGTTGACGATAAAACGCAGACACTTAATGGTTTTCCTGTTCAAATGAAGCAAACAAATGACGAACGTTATAACAAATTGATGATGTTTGACAAAAAATTCAACCGACGGTACGGAAGTGATATTGAAAATATTCGCGAAGATATATTGAAGAAAGTAGCGGAAATAACTGATTTCATTGATTCACATAACAATGATCTGAATTTATCTACGAAGCAAAGTGAGGGGAAAATCAAAAAGGATTTGAACCAATTTCGAGGCGATATCATACTGGAACTTGAGAAAATAAAGTTGGATATAGCAAATCTGAAGGGGGTGCTGTCAAGAAAATAACAAATTTTAACCCAATAAATTGAATTGGCTGTCATTATTAGACTCAGTTATGACGTCCAAAGAGAAGATTCAACTCGCCCACGAACTGCACAAACCAATTAGAAAAACATATCCTCGACGTCGTACCATCATCAAAGAATTAGACGATCTCTGGCAAGTAGACTTGGGGGAAATGAGACCTGACTCTCATCAAAATCGAAATTTCAAACTAATTCTAGTCGTTATCGATTGCTTTTCAAAATTTGTATGGTCCAGACCTCTCAAAACTAAGACAGGCGAAGAAATTACCAAAACATTTGCAAGTATTTTGACACATACAAAACGTTGTCCAAAAAATCTTCAGACACAATTCTACAACAATAAACTCCAAAGATTAACGAAGAAACATAAAATCAGTCATTATAATTCTTACACAATCATGAAGGCCTCTTTGGCTGAACACGTCATAAGGACTTTGAAAGAAAGACTATTAAATTTTTTCAGTTGAAACGGCACTTTTTTCCAAAATTTATACCTCGGAGATTTTAAAATCATTGAACAAGTGCAATGTTTATGCCTATGCTGATGATACACAAATGTTGCTTAGCTTTCCTAAGGAACATATTGATGAAGCGCAAGATGCTATCAACAGAGACCTTGAAATCATTGAGCAAAAGAGTACTTCGCATAGTCTTAAACCGAACTCGTCTAAATCAAAGTTACAAATTTTTTCTCCTAATAACCTTCATGAATTCATTCATCGCAATCTCATTATATCGTTGAATAATAAACACTCCGTTAACCATATTCGATGCAACAAAAAATCTAGGATTAATAATTGATAAGGACCTGCGCTTCAAAACTCACGTTGATAGCTTACTGAAAGGAACGTACAACTCCCTAAGAACTCTATATAGTAATAGATTTGTGTTGAACTTTAACATACATAAGACTCTCTGCGAAACTCTTGTTCTTTCACAGTTTACATACTGTGAATTTTTATATGGGCCTTGTCTTGATAGTGTGTATAGATACAAAATACAGAAGGTACACAATTTCTGCATACGCTTCATTCACGGTCTCCAAAGATATGATCATGTTACCGAAAAACGTATCAAGTTGAAATGGCTTAATATGGAAAATTGCAGAAAACTTAATTTTTCTATGTTTATTTATAAAACGCTGAGGGACCAGGACAACTCCTATAATTTGCTAGCTAGATTTCAAACTCACTCAGTCAACGTCAGATACAAAGATAATTTTACAATGCCACAACATTCGACAGCCTTATTTCAAAGAGACAATGCTGTTAAACTTTACAATTCAATTCCAAACCATGTTAAATTATTGGGTTCACTTGCTTTCAAAAGATATATGGTAGATGGTCTAAGAGCCACTCAGTAGATCCGTGTCTAATTCAATGATATGTCACTTTATTAATGAAACATCATTTGCTACTTATGATTTTATGATGTCGCTTACTGGACCACCTTTCATCTTCGACTGTTTGCCACTAGAAGGTTAGGTGTAAGAGTAGCCCAAGGCTAAATCTCGCCTTCTTGTAGTGGAATGAGAAGATAAATACTTTTTGATTTGATGATATGTGTTATAATAAAAAATAAAGTCCATATTATTATTATTATTATTATTATTATTATTATTTTTTTTTTTTTTTTTCCGTTAGGAATTACCCAGTCAGGCCCTGTCTCCGGAGCTCCGACACTTCCGGAGGGCGCGCTGGCGTGTCATTAACCCCAGTAAACACTCCCCACGTCCATGGGGTAAGTGATTACTGGGTCCGAGAATCATGTGCCCTGAGTAGGCGGAGTGAACCAAGCATTACGGCCTTCTGCATTCGCCCGGCTAGGATTTCTGCCATGTCACGGCAAGCCGGTATGATTTTTAGGTTTGAGAGCAGTGTGTCCATCATTCCACCAAGGACCCCTATTATCAGAACCACCATCTTGACAGAATGGTTTGGGTAAAGCCTGCGGAGTTCAAAGAGAAGATCTCGATATTTAGTCCGTTTTTCCTCCTCTTTTCGGACGATGTTCGTTTCGCCAGGAGCTGAAAACTCAATGACGAAAATCGTCCTACTTTGATGGTCGAGGAGTACTACATCAGGCTTATTGGCTTGTATTTGCCTGAGGGTGGGGAATGAATAGTTCCAATAGATTCGGCACTTCTCATTCACCACCACGGACTCAATATCCCCCGGAGCATAAGGCAACACTGGTGTCTCGTCTACACCGTACGAGTGTCGTAGATGGTAGTACAACACTCGTAGGGCCGCGTTATGTCTGTGGATATAGGCTGAGACCGCATAAGCTGCACAAGCTGACAGCAAATGCATTATGGTCTCAGCTGCCCCACGACACGCTCTGCATCTAGTGTCAGGGACCTCTACACCCATCACGCGACTGCGGTAGACGAGAGTGTTGAAGACACCATCCTGGCAGGCCATTATGAATCCCTCGGTCTCCGACTTCAGCCCACTTGACCTGAGAAACGAGAAGGTCAGGTCTCTGGATAAGCCTAGGTCTTCAATGTTCTTGAAGAAGACCCCATGCATCGGCTTATCCTTATGTAGCTGCAGGAGCCTCTCACACTCCGCAGCTTTTACGTGGGCTTTTTGCTGAACGGGTTCCAACTCGGTGATAGAGTTTGGGTTTGTCCGTTCAGTGTCGAATACGAGCTCGAGTTCATCGGCTGCACGGGTTGCTGCCTTGAAAAGAAATGCTCCAATCCCTGCCTTTTCATGATCACATACCAAGCAGAGAAGGAGATCTGAACTCCTGATGACTTTACAGGCTCCATCCAGTACCATTACTTTTTTTTTTTTTTTTCCGTTAGGAATTACCCAGTCAGGCCCTGTCTCCGGAGCTCCGACACTTCCGGAGGGCGCGCTGGTGTGTCATTAACCACAGTAAACACTCCCCACGTCCATGGGGTAAGTGATTACTGGGTCCGAGAATCATGTGCCCTGAGTAGGTGGAGTGAACCAAGAATTACGGCCTTCTGCATTCGCCCGGCTAGGATTTCTGCCATGTCACGGCAAGCCGGTATGATTTTTAGGTTTGAGAGCAGTGTGTCCATCATTCCACCAAGGACCCCTATTATCAGAACCATCATCTTGACTGAATGGTTTGGGAAAGGCCTGCGGAGTTCAAAGAGAAGATCTCGATATTTAGTCCGTTTTTCCTCCTCGTTTCGGACGATGTTCGTTTCGCCAGGAGCTGAAAACTCAATGACGAAAATCGTCCTACTTTGATGGTCGAGGAGTACTACATCAGGCTTATTGGCTTGTATTTGCCTGAGGGTGGGGAATGAATAGTTCCAATAGATTCGGCACTTCTCATTCACCACCACGGACTCAATATCCCCCGGAGCATAAGGCAACACTGGTGTCTCGTCTACACCGTACGAGTGTCGTAGATGGTAGTACAACACTCGTAGGGCCGCGTTATGTCTGTGGATATAGGCTGAGACCGCATAAGCTGGACAAGCTGACAGCAAATGCATTATGGTCTCAGCTGCCCCACGACACGCTCTGCATCTAGTGTCAGGGACCTCTATACCCATCACGCGACTGCGGTAGACGAGAGTGTTGAAGACACCATCCTGGCAGGCCATTATGAATCCCTCGGTCTCCGACTTCAGCCCACTTGACCTGAGAAACGAGAAGGTCAGGTCTCTGGATAAGCCTAGGTCTTCAATGTTCTTGAAGAAGATCCCATGCATCGGCTTATCCTTATGTAGCTGCAGGAGCCTCTCACACTCCGCAGCTTTTACGTGGGCTTTTTGCTGAACGGGTTCCAACTCGGTGATAGAGTTTGGGTTTGTCCGTTCAGTGTCGAATACGAGATCGAGTTCATCGGCTGCACGGGTTGCTGCCTTGAAAAGAAATGCTCCAATCCCTGCCTTTTCATGATCACATACCAAGCAGAGAAGGAGATCTGAACTCCTGATGACTTTACAGGCTCCATCCAGTACCATTATTATTATTATTATTATTATTATTATTATTATTATCATTATTATTATTATTATTATTTTATTATTACTTACACATGGTTAGATATTTTACAAATTCCTAAAATAATACGCGACACAGTAAGACAGGCTTGAAGCAGACTGAAATCAACAAAGCCAACGAAATAGTAATTCTCAAAATAACATACAACTACTTAAAAATAGCCGGACCATGAAAGTTCAAAGTCGGTAATATTGTGAGACAACACCGATTCTATCTCAATTTCACACCAGATTTGTAACAAGTTTTTTTTTTTAAGTTGGTACTCAAGTTGGCACACCTGTCACACCAGATTTGTCACTATATTTAGTGACGTCATAGGGCGTAGTCATCCGGAATCCAAGATGGCCGCCTTAATGTCTATGTCATGGAGCGTGGTCATCCGAGAACTAGCCAATCACGTGGCCACGTCAAAGCTTGTCATAGAGCGTGGTCATGCCATACCCAGACATCCGGTGTTTATGTTATCTGTAAGCTCGTGACCTCGTTAAAGCCACGTGCATTATTGCTGATTCATCTATAGTATGTTTATATTAATTCGTCTTAATTACCCAGACATCCGGTGTTTATGTTATCTGCCAGCTCGTAGGTCGTTAAGGCCACGTGCAGTAATCGCTAAGTCATCGGACGTGGTCTTCCTAGCCCCCCCCCACTTTCCAGTCACGTGTGGTTTCGTCACAGCTTGTCATCGGGCGTGGTCATTCTGAAGCCATCATGGCTGCTTCAGCAAGAAATTTGCGTGGTCACAAAACACTCTAACCACTAAGACCATCAGAGCTTAATATAAATATATGGTGAAAATATATAAGCACCGACAAATGGGGGCCCCGGACGATCGGTACGTGTCAGTTGAATAAACTGAGCGTTTCGCCACCGTCTCCATTACCCAAAGTGTTTATATTATCCAGCAAGATGAACACGTGCAGCATTGCTGACTTGCAAACATTCCTATCCAGACTTGTCTGTGAGAAGCGAGGTCACGTCTTGATCAGTGTGCCGTTGGCAAGGATTATGTGATCTGCGTGGAAAGGACTATGGAGGTGAGAGGAAAGCCAGCGTAGCTTCCATCGGACGAACGTGTCTCACGTCACGTCACGACGAGGTCCTCGTCAAAAATAGTACGATCCTGAAAAAACACCAAATCAGACGAATACATGAAAAAAATATTGGAAACATTCAAGTGAGTAGGTTGATTTCAATTAAACACATCTTGGAGTATTTCAGAGAAGTAATCGAGGTCGTGAACAAGATTTCCGTTCAAAGAAAGAGAATAAATTTGAGCTAACACAGTATCGAGATGACTTGGAATATTTTTTAGTGGAGTACAAGTTAATTCAAATGGACAGCGGTAGTCTCGTAGCGACGAAGTTCACATTAAGAATAATGCGATACTGGAAAAATAACATATCTGACGAATACATGAAAATAATTGGAAAAATTCAAGTCGGTGGGTTTATTCCAATTAAACAAATCTTGGAGTATTTCAGAGAAGTGTTCGAGTTCGTGAACAAGATTTCCGTTTAAAAAAAGAGAACAACTTCGAGCGAACACAGTATCGAGAGCACTTGGAATATTTTTGAGTGAAGACCATGTTAATTCAAATATGCAAAGATGGTCTCGTAGCGACGAGATCCTCGTCAAAAATAGTGCGATCCTGGAAAAACACCAAATCTGAAAAATACATAAAAAAATATTGGAAAAATTCAAATTCAAAAAAAAGTGGGTTCATTTCAATTAATCATATTTTTGGAGTATTTCGGAGAAGTAATCGAGGTCGTGAACAAGACTCCCGTTTAAAAAAAGAAAATAATTTGGAGTATTCCAGAAAAATAATTGAATTCGTGAAAAAGATTTCCGTTTAAAAATAGAGAATAACTTCGAGCGAATACAAAACACACGAACACAGTCTCGTAGCGACGAGGTCCTCGTCAGACATAGTGCGATCCTGGAAAAATACCAAATCTGACAAATACATGAAAAAAATATTGGAAACATTCAAGAAAGTGGGTTCATTTCAATTGAACACATCTTGGAGTATTTCATAATATTATCGAGGTCGTTAACAAGATTTCTGTTAAAAAAAAAATAATAATTTCGAGCGAACACAGTACCGAAATGACTTAATATTTTTGATTGAAGTCCATGGACAGCGATGGTCTCGTAGCGACGAAGTTCACATAAAGAATAATGCGATACTGGAAAAACACCATATTTGACGGAGTTCATGTTAATTCAAATGGTCTCATAGCAACGAGGTCCTCGTCAAAAATAGTGCGATCCTGGAAAAACATCAATTCCAACGAATACATGAAAAAAATAATGGAAACATTCAAGTGAGTGGGTTGATTTCAATTATACAGTTCTTTGAGTATTTCAGGGAAGTAATAGAGTCCGTAAACGAGTCCTCTGTCAAAAAGCCAAATAATTTCGAGTGATCACAATATCGAGATGACTTGAAATACTTTTAAGTAAAGTTCATGTTAATTCAAATAGGCAACGATGGTCTCATGGCGACGAAGTCCACATAAAAATAATACGGCACTGGAAAACCACCATATCTGACGAATACAAGGAAATAAATAGGAAAATTCAAGTGAGTGAGTTGATTTCAATCAAACACGTCTTGCAGTGTTTCAGAGAAGTGATCGAGTCCATGAATGAGTCCTTTGTCGAAGTGCCAAATAACTTCGAAGGAACACAGTATTGAAATGACTTGAAATATTTTTGAGTGAAGTCTATGTTAATTCAAATAGGCAAAAAAGGTCTCGTAGCGACATGGACTTCGAAAGGTTCAAAGTGGGTGGTGCTATGCTTCTTTGACAACATTATACTCATTCAAATTCACAGGCGGGTTTCAAACTTCAGTTCGAAAGATTCACACTAGATGGCGCTACGCTTCTGTCGCAATAATATATCCAGTTGTGTTCATACGACAGCTTGAAATATGACTGGATTAGCTATTATTTGCTGAAAATGAGCTGTGACAGATGGTCTACCACCTCAGACGTTGTACATTCAATACTTGGAAACGGGACACGAAATTTGGTGAAGTTGAATTGAAACCCAGCTCAGAGCATACCAGGTCTCCAGCATATTATACTTTTCTATCGAAATAGTAGAAGAGTAGCCTGCTCAAACCAAGCCAGCTGTCTACCAACTCATCAGAAGCAATCTTAAATCTATTGATGTTTTATTTGCGATAAGCGTAAAGATAATCAAAAATTTGGAGGAAGCGGGGTCAATTCTCAAAATGGACATCTCAAAGAGAAAAAGCAATATTTGGTTTGCACACTGTAAAAGAACTGATCGTATAGGGACTTTACGCAGACTTCAAACTTTGGCGGAAAATATGAAAATTGTAAGGAATTCAATTAAAAATGCAGGAGTGGTTGGAGGAGGACAACATCAAAGTTATCATCACGAGTGAAGTGGGAAGATATTAAATCCGCATTTTCGTCAAGTCTGCGTATTGGAATAATAATGAATTTGACACATAAGGATATTGGACAAGTTTTCCAAGACGCGTATACCTTATCCAAACGTAGAATAAAGAAATTGCTGAAAAAACATCTAATGATTTAGGTTAATAATAAATTTTGTGCTGAATTTGTCAAAGATAGCTTGATTCTGGAATATAATGATAAAGAATATTTCAGTACTAAAAACACCATCATTGACAGAGATACAAACTTGAAAGGGTGGTTCCAAGAGAACGTCATTGACCATATTCGATATAAATTGTCAAAATCATTGGAATAGGAAAGAGATTCCACATTTGAAAAAATTGTTAGATTTGAAGTATATATTAGTTCACATCTGTCACAAAGGTACATGTCGGGCTCCATTCACGATGGTCTGCCATTGGATTGTCATTCGACTGCCATCGGAAGCCTTCGAAACCATACACATAGCACAAGAAAACGTCATCTGCACCGGTGTACGTGAAACCAGCTTTGTCCAACACACTAGGCGAAAATGACGAAGTTTAGCCTTTAAATGTTTCGAGTCTCGCTTCGTACTACTGCACCTCTCACACTGAAATGAAACTGCCAACTCTTTTCAAGACATTTATTTCGAATTAAAATCGTACATTACTTTTTCCTTCAAATAAATTAAACATTTCAAGAAACATAAACTATTATTCTCTTTTGTCATTGTACACAAACGAATAGCCTCGTCAAATGACAAGTTGTTTCTCGATGCTGAGTCTTTGGCACTACTCAGTACATCATGATAAAATTCTCCAAATTCCATTTCCGTGAGATACTCGATCCTGCGTGTTATCAACGTCGAGTCAATAAGAAGGATCTCTTGAACATCGAGGTCGGTTAGGTAGAAAGATGCAGTATGCTTGGAGATGCGCACTTTCGTACTCCCTTCATACTGCACCAACTCAATGCTCGACATCGTCCCAGTCTAGGGTGATTCGGACAGTGTTTTCGACATGAATTCGATTAATGGCTGCGATGAAGGTGTCCCATTCGTACATGCTGAACGGTAGACTTAAGGTGATGGTGTCTGCCTTGCATACGAGTCTCACTGCCGCCACATAACTTCGAGTCGGACTTATGCCACATTGAAGAGCGAATATGGAAGTGTTTCTAAACTCGTAGGTGGTGTTGAACACGAAGAAACGCTCCACTTTGAAAAAGTTTATTGTTTATAATCCAAAAATTGACATGGTAGGCTGTGAAAAATTGACTTGGTAGGTCGTCACTTAGCTGTCACTTGCTTTTCACTTGAGTTTCACTGAATTCACTCAAGTATCACCGGAGTGACACTCAAGTGACAGCTGAGTGACACGTACGTGCCCCAATGCTTTACTTATGGGAGATTGAAAGTTCATGTGCCACTCGGCTGTCACTCGAGTGTCACTTGAGTGAAATGGCTTTCACTCAAGTGTCACTTAAGTGAAATAGCTTCCACTCAAGTGTTACTCGAGTGACACCTGAGTAAACTGTGACTTTTTCGAAAAGTATACCATGTATATTTTTGATAGAAAAAATTGTCTTATTCCGCATTCGAAATGATGCGATTAATGCAACTGAGATATGTGAAAAATGTTCAATGGGGACGTCACTTTTTTTTTCAGCTGGAATATTGCAACAGAGATGAGCTAATTGGTTAGAAAAATTGACAAGTGTGTGGTAAAGGGGATCTGGTTATGGACTTAGAAAGCTCGATGAAAGAGAAACCATTTTCACTGTTATATTAACTTATATATACTTCCAAACTAACAATTTTTTTAAGTGTGGAATCTCTTTCCTGTTCCAATGATTTTGACAATATATATCGAATATGGTCAATAACGTTCCCTTGGAACCACCCTTTCAAATTTGTACCCCTGATGATGGTGTTTTTAGTACTGAAATATTCTGTCATTATATTCCTGATTCAAGCTATATTTGATAAATTTAGCACAAAATCTATTATTAACCTTAATCATTGGATGTTTTCTCAGCAATTTCTCTAATCTGCGTTTGGGTAAGGTATAAGCTTATGTGTCAAATTCATTATCATTCCTGTACGCAGAACTGACGAAAATGCGGATTTCACATCTTCCCACTCCACTCGTGATGTTAACTTTGATGTTGCCCCTCCTCCAACCACTCTTGCATTTTCAATTGAATTTTTTACAATTTTCAAATGTTCCGCCAAAGTTTGAAGTCTGCGTAAATTCCCTATTGTCTGCTCTTCGTTGATTGATGATATAGCTTTATTTAGCATAGGAGCAGTTCTTTTACAGTGTGCCAACCAAATGTTGCTTTTTCTCTTTGAGATGTCCATTTTGAGAATTGATCCCGCTTCCTCCAAATTTTTGATTATATTTACGCATATCATAGATAAAACATCATTGGATTTTAGTTTGATAAAAAAGTATAATATGCTGTGGGCCTGGTATGCTCTGAGCTAGGTTTCAATTCAACTTCACCAAATTTTGTTTCCCATTCCCAAGTATTGAATGTACAACGTCTGAGGTGATAGATCTGTCACAGCTCAATTTTAACAAATAATAATTAATTCCACTGACATTTCAAGCTGTCGTATAAACACAACTGGACATAATATTGCGACAGACACGTAGCGCCATCAAGTATGAATCTTTCGAACTAGAAATGTACTATTGATCAAGTTTGAAACCCGCCTGTGAATTCGAATGAGTATAATGTTGTTAAAGAAGCGTAGCACCACCCACTGTGAACCTTTCGATGTCCATGTTGCTACAAGACCTTTTTTGCCTATGTGAATTAACATAGACTTCACTCAACAATATTTCAAATCATTTCGATACTGTGTTCCCTCGAAGTTATTTGGCACTTCGACAGAGGACTCGTTCACGGACTCGAACACTTATCTGAAATACTGCAAGACGTGTTTGATTGAAATCAACCCACTCACTTGAATTTTCCTATTTATTTCCGTGTATTCGTCAGATATGGTGTTTTTCCAGTAGGTACCGTATTATTTTTCATGCGGACTTCGTCGCTACGAGACCATCGTTGCCTATTTGAATTAACATGAACTTCTCTCAAAAATATTCTCGAAGTTATTTTCTTTTTTTAAACGGAAATCTTGTTCACGAACTCGATCACTTCTCTGAAACATTCCAAGACTTATTTAAGTTGAATATACCCACACACTTGAATTTTCCTAATTGTTTTCATATATTCGTCAGATATGGTGTTTTTCCAGTATCGTATTATTCTTTTTGTGAACTTTGTCGCTACGAGACCACCGCTGTCCATTTGAATTAACATGAACTTCACTCAAAGATATTCCAAGTCATTTCGTTACTGTATTCGATCAAAATTATTTTCTTTATTTAAACGGAAATCTTGTTGACGACCTCGATTACTTCTTTGAAATACTCCAAGATGTGTTCAATTGAAATGAAACGAATTACTTCAATTTTCACAATATTATTTTCATGTATTTGTTAGATTTGGTATTTTTCCTGGATCGCACTATTTCTGACGAGGACCTCGTTGCTACGAGACCATCGTTGCCCAGTTGAATTTACATGAACTTTACTCAAAAATATTCCAAGTCACCTCGATACTGTATTAGCTCGAAGTTATTCTCTATTTTTGAACGGAAATCTTGTTCACGAACTCGATTACTTCTCTGAAATACTCCAAGATGTGTTCAATTGAAATCAACCTATTCACTTGAATGTCTCCAATATTTTTTTCATGTATTCGTCAGATTTGGTGTTCTTCCAGGATCGCACTTTTTTTGACGAGGACCTCGTCGCAACGAGACCATCTTTTCCCATTTGAATTAACATGAACTTCACTCAAAAATATTTCAAGTGCTCTCGATACTGTGTTCGCTCGAAGTTATTTTCTTTTTTTAAACGGAAATCTTGTTCACGAATTCGATAACTTCTATGAAATACTCCAAGAATTATTTATTCGGAATAAACCCACGCACTTGAATTTTCCTAATTATTTTCATGTATTCGTCAGATATGTTGTTTTTCCAGTATCGTATTATTCTTTATGCGAACTTTGTCGTTACGAGACCACCGCTGTCCATTTGAATTAACATGGACTTTACTCAAAAATATTCCAAGTCACCTCGATACTGTGTTAGCTCGAAGTTATTCTCTATTTTTGAACGGAAATCTTGTTCACGAACTCGATTACTTCTCTGAAATACTCCAAGATGTGTTTAATTGAAATCAACCTATTAATTTGAATATTTCCAATATTTTTCTCATGTATTCGTCGAATTTGGTGTTCTTCCAGGATCGCACTTTTTTTGACGAGGACCTCGTCGCAACGAGACCATCTTTTCCCATTTGAATTAACATGAACTTCACTCAAAAATATTTCAAGTGCTCTCGATACTGTGTTCGTTCGAAGATATTCTCTATTTTTAAACGGAAATCTTGTTCACGAACTCGATTACTTCTCTGAAATACTCCAAGATGTGATTAATTGAAATCAACCTACTCACTTGAATGTTTCCAATATTTTTTCATGTATTCGTCAAATTTGGTGTTCTTCCAGGATCGCACTTTTTCTGACGAGGACCTCGTCGCTACGAGACCATTGTTGCCTATTTGAATCAACAAGGACTTCACTCAAAAATATTCCAAGTCATCTCGAAGTTATTTTCTTTCTTTAAACGGAAATCTTTTTCATGAACTCCATCACTTCTCTGAAATACTCCAAGACTTATTTTATTGGAATAAACCCACGCACTTGAATTTTACTAATTATTTTCATGTAGTCGTCAAATATGGTGTTTTTCCAGTATCGCATTATTCTTTAAGTGAATTTCGTCGCTACGAGACCACCGCTGTCCATTAGAATTAACATGGACTTTACTCAAAAATATTCCAAGCCATTTCTATACTGTGTTCGCTGGAAATTATTTTCTTTTATTGAACGGAAATCTTGTTCACGACTTCGATTACTTCTCTGAAATACTCCAAAAACATGATCAATTGAAATGAACGCACGTACTTGAATGTTTCCAATATTTTTTTCATGTATTAGTCAGATGGTGATTTTCCAGGAAGCGCACTAATTTTGACGAGGACCTCGTCGCTACGAAACCATCGTTGCCTATTTGAATTAACATGGACTTTAATCAAAAATATTCCAAGTCATCATCTCGATACTGTGATCACTCGGAAGTTATTCTCTTTTTTTAAACGGAACGGCCCGTGTTCGATACCCCGCTAAAACAAATCTCTTTTCTTTAATTTGAATTTCACGCCAAAGGAACCATGATGGCTTCCGAATGACCACGCCTGATGACAAGCTATGACGAAGCCACACGTGACTGGAAAGTAGGGGCAGATGACTCAGCGATTACTGCACGTGGCCTTAACGACCTACGAGCTGGCAGATAACATAAACACCGGATGTCTGTGAAATTAGGACGAATTGATATAAACATACTATGGATGACTCAGCAATAATGCACGTGGCTTTAACGAGATTACGAGCTTACAGATAACATAAACACCGGATGTCTGGGTATGGGATGACCATGCCCTATGACAAGCTCTGACGTGACTACGTGATTGGCCAGTGCTGGGATGACCACGCCCCATGACATAAACATTAAGGCAGTTATCTTGGATTCCGGATGACTACGCCCTATGACGTCACTAATGTTGACTTTAGTAGATGATTCGCTGGATATTTCTAATTAAACTCAGGTATTTACTAACGTATATATTTCTACAACGAAATAAGAACAGCAGCAAACAAAAGTGTTTATGACCTCACACAACATGCCACCACAGCTTAAGGATACATTCTACTTATAGCAAAGTAAACTACCATGCGACAAATGACAAGTCGACATTTCAATGTTGCCAACTCTATAATTTGGTTTTAGCTATTCAGCTCAACAGCCCCCTCGCCAAAAACGTTCAAACCTAAATCATTTCTAAACCTATTATATAATACATAACTAAGACCTATTGTCAAAATATCTGCTTTTTGATATTCATTTTCGAGAAATTTATATTTTTATCAATACCAACAACCATGTCATTTTTTATTAAATTTTTTTAACTTTCAAAATTCATATGTGCGAAACGACTATGCCAAGTTAACATTTCTGTATTAAGGCTTTCAATATTTGAAAATTCTGGGACTACTAATTGAAAAGTAATTTCATACAGATTATTTCTTTGTCCTATACCAATCATACCCTTATCATTTCAAAATTTCACTATACCCTGATCAAAAATTATTTTAATACCTGCATCTTCTAATTTCTTAACCGATAACAAATTTTTTCGTAAAGTTGGCTAATATAAAACATTTTAAATGGTACATTTTATCGTCTTATTATTGACGGTTGAATATACCTCAATATTTCCAATACCTATTGCCTCAATATGGTTTTCATTTTTAACAATAGCAATTTTGATTGGCTTTTTTAAATAAGCAAGATCATAAAAATATTTTTTATCATTTACCATGTGATCAGTACAACCACTGTCTATACAAAAACATAAATCATTACCTTCACATTCCTTTTGAGTGCAATTTATCTCACTTATAAAGCTAACACTTCTGTTTCCTTGATCATCATTTTGACTTTTCCCTTCAAGGCTTTGCTCATTCAATATTGCCCTCTGATTCCCAACAAAATCTTCCTCGACTAAAACGCTCGTTGAAACTTCCACGATGTTGGCTGAAACTTTCTCGAGATTGTGGGTTGAAATTTCCTCGAGTTTGTCGATTAAACCCTTGCATGTTCCTACCACCTTTTTGAAAATATCCTCTCTGATTTCTGAATTGTCCTCTGTCCTGTCTGGAATTTCTCATAGCTGCTCTACATTCTCGTTTAAAATGTCCAAACTTTCCACAATAATAGCATCCCTCTGACATAAACGCAGTCTGGCTTGTACTGCTCTTTGCTTTGTTTCGAAATGACTGTATTTTCTCGGACTCGCCTTGTAGTTTAGTCTTTACCTGTTCATATGATAACGGACCTGGTAGGTTCTCAATTACAGTTACCACTGTATCGTATGATTTTGGAAGAGCCAAAATCAGGCTACAATTAATGTCTTGATCTTTCATTTTTAGCCCACTGGATTTTAGCTGTCGTATATCTTCTTCAAATTCTTAGAGGAGTTCTTCTAGTGTTTGACTTTCTTTCATTTTCATAGATAACAATTTTTTCTTCAGATATAATTTCCCTTGAACTCCTTTCTTTTCATACATTGGTTCCAAGGTTTACCACATTTTGAACGCAGTATCTTTCTCCCTCAAATTTTCCAGCTGTGAATCATCCACGCATTGAATTATCAAATATTTTGCTTTGGCATCATTCTTCGAAATTTCTTCCTTTTGCTTTGTATTAAACTCTGAAATATTAGTTTCACCCTCTACTAACTGTAGAACCCTGTTTTCATCCAATATTCTTTCCAGTCTAAATTTCCAGTTGAATTTTTTTTTTCAATTTAAGTGTTCAATTTGAATTTTTTGGTGTGCTCTGTCCATTTTGTTAATATTACTCAAAAAATACTAATGTTCATATCCAGTTTAATCTGGGCCCATAACCTGTTGATTTTAGTAGATGACTCGCTGGATATTTCTAATTAAACTCAGGCATTTACTAACGTATATATTTCTACAACGAAATAAGAACAGCAGCAAAAAAAAGTGTTTAAGACCTCACACAACATGCCACCACAGCTTAAGGATACATACCTACTACTTATAGCAAAGTGAACTAAAATGCGACAAATGACAAGTCGACATTTCAATGTTGCCAACTCTATAATTTGTTTTTGGCGATTCAGCTCAACAACTAAATCTAGTTACAAATCTGGTGTGACAGGTGTGCCAACTTAAGTACCAACTTAAAAAACAGCTAGTAACAAATTCGGTGTGAAATTGAGCCAGAATCGGTGTTGTCTATCTACCGAGGTGAAATAATCGGTAATAACTAGGAAAATTGCTGGTCAAACAGAAAATGTAAAGCACAGGCTGTTCAATAATTTTGATCATTCAAAGAACACCATTTGGGAACTTGTAGCAAAAATAATGTTCCAGTTTTTCAGAATGGCAGTACGAGATGTACACAGAAGAACCATATTTGAAGAGAAGGAAGATTACAGGAGATATGTTTTCTCCTTGTCATTTGGTACATAATATTTTTTCCCACAGTTGTTTTCTGTTATTGAATAGTTTCATTATTGTCTTTCTTGAATTTACACTGTCTCACTTTTTTTTTAAATTCGGAGTAGTTTCAATTAAATCTACACCTTTTCCAGTTATATTTCAGAAAGCGTCAAATTCATTTCAGAAAACGTCAATTGAATTTCAGAGTAATTACTTATATTTCGGAAAGTATCAATTGTATTTCAGAATAGTGACTTGAATTTCAGAGAGCGTCAATTGATTTTCAGAATAGTGAGTTCAATTTCAGAAAGTGTAAGTTGAATTTCAGAAAATTTAGTTTAATTTCAGAAAGCATTGAGATAGTGTGCCCAGGGATGTTGGTTATTTAATATAATTCTGGGATTTTACCTATACAGGAAGGAGGAAAGTACTAAATTAGTAAATAGGTAAAGTATACACCAATCGTACCTGCACTAAAGAGGACCTAGCAAACTTCCAAGTACAGCAGAGAAGTCTACCCCGGTAAGGGATAAAAAGCTATACGTTACGCATCCACAGGATGGGATCCACCTTTTTCTGCGAGTTCCAGATTCAGGGTTCACATAGATGCAGAGCAGGGTTGGAGTTTTTGGCAAAATACATCACATTCCACACATCGAGGAGGTAGTTATGGTAACCATTTTCTACTATAAATACCAGGCCGAAATCCAGGCGAAGGCAGTTCGTTTGAGACCTTCAAGCAGACCATAACTAGGGTTGAGCCTGAACCTAAATGGTAAGAATAATTTTCCATGTGGAATTTGAAACTTTATTCAATTGAATATGACGTTTTATTTCTTAGTTACATACAACTACTGATAAGGAACGTGAACACTCACAAAACGTAAACAGTCACAGAGTGTGACAGAACTATAGGTTTCTCAATAGCGATGTTGTCACGATACGTTTATAATTCCGACGTCACCTATGAACAAAGCGTTCTTTAGAAGAGAGGTGTTACAGAATTTCTGATGACTTTTTGAGTTTATTTATAAATATAATATTGTTGTCTTTCAGAATAATTTGAATTATAATTATCTACCTGGTTTATTTCTATGAATGTTTCTGATATTGGTTTTTTCCAGGTTTATTTTAGTATTTGAGAAATAAAAACTTACACATTCCAATATTATGATCTCCGGAACTACGCCGTTGAGACAGTATTAGAGGAATAAAAACTTACACATCCCAATAATATGATCACCGAAACTACGCCGTTAAGACAGTATCAGGGGAGTAAACATTTACACATTCTAATGATATGATCGATCTCCGGAACTATGCCGTTGAGACTGCATTAGAGAAATAGAAACTTATCTACACATTCCAATAGTATGATCTCCGGAACTACGCCGTTGAAACAGTATTAGAGGAATAACACTTATACATTCCAATAATATGATCTCCGGAACTACGCCGTTGAGACAGTATTAGAGGAATAAAAACTTACACATCCCAATAATATGATCACCGAAACTACGCCGTTAAGACAGTATCAGGGGAGTAAACATTTACACATTCTAATGATATGATCGATCTCCGGAACTATGCCGTTGAGACTGTATTAGAGAAATAGAAACTTATCTACACATTCCAATAGTATGATCTCCGGAACTACGCCGTTGAAACAGTATTAGAGGAATAACACTTATACATTCCAATAATATGATCTCCGGAACTACGCCGTTGAGACAGTATTAGAGGAATAAACATTTACACATTCTGATAATATGATCTCCAGAACTGCGCCATTAGACAGTATTAGAGGAATACACATTTACACATTCCAATATGATCTCCGGAACTACGCCGTTGAGACAGTATTAGGGAAATGAACATTTACACATCCTAATAATATGATCTCCGGAACTACGCCTTGAGACAGTATAAGGGGAATAAACATTTACACTTTCTGCTATGACCTCTGGAGCTACGCCTTTGAGATAGTATTTGGGGAATAAACATTTTCACATTCTAATAATATGATCTCCAGAACTGCGCCATTAGACAGTATTAGAGGAATAAACATTTACACATTCCAATATGATCTCCGGAACTACGCCGTTGAAACAGTATTAGAGGAATAAACATTTACACATTCTAATAGAATTCGATAGTTTGAAAATTCTATTCTCAGATGAAATTATTGGAAATATAATACTTGAAGTTCGATTATAAAAATTAATGATGTATTTCCAGAAGTTGTAATATAAAATTATTACTTTTTCCGCATTTCATTTCTTTTCACTTGTGCAGAACTTTGTATCCCAAAAGAACCAGAAAAAAAAAACAACGTGGGAAAAAGGATGTTGAATCAAAAAGGGGCTTTCCTTCATAAGCTTGTGTGCCTGAAAAACAAGAATGGGTTTCTTTATGTTAACTTCATACAGGTAGCTCATTACTCGCCAGAACAGCAGGAGAGTCAGACGATCAACACGACAGTATTTTATACGATCATATAAGGTAGGGTTATGTTCGGTCTCAGCATCAACTGTATTTGAGAATAATCAATTCGATTTCAGGAAACATCTTTGAATTTCAGAATAGTCAATTGTAAATATTTCCGAAAATATCAAATGTATTTCGGAATTCATCAATATCTACCATTTTTCACGAAATTCAAATAATTTTTTCTGAAATTATTCTAAGTTTTTCTGAATTTGAAAATAAATTTTTGTAGATAATAGAAAGTTATTGCAGTTCATAATAACGTCAGTCAGTAATAAAGTTGTCCTTATTTTGACATATACGCACGCGCAATGTGAATCAGGAATAAGGAAAACTTTATTAAAATACTGTCTGCCTTTATTAGAGGACGATTAAGGCCGGATTTAAGGTTTCTTTATTTTCACTTCGGGTTATAATTATATGCCTTTTTCAACACAATAATTGTATCATAGTATAAAATAAGTTATATAGAATGAAAAATCTGAGAAACTTGATTTCATTTATAGGTTATGAATAACGAACTCCTGTGTAAATAAGAAACAGACAAAACTGCAATATCTCTGTTCTTAATCACAGAATAGTGCCAATCACTATTAAAATGAAGTTGCCTTTAATACTGGCTGGCGTTATTGCATTATCTCTCTAATACCATCAACTGAAGTTTCATTACTTATTATACAATAACAACGAAATAATATATCAATTGGGAATTGAATATCATCTGCTCGTAGTTTTTTTCTGAACCGATACCGAAAATTCTAATCCCCAATGATTTGTGGCACATCGAGCGAATTTAATGCCCAACTGGCATATCTTCAAAAGCTGTTGAAGCCTCATGGTGTCTATTTGAATGTTGTGGTGCACGTTCACAATCACCCCCACTATTTACCAAATCGAGCCACACAAATTCAACTTTGTGATTTCGGTATTTCATAAATCATGCGCTATCTGAAATTCTTTTCACGTTCTCTGAAATACAAATGACACTTTCCGAAATCCATATGATACTTTCTGATATACAATTGACTATTATGAAATTCAAATGATGGTTTCTGAAATCAAGTTGATTATTTTGAAATAACATTGATGCTTTCTGAAATTAAATCCACTTTTCTGAAATTCAACTGATGCTATCTGAAATCCAACTTACTATTTTGAAATACAATTAACGCTTTCCGAAAATTAACTCACTAATCTGAAATACAATTGATACTTGCCGAAATATAAGTGACTATTCTGAAATTCAAATGACGCTTTCTGAAATACTACTGGAAAAGGTGTAATGTGTAATGCTATATTTAAAACTTATTTAATTGCTATCATTAGTGAAGCTAATTAATTTACTGATGATGAAATTTTAGATTAATTTGTTGCCTGAAAAGTCCTAAATTTCGATTTGATACCTGAAGACCTGAAATAGTGTGATAATTTTATGAATAGTGACTATGACATCATATCGGTACTTCAAGAAATTATTCGAATGTAAGTACGTATATCCAAAATGTTTGAAGACCAACATCAAACATAACAGAAATTTGATGCGGTACTCTCAGTTTCTCAAATGGCACATATTTTTATTACTAGATAGATTGTAAGATTGATTTTTATTTTCCAAATGATACAGATTTGTGATATGTGGGTAGTAGATATTACCTATACAAGTAGCTACCACAAAATAATGATCTACAATAGTATAGCTTATTCGCATATTGCATCAATTTCATACCTAGATATAAAAAAGATAAGAAAAAATTTTGTTCCAGGGCTTCCAAGTAGTTCATTCGATAGGAGGTGGTACTGGTTCTGGAATGGCCTGCCTTCTTCTGGAAAAACTCAGAGAAGAATATCCAGATCGTATACTCAGCACATTTACTGTAATACCGAGCCCAAAAGTATCCGATACAGTCGTCGAACCATATAATGCCACCATGTCCATTGCAAATTTGATTGAGACATCTGAAGAAACTTATATCATTGATAACGAAGCTTTACACGACATTTGTTACAGGTATCGATTGACATTAGCGTTTTTCATTATTTTCAATAATAGCCGGAGCAATTTGGATTAGTGTGAAGTTACCCACATTTTCCTAGCCACAGTTTCCTATTGTTGGTGGAATTGAGGAGTGAAGAAGGTCTGTGGTGTTGCCACATCAATTATTTATAAATTTATATCTTCTTATTTTTACAGATATGTTCATTATCAGATTTTTAGTCTATTTGCGACAAGAAAGGCGGGTAGCATAATTTTATTATTCACAGAACTATTGATATGTATTATACATATAGAAATCATCTGACTCTCCGAGAAATTGCGATTTATAGATCATTCGATAGATCGCGCATTATTTAATGAAACGAAAAATCATGTGACTAACAAACCAGAACAAATGAGTAACATAAGGTATTATGTCTAAACGTATGAAATCGGACGCCAAATATTTTGAAACTGCGATTATGACTTGGATAAATACAAAAATTATTATTAGATAACATCTTCAAAGAGATGATCTAACAGGGTGATGTAACAGAGTTTCTTGACAACCCGTACAAACTAAAAAATAATAATTTCTCAGAAAAAAAATTGAAAAAATCAAATCTTCCAAACGACGACGAATAAGTCGAAGAGATTTTCACAATAAAATCTTTAAGAGATGATCTAACTGGGTGAAATAACGAAATTTCGTGAAAACCCGTACAGACTGGAAAAAAGCATTTCTCAGAGGAAGTTGAAAAAATTATATCTTCCTATCTACGATGAATAAGTCGAAGAGATTTCCATAAAACATATTCAAGAGATGATCTAACAAGGTGATGTAACGAAATTTCGTGACAACCTGTACAGACTGAAGAAAAAACATTTCTCAAACAAAGTTGAAAAAATTATATCTTTCAAACGACGGCGATTGAGTCAAAGAGATTTTCACAAAAACTTCTTGAAGGGATGATCTAATAGGGTGGTATAACGAAATTTCGTGACAACCCATACAGACTGAAAAAGAAGTATTTCTCACAGAAAGTTGAAAAAATTATATCTTCCAAACGACGACAAATAAGTCGAAGATAATTTCATGAATACTTCTTGAAGGGACGGTCCAATAGGATGATACAATAAAATTTCGTGAAAAGCCATACAGACTGAAAAAAATCATTTCTCAGAAAAAGTTGAAAAAATATCTTCCTATCTAGGACGAATAAGTCGAAGAGATTTTCACAATAACATATTTAAGAGATGATCCAAGAAAAAGAAAAAAATCAATGATGATCCATGAAAAGAAAAAATTATGAGAAACCGGTTAATGAACTTCTTGAATAAATACGGAGTCTTGCGTGACAGACAGTATGGCTTCAGAGAAGGAAAATCGACCGAGGACGCAATTTTTAAATTAACTTTGGATCTGTATTTTTATTGACCTTTCTACAGCGTTCGATACTGTCTGTCACGATAAACTATTGAGTAAGCTTCAATCCTATGGAATTCGAGGAAATGTTTAAAAATAAATGAAAAATTACCTCTCAGATAGAAAGCAAAAATTTTGCGAAGATGTCATCGGTGAAACTAGAACAATTAGGTATGGTGTCCCACAGGAAACTGCGCTAGGTCCCATTCTATTCATGATTTATATAAATAGTCTACTCCAATTGAATACTGAAGGTACTATCCTAAGTTTCGCTGACGATACGGCAATATTTTATAGAAACAAATCGTGGGAGCTGTTGAAAGAGGAAGCAGAAAAAAATGCTTTGTGTATAATCTACTCACTTTGAACATTCAGAAAACCAAATATCTTCCCTTCTCTTCATACACCACTGGCTTGCCTAACCTAGGTCCATTAATTTTGAATAACACAGTGACTATTCCCGACTGTGAATCCATCAGATATTTGGGAATAATTATCGATAGGCATTTACGCTGGAATATTCATATAAATAGCTTAGTGAACAATGTCAGGGGGTTATTAACCAAATTTAAACTCTTGAGAGAATAATTATCTGGACTATAACCATTTGAAAATAGTTTACTATGCATTGGTACAGAGATTGTTGGAATTCTTCTTCTTCTCTCCGTATTTGGCATTAGCTACTAAGCTAGTTTGCCAGCCTCGGAGGCCTATTTGTGAGAGGGCCACGTGGACCGTGAACCCTAACCTCACTTTTGGGCCCCCCTTCTGTAGGCAAAGTGGAAGTCTCACTCGAAGTTATACCACGATGCCAGGAATCCTTTCACCACAAGTAAATACACAATATATAATAAATTATTCGATGCGATGCACGTTAAACGGCAATATCTTCTCTTCTTAAAAAACCCTCTTGATCCGACAAATCCGTTGTCATCCGGCCTCTAACCGGCGTAGAGATCAAGAGGGGCTGACAATTACACAATTAGTTCTTGAACTACACAAACAAATTTATATTTAACTTTGCAATGCACGTTAATACGGCAGACATTTACAATACATTCAAATTGTGAGGTTACGTTACTTCTTATTAGCTTGTTGGAATATGGTATTTTAGGTTGGGGCGGAGTAACAGATAACCACTTGGATAAAGTACACGTTGTTCAAAATTGGATTTTGGGAATAATTTTCAACACAAATATCAGATATCCCAGCAATGCTCTGTAACAAATAAGTCAAATATATGATGCAAGACAGATGTTCGCATGTAAAATTTTAATGAATATACATAGGAAAGATCCCAATACACACAATCAACCTCGGATATGATACAAGAAATAAAGGTTTCAGAACGGCCTTGAACAAATGTGATAAAACTATAGGTCAGCATAGCTGCCAGTACATAAGTTCCAAATTATACAATTATCTTTCCAATGACTTGAAAAATCTTAGAAAGAACCCCGAATTTTTTTTATGGGAAATGGCTTTCCGTGAATTTAGCTGAATTTTTGGTATGTTGTAGTTCCTGATGAGCTGATCAAAAGTGTTCACAGCCACAAAGCTTAAAAATGGACAGTTTTCAATATATGGAGGTTTAAAAATGTTTTTTTTTTTTTGGGGGGTATTTGCTCATCCATCGGAGAGTTCTCATTTCTTGTTGTGATTGAATTTCTATATTCGGTGCCTAGAACCCGACTGAAAAATGGTCTTCCTCAGTTTTAATAGGCACTGCTCTACACTGTCTATGGAACGAGGTACAAATTCCAAGATCTTCCCTACATCTTTCCATGATACAACATAACGCTAGAATAATTTATATTTTCGGAAAATGTCATATTTTGGGTATATTTTGAAGAGAGGCCGTAATATTTGATCCCAAATATATCTAATATCCAAAATGTTCGTAACAGCTCAGCGAGCTGTAATCATATATCATATATCCTCAGAGATAACAATTGTGATCACAATTCAAATATGATATATCATTCATTTCTCACAAATCTCGATAATCTGACAATGGGGTGCCAAGTCATTTTCCTCAGAATGACTCGAAATGGATGATAGCATCTCACAGCCAAAAGAATCCGTGAAAATTTCTGCATCTTTAACACCTGATAGTACATTCCAGATAGAATGGAAAGTTCAGGTGTTGGAAGCAAAGTATGGATAGAAATTTTTATATTTACACCCGAATTCTTGAAAATACTAACTCTTTATATAAATGTTGCATTGAAGTCTCCACATATATAAACGACTATCTATTCATATGATTATGCAAAATAGATAAGTGGATCGATCGAAAACGATAAAACGAGTTGTTTTTTATCATTCTGTTGTTAATTCTTGTATGCTGCATGGAGCTTTTTCAGCCAAAAATTGGTTATGCCGTCAAAACCTGGCGATTTCTAATTGAATGTATTTCCAATGGCTGCTTTTACTTTGTTTTCGTCGATTTTTTTTTGCATAAGGAATGTACCAGTTAGGCCTTGTCCCCGGAGCTCCGATACTACCGGAGGGCGCGCTGGTGTATCATTAACCCCAGCAAACACTTCCCACGTCCGTGGGGTGAGTGATTACTGGGTCCGAGAAACATGTGCCCTGAGTAAATAGAGTGAATCAAGAATAACGGCCTTCTGCATTCTTCCAGATAGGTTTTCTGCCGCATCACGGCATGCCGGTATGATTTTTAGATTCGAGAGCAGCGTGTCCATCATTCCACCAAAGACCCCTATTATCAGAAACACCATCATGACAGAATGGTTTGGATAAAGCCTGCGGAGTTTGAAAAATAGATCTCGATATTTAATCCGTTTTTCCTCCTCTTTTCAGACGATATTCGTTGGCTTGTATTTGCCTGAGGGTGGTGAATGAGTAGTTCTAATAGATTCGGCACTTCCCATTCTCCACAACGGACTCAATATCCCCAGGAGCATAAGGCATCAACGGTGTCTCGTCTACACCATACGAGTATCGTAGATGGTAGTACAACACTCGTAGGGCCGCGTTATGCCTGTGGATATAGGCTGAGACCGCATAAGCTGGACAAGCTGCCAGCAAATGCATTATGGTCTCAGCTTCCCCACGACACGCTCTGCATCTAGTGTCAGGGACCTCTATACCCATCACGCGACTGCGGTAGACGAGGGGGTTGACGACACCATCCTGCCAGGCCATTATGAATCCCTCGGTTTCCGACTTAGGCCCACTTGACCTGAGAAAAGTGAAGGTCAGGTTTCTAGACAAGCCAAGGTCTTCTATGTTCTTGAAGAAGACACCATGCATTGGCTTATCCTTATGCAGCTGTACGAGCCTCTCACTCTCCGTAGCTTTGACGTGGACTTTCTGCTGAACGGGTTCCAACTCAGTGACAGAGTTTGGGTTCGTCCGTTTATCGTCGAATACGAGAACGAGCTCATCGGCTGCCCGGGTTGCTGCCTTGAAAAGAAATGCTCCAATCTCTGCTTTTTCATGATCGCATACCAAGCAGAGAAGGGGATCTGAACTCCTGATGACTTTACAGGCACCATCCAGTACCATTCTGTTATGTAGACACTCCAAACTCAAAAGTCCACGGCCTCCCCGTTGTCTGGGGAACTTGGGGAAGTATAACCGTGCAACAGACGATTTAGGATGCAAGCTTCTATGAAGATGCATCATTTTGCGAGTTTTTACGTAGAGTTGTCGCAGCTCTTCCTGAGTCAGTTTCATTACTCCAAAGGAGTAAAGTAGAATTGAAACGGCAAGCATATTAGTTGCAGAAACTTTGTTCTTCCCTGACAGTTCTGAAGACCAGATCTGTCGGAGTTTGTGCTGATACTTGCCGCGGAGAGAGTTTTTGACAGTAGTTACCTCTTGGGTGTGACGTTGTTCAACCCCTAGGTAGGTATACGTCTCTCCGACATCCAGATGATGTAGGATGCTTCCGTCTACGAGCTGAATGTCCTCTCGGTATTCCGCAGGATTTCCGTAGTGCAACGAACAATGGTAGTAGTGAGATGCAGAAGAGAAGAGGGCTGAGGGAGTCTCCCTAGAACAGCCCCTTCTGAAGATAACTTGATCTGTTTGGACTCTGATATGTTATGGTAAAGTGAGCCCTCCAGAGCGGCATCAACTGTTCAATGCATCTCAGTATTTGATCGGGTACCGCAATGCATCTGAGTAAATGCATGATGAGCTCATGCGATGATGTTTCAATGCCAACAATATTTCGTAAAGACTGGAAAGAATATTTTATCATAGGAAGTTAAAAACCTATATCAAGAAATTTTCACCATATTTATTCATGTGGTGGAAATAAGAAATAAAAGGACATCACATTAGGATTCATTAATTTATTCCAATCAAAGTATAGAAGTAAGGGTAACATGATGATGAAGTCTTTTTGTTTCGGAAGTCTGATTTCTTCAATTTTCATTATTCAAGATGACACATTTTTTAAGCAGGCAGTTTACACTTTGGTCTGTATCAGGTATACATGCATCGTTGATGACTCATTTTCTTGAAGTAACGTTCAATGAGGATTCATTCATTTGATGTCATTGAATACGTACTAAAAGGTTTTTCTCGATATGCCGAAACGAGCAGTTTGTATTATTCTATTGATGGAATAACCCATACAGCATAAATAAAATGAAAGTTCATTTCAAATTCTATTATATCTCTTCTACTGGTGAATATTAATCTTCCTTTCTTCAATGGATGCACGACATACCAGTTATTAATATTATGCAATATTTCGTGTTAGGTTTCCTCTTTACTTCCATATTTTTACAAGTACAGGTTGACTTATAGCTTACATATGTATATAATTCCTTTGGAAGGTTACATGGTTGTTCTAACATAGACCAGCAGTTTACAGTTTATCACATGATAGTTCAGGTACATCTTCATTTTACATATTTCAAATTTTTTAAACCAAGTGGAAGGTATATTTACATCATAAGCACGGAACGTTTGGTGGAGAATACTAAGAAGAGTGAATACGTATACATTCAATGGAATTGTTTCATGTGTGAATTTGAACATAATTAGTTTTTTCAATTATGTTTTGAAAATCTGAACAAATGCTTTGGCCTATTGAAATTTAATCGTACTGGTTTATAAGTATTTTGATACCGACTAGAATTCTTGCATTTCCAACTGTCACAAAACTAACTACATATTCTCATATACAATAATAATGAAGCATTGTCAATACTGAACGATATCACAAAATCAGATGTTCAAATGCTCAATACAAAGTGCGCAGTAGTCAAATGGAATTGAATTTTGTTTCGATACATTTCAAGTGCGTGTATCTTCGACAAAAACTGCATTCCACGATACGCATATTTCCGTCCTGAGAACCTCAAAAAAGACTTGTATTTTTTATATTTGAAGAACTTTTCTACGGAATATATCTTATTTCCGACCTGAAATTATCTTGGTCCAAAGTATCGATTAGTGAACCATCTTCTATAAGTTTCTTAAAGAAAAATATTACAAATGTCCCACAATTATAACTATCCTTCTGTAAGACGTGTGGATGAAAGGAATGTCTCAAAATACGTTTCGCACAGATGTTTATCGATAAAAATTAAACACCAATGATTATTATTGATTAATAACGGCATTATACTATAATTTTTAACAATTCTAATGAAAATTTGATTAGAGGTATGGGAATCTACTATTTGAAAGGAACTTTTTTATTATTCAGCACATGTAAACTGGCATTATTCAAGAAATTTGAGAACCACTTTGCATCATCAAGGAGAATGATATCACTGATTTTCAATGCTTTCAAGATATAATCTAAATGGTCATACGTGGCAACTACATAAACTTTAGAAATTGATTGGTAATAAATTGGAGACTTCACTAAACTATTTTCATGGAACTCAATAATTTATTCAATGTCGAATTTTAGTACATTTCTCTCCATTATCATATTCTCGTCTTTTGTCTTCAAAACGATTTCAGGAGGAAATTGACGTAAAAGAATACTAACTTCGACTGCATCTGACACCAAAACTGTTTTTCCCGCGTTATCTTATGGACTGAAATACCATGTTCGGTATAAATTACCAGGTCACACCAACATCTGTCCAAAATCTCGGGCATTCCTTGAATTTGAAAACATAAAAATGACTTCTATAAGCAATTGGCCACTAGGTGTCATATAAAGGCGGATTCAGGCAACGTTCATTATAACTACATTTTCATTACATCAACATTGCATTACATTTTCACTAACGATTGACAGTATTGACACCGTTCATGCAACGATTGAACTATGAACTTGCCTGTCATCACTGTTGCACCTGATCTATTAGTATACCTTGATCCATTTCAAAACAACCAATAATAAATAAAATATCAATTGTCGAAATCCGCTACCTAACAAACAAAGAACAAGCCTCATGAATCATGAACACAGTTCACATTATAAAAAAGAACGGCGGTGAACCACAATACACGTATACGCGCATGCTTACTTAGTGTTTTAATTAAGACCATAATTTCATAGTTGACCAATTTCTTAATGTAGCAGTGATAGTGTAATGCGATAATGTTTTTGCATGAACGCCTCCTATGAAGTACTAATATTCAACTTTTTCTAATTGTAATGCAGCGAAAATGTAATCATAATGAACGTTGCATGAATCCGCCTTAAGCTAATAAACTCTGACCTATAGCATATTTAGGATCATGCTCCCTCATTGAATGAGGATATTTGATCTCAATTAACCTATTGGACCCTATAATTTCATCGGGAGAACATGCCAAATAATCAAAATGGGAATTAATACGATTTTCTGAAGGAATTACTTTGTTTTTGGTTTGCTTCGTATATTCCCTTATTGCAGCATCTTCGTTTTCTATGTCATATTTGATAGCGGGTGCACTCAGACATTTGCTATAAAGTATATACACTGAAAAAAATAATTCAGTAATCACAGCAAAAAAGTTTTGTACCTATACAGACAGCTGAACTTTCAGTGCTCAGAACGAATTAATTTACCAGCAGGAACTTAGTGTCCACTACTAATGTGTTTTGTAGGAACTACTAACAAAATCTCTATCAATAACAGACTGCCATTTTGCTATGTTTAATGGATATTACTAATTTGTTTAGTAGTGAGTACTGATTGTCATTTTGCTATTTACCACTACTTGGTGGATATTACTGATCAGTTTTGTAGTAGGCACTGATTCAATTAGTATTTATCACTGAAAGACTTCATGGTGCATAATACAAGTACCTACCTCGCTATTAAAAAAAGTTTAACATTTTTGTACTCCGACTGGCGCTAGAAGGTTTGTATTCTATTCTATTCATTGTATACCTCATCAGTAATCAGTGTAGATACCTAATACCTGTTTTATGAAATTTCTGCGAGCACATTGAAATTTATATTGAAACCACTTACCGAGCAAGAAACATTTTATGAATGGAAAAAAACATTAAATCTCGTTTCGGTTATTTTATCGTTTACCCAAAACCAAATGAACTGTATACCCTGAAAAGCTGTCAACACGGTAACGTAATTTTCGTTCCAAGCTTTACTATTGGTTCATGGACATCATCTGATGCTGAACCCTCACAAACAGAAATATCTTGCTGGAAATACTGATTGTATTTTGTTAAAATTACCTCTTAAAGATTAGTGCTCATGACTGATATTTATGTTAGGATCACTGGGATTGAACAAAACTTGCTCGTAAATTTTTTTGCAACCGATACTAAACGTGTTTAGTTGTCGATACGACCCTCTTGTTCCTATAACTAAATTATATAGGGAAAGCAGCAACAACGTATCAGCAAAAATTATTTTGCTGTCTTCACTGAACCTCTTTTTTCCGTGTAGAATGTTGAAATTTTCAATTTTTTTTTTTATGCGAAGCCTTACACACATGACCAAAATTAGACGCAGTCAAACATTTTTTTCTTTCGATATGCCAAGCACTACATTTCCTTTGGGTTCTCGTATTCCTTTCCAATAGTTCCTTGTCAACGGTAGTCAGTTCAACTAAAAATCACCGACATTATTCAGCAAGTTTTGGTGGTCTTTGTTTTAGCGAATATTGCTATTTACCATTCTCATTTCTTCACACAATTTGCAGAGAAATGCGCCGCTATAACTCTTCTAATCAACACTATCACAAACTGCATGGACCCATCTCTGACATTTATTGCACTGAACTCAATTCGTGACTGTAGTATCCAAAGTCCCTTTACCACAATCGATACAAGTAGGTCATATCTCGGAGATGACTGAAAAATGTCTGATATTTTCAAAATATTTTGGTTTTACCAAAGACTTGTGCCACATTTACTTACTTTTCAGAACTTGTGATTCAAATTTCTTGTTCCTAGTATATTTTTTAGGACCAATTTACAAATCGCTTTCTTTGCAGATGGTAACGGTGTATTGTCAAATTTTCCGAATAACTCTGCTACATTTTTTATTTTTCTCTCGTTTGAGGACGATATTTTTCATGATCCCAAAATATGTTTCCACTGGAGCATTACTTATCCGTTGTTCCACAAATGTGCCACACTGAAGAGGAATGAAAGGAACATATTTTCTCATCAAATTTTTAGCAAGATCAGGGTAATAAAAATTGAACTTTACTGATTTACTGTCTGAAAGACCAAATTTTACGTTCAATAAAATTGCCCAAAATTATTCAAAGAAACCAGAACTTCTGTAGAAGATAAAGTCATCGTCGTTCTCATGTAAGATAACAGAAATTTTCTGTAATTGCTTTGCAACTGAGAATATTTGTTGCCGATTGAAGTAGCTCATTGTCCGTTTGAGATACCAATAATATATACATATTTTTCAATCAATGAAATATATGACCAAGATGAAAAATATTTCAGAGAACAGCAAATTTCAATTTGAGAAATTCTCGAAACATTTCCATTCACTTAGTCTCATGGTGTATAGTGAATAGTCAAGTATCTGAGCGCTCCCAATAAAACGTGTTAAAACAGTGTGAAAATACCAAATTTTTGCTTGAAAATTTGCAAAGCAAACCAACAAATCGCTACCATAAATTCTATAAGATTATTATAACAAAATGGTCTTGACTTGAGATGTTAGTGAAGAAATTAGTTCTTTGATAAATGCAGCAATGGGTAAATGCCTGAAGGATGCCACTTTTATAAAAACCTATCTGATATGGTATCGGCCGCCGTATCGATATCGTTAAATAAAAAGCTATCCGAAATTGAAATATAATTGGGTGATATTGAAAACCAACATCAACAAGATAAAAAGACAAATGAAACAAAAATAAACAAATTAGAAGACATCATCAACAATCTACAGAAGAATAATAATATTATGGAAGCCAAATACGATACGTTGGATCAAGCAGGTAGGAAGAACAACCTTCGAATATTTAATTTCCCAGAAAAACCACATGAAAATCTGAGAGATGAAATTTTTAAGTTATTTAATTCAAAGTTATTGTTGACGGATATCAAGGATATCGATATAGCACAATGCCTCAGAATATGGAAAGAAATTAATAACCAGAAATCTCGAGGAATCTTCATCAAGTTCAACACAAACGAAATAAGACAAGAAATTTACAAGAAAAAAAAATATTTGAAAGGAACAGGAATAGTTATTCGGGAAGATCTGACTAATCTCAGAGTGGAACTATTAACTGAAGCTATAAAAAGTACCTCAATGAAAGACGTATGGACCGACGCAGGAAGAATATACATTAAGAAGGTGGAAGACATTTACATTATCAGCAACAGAGAAGAGTTCAAGAAAGTTTTCATAATAAATTAGTATTAAACTGTTTATTAGCTATGTAATTATCGGTTTTCATCACTGATTAGAAATAAAATATAATTTTTTGGGAGTTGCTAGATATATACAGTACACTTTGAGGACATTTCAAATATTATTAACTATTATTTACTGATTACCATTCAATTAATTTTCCGCTTATTTGAAACTAATGCAAGAATTATTCGATCAAATTGATAATGAAGGTGAAATTGAAACTAAAGAATATGATAATCCAAATCAGTTTTTGATAAGGAAATGGAAATTTGGGAAAATACTGAAAATATGTCAATCTTACATTCAAATATACGAAGTATCCGAAAAAAATTTGATGAATTATGTGTATATCTTGAAGATTTGAAGAATAATGATGTTATAATTCTTTCCGAAACTTGGAATATTAATGAGGTGAGTGACTATGACATTCAAGGCTATACGTTGTTTTACAATGAATCTAAGAACGATGGCCTACTCGTTTATGTGAAAAACATGTGGAATTCAATGATTGAAACGATCTACTTAGGAAAAACAAAATTAATCAGAATCAACTTGAAAATCGGGAATATTGACACTGGAATAACTGCTTCACATCGACCACCTACAATAAACATAAAAACATACTTAGATGACTTAGAATTTTTTTTTGGTGATCTTAATAAAAAACCACTAGAATTTTTCATAGGAGATATTAACCTAAATACATTAGATACACAGGACGATTCTGATAAAGAATACTTGAATATATTATCTCAACATGGATTTGGTTCATATATAAATAAACCTACCAGATTAACTGAAAATACTTCCAGTCTAATTGATCATTATCAGTAGATATACAATGCCGATTCTGTGACCGAAGAGTGTCACAGAATCGGCATTGCTCCACACGGTGAATCTCTCGATGGCCGCGTCCATCGAGTTCTTGCCGTTGGTGGAGTCTTGGTGCTGAAGAAGATGACGTGTTCGCCGAAGAGTTTCGGGGTGGGGGCTTCAAAACGTTTCACCCTAAGTGGCGCGCGTCTTTTTTGCAAAAAAACATGGCGGCGATGCAGCGGAAGGCAAAAAAACATGGCGGCGATGCAGCGGAAGGCAGAAAAACATGGCGGCGATGCAGCGGAAGGCAAAAAAACATGGCGTCTATGGAGCGGAAGTGGCGGCGATGGAGCGGAAGGCAAAAAACATGGCGGCGATGGAGCGGAACGCAAAAAACATGGCGGCGATGGAGCGGAAGGCAAATAAACATGGTGCCATGGCGGAAGTTATGAAAAAACTTCTTTCCCTCACGTAATTCGCTGAGAGCAATTGGCTGGAAGAGAAAAAAACATGGCCGCCGCCATCTTAATTGACAAAACAAAAAAATTAAATATGAAAAATGTCTCTACTGTCTTAGAACACACACACACAACAGAAAAATATGATGGACGACTTATTATTAATTCACTCGCTCTCGAATGAAATTCCAAAAGAAAAAAAAATACGTCTCCGCGCGCTGTAGTCGTAAACAGCGATAAGAGCCACATCTGGTGTTCACTCTCTCTCCAATGAAATTCTAAGAAATACGATTTGGCCTTGGACTTGTTTACTGTCTGCTCTCTCAAGCTGAACGAAATTCTCAGTAAACACGACGATGATCCATTTTTGACATTGAATTTGTTTTTCAGATTTATCTCACACATCCGGTATCTGTTTACGCTGCTCGAGCTAAATTGACCTTGGAGTTGTTTACTGTCTCAGATGTTTGTTTTCCAGGAAGAGATAAGAGAGTCGAGTTTGAAGCCAAATTGATCGATTCAAGGCATTATAAATGTCTCACTCTAACCCATGGCATTGTATGTTTGTCTATGTCTCTGTTTGCATTTATTGAAATGAATAAAGTCAGTTCGAGAAAAATACATTTATTTTTCACATAAAAAATTACACTTCAGTGCCAGTGGCGTAGTATGAAGATACATTATCATTATCGATTAAAAAATATTTTTGATGCATGGATTTAATAAATCTATATATGGATTCGGATATTTGAACACTCAGAACCATTGACACGAAAAACATAAACCAATCGTGCAGTGTTGGCGGCGGCGGCAGCTCACATTTGGAATCCTTACTTTCTCGATCAGCAGCAGCAGGGGCTTGCATCTTGACGTCCACGGGTTGGGTAGTTGGGTGGGGCGTCGACGAAGACGACGATGGTCTCGAAGTGCTGCTGCTAGAGGGGCAAGACATCTTCAGCGGAAACCACTGCGTATCGCTATAGGTGAGATTTGTATAAATCTTCCGCAGTCAGTACGATGAGGTGTTCATCGGGATTTCGGCTCTCAATACAGGCAAATATCCATCATTGGCTAGCGCCTGAGTCATTTTCGTCCAATTCGAAGTACTCGAATCATCGTCGTGCAAATACGATACCAATACCTCACCGTACTCATATGGCGGGCTAATATACAGTACGTTCGACAGAACGGCTGCTAGAATTATATAATTTGTTGTCATCGTGACGACAACTCAATGTATACTGAGAAACAGCGTATATGTCACTCAAATATATACACTGAGAGGAACACACACACATACACCATTGCTCAATGTACATGACTCGTATTTCTTTCAGTCTCTCTCTCTCTCTCATTCATTCGATCCGCAAAATAAATCGAGAAAAATTGGTTTTATACATCTATTAATACATAATAATAATAATAATAATACAATATGAATAATAATATTTCGTGTGTGTTTTTCGGCTAGTCTTGGTGTGGCTGACGTCATGGACTTGGTACTGGCGGCGACGGCGGCGGAACGTGGTGGATCGGTGAATGCTGCTGCTGCTGCCCCATCCATTTACCATCGTTAATTTACATATTTTGGAAGCGTTTGAAAATACACAGCTTGTGCTCGTACTCTGCTATGTGCGCCTTGAGCTCGCGCAAATTTTGCAAGTGCCGATTGATAGGAGTGTCGTGGTCGTCGTCGTGATCGCCGTGGGGCCTCACCATATCAGGTGTGACGATATCCATTTCCAGATATCGAAACAGTGTCTCACGGCACAATGCACTTCTATTTCTCCGGATGCTATATGATTCAAACAGAGCGGGCTTTGCTTCTCGAGTGTCGGTGGAGGCGTTGTGACGACTGTACTTGTAGTAGCCGCAATATCGTCGATGTGTGGTCTCTTAGGCAGATCGAGCACACACTTCAGCAAAAAATCGAATTTTTGATTACCCTTCACGTAAACCACATCAGCCACGATGATGGGGCGCAGCACTTCCTGGATCTCGTTGAATTCGACATAGCCATCAGAGTATGGAATGCCGTGAATATTTCTCTCCAAATATCGTACTTGCCGTTTATCTGCTTCGCTCAGGTCATGGATTGGCACTACGGCTTTGAATAAAAAGTGGTTTGAGCGATGCCCGTCGGTGATGGCAAGCTCTTTGGGTTGGATTTCACCGCCCACAGTGAAACCCTGAATGTCACAGGCTTCGAGTTTCATCTTGTTGCGTTTTTGTTTGTTTGATGATTGTTGAACTGATTCACTGCTTTGATTAACTGAGAGACACACACTCTGAGAGAGGGAGAGCGAGATTAATAAACACCGACTGAACAACTGAACGTTTGGCTCACAACTGACGCCCTCGACCTGTCGATGCCTGCATTACATGCATACACACATACAAAGAGTGGATTCCCCCACTACTTACTGTTACTACTGTATGTCACTATTTTTTTTATGGCAGACGGCGTACAATCTCGCTCAAGGGCAAGTGTTCCAGCATACAGTCGTGAATGATGATGCAATAGGCTCGAGTATTAGCTGGAAATCCGACTCTGGCCTCGATGTCAAGTTTGACATCGACAGTGGAGGATTTCATGAATTCCGCTCTGCGGGAACAATCTATTACGAAAACAGTCGCTCTGCTTTTGAATGCTCCGTAATCGAGTAGAGGGCGCTTCTTCGGACAATTGGCATAGCTTGGAAAGAATTCCGTGTAGGCTCGATGGGCTTCGACAAAGTTGTTTCTGTTGAATTCCAAGTGCATACGTTCATGCGGGTAAGTATCGCTGTTCATGGTTAGGCGTATGTCGCTGATGTCGATGTGATCGAAATAGGACGCATCTCGAGCCGCATTGCCAATCCGATTTGTATGGAAGGCCACAATGACGAATCGGGGACTCTCCATGGCCGTGCAAGTTTTCACAGCCCAAACTTCCTTGGTGGAACCCTGAGTGAGTGCAGGCAACTCGTGTATGTCCCACTTGCGATACGAAATCACTACAGGAGCGTCTGTTTTGATGGACTGCAGCAATTTCAGACGAATGTCGTCATTGGGCACCACATGTTTGACTCTGAGTACAACGCTCGTGATCGTCAGTGTGGCTGTGGTGGCTTCGACTACTGGATTCGCCACCTCCTCTATCAGCATGCAATTATTATCATTTCTACTTCTCACCAAGCGAATGCACTGTCGTACAATGGTGGCATATAGTCATGGAATATGCCCAACAAATGTTTAAGCGGGATCCACATGGCGAACGAACCGTCGGGGGCGTTGTGAACCGTTCCGCCAGGATAGGTCCAGCCGGCTGTGCTCAAGTGTCGCACATCATTTTCCTCGCAACAAGTATAGCCGCGGAGGGTGCTCTCACTATACTAGGCGATCGAACAGAGTCCACCTCTTTGCCATTGATTTCATAGTAGATGGCCTCGAAAAGGTATGCACCGGCATTATTGATAAATCTAACATTGCCCGTTCCTGCGGTACGAGTCAGAGAGCCCTTTATGCACACAAGGGCATCGTTCATCAGTATCCACACATCGCTCTGCTGAATGACAATTTCGATGATGTCATTATTTTGAAAGGACTTGACGTACTGGTGGTGTGTTCGAGTCTCAACTCTGTTGATGGATTCGTCGAACTTTGGATGATTGTACACGTCGAACACTTGTCTTGATAACATGATGTCCTTGCGATTGGAGAAAGTGTATGCTGGAGTGAGACAGAGTGTGTGCGTCTGCTCTCTTCGACTGCGTCTGCGCGACTGAATTGATGCCAGCACCCTCTGCACTTTTATGCTCAAAGGCATCATGATCATCATTCTGATCAAATACCAACCCCATTTTTATGACAGCTTGCGCAGCACAATTAGTATAATGATGGTCTCTCCACGAAAATTCACACTGCAACAGTCCTGGTCGAGAATATTCAAGGTTGTGTTGTGTATTTCCGTCTTGTTTACAGGCAGGTAAATCAAATTCGAGGTCGTTTCGTCGATGGCAAAGCTGGGGTCTTCTCGAACGCAAAACTCGTATATGGTGTGAGCAGGACGATTGTTGAAGAAGGCACCCGATGTAATGTTACTATCGATGTGAACAGTTCGAACTTTGATAATGTTCACAGGTAGGTTGGATGAGTGAACGCTTCCAGCCTCCAATAGTCTCGGGGAAAAACCCAGTAATCGTCCTATGAAATCCTTGGGACGAAAATCGATGTTATAGAGCTTGCTGTATATCTCACACTACAGCGTATTGGTGTAGGGTTTGAGAAAGAATAAAGCCTTGCTTTTGTTGGTACCGTCGTCGTCGACGTTGCCAACGTCACTAGACACTACGGCTCTCTTCTTCTTCTTCTTCTTCTTTGCTTCTTTCGGCCTCTCGATGTGTTTGTGTATAAACTTGGCAATGTCGCTTATTTCGTAACAACCAGTCGGTATTTGGATGATGCTAACAGATGGCGCTCCTTTGACAGAATAATAGAATCGACAACTCGATATATTCGGTATGCTGTTGTATGAATGGAAACCAATCAATGCCAAGCCGTTAGTGCTATCTTCGTCCAATTGGAGCGGCGGAGAAAAGTCTGCGGTTAGCGTCGACGTTTGACCTGTCACTGTCAACAGCAAAGACATGACTGACACTGGATGGGGTTATGTACTTCTATTTGAACCATTCCATATGCGCGCTCTGTGCTCAGAGTCTAGTATGGGATTCAAGACGCGTGAGGCTCGCGTTATTCGTCTAGCGAAACGTATATACGATTTGCGCGAAGTTTTGTATGCAAAACGCCACGTCACCATATAATGAACCTCATTGCGCTCGTCATTAAAGGTCACCACTTTTCTATTCATTTTCGCGCGCGCACACACACACACACACACTCAGAGTGTGTTCTCGTATAGAAAATTCAAACACAAATGACCGCAATTAACTTGGTTGAATGTCTGATAGCGATCGTTGTTGTAGACGATTTTCACTTTTTTACCCAGATATCGCACCAATTCCACAGGCCGGCGGCTTCAAATTGCCGCAACTGTCAAAGTATTTCACCACATGTCCGCGTTTCACGTAAGCTACCCAATGCGTTCCGCGATTCCTGCTCGAGTCCAGATTGATGATTGCGCATTCTCTGTACTTAGGAAATTTCGATGATGATGATGATGAGGATCAAGGTAAGTTGTCTCGCATGAAAACACCAATGAAATGAGGTATTTTCAAACGTTTCACATATTTAAGTAATTCCTCATCGTACAACGCTCTATTGGGCAGCTTCAGCGGGAGTTTTTTAAAAATTTCTTCTTGAGAAACAAACCGTAGCCGCCTATAGCGGTCTTGCGCAGAAACAAACCGGAACCTCCTACATTTTTGTTGTCGCCACCAATGCTCTCCATTGCGGTATTATGACGCTTGTCTTCCTCCAATTTCTTTTTGGCATTGGCCGAGGAGATGATGGTCTTGGCTATGGTGCTGGCACCGCCTGCCAACGAGCCCAGCGCTCCCAGAGCGGCGATTATCGGAAGCAGAGGCAGCACACCACCGCTCTTCGCTTCGAACAGTATTATTCGGGGTACTCTGATTTTTTTGCGGCCACCCAATTTTTTCACTTGTGCACGGGCAGCACGCAGTGCCACCAAGGAGGATTTTCGCAGAGCCTTCGCACTCAAATCTTTCAGCTGATCAGGTTTCAGTGTTTTTCGCAGAGTCTTGGTAATTTTCTTAACCACATCTCGACGGAAAGACTTTGGCTTTGCAGCAGCAGCCTTCTTCTCCTTCTTCAGACCCATTCCCAAATTACGTTTCGCGTTCATGGTCGTGGTGACCAGCCAAGCAGCAGCTTTCTCACAAAATTTAGCGTCTGTTGATTTGACACGTTCCCAAGCTCGATTTTCCCGCGCCCAGTCGGCCTTGTGTCTCTCCTTCAAAGACTTGTATTGCGAGTATGCAATATCGTGAGTCTTACAAGCCGAATCCAAAGGGTTCACACCAGGGTCTCCACGTGCCAATCTCTTCTGTAGTTTGGTACCCGGTCCACAGTACTGGTATCCAGGCAAATGAAGTTTGAATGGCAGATGATTAATCAGAGAGTTCACCACACCACGACCTTCGTGCTCGACAGTCAGCATGACACTGACGCGAATGATGTTGCACACCTACTTACATAAATGTACTCCACTCAAAATGTCATTCGAATGTCAGATGTGGGCGTGGTCACACACACACACATACTTCTGCAAAAAATCAATCAACTTAAACATGAAAGTGGTGCAACAAGAGCCGGCTCTGGAAAAAGTCCGAAGACGGTATACGTAAACACGGCTCCCTGCTACCGAATTCATTCCGAGCGATATTTTGTGGCCCCAGCGGATGTGGCAAGACCAACGCTGTACTCAGTCTGCTGTTCAGCCCGAATGGAGCACGCTTCGAGAATGTTTACGTTTATTCAAAGTCGCTGTACCAACCTAAATATCAGCTACTGCACGATGTACTCAAACAAGTCAAGGGCGTAGGTTATTTTCCATACAGGGACAACGACGAGGTAATCGATCTGTCAAAGGCGAAAGAACACTCAATTTTCATATTTGACGATGTGGCGTGTGACAAACAGAATAAAATCAGAGAGTTCTATGCCATGGTACGCCACAAGGGTATTGACCCAACCTACTTGTGTCAACCCTACTCGAAAATACCCAAACAGCTGATTAGGGACAATTGCAACATTATAGTGCTTTTTCGGCAAGACGATATGAATCTGAAGCACGCCATCGACGAGCACGTCTCTCCGGATTACACCTTTGAGGAATTTCGCCGCATGTGCGCCGCCTGTTAGAAGGAAAAATTCGGATCTCTGGTCATTGTCAAAGACTTTGATGTGAACAAAGGACGCTACCGCCTGGGCTTTGACAAATATATACAAATGTGATGCGAGGTGGCACGGCATTCGTACTGAAGCCATGGCGTCGACCACATCACCCCGCATCGAGACGGAGATTGCTAAAACTGAACGCAAACGTCAAGTCAATCAGTTGTCGAAAATTGTGCGAAAAAAGTATCTGAGTCTGAAACTCGGAAAATCCGAGCATGATGAAGCACTGAGTAAATTATTCAAACCCATTACGGTGCCGCTGAAAAGATTGAGTGCGTCAGTGCCGCCACTCACCAAGCGATCACGAATGACAGTGAAAAAAGAAGAGAAACAGGAACCGTCGACACCAACGACTCCAGACTTTATGAAAAATGAAGACGAAGAAAGCTACCACACAAATGATGGTGATTATGATGATGATGAGGATGACTACTTGGAAGTTTATCCCGAAGTAGCAACTGAATTCGTGAATGACCATCGCGCCAAATCCGGCAAAAAAGATGTAAATTACGGTCCCATTTACGACAAACCAAGAGCGCAATGGTTGCTGGGTAGAAAGCTGATGGACTTCGACAAAGATACGGGGGACATTCGCATTGATGGTGTAACATACGAGGGCACTCCGGGACTATATAGTTTGATTTTCTACAAAAATCCCAAATACGCTAAAGCCGATTTGGCGGCATACAAGCAAATTTTGACAGCTACAGGTGCGCATGTAGATGCGCGAGGTAGGTTGAATCCATCTCAGACTGCCAAATACGAACAGTTGATTTGACCAATGTTCAAAGATCCTCAATCAAAAATAGGTGGAGGAGGTGGTGGAGGTCGAGGTCGAGGTCGTTTCACCGACGGCAGTGGTATCCCAGATCAGTTGACATACAACACGAAACCCATAGAATACGTGTACTGGGACGATGTGAACGAGCTCGTTGACAGGTATAGGCTTCTGGTAGCCGCCAAAAATGCCGGCAGCAGTCGCATCATGAGCATCAACAAGTTCGGTCAAACTTCGTCAGCTCGCCGTGCACGGCAGCAGCAGCAGCAGCCCTATCATTTTCCTGGTGTTATACTCAACTATACGACAAATGGGGACATTGATGCTGAACATGTGAAAATATGTAATGTGGAAACGCCAAGTGCACTCAATGATGTTGCCAACAAAGAATACGTTGATGACGTCATACAGAAGCTCAAAGATGACGTCATACACAAACTCAAAGACGAGCTGGACACCACCAAAAACAATCTAACAGCCTTGGATATTCTAGTGATGAAATTCATGTCACTTTCGATGAAAAAGCATGAAAATACCAAGAAACGATTGGATAAATTGGCACTGGATATTGTTGATATTCCAGCCTCTTAAATAGAAGGTGTAACGCCCAGTGCAGTTAGTGTATTGACTCCGCCATTAGCGAAATGACGTCATCATCATCATCATCTGAGAAAAAACAATTGGTTTATGAGCTCCATGCTACAGCCAGAAGGAATTTTCCTCGCAGACGTACCATCATCAAAGGACTCGACGATCTGTGGCAGATGGACTTGGCTGATCTTCAAAAATACTCCAAACCAATAAAAACTTCAATTATATTCTCGTGGTGATTGACACCTTTTCCAAGTACCTATGGGTGCGCCCCCTGAAGACCAAAACTGGCCGTGACGTCACCGAAGCGATGAGTGACATATTGTCGAAAGCGAAAAGATGTCCCAAGCTCCTCCAGTCAGATCTCGGAACTGCATTTTACAATTCAAGCTTACAGACTCTCCTGAAAAAGTACAACTTCAAACACTACAGCACGTATACCGTGAAGAAAGCCGCGATCGCAGAGAGGGTTATACGTACTCTCAAGGAGAATCTCTTCAAGTATTTCAGTTTGAACGTTACCTACAAACGGCTGGACATTTTGCCGGACATTGCCAAAAACTACAACCAGCGCAAACATCGAACGATCGGCATGAAACCGTGTGACGTCACCAAAGACAATGAAAAACAGGTGTATAAGTCAACGTATGATTATGCCGAACGTGCTGGTCGAAAAAAATTCAAAATTGGCGATTTCGTGAGAATTAGGAAGGTCAAGCATGTTTTCGAAAAAGGGTATACGCCTAATTGGACTACGGAACTATTCAAAGTTGTCAAAGTGAAAATCACCCAACCAATCACGTATTTGCTGGAGGACTTGGAAGGGCGACCAATCAGCGGCACTTTCTACGAACAAGAACTACAAAAAACAAAAAATCCCGAAGTCTATCTAGTGGAAAAAATCCTCAGGCGTTCGATAGTACGCACAATAGTTGGATTGATGCGACAAATCGCATGTAATTCAATGGAAAATTGGCACAATCTCAACTGGAAGAGGGGGCCTTTCATCGTCGTCGTCTCTCAGCTCTCGTCGACGTAGAAACTCGAGTCGGTGTATGGGGGAGGGTGGGGGGTGATGGCGGCGGCGGCAGCGGAGAAATAAACCGATTCCAAACGGTGCAGAGAGATTAGTCAGTCAACATGTTTGGTGCAGTGAACAACGTCGTTGTCGAGTCTTCTGAAAAGTCCTCTGGTTACGAGTCAGCGTCGGTGGCGTCGGCGGTGTCAGCTTCATCATCATCACTATTATCATCATCATCGGACCGAGAGTGGGCAGATCGAATGGCAGATTTAGATCGAATATGTGACATGTACAAGGAGGTTATCAAAGCGGAACGTTTCTTCGCGTGCAACGCCACCTACGAGTTTCGCATCACCGACGTTTTTAGCTTGCAATGCGGCATAAGTTTTGCTTGGAGTTTCGTGCCTGCAGTGAAACTCGTGTGCAAGGTCCAATACACCATATGCTCCAGCCTGTCCTTCAGCATGTTTGAATGGGGCCAATTCGTGGGGTCCATTAATAAGTTGCTTTGCACTAGCCGAAATGGCCCGAATGCAGCAGCAGCAGCAGCCAAGACTATTCGAATCAAACTCGACTGGGACGATGTTATGGATTTGGAATTACACACGTATGCAGAGAGTCAACAAGTGCGAGTTTCCAAAAATGACACCTATTTCTACCTGACGGAAGCGGATGTTCAAGAAATCCTACATCTAGATGCTACTGTGATGGCGACAAGATTTGAATATCTATTGAATATGAACTTCAGTCAATATTATCACGATTTATTAAGCAGTGCAAAAACTCTAGCTAAAAACATTGGTTTGTCATTTGATGAGGCTATAAACTTGTGTACTATATCATCAAAAGATGACAAACATCTATGTTTTCGTGAATACCTATGCTATTTGCCGGATAAAGTAATGTTTGATTACGAAACGAAATAAATGTATATATTGAGAGCAGAGTTGGCGTTTTAATTCAGTATGCAGTGTGCAGTGTGTCTGTGTGTATGCCGAGAGAGAGAGAGAGATGCAGCAGTACGAAACAAGACTCGACTCGTATCGAAGCTGGACTTCGACATTTCCTGCAAGTAAGTTAGCCGAAGCAAGCTTTACGTATACCGGTTCGGAAGATATAGTTGCATGTCTTTCGTGCCAAGAAGAAGGGTTCAGATGGCTGCCCAATGACGATCCTATGGCTGACCATCGTCGATGGAGCCCCCATTGTGATTTCGTTCGTAGTTATTACTCTGAGCACAGACACAGACCGACGACAGATGGCGCTGATGTCCCTCCAGAAACAAGAGTGTCAGATGTCATTAGCAGAGTGACAGATGACACTCACTCAGCTATCACTCAGCTTTCACTCAGCATTCACTCAGCTTTTTCCTCCATGTCAATTTTCGGTCATTTTTTTTTTTTTAAATTGCCATTTTCCCATAAGAATACATGTATTTTTGAATGAAAAAAAGTGACACCTTTATTGACATGGTGGTAAAAGCTGAGTGAATCATTTTCAGTGAAAGCTGAGTGGCTGAGTGAGTCACTCAGCTTTCACTCAGCTTTCACTCAGCTTTTTCCACCATGTCAATAAAAGTGTTAATTTTTGTGCATGAAAAAGTGACACTTTTTGCATGAAAAAAGTGACACTTTTTTGATGCAAAAGTGATCTCTAAAAATATGTGGGATTTTGAATGGGAGATTGGAAGGGTGAAACAAAATATAATAATATCCAGACACGGATTACATATTAATTTTATTCAATCATAAATATAAAACATAATGTGAGATCTAATCCGTAGGGCTCACCACTACCACGCAGATGTAGGTCACAGTAGCATTGGCTGCTCGTTTTCAAAGTGAACAGTTCTTCATCAAATCTGTTGTGACACCAAAATTTGTCACATTGATATATATTGTCCATGTGCTTTACACCGAACACCATATGTTGATGGTCTCTGATGCTGTGAACCGGATAGTTTTGCATAGCCCTCCTGAATGCTTTATAGCAAGTGCGGCAAAATCGTAAATTATATTTTGGAATACGATATGCATTCGCCCACACACAGTATTGGTCTTCGTGCAAATGACCCTCCCAGTCTTGATCTATTGACCTATCTTCAAAGCTGATTTCTCTCGTGTACTCTAAGTGACTCAAATCATTGAAATTTCGTTTGACGCTCTGAGCCTGCTTATAGATTTGTACCCATTTTTCATCGGCAAACATTTCCAAAATTCGATCAGTGAGCGTCCATGGTAGAGGTGAGGCCTCGATTAATTCAACTATTGATGATATACATCTGACTACTTGCAGACAGCATGAATTTTTCAAAGTGTCTACTATGGTGGTGGTGTGTGTGTGTGTGTGTGTGTGTGCATGTGTGAGTATGTGCTCTCTGAAAAAACATTTAAATTCTATTAGATATCTAACTGACTGTAATGACCCCACGGCAGAGTGTCATGAGAGCCGACAATCAAACAGCGCTTGTCGTCGTGGGGGTTGAGAGCGATCCTTGTTTGCTCTACACTAAAAACTTTGTGTGAAAAGGATGGAATACAGCGTTGCGAAGTTATTTTTTCCACATTGATTTTCAGACATTCCACATAATCTTCAAAAGTGATGTGATTTTCGACAACGCTGTATTTGACCCCTTTGGATTTTTTTACGGTTTTTCCACCTTGTATCTTATAGGTGTACAACTTTGATCGAAGCCCCACGAAATCTGTCATGATACGACCATTGGCTTCGTCCTTCATCAAGCCGGGTACTTTTTTATTTTCGAGGGGATGTCAAATGGATTGTCGCTTAGGTAGTCGCTCGTATCGAATTTTCCAATGTGACTGCTAATCAAATCCCGATAAATATCATCGCACTTAATTTCATAAATGAGCGAATCAGTATCAGTATACATCAATTTGCACTGATCGAGCGTGTACTTTTCCATCATGAAGCCGTAATGGAAATGTACACGCATACATTGGAAATATCGAGAATCGACATCCCTATGTACAAGGGCTTATTGAATAACAAATCCGTCTTTGCCGTCTCGATAGCGACGAGGCTCTCGTCGAAAATAGTGCGACTCCTGAAATTTGGACTGGCAATCAGATTTTTTGCACCATATCGTCCCCCCCACTTGGAGACCATTTTCACCACACGGTGCTTCCGTATGTTTTCCATGGTTCTCCCGAACACTGCGTTATTGGCTAGTTTATAGTTATTTTTGTCAAAAGTAGCTTTTGCTTGAGAGCGTAATTTCGTATTTAATTCAATGTAGGGACGCAGCCACGCCACCTTGTGGATTTTCCTGAGTACAAGGCCGTGTTTGAGTGCTTGTTTCAACACCCTGTAGTGCACAACATATTTTTCCTTGTTGTACAGCGTGGTCATCAATTTTGGTAATTTCGAGCCTGGCGGTGTACGGTGCTCGGCACACAAGGGTAAATCTTTGTGTTTGTCATGCAGATGTTCGGGGTACTCCAAATCAACTTCGAGAATGTAGCCGATGGGCGAGGTGTCCGACACTTCCGACACATCGAAATCGGCCGCATTTTCTAGCCATTTAAAGCCATCGTACGGAAGATATTCCATCATGGCCCAACCGTTCAGATTATTCACGTCGAGATATAGCAAATAGGTCGATGGTTTGGAGGCGTCATACCTTTTACCCATGTGCTTGTTATTGGCCGAGGAGAATCTGTTGCAGCACTGACTGATGCCGCCACGAATTCCTCGCTCGACAAAGAAAAGCATGTCGACGTCTTTCAGTATCAGCAATTTGCACTGGGTGTACTTCAATATACAGGACCACGTATATCCCGGGAGGGTGTAATACCACGCAGGATCCTGCCCATACGTCTCGTGACCGATATTTCGAAAATTTTCGAAAATATCCGCCAAGAGCAATATGTCGGTTTTCATGTATAGGTCAGAGTACTCGCCCAGTGTTGTCAAGTTGAACGACCGCCACACGTTCTGCGCATGCTCGTATTCGGCATCGGTGATGCCACAATCGTTCAACTTGTTGTAGAACTAATCGTGCGCCTGCAAACTTGGGCATTCCAATTTCTCCATCGAATCGATGAAATCGTATGGGAATACCCCTTTTCGAGTGAGTAACTTGTATCGGTTGGCATCGAAATGGACAAATTCGCGCCTTGATATCTTCAAGTCATGGATGGTCAGTGTTTGCACCAAATGCTCCAAGCTCATGCCCATGAAGCGAAAAGAGTCAATGAATCGAAATATAATGTCAGTGTTGCCGTCGTACTGGGTGAAAGAAATGTATTTTTCTTTGTTGACAGGCAACAGGCTGACTCGACCCCTTTTTGCTATATCTCGAATAATAAAATGACTGTCGTATCCGGATAAATTGTTGAAAATGATTGGCACAACGAACGACTTTTTGTAGTTCAAATTGCAATGCGCATGCGCATATCCACGGAACGCTCCCGTGTAGTGATTATGATCTATTACAATTTTGTCGTCAGTTTTCCAAGGTTTTTCGCAGATGTGGCAACATGGCGCTGTCGCTCTATCTGGAAGTGAGACGATCATGGGGACAATATCCAAAGTTTTGGCTTCCACAAATTTGGCCATGGCCCCCATACTCTTCGCAAACCAATCCATAATGACATAAAATGACAAAGTATCGTCATATGCACACTTGAAATGAAATCCAGCGCTGAAAGGAATGTGTTTTTGATACTTTGTCGTATGTGAGGTGCATTCTTCGTCATTAAACTGTTCCAAAATCGACTCAAAATCCGCCTAAATTACAAAGGGCACTATTTCTTTATATACAAAATCTTGAAATTCTACATGATCATACGAAGGAAATGAAATTTTGCTCTCGTTTAATTTTTGACAATCAACAGTATGACTGTCGAGTTTCTCCTCACTCGTAAAATAATTAAAACACCTGTCGCAATTGAATTTTTTATGTATGATTTTACCGAGTTGGCGAATGAGTAGGCGAGATAATTCCTTTATCCAAACATAATGGAATTTTATGTCATCGCCGACGGCATCATCGGCGTCGGCGATTTCCAGTGGTGGTGCCTCGTAATCATTTAATTTCGGGTGATATTCATTTTGAATGAGGAGAAGATTGACATGTTTGTCTAATTTTTGTTTCGTGAGTCGGCTCGGAACACTAACAAAAAATGCCTCCTTGTTCGCCTGCGGCTGAATCAATTCCAAGGTGTACACATTCACAGATATGTTGTTCAATCGCTCAAATTTGGTAATTTGTTTTAATTTCATAGGGAAGTCGATTCCATCCAAGTTCAGTACATTTGAATAGTGAGGGTATGATGAAATTCTATATAGATTTTTACCCGATTCAACAGGGTACAAGGCCGAAACGACGGCCCAAGCGAAACACGCATCATCTTCATTTTTCAAATTAATGCAAGCTTTTTTATTCGCAATAGATTTTGGCAGCTCGATGAAAGACGAAACGTTTCCCACGTCCGATTTATTCGTATTGATTTCCAAACTAACAATTTTCTGAAGACTCCAGCTACTTTCTTTGTCCGCGAATTCCGACAGTTTGTTTTGAATTTGATCGATGACATTTTCTAGGAACCACTTTTTCAAAGTTGTACCACTATCGATAACAACGTTTTTAGTGTTGAAATATTTCTAGTCGCTTATTATTTGTTCTTGATTCAAGGAATTTTTCACGAATTTACCACAAAATGTCGCATTGACTTTGATGCTTGGATGTTTTTTCAATAAATTTTGAATTCTGTTTTTGAATAGAATGAATGCATCATCAAAAAATTGTTCAATATCTTTAAAATTTATAATTATACCGGTGCGTAAACGCAAAGAAAATGCCGATTTCAAGTCCTCCCACTTTACTCGAGATGTTAATTTTGATTTGACTCCCTCTCCCACCACCACGTCGACGTCTGTCTGTTGTTGACCTGACTTTTTGATTGAATTTCGTATAATTTTCAAGTGTCCGCATAAAGTTTGTAATTTTCTCAGAGAGCCTATGCAATCCACTGCCGCGATCGCACTATTGATCAGGCGGGCGGTGTACTTGCAATGGGCCAGCCAATGTTTGCGTTCTTCATCAGTACAACCCTTTTTGAGTATTTTTTTGACCTTACGCAACTTGGCTACCATCTCCATACTGTGTGCAACAATAACGTCATATGACATGATGATGATGATGATTATTCAACAGACACACAAAATTTCAAGAAAATGTCAAATGAAAATACATGAAACTCACTCTTTGTTTCCAACGGCGGCGGCGGCGTCGTCAGCGTCTTCAGGCTTTAGCGATCTCAAACAGCTGCTGCGGATGATTTTGATTGGCAATTTTCTGCTCGCCCCTGTAGATCAGCATATGCTGGGACTCGGTTAATTTGTCGAGGATGGGTTTGAATGCACCAGTCACTCGATTTGGCAGGAATACTTTACACTCCTCCAACTCCACTAGGATGGACTCTCCAAATTTGGCTGTTTTCGCTTCAGCGCCGAGGATCAGATGGGGTTCGTCCTTCGGTAGCTCAGACAACTTCCGCAGGTTCTTCCTGCGAGTCAACGAAATCTTGTTAATCTGCGAAATCATTTGAAAAATGAAAAAAAAATTATACACGCTGTATTATAACTCTCACCCACTCACTCAAAATGAAAAATGATTTTTATGATTCACCCCGTGTATGAGAAATAAATATGATAAAAATAAAATATTCCAATCACACTGTATATAGCAAATGGAACTTTGTGAGAGACACCCTGTATGAGAAGGAATTATGATAAAAAATGCAATCCACACACACTGTATGAAAAACAAAAAATATGACGCTTCATGAGAGAGACACTCTGTATGAGACGAAAAACAAATATGACAAATGAACTTTTCTGAATTTTTTTTTGAAAAAGAAACACTACAAAAAGTGAATCGAAAGAAATAGGCACACTTGAAAAAATCGCGAAAAATAAAAAAGAATAACTACTACTACTACTGACCTTTGCAAATCACGAATTAAATGGCACTCACAATAAAAAAAGATGCACTTGTATAGAAAGTATATGAGCGGCAGAGAGGCCCTTGTTGTTGCTTCGAACGCAGATAATGAAATGACGCAGGCTCGCTGTGAAAGTACGTATTAACTCTCTGTGTCACGTGACCCACGCCGTCCACCTCCACGCCGAGTTCGCGTAACCCACGCTGCAAATGTATGCAACGGTCGATCTGGGAAAAACCCAAATTGCGCAATAACAGTAAACAACTCCAAGGTCAATTTAGCTCGAGCAGCGTAAACAGATACCGGATGTGTGAGATAAATCTGAAAACCAATTTCAAGGTCAAAAATGGATCATCGTCGTGTTTACTGAGAATTTCGTTCAGCTTGAGAGGGCAGACAGTAAACAAGTCCAAGGCCAAATCGTATTTCTTATAATTTCATTGGAGAGAGAGTAAACACCAGATGTGGCTCTTATCGCTGTTTACGACTACAGCGCGCAGAGACGTATTTTTTTCTTTTGGAATTTCATTAGAGAGCGAGTGAATTAATAATAAGTCGTCCATAATAATTTTCTGTTGTGTGTGTGTGTTCTAAGATAGTAGAGACATTTTTCGTATTTAATATTTTTGTTTTGTTAATTAAGGTGGCGGCGGCCATGTTTTTTTCTCTTCCAGCCAATTGCTCTCAGCGAATCACGTGAGGGAAAGAAGTTTTTTCACTCATAACTTCCGCCATCGCGCCATGTTTTTTTGCCTTCCGCTCCATCGCCGCCATGTTTTTTGCGTTCCGCTCCATCGCGCCATGTTTTTTTGCCTTCCGCTCCATCGCCGCCATGTTTTTTGCGTTCCGCTCCATCGCCGCATGTTTTTTGCCTTCCGCTCCATCGCCGCCATGTTTTTTTGCCTTCCGCTGCATCGCCGCCATGTTTTTTTGCCTTCCGCTGCATCGCCGCCATGTTTTTTTACAAAAAAACGCGCGCCACTTAGGGTGAAACGTTTTGAAGCCCCCCACCCCGAAACTCTTCGGCGAACACGTCATCTTCATCAGCACCAACCCTCCACCAACGGCAAGAACTCGATGGACGCGGCCATCGAGAGATTCACTGTGTGGAGCAATGCCGATTCTGTGACACTCTTCGGTCACAGAATCGGCATTGTATATCTACTATTATCCAATTTATATTGCAGTCTCACAAAAAAAAGAAAAGCAAAAGCCATCAAACAAAATTAAATCAATAAAGGATATCAATTTCTCTAAGCTTTTTAAGAAACGATGACTGGAAAGACGTCCTTAGAAGTAGAAATGTACAAATTTGTTACAATAAATTCATGAATAATCTTCAAAACTATATAGAAATGTCATCTTATACTAGAAATTTCACACAGAATGAATATGAAATCAAACCTTGGATTACAAAAGCCCTAATAACATCCATTAGGCATATGGACATGCTCAAAAAAAGATTACTGCACAATCTTTCACCAGAACACGACAGTGAATACAAACTTTATAGAAATATACTCAATAACTTATTGTAAAAAAACAAAGAATGAATACTATAAAAATAAATTTGAATCCGTAAAATGTGATAGCAGAAAAACCTGGCAAATAATCAATAAGACAATAAACCGAAATCAAAGTAAATATTCTTTGACAAGCTTACCAATAACGAATACGAATAATGTTGTTAGACAATATAATTAAAACCCAGTTCAAACATCCCCAAAACCTTTCAAATGACCCAATAGTACCATCCACAATGGTTCTCGAACCCACGACAAGAAATGAGATTATCAATATTATATCCGCACTCAAATGCAATTGTTCACTAGTTCCAGATAAAATTTCAACAAAACTTATAAAACAATTTCACAACTATCTAGTAGGACCACTGGTTCATATCATTAACCTCTGTTATGAGAGCGGCGAACTACCCCATGAATGGAAAGGAAGTCTTATAACTCCTGTTTATAAATCTGGTCAACGAAAATTTATCGGAAATTATCGACCAATTTCTGTGATTGACAACTTTGCTAAAATATTTGAGCACAGCATCAAAATAAGACTGATAATCTTCTTAAACAAAAATAACGTAATTTCTGAAAGACAATATGGGTTTTTGAGTAATTCCAACACAGAAAAAGCAGTTCTTGATTCTGTGGAAAAAACGGTAAACGCCTTGAATAATCAGACAAATGCCTCGCCATCTTCCTTGATCTTGCCAAGGCGTTTGACACTATATCTCACGAATTACTCTTGGACAAACATTACAAATATGGTATTAGAGGACCTGCGAAAGATGTTTTACAGAATTACCTATATAAGAGATCTCAGAGAGTAAAGCTGGAAGAATATCATAGTAATCCATTAGAAGTAACAATTGGTGTACCGCAAGGAACAGTATTTGGTCCAATATTATTCCTTATTTATATAAATAGTAGCGAATATTTGGGAAACTGTAAAGGCCATATTATCTCATATGCCGATGATACCACCTTAATTTTCTCTGCAAAATCTTGGGACGTGGTTATTAATGACGCAAATAATGGACTAGGGCAAGTTATGAAATGGCTAGACCAAAACTTACTGAGCTTAAATGTTAAGAAAACTAAGTATATTTCATTTTCTCTGTTATCGAGTAATCAACCGATGAGTCAAAATACAATTTTTGTACACATAGAAAATAGAAAAATGTAATAACATCAAGTACTTGGGAGTCATGATAGACGAAAACTTGAGGTGGAAAAAACATGTTGTATCTTCGACTAGCCGACACATGCAGCTGACTCAAAAAATGGATGTATTGAGAGATACTCTGAACAATAAAACACTAAGAGTAATTTACTGTTCCTTAGCTGAATCTATTTTAAGTTATTGTATCAAGGAATGGGGCGGCCTATTCCACAATAATCTAATAAAACTGCAGTCGATACAAATCTTCTTAAAATTTTATTCAAGAAACCAAAACTTTTTTCAACTGTTAAACTATATGAGCATCTGCAAACACTTGATATCAGAAGCTTGTACGCCTACCAGTGCCGAGAATGGATGTTCCATAACGTGAATCGTTACAAGATAAACTCGCAATATACATACCAAAATTCAAAAAGAGCCATACACAAAGATTTATTTTCTTCTTCGGGCCAAAATTATACAATATCCTACCTCCTGAACTAAAGACTGCTACAAAACTTCATAAATACAAAAATCAGATGAAACAGTTTGTTCAAAAAAATCAAACAATAATTCAAAATATAATATATTGATTGACGTGATTTCAGTACCCACCGATTCTTAAAAATATCGCACTCAACAATAATCTAATGTTACCTTCATTGTTAATAACTAGATATAAACTTTTTGTATTCAACTATCACCAATTTCTGTAGAATAACCAATGTTTTTGGAGGATTGCAGACAGGCACAACACAAGCATTCAATTTGCTTAGGTGCAGTCTTGTGATTCAAATAACCATTTATGATATGTATCTTGATCTGTATGTACACTTTACTTTGAAATTTGAAAGAAAACTTCATCATCAATAAGTTTTTCATTTATTTTCTCATTAAATACAATGTTTCATATTTCCTCGTCAACTTTATTCAAATTACATATCTCATCACCACATTCGACTCCCCTTGACAGAATACTTATACAATGCTCCAAATTATGTGTATGGACTTTTTCTCTACCATCAATAACGCGCTCTTCAAGAAGAATCGCAGATATATTTGAAGAGGAATAGTGAACAAATTGAAAATTTTGACTTAATCGAGTTGAACATCTAATTTTATGAAATTTATTTCTATGGTTGATATAATAGGATTTTCATTTCAATCCATTTTTCAAGGAACTCTTTTCAACCAAAAAATTGCACAATTGCCATTTTTGGAATAATGCGACTGTTTCGAATTTATATCTGGGATAGTGATGGCCCTTTTGAAACGAGAAAAAATATTCAACAGAAAAGTCACTGAAGTTTTGTATTAACTCCTTTAATTTTCCATAATTCAGTTTCAAAGACTTATAAAAAGTATACATATGTTTTCTTTCGTATTTTTTTTTTATTTTCGTCAATAAGGTATTTTTCTAATAATATGTCATATGTGTATTTGGCGTTCACAATAGCCATTGCAATGTGATGATAATTGAGTTTTTTCTTTGGCATGTCTAAAACTGTCTTTTTTTACTATCTTTACCTATGTTAAGATTGACAGACTCACTCCGATTTTCAATTAAACACAAAATTTGCAACTAAAAATTGAATTCTCCATCAAAGTCAATAAACTACTCCATATTAACCTAAATACTAACAACTAAATGAGCCCCAACTAACCTATCAGTTACAAAGCATGGTTATGAAATGAAGAAATTCATTCTTAGGTATTACAAGCCGTCAGTTACGCGAATTCCTAGTGGGGATACTTCAAGGTTGATATATCGCTGTTCTGAAAACATTCCAAATATATACAACAGAAACAATTTACGATTGGTATAAGCCCGCTACTCACATAACGATATATCGGAACAATTTCAAACTGCACAGTTGAATCGAAAAATCCAGGGGTGTCCACACGCAACCGATATCTGCGTCGATCGTGTCAGTTCTACACAGAAGCCCGCGCGAGAAACATGTCATCGGCAATAACGGAAGATCATGATGCACTTGCAATTTTGGGCTTGATGATATGTGTGAAGAAAAAAAGGCACGTAGTGTGTGGTGTAAGGACTGCTGGCTTCTAAAACGGAAGTCATACTCTCATAAATTTATTAAATGAATTGAAATTCGCTCCAAAAGATTGGCATAACTACTTAAGAATGAACGAGGAGACATACAGTGTGGTCCAACGAAAACTTAACACCTCGATTTTCCGGCTTTAAAATGAAAATGTGGAAAATCGCTCTGACCCGTCAATTTCTAATACGAGGGGGAACAACTTTTTCGCTGTTTTCATCCCCGTAACTTCAACCACCTAACGGGGGTATGCACAACCCCTTGATTTTGAATAGGGATGCGGGGTGTTGCGATACCTCATTTAGAAGATCTCATCGTGTACTATCTGACCGTAAAATTTCGCTCCAAAATATACATCGATAACGAAAGGACAGGTAAAGTAGTGGAAGAGTACGTACTTTTGTGATTACTTTCTTAAATGCTCGAAATGGGCACCATCCACTTCCATGCAGTAATATAAGTTTTGCTGAAAACGTACACGTACATTACTCAAGATTTCTGGTGTAATTTGACGGCATTCATTAATGATCCGAGTTCGCAAATCATCCAGTGACTCAGGCTGGGTAGCGTAAATCTTGGATTTCAGGTGACCCCATAGAAAAAAGTCCAGTGGAGCCAGATCAGGTGATCTGGGTGGCCACTCAATATTTCCCCTTCTTCCAATCCAGGCGTGAGGAAAATTGTCATCTAAGAACTGACGCACCGGTTGAACAAAGTGAGGTGGTGTTAGAAAATGATCGTTTGATGGTCTTCTGCATTCTCCAATACTTGCACGAGGGCTGGATAAATAGCGTTCTCCAATAGATCGAGATAAATTTGGCCTGTGAGATTACCGGGTATAAAAAAAGGGCCGATTATGTGATTTCCATATATACCCGCCCAAACATTTGATTTTTGGGGGCGCTGTGTATACACCTCACGAAATAATCTTGGATTTTCATCTGACCAATACCGACAGTTATGCCGGTTTACAATGCCGTTAAGGTAAAATGAACACTCGTCCGAAAAAAAGATATCGAACATGTAGTTTTGATTGCCGTTAATTATTTCACTGTTCACTTCACAGAACTGGAGTCGGCGATCGGGATCGTCCTCATTCAGTTCCTGAACCAATCGTATCTTAAAAGGATGGAATTTATGTTGTTTCAGGATTCTCATGATTGTTGTGCTTGAAACACCAGATACATCGGACAATTTCCTAGTACTAACGGTCGAATCCATTGCTATATGACCTAAGACAGCCACGTCCCTCGCTTCGTCTCTTTCATGCACCCTCTTTTTGTTTCCAACTGAACCAGTAGCGTCAAATTTGGCAACCAGTTGCACAACGTAAGCAGCGGATAATTTTTTTCCAGGATGTCGTTCGTTAAATAAAGCCGCTGTTGTGCGCGCAGAGTCGTTATTTCGGAAAAATAATTTTATCATTTCCACCCTTTCTTCTACGGAATACACCATTTTAATTCCACTACCAATTTACAATCGCTTTGACACACTTGTACCGTTCTTAAACATTCACGATAGACTAAGGTACAAAAACAAGGTCCTTCTACTTTTTTGGACAAAAAATTAACGACTCAATACCTTTGAAATGCGTCGGATACGAATACTATTCTCGAGATAAATTCCATATTGCCTCTTTCACTATTTTCGCTGTTATTTCATTATCGATGGATATTTTCAAGTGAAATTTTACGGTCAGATAGTACACGATGAGATCTTCAAAATGAGGTATCGCATCACCCCGCATCCCTATTCAAAATTAAGGGGTTGTGCTCACCCCCGTTAGGGGGTTGATGTTACGGGGATGAAAACAGCGGAAAAGTTGTTCCCCCCGTATTAGAAATTGACGGGTCCGAGCGATTTTCCACATTTTCATTTTAAAGCCGGAAAATCGAGGTGTTAAGTTTTCGTTGGACCACACTGTACTTAACCCTCTTGGCGTTAGTCACTCCGCATATACAGAAAAGTAACACTGTAATGAGAGAAGCAATAAGTCCTCACGAGAGACTGTCCGCAACACTGAGATTTTTAGCGACAGGTCGCTCTTACGAATGCATGAAGTTCTCTACTCTGATATCGTGCCTCCAAAGAATAGTGGTTCATTTTATTACAACTAGGTATAAAAATAGACACAGTATGGTCCTGACGGCAATTGTTGACGCAAAGTACAGATTCCTGCTATTTGATTTTGGAACAAATGGTAGGGTATCTGATGGAGGAGTGTTATTGTATACTAAATTTTATGAAAAGTTGGAAAACAACACGTTAAGCATCCCTAAAGAGGAAAAATTGCAAAATAATGTAACGCTAAAATTATCTTTTTGATGACCCTGGTATAGTAATCATAACAACTGAGTGCAAACTGATGGTTCCTAAAGTATTTTCTTCAAGCTAGACTGAAGGATGATTATTACTGCTGTTTTATTCACACCTAGGGTGCAATTTATCTATTTTTGTTTATAACATAATTTCCATTTATCTTTGCAAAAATGATAACCTTCAAATTTCTTTGTTTACAATTGAATTTCTAATACGGTCATCTCAGTTTAGCAGCTGTCAAAACACTCACAACGTTGCAAAGGGCGAACACATAGTGTGTGCTGATAGTGTAACAAGAGTTCGTTAGGAATCATATATTCCAAGCGCAACCAACTGAACGTACTACGAACAGACTTCATCCACATCAGCTGTGCTAATATGAGTTGTGTTTTGTTTCTGTTTACTGTCATTCTGTGAAACATTTCAAATTTGGTGCGTTAAGCCGTAGACACAATGGAAGTTTTATGTAATAAGTTTTAAGTTTTCGGATTTTCGATATCAATTTTACAAATAAAACAAGATGCAAAACAGAATTGAAAAATGAAGCTTGAATTTTATCAACAAGATTTTTTATGAGGCGTAATAGAATAATAATGGCAATGATGGTTTCGCGTTAAAAAATATCCAAAATTATGAAAATTAAAACTAAAAACATAAAACTTCCATTGTGTTTCAGCCTATACTGTGAAACAGACATTTCCACAACGCAGATATTTTTTATTAGTAAACTGAAAAAATAATATCGTAGCAAGCTATGATTTCACACCGATAGATCGGCCCTTTTGCGATTTGTTTTCCAAGCAAGGTGTACCTACATGTTGGCCATTCCTAAGTTGAAGGTAATTTTCATTTCCAAGATATAATTAAATGTTTCAAGTTTTCTATTATAATTTCTGATAAACCTATTGATCATTTTAGATCTGAAGGCCAAGTAGAAACGCCCTAGAACTTAAGAAGTTAACACGTTTGATTTCATCTTACATCTAACTGGCATGTGGCCATGATGATGATGATATGAGAGGAGAGTAGCGTCACTCACAATTTTTGTAGTAGGATTGTAGGAATAATGGGAATACCCACAGGATGCCCAAGTTCCTGTGTTCTTGAAAATTTTTTATTATACAGAATAATGCACTAGAAAGGAGTTTTTGATATCTACCAAAAGGAAATTGGGATACATTGGAAATGTCTTGACAAATCGCAGTACATTCCCCAGTACCTAGTAACCTTCGAGGAAAGTTCAGGTCAGATCCAACCATATTTTTGTAGCAGCCCAATCGTTTTATCTTTTTAAGAATTATTAGTTAAAATCTTAATTTAACATTTACTTGGTGTAAACCATTATAGATCTGTAATCGGTACCTTTTACCACATTTGATTGCAATAATTTTTGTGATGTAACCTGATTTGAAAAACCCTGGTAACATTACATTTACTTTTTTAAATACCTTTTGCCTCTTCAAGGTCTTATATATTTTCTCATTTTCAATCTTATCTTGACAGTAATGTAACTTACATATAAGTAAATTTAATTATCAGTGTTACAACACAGCTTCAAACAACCCCAAATCATTAAATTCATTTCCTAGTCAAGGGTGTTATTTTCTTAGGTACCGATATACCCTTTTCCTTTTTTGTTACTTTTCAAATAAGGTGGCGCTCCACCAAGAGTGTCCTTACCTTCGGTCCAGCTCTCCGCTACATGAGTAACCGTGCCTTGTAACCAATTAGAAAAATATTCTTTATGGTGACAATTGGTCACGAGTACTTCCGTACGTATTGGTAGCTGACGACGCGTTTCCTCTTAGACGACATGACGAAACCATTTAGGCAAAATGATTTAGGCGATGACAGAGAGAAGAAGAATTATAATTATCGGACCTCACGAGCTCGCCGCCTAGTTGAAAACGCGTTTGGTATACTTGCAGCGAGGTTCAAAATTTACAGAGCACCAATCAATTTGTCACCTGCACATATTGACTCAGTCGTAAGAGGAACCTGTGCTTTGCATAAATATTTGATGGCAAAGTCGTTGTCTACATATGCTCCTGCCGACTGTTTTGATCGAGAAAACTTGGAAGAGGGTACGATATTGTCAGGAGTCATAACAACAGATTCAACGCTCAAATCATTACAAAATACTCGTCACGGGGATGCTCCCAGAACGGCAAAACAAATAAGACGTGAATTTATGAGCTATTTTGTAAACGAAGGAAAAGTTCCTTGGCAAGATAATTTCATTATTTGAGATGTACACTCAATACATAAATATAAAAAAATACTGTCTGACAAAAGGCTTACCTCATTTTCGTCCTGATTTATATTCGATATAAAGGGTCTTGGTACTTCTTGATCATACAAAAATGTCAACAAATCAAAATACCACAGGTGAGGAGTGTAAATTTCGTCAGTTACTGCTCCGGATTTATTAGATTGTTTCATTTTGTTCAGTTCTTTTTGATACGCAGTTCTCAGATTATTAATTTTCTCAACCACTATTTCCCTATTGGCATTTGGATCGATTGTTTTATATTTTTCGACCAGTCTGTTGTAGGTGGCATTTTTTTTATTGCGATCATGATAATCTTTTGATTTTATCTTTCAAAGGCAGGTTTCACTTCGATAGCATTGAATGAACACCGCCAATTGATCACGATGTCCGCTTCGATCTTGTTCCGACATGTTGAAAACAACTTTCCACGGGACCTCTGTGCTCTACAGCAATCTCTTTCAAACTGAGCGATCGATCGGATCGATCGCGGGCGTCGTATCCACACGAAACGATAAAACTGTACAAATGCAATTGGCAACGATTATCGAATAGAATTTGCAACTGCCACCGATGAACTGTGCAAATGAAATAATCTGCAACGATTTGTCATACATACGTTCGATAAAACTGTGCAAATTGACTGCACAGATAGATCGCTACGATAAATCGTTGTCGTTTGTAGCGGGCTTGGAAAGTTATTATGTAGGATATTTGTATCACGACTGCAGTGTGATGAACAGAAGACGATACCTAGAAAATATTATATGTGAGCGCGGATAATGTCAAGCTAGTATGGTCAATTCCGTATTTCATTATTAGCTAATCAACATACTTATAATAGATAACGTCAAAAATACGAATAAATATTAACTTGAACACTAATAATATTGTAGTTGATAAGTGATAAATTATCAACTTTATAATTGTTGGCGATGTTGATGTTCTGTGTCTTAAGAGAAGACGTGTATCGAACCGCTCTCAAAAATTGTGATTTCTTCACTGTACTACATTGTTGATCCAGCAAAAAATTGGACATAAAATTCATAAGCCAGTAAGTGATCATATGAAATAAGAGCAAACTGAGTATTTCATAGATTAACCCAACAATTTGCATTTGCATTTACCTATAATTCATTCTATTGTGATAAGTGTACCAAGTCGATAACCAGGACCGTACCCCTGATATGTCCGTCAGATGCAACCGGTGCGATGAAACTATCATCAACGACGACTATGCTACATGTCAAGGAGAATGCCGCACCAAATATCATTTCGACTGCTCCATATCCGAAAGTGCCTATAAGAAGATTGAAAAAAACAAAAAGAAATGGAAATGTAACAGCTGCAACCAAGCATCTGGAAAATCTACGAGATCAAATTCTGCTAACAACTACAATGAGATAGTAGATAAAAGGGAGGAGGTGTCACTGAAGGAAGAGATGAAATCCATCAAAAAAATGCTGAACAATATTGCCCATCACCCACAGGATTTCAAAACAATTAAAGAAGAAATACACGCATTGAAAAATAGCACAGACTTTATTAGTAATCAATATGATGATATCCAGAATAAATTGAAAGAAAACAACCAACTGATAACAAACTTAGGAAAAAGAGTTGAAAACCTTGAAAAGGAGAATGAACAGAAAGATAAGATAATTGGAGATCTTAGTTTCGAAATAAATAAAATTGAGCAATATAGCCGAAATAATAATATAGAAATAAGTGATATGCCAATATCAGAAGATGAGAATATCATAGAAGTTGTCAATAACATTGCCAAAGAATTAAACATTAACCTGAATTTTGCAGAAATTGATTCCGCCCAACGAGTACCAGCGAGAAATAATAAGACAAGAATACCCCCAATAATAGTACAGTTCAAATCAAAAGCAGTTCGAGAGGAAATCCTGTCCAAAAAACGGTATTGATGTTCAAAGACACTGCCAAACAAACAAAAGTCTTTATCAACGAACACATTTCTCCCTATTACAAACAACTGCTGATGATGACCAAACATATTGCAAGGGAGGCCAATTACAAATATGTATGGTTCGGCAAGGATTAAAGTCCTGGTCAGGAAATCAGATGACTCCAGAGTTATATCAATTGAAACAGAAAAAGACATTCAGAAAATCCATAGAGCTGAAAATCAAGCCGGCCCTTCACTTCTTTCTTCCCACACTTCTGTTAAGCATATTTTTAGTTGATTTTTCATATCGTATTCAAATATAGCTGAATTTCATTGTCTGTTTATTATGATGAATAAATACTTAGAAAATATTGATAATATGGCAACAATCATCGCGCGTGACATTGAGACAAGTAAAAAATGAATATACGATGATGATCCGATATCGACTGATGCATACAAATATCAGAAGCCTGTCAAAAAATTTGGAAAACCGAAACAGTTTTGATGTTGTTGTCCTAACGGAAACATTTCACATAAATAATGCTGATGACTTCGGTATTGATCAATACAAAATGTATTACAATAACGGATGTATCAATAAAAATGATGGTGTAGTCTGTTTCGTGAAAGATAAATTGGAACACAATGTGGAAATTATAAGGTACGTTTCGCTTGCTGTTATCAGAGTCGTTGTTAAAATCGGTCCAAATGACATTGCTATAACAGGTATCTATGCAGACCCTCATCCTACAATTTACAGGAATTTAACGTAGCCCTTTCAGAATACATGAGAAATTACTGTACACTAGGAACCGAAATCATCGTAGGTGATAAGAACATAAATATATTGAAAAACAATGATTTAAGTGAGCATTACTTGAACACAATGACAGAAAATTCATTTTTATCTTATATAAATGATTTCACCCGAAGTGAAATTGAAAGTAAGTCGTGTATAGACTACATATTCATAAAACTTTTACTAAAAATCATACCGAATCAAAAAACAAAGAAAAGCATAGCTACGGGAATCATTGAGCGTACAATTAAAGTTATAAACTACCAAAAATTAACTAATTTATGATTTAGTGAATTGGGAGGAAATAATTACAAGCAAAAATGCAGATAATGCCGCTTCTATTTTTATCAGAATATTACTTGATGCAATTGAAAATTGCAGTGAACAGAAAACCATTAAACACAAAAATTTAAAGAGGAAATTGTGGATCACTACTGGTCTCATCAACTATGTAAACCATAGAGATTATTTACACCAATAAGTAAAAAAAAACTCAAATGACACGCAACTGAAAAAGCAATACAGAGTTTATAGGAATACGATGAATAAATTAATAAAAAGAGCTAAACAATCTTACTATAAATAAAAAATAAATTAAGATAATCAAAACCCTTCCAGAATTTCGTCATTTACCAATGAATTGCTGAATAGAAAAGATAAACACAAGTTCACTCCAAAACTGAAAAAAGACAAACAAATCTTAACGAATGAGAATGATATATCAACTCTTTTTTAATTACCGTGGGTAATAACGTTACAAATAGTATAAATGTTCCAAATTTAATGACGAAAGTCAAAAACTGAACCCAAAGAAATTTAACTATAGAGTATGTCACAGAAAAGACGGTGTTTAAACATATAAATAAACTTAAAAATAACACTACTCCCGGTATAGATGGTATAACAAGTCTCATACTTAAAACCGTGAAAAATAAAATTTCCCGACCATTAGCCAATATAATCAACTTATCATTAAGAGAAGGTGTGTTTTCAGAATCACTGAAGCTGGCAGTGGTGAAGCCAATACATAAATCTGAGGAAAAAGGAATAGTAGGAAATTATCGTCCAATATCGTTAATATCAAACATAGCCAAAATTTTTAAAATGTTATTAAAGGAAGCATCACAATATTCTTGAATGAAAATAAATTACTTTCAGAAAAACAATTTGGCTTCCGTGAAAAATTGAATACACAGGATGCTATCACTTTTTTAACAAAAAAATATATCAGAGTATTGACAAATAAAAACCTTCAATGGCAATTTTTCTCGACCTTGCTAAAGCTTTTGACACGATATCACATGAAAGACTATTGGAGAAACTACCATCATATGGCATCACAGAAAACATACTTAAACTCTTAGCAAGTTACCTTAGCGAAAGATAACAATGTATCAAGATCGGAAATACCAACAGTGAACTACTCACAGTCAGAAGTGGTATACCACAGGGCACTGTTCTAGGCCCATTTTCACATTGTATATCAATGATTTATATGATATCGAGCCAACATGTGATATCGTGTCATATGCAGATGACACCGTAATATATATATGTCGAGGGAAATTGCTGGAAAGAAGTAGAAACGAAAGCCAAAAAATGTTTGCAAAAATCAAGATATGGTTGGATGATCATTTGTTGAAATTGAATAACTCCAAAACTAAATTCATAACTATCTCATCAAATTCATGTAAACAACCAAACATCAACACACTTATAATTCATGACCATGTATGCCGAATGAACGAAGACTGTGAATGTTCACTGGAAATAAAAAAACTGGTTCTATGAGATACTTAGGTATAACTATTGATAGCAACATGAAATGGGAAGAGCAAACATCGTCTGTCAAAAACAGACTGAGAAAATTAATATACACCTTCAAATCATTAAAAAACGTGCTGAATAAAAAATTATTACTGACAATATTATACACTAGTTCAACCAATAATTACTTACGGCCTGCTAGCCTGGGGGGCGCGTATCAAACATACTTGAAAAAAGTGTCAATTACACAGAAACTTCTTATCAAAATAATGTTTAATAAACCTTCCCGCTTCCCCACAACACAACTTTTCGATGATTCTCGTTTGAGAGATATTCAGTCTCTTTATTCTTTAGAGATAATGAAGCATCTGTTCAGAACCAGAACATAGAACACAATTATGTTACGAGAGCAGTAACCAGTCAAACCTGCATTACCCCGTTCATGAGAAAAAGATTGGGACAAAACAATTTCATTTATCTTTCATTCAAAATACACAATTTGCTACCGCTAACGCTCAGAAATTACCAGTAATGGATTCTTTAAAAAGGCTAAATTCTGGATTAAATCGAATAATAATGTAAACAACAACATACTCAACGATATATAAAAAATCTATATCTGAAACTTTGACTGTATATAATAATCTATATATTTTAGCCACCTGAGTGAATAAAAAAAAACTTAGCACACACCACATAACAATAAAAACAACTGATTGAAATAAAAAATTTCCACTGACAGACCTCTCGATGGTTTTAGTGGAAAATTTCCTTATCAAACATCTACCACCCTTGATTGATGCAATGTTACGGACTTTAGGATAAGGATTTATATGTACATGTATATCTGTGGTTATTCAATAATTATACTTACTTACTAGGTATAATGAAATACTGGAGAAGCTAGGGACATTTCGCTTCCAATGATACTCGGATAAAACATCATTTCATGAGGTCCAATTCTCATAGACATGTTAGGAAGCTTTTTCAGCATTACTGCAGCATCTCCGCCAAGCCTCATCTCATCCAAGTTTCCCTCTATAGCCTATGTCGTCATTGTTTTCAGTATTTATTCCAGATAGAGCCCATTTGTCATGCAAGGTTTATGCATTTTGTCATATTCTTCACGTTCGTGTCCTCTTATTTCTTTCATTTAATAAAAAATAAGGATGATATCATCCAGTCTGATTGTAATTACCTCTATTGCCATCGGATGAATATACTAATGAAATATTCAACTCGATGAAACATCAAAATAATGAGAACAGTAATGAAGAATCCATAATATTTATGATTCACCACGCAACATCTTACGTTTTTATTAACAGTGGAAATTTTGTAAAGAATTCAATAAAATTCGAACATGAACCGTCAAGAACACACGAAGTGTTAGTTACTCAGCTGATAATGGCTGTCATATTTGAATAAGTCCTCTAACGGTGGAATGACACCCTGAGATAATAAGTTGCGAATTTCCCGAGATTTGAATATAATTGATAATCAGTCGATAATTCCCCACGCTCCCCTACTTTTCAGTACAGGTTGACAAACACGGTTTACTGCACACAATTGATATTTTGGTGTAGTCGTGCATTATTTGTCATAACTTGATAAATAAAATTCCCTTATTCCTTTTTTCTCAGCCTGTACGGGTTGCCACGAAATTTTGTAACATCATCACTCTTTTAGATCATCTCTTGAAGATGTTATTGTGATTTTTTTTTACTTATTTGTCGTCGTTTGGAAGATATAATTTTTCCAACTTCCTGTGAGAAATGTTTTTTCTTCAGTCTGTACGGGTTGTACTGAATTTTGTTTTATCGCCCTGTAAGATAATAATAATAAATGATTTTATTGAGTAGACATAAAAGTACATAATATGAATACTATAGACTAAATATGACCCTAAAATGGCAGAGTTTAATTTCACGATTAGATCGCTAATTGCTTTAATAAACTGGACTTGGTTTATTTATCAGATGCTTTTGTACTTTCACTCTTAAACGTTTCATAATCTAGTGAGTGACTTTTAGGCTTGAAAATTAAACTTGGTTTTACCTTTTTCCTCTCTGGCTTCTTGGCCTGCAGATTCACTCACTGACTCTACTGTCTCTAAGGATGAAGTCCCCGAAAGCGGTTCTTGTAGGTTGCTTGAGGAGCAAAAAAAATACAAAATACGAAAGGCAAAATGCTGTCACCACCCCGAATGTGTGCTGGCTAGGGGATACCAGGTATCTGAGTGCTTAAGGCTAACTGGTTTTTCTATCTGTAGCAACTTTTCCGAAAGTATAGAAAGTTCGTGCTTCTCGCGCGAAGGAGAAGTCTTGAAGTAATCTTGATATTAATTAATGTAGTTCGGTGGAATGTCAAATCAAACACATCGATTAAAAAGACAATATGTAATAGTTAATTGACTAAATGAAATAATTTGGAAAAAAAAACAAAATCTTTAAACAAGTAGGAGGAAAATAAAGAAAAAAATACGTAACTCATAGAGAGTTTATAAGAAAAAACTATATTCTCCTACTAGCTAAATGAGCCTAGCAGAGACAATCCTACTACATAATCAATCTTGAGCGGTGTTCTGCGAAAGTCTGGCTTTGTGACATTTCCGTTAGTATTCTTATTATTATAAATTATTAGCCTTCTAAATCAGAGTCCCAGTGGTTAGTAACAACAATTTTTTATATTATAGTTCTTACTCATCCTTGAATTATTAATAGCAGCTAGTCCTAGTTAATCGTCTGGGAAATACATTTTTATTATCGATTCCACATCTCGTTTATTAATTATTATTCATCACAATTCTAAGTTAGGTGCCCGAGACCCGCACGGTCGCCTAAAAAACAAAATTCATCTTCGATGTTCAACACTAACTAATTCCGAAATCTCTTCCAGTCCTCGAGGTAATTTTCTATCCCCGTCAGCCGGATAGCAGAAGCCTTCCTACTCACCGATTTGAAGCCTCTCTCATTCGTCAATCCCGTGAATTATTATTTTCTGGTACTGACAATAAGATTTGTAGCGCCCATTCCGAATTTGCTTTGTCGTAATTTTTGTTATTTTCACACCATTTCTGTAGAGTTTTCAAAACGTGTCTTAGGGCAAAATATCCCTCGCCAAAATCTGTACAGACTGCAGTTGCTGATTTGACTCTTTTTAAGTCTGTCTGGAACTAAATAATCATTTCAACAAGTGTTTCATTCATTCAATTATTGAATATCACTTTGCCGTATACATCACAATGAGTCGAGAAAGATTGATTATTTCCACAACCAAGAATTTGTTCGATAATTATACAAAGTATATTTCAACGTGGGTTGATATACAGGATGGTATTTTAAAAATATTTTATTATTGAATTACACAAGTGCCTTAGCATTTGATACATTACTTCCCTATTTCAAAAAGTTTTGGGCACACTCAGTGCCACAACTTTTCCAGAACAACCTTCCTAATCAAGCTAAAACAATAAAAAATGTTTACCATTAAAATCTATTTAACAATCACCAATAACTTTCCTCTTGGAAAAATGATGGGTAGGCTATGCACTTTCTCATTTTGTCGTATCGACAAAATTATTGATTGGGTTTGGTATAAGACTTCATGACTACTCCGGGTCTACTATAAAATTACTACAATATTTCATTAAAAATCGATCGATCTGTTAGGGCAAAACCGGTCCTGTTCAATGATGAGGTTCATTATACTAATATGGTAATAATCGTGGAAAATATGCTTGTTCTAAATCTCAATACATTGAGTCCATCAAAATCTTATTGAAACTTTATATAATATCGCGTATGATTCTCACTTCACCGTTTTTTTTTTCAGTTACCCGCGCACTATATGTTGCGCACTACGTTCGTCATTCGCCTATGCTATTTGTCGTGCTCTCGGGAATAACCTTAAAGCTAAGTTTTCATGTATACGAATTATTCGTTTTTCGTACGAAATCTGTCAAAAACTGTTCAAATATATGTCGTGGCAGCAAATTTTAACTGATGGTACGAATAAATTTAAGAAGTTGAAATAAAGTCAACTCGTCCGAAATTTCAAAACAATGATCAGTGCGGTTATGTATGTTTGTTTCCAGGCATATTAAAAATGTTAATGTTAAATATGGACAGCAATATCATAATTAATAATATGAACGCAGAGCTTGTGGATTTTCTTATGGTCTATGACTTATACCGTCTCACAGGACACATTTACGTATCGGCAATGAGTGTGAGTGAGATATATATTCAACGTCATAGCCCATCAGAAAATCCACAAGCTCTGATATTTTATATTTTACCGATTTTGAATTAAAGCAAAAAAGAAAAAGGGCACACTTGATTATGGGAGTGACGTCCGAATATTTCGTTTATTCCGTGAAGGCATTTCGCACAAATGAAAACCGCTCAAAATATCATTCGTACGAAGAAGTGACATTTCTTTAAAATTTCCTTCGAAAAACCGAAAATTCGGATGCATGAAAACTCAGCTTAATTCATATGCTGTCCCAGGGCTCTTGGAACCTCCTCTCGTTCTAACGACTGCATTCGCGGCACGATTGTCAAACTCTTTGACTCAGTTTGACTGCGCTATTACAGAATGTCTAAGTGGGAATTTTACTTGCCTCAGAATTGATGCTTATCGATTGTTATGACTTTATCACTCGTAGAAAATTATTTAGGATAAACATGCGACAATTTTTGTTTGATTTGCGGTGTTCGATTAACTAGAATGTTCATTTTTGAATAGGTATGACCAGTGATGCATCCTTGGGTAGGGGATGGCTGATGGCATTCCGTTGGGTAGTAGATGGCTGATGGCGTTTCCTTGGGAGTGGGTGAAACTTACTTAGATGTGGTTGTGGTTGGATGGTTTGTCTTGAGGCTGGATTAGTATCGTCGATTTCACCTCATCTGTTAATGATTAAATCATATTCATATTCAGGTATATTCCAAAAGTCACTTAGAATCACATCGTTCAGTCTCTTATGAGTGGCTCTGAGTTGGTGAAACAACCTCCAGATCTTTCATCTTCGTCTTGGTATCGTTCATCATTAGCCTTGGCCTTCATCGAAAACTGGTCATAGCAAGCAACAGTGGAAAGTACGCCACTGTTCCGCGCCTACTCGTTAAGAAGAGTTCATAATATTACCAAGCCATTACTTTTTGAGGGTTGGGATAAATCACAAAAGTTCATTAACTGCGTCACTTGACTTCGATAAGTCTATACACGTAACAGGGTTATGTGTCTATCCGGGGTACTTTAGTATCCACCACGTACCTGGGTGATTAATGTTTGTGTGGCATATTTTCACTATTTCGCGTGTTGAGACCACGGTGGTCTCCGCCCAATTGCTGAAATAGCTGGTTAGGAGAATCTTCACCTGAGTGACGAACCGGAACACCGGTAGGTTATTCCCTTAGTCATGAGATAAAGTCTGGATGACCTTATCATTCCTCTTCTGTCTTGAAGTCGAACGAAAAGAAAAATATCGATATATCAATATATGTGTGGATAAAAAAGTCCTCACCCAAGAATTTATTTCAAACATCACAAAAAATCAATCAACATAATTCCTACGCAACCCTACTTAGGCAGTTATTATTCCATAAAAAAAAATCAATGAAAATTATTTCTACACATACCTACTTAAGTTAGTTCATACACAAAAAAAATCATCAAGAATTATTCCTACGCATATCTACTTATGCATGGAAGTATTTAAAATAAAAAGAAACATTCAAAATTCATTTGTTTTTCTGAGGAGACACCTCTGTATTTACTCATTTACTTATTGGCTCCAGTCCTCAACCTATAAAATCATCATCACCTCATTACATACTGTATACTAAAAAATAAAAACACTCGTTCTATGACCGATAGGATTCTTTGTATCATCCAATGAAAAAGCCTCATTTTCGCTTATAGCTCATTAATGATAGTCAATCGTCTGTAAAACGTAACAAAACACAATGTTCAATACCCAAAATATAGGAAATATGCTGGGTCAATAAAAACAAAATTACGCTGGTTGAGAAAAAAAATTACGCTTGGTTTATGCTCAAAAAATAGCTACCTTACACTGAGTATTATGACCACAATGAGCACACCTACGCTGAGTCTATGACCTCAAAGCAAATTAACGAGTCCTCTGTGCTTCGACCTTCCTGTTTCCTTCCGCGGCTCTTTCTGGCCCCAAACAGGATTCTTCTTGTCCTGGAACCTTGCTTTCCTCAGTGGTCCATGGCTTCTCTGGAACCAAGTCCTTGGGGTCTGGTACCTTGTCGTACCTTCCCTGTATTAAATATCCTCTGTTTCTCCTAGTCCTTTGCCGCTTTCATTTACCTGTCGTCTGTCTGTCCTTTTACCTTTGTCAATACGGGTATTTCACGAGGTCTGGTGTTTGACCCCATATCACGCCACCCGCTCTTTCAGATTTTTTTCGAACGGAGCCCCCTAGTTGTGAGACTTTTACTCACCAGCGGGTTCTCAATTCCTGGTGGGAGTATTCTGCAGCCACACCCACGGAGCTTGAATGCTCTCTAAGATAAGTGAATCAAAAAGCCTAAAATCGCTCGAATCTCTAATTCATCGCTTGAATCCAATCATCTGCTCTCCCAATCCAATTGAGGCCTCTTTTACGAAGAGCCCTTTACTATGGCCTTTTTACGCGCTCTATAGCCTTCAACTGCTTTCAGGATGGCCTTATGGCGGTTCCTCACCCATAATCCAATACGTCTGGATTTCTCCTCAGACTATCCCATTAAATCCTCCGTATAGCTCTTGACTGCTTCCCTTAGCAGTATGGCCGCTATGGCGTTCCCTCGCCCATAGTCCACATGTCTGGTTTCCTCTTCAGACTATTCCCTTTAAACCTCCGTATAGCTCTTAACTGCTTCCTTAGCAGTATGGCTGCTATGGCATTCCCTCGCCCATAGTCCACATGTCTGGTACCTCCTCAGACTATATATGACTTCCTTGGTTACTGAGCCTTTGGGTCTGGTCCCTTGTTGGACCTCCCCCTTATTACAAAACTTTGATATGGCTCCTTTGGTACTAAGCCCTAGGTTCCGGTTCCTTGTTGGAACTTTCCCGTTTGGAGGCTTTCCTGTCAACCGAAATCTGCATCCTCGCGCAGATTCGGAAAAATATTTGAGGACAACTACTTCCCGGGCAAACACCCCGCCGAACATTGGATTACATCCTTCAAATACTCCTCCTTCCTTTTGGTCTCTCGTCAGACCTTCCTCGTTGCGTGGTCTCTCCATTGACCTTTCCATACAATGGCAGCTCCTCTGCTTGCTTAGCATACTTGGGTTCCCTAGTTCACGTGGGCCCCGATGGAATCCGTTGTTCAACCTCCATCACGTCATCTACTCTTCCAAGTGTTTACGAGCAGACGACGAAGCAACCCAGTCGTGAGACTTTTATTCACCAGCGGGTGCTCAATTCCTGGTAGGAGTATTCTGTGGCCCCTCCTACTGAGCCACGAATGCTCGCTAATCGCTCATCGTGACACGGCGTGGTACTCACACTGCCTGTCAACTGTTTTACTATTTTCTCCATATACCTCGCCTTGATGATCTCCTCAGTTACGTTTGGCAGACCAGTACCCCTCCCGTTGAATTTCACGTCCGTGGTTCTTTCCTCGACCACCTCCTAGCCTCGAACTCTCCTTTGGTTCGGCTTACGGAGTGACAAAATTCGTATCTGATGACAAACAACTACTTTCCGGGCAGACACCCCGCCGAAAATTGTATTATAGTCACCAATACCGAGTACTTTTGCTGCCATACCTATTATGGTCCTTTCTTAGATCTTTTCTTTCAATATGGTTTCATTGTAGACCTCTATATCACATCTGTACTTCTCTAACTGTCTACCTGGACAGTTCTACAACACTCCTTTATTGAATTTGCCTATTCTCCATCGCTTCTGCCTTGGGGCCTCTCTGTATTTCACCCATTCCCTTTGCCTATTTGCCGATGATTTTCCTCCAAATGTATCTAATTCCTGTCTAAAGCGGCAATATTTCTTCAGAACTTTTCCTATTCAGAAGTTTATCATGTGTCCCATAATAAGGAACCCTAAGAATTTCTCTAAATCTTCTCTGTATGGGAAAATCAATAAAAATTTGAAAAAAAATTAAAAAAGGTAATTGAAATCAAAATCATTTCACTTCTCGGATTCACCCTATATGACACTCAAAATTAGAAATAAACTCACTCGAATTATTCAACCCGTCTTTTCAACTCACTCCGTATAAATTGAACAAAATCATTCTAACTTTCCAAAACTTAAGTCGCACTTCAATTTCACCTCGTATATAAAAACAACTAAAAAACATTCCATTCAAAACACACAAAAAAAATCGGCCTACAACACTCAAAATTAGAAATGAACTGAACCAACAACAAATTTAACCTATTTTTCCTATTCACCTTGTATAAACCAAATGATTTCTCATAATTTTTTCGTTAACGATAAAAAATCGATTATAAGCTATTTTTATTTCAGCTCAATATTGCTCGGAAACTACTTTGGTATATACCAGAATAACCAATCGCCCAACAAAAATTAATTGAAATAGTTCCTCATAACACTCTCAAAGGTGTCCAAATTGAAACGCTACTTCAATGATAATCGACGTAAAAACAAAACAAAAGTTCAAGTTCCGCACTACTTTTCCGCACCACATTTTGCAAAAAAAAAAAAAACGCGTTGAAACCATCTCAGAAACGTGTTTTCACTAATATATCATAATTTTTCAATTCAACTGATTTTTTCATCAGTTCCACATTGCTTTTCCAAATCACCTTATATAATTATGTTTTAATGCCAACACAAAACGCTTTTTCAACAATATTTTATAATTGTAATCATTTCCTTATCACCCTGTATTCTTAGCATAGCATTTACGGGAGCATTATCAATTGAGGTTTTACCACCCTTTTCTTGGTGAAAAGTTCCTAACACCAATTTTGTTTGGAACGATCAATGGTTTAAACGCCGTTCTTGTACTTTATTCAATTATTTAGACTCACTTGAACATAGTTAATTTGTGACGTTATCACTTGTCGAACAATGAAACGATCTCGATTTCGTGAATGGGAATACAGTATTCCACGGGGAATTTCTCAAAGAATAAAACAATAATTTAAATATATTTCTCCTACCGTACATCTTTTATGGAATATAAAACGATCTAACCTTATCCTTATATCTCTCTTGTAACAACAATTATAATAATAATACTCAACATCTAACTGAAATGATGTACATTTTTGCTTAAAGTGACTTGACTTTCAGGATTCAACGAATACCATAACTATTTTTCAGATCCGTGATAATCTAACCTCATCGTTCAAACTGTATACAAAAACAATTTCTCCCCTGCAAGCCTATCAAGACGGGGGCTCTCCCATGCTCGCCATTGATTCTCCTGCTGTATACAAGCCTGCTGTCCTACAGGCCAATGCCTGCTGTCTTGCGTCCTTGGTGTTGAAATTTATCATTCAATAAGGGATAGTAAAAAAAAATTGTGGCGGTCATAATATGAAAAACATAAACACAAACCTTGTTGGCCTCTTCTCCGACGAATTCTACTCTGAAAATCCCTAACTGGCTACTAAATCGATTCCTTTTTTATTTTTCTCAAGCCTTTCAGGCAGTTCACTGAATGTTTGGCCGAAAGCTAACCTTTATGGTTTACCGTTATAGAAAATTTGCTTCTAATCATTCCACAATATCCAACATTATTCCTAGCCACCATACCTCTTTATCAGGTGAATTGTGATTCACCCTGAGTATTATAAAAACAAGAAAACTTGAGACTATTGGTTTAAGAAATTTATCAAAAAAAAATTTATCTGCAAAATTCAACTGTTCTTCAAATTTACCATGCATAAAATTGTAATGGCAGAAAAAAAGAACTCAAATTACTTTTTCAGTTCACCATGTACACGGTAATGAATATCATGGCCCCTGTATAACATTTTTCAAGAAAAATTTAACTGAGTGTTTTATTCTAATACCTACGTTTCTCCTGCCTATAAAGTTTTTGTCAATGTCCAAGAAAAGTTGAATTTTTTTTGCAAATCATTTCAACTTATTATTTTCAACCAAACTTTTAATTCGATTCAACACGGACTGTGTCCTATTTCGTGAATTTCGTGAAACAAAATGACACCCATTACTTGCCAAATACATGAAAATTCAATTTACTCAGATCTTTACTATACTTTGAAAGATTACCAAACAACAAAATATTGACTCAATTAATCTAGGTAACAAATGACAACCAACAATTCAGCTCCACCATAATAAAAATCAACTCAAATAATCTGGAGAAAAAAATGTTCAAGCCTTTTTCTCAAACCATTCCCATTCGACGGGAGATAATAACGTGTACTCGATTAAGTAACTTTCCGTGAATAATAAAAATTTATTTTTTTCAAAACATGGAAAAATGTTTGCACATTGCGCCCTTTATGACAGTTGTTTGTTTCGGAACTCTCTTACTCAAATATATTTGAATTATTTGATCAACAAATCAGACTTCCCGTACTTATACCGTGAGTTAGTGCTGTACATGAAGGTGTAGTCTTTGATTATGTTCCAAACTGAAAATTAATATTTAAATCTTGCTATTCATTTCGTAAAACAAAAATATATTTCCCCAATTCAGATTGGCATCAATTAATTTACTCTCTTATCATAAAAGCAAAATTTACTAAACTAAATCGAAAACTAAATTCTACCAAGATCGGTTTGGAGTATACGCTTCAGAACGCTATATTCCATCGTTTTGTTCCGAACGGAATACAAAAATACTTAACACACCACAAAATCAATTTCTCTGATTCGAATCGGCTCGTGAATGCTGTTACTTTACCCAGAACACACTCTGTATATTAAAAATCAAAGCAGAATACAATTAATATCGTTCTTAAGGGCTAGGCTCAGGTTTATTCTATAAAAATGTATCCGTCGGCAAGTGAAGATCGCGAAAAAAAAAATCACCACTATCCAATATATATTTTTCCAAACAGCTGAACTGGTTTGCCACAATGATATTACTTTTACGCCTCGTATTCGAAGCAAAACAATTACTACTTCCACCAAAGTCAAGTGAGAAAGGAAGGAGCTTTCTTACATACAATAATCGAGCTATTCTTGTAAATCGCATCTACATTTCCATTTTTAACAAATCAGAGAACCGCTCTGTCACCAGTGTACTTCAACAAATAACATTAATTTCCTTTCTCATAAAATGCTCAATTTTCAAACAACAAATAGTCCAAAATTCTCCAACCCTTTATTAAAAGCTGATCAAAATTACTTCATCCCAACGCTGGGTCACCATTTTAATAAACTGGTTTATTTATCAGATGTTCTTCTACTTTCACTCTTAAACGCCTCATAATCTAGTGAGTGACTTTTAGGCTTGAAAATTAAACTTGGTTTTACCTTTGTTCTCTCTGGCTTCTTGGCCTGCAGATTCACTCACTGACTCTACATCTCTAAGGATGAAGTCCCCGAAATCGGTTCTTTGCAGGTTGCTTGAGGAGCAACAAAAAAACAAAATACGAAAGGCAAAATGCTGTCACCACCCCGAATATGTGCTGGCTAGGGGATACCAGGTATCTGGGTGCTTGAGGCTTACTGGTTTTTCTATCTGTAGCAACTTCTCTGAAAGGATAGAAAGTTCGTGCTTCTCGCGCGAAGGAGAAGTCTTGAAGTAATCATGATATTAATTAATGTAGTTCGGTGGAAGGTCAAATCAAACACATCGATTAAAAAAACAAAACATTATCTTCAAACAAGTAGGAGGGAAAAAAGAAAAAAAAAGAAACGTAACTCACAGAGAGTTTATAAAAAACACAAATAAAGTGTGTGGGAGGTGTCTCCTATATTCTCCTACTAGCTAAATGAGCCTAGCAGAGACAATCCTACTACATAATCAATCTTGAGCGGTGTTCTGCGAAAGTCTGGCTTTGTGACATTTCCGTTAGTATTCTTATTATTATTTATAAATTTTTAGCCTTCTAAATCAGAGTCCCAGTGGTTAGTAACAACAATTTTTTTATATTATAGTTCTTACTCATCCTTGAATTATTAATAGCAGCTAGTCCTAGCTAATCGTCTGGGAAACACATTTTTATTATCGATTCCACATCTCATTTATTAATTATTATTTATCACAATTCTAAGTAAGGTGCCCGAGACCCGCACGGTCGCCTAAAAAACAAAATTCATCTTCGATGTTCAACACTAACTAATTCCGATAACTCTTCCAGTCCTCGAGAAATTTTTCTGTCCCCGTCGGCCGGATAGCAGAAGCCTTCCTACTCACCGATTTGAAGCCTCTCTCATTCGTCAATCCCGTAAATTATTGTTTTGTTGTCACGAAATTTCGTTGTATCACCCTGCTAGGTCATCCCTTCAAGAGTTTTGTGAAAATGTCGTCGTTTGAAAAATAAGTTTTTCAACTTCCTCTTTAAGAAACTTTCAGTCTGTACGGGTTGTCACAAAATTTCGTTTAATCACCCTGTTAGATCATTCCTTCAAGAAGTTTTTGTGAAAATCTCTTCTACTTATTGGTTTCCGTTTGGAAGAAATAATTTTTTCAACTTCTTCTGAGAAATAATTGTTTTCCAGTCTGTACGGTTTGTCGCAAAATTTCGTTACATCACCCTTATAGATCTTCCCTTCAAGAAGTGTTTCTGAAAATTTCTTCTACTTATTCGTTGTCGTTTGGAAGATGAAATTTTTTCAACTTTCTGTGAGAAATGCTTCTTTTTTAGTATGTACTGTCACGAAATTTCTTTGTATTACCCTGTTAGATCATCCCTTTAATAAGTTTTTATGAAAATCTCTCCTACGTATTAGTCGTCGTTTGGAAATTATAATTTTTTCAACTTCCTCTCCGAAATACTTTTTTTTCAGTCTGTACCGGTTGTCACGAAGTTTCGTTGTATTACTCTAATAGATCTTCCCTTCAAGAAGTGTTTTTGAAAATTTCTTCGACTTATTCGTCGTCGTTTGAAAGATATAATATTTTCAACTTTCTGTGAGAAATGCTTCTTTTTTAGTCTGTAAGGTTTGTCATGAAATTTCGTTGTATCACCCTGTTATATCATCTCTTCAAGAAGTTTTTGTGACAATCTCTTTGACTATTCGTCGTTGTTAGGAAGATATAATTTTTCCAACTTCCTCTCTGAGAAATGCTTTTTTTTTCAGTCTGTACGGGTTGTCATAAAATTTCATTGTTAGATCATTCTTTCAAAAAGTTTTCGTGAAGATCTCATCGTTTTGTTCGTCGTCGTTTGGAAGATATAATTTTTCCAACTTTATCTGAGGAATGCTTTTTTTCAGTCTATACGGGTGTCACGAAATTTCGTTACATCACTCTCTTAAATTATCTTCTGAAGATGTTATTGTGAAAAGCTCTTCGACTTAGTTGTCGTAGATAGGGAGATAATTCTTCAACTTCCTCTTTACATTTTTTTTCAGTCTGTAGGGGTTGTCACGAAATTTCGTTACATCATATCATATATTTTGAAGATTTTATTGTGAAAATCTCTTCGACTTATTCGTCGTAGATTCAAAGATATATTTTTTATAACTTTATTTGAAAAATGCTTTTTTTAGACTGTAAGGGTTGTCACGAAATTCCGTTGTATCGCCCTGTTTTTATTTTATATAATATGGCTGTCAATGGCAGTGAAAGTGAAGAGTTTCACAATAATAAGCTTATTACTGAGTAAATTAGCTCTAAAAAGTGTTTAAATGTTGTAAAACTAAACTGAATGATTTCAAAATCAAATTACAAAGTCAAAGTTGGGATATCGCAATGAGAGAATCTGATCCGAATATAGCTTATAACAAATTTGAGTATATTCTCATTTATAATATAACACTAATATTTCGTTTGAAAACCATTAAGAATCACAAAAGAAACCCTAGGTACTGGATCACTGAAGGCATCAAGATCTCATCGAATAACAAACGTTAATTATACACAGATATGTTGGAAGGTCGTGAATCCAAAGAGTTTTATAGCAAGTATACAAATATACTGAAGAAAGTTATTGAATTAGAGCAGCAAAAAAAATATACAAACCCAAAGTATTTGGAAAGTGCTCAAAATAAAAGTAAAGCTGTTTGGGATATAGTTAGTACGTATACAGGTGAAACCAAACAAATCCAGTTTCAATCGTCGAATTCTCAAATGGAAACGAAGCCAAGAACCTTCTCAATCAAATAAATATTAATTCCATTAAGAGCGTTCCCCATTTTCGCTGAAACGCCTATTCAAATTATTAGAAAATGCCTGGTCCGATTTCGATAAAACTTGCACCTACTTGTTCAAAATATTGTACTCTTTCAGGGAAAGTTATTATCATTTTTTATTTTAAACCATTTTGGCCCAAACTAATTAAAATATTGATTTTTTTCGAGTCAGACTACTTTCCTTAAAAGTGCATAGCAATTCACTATCTTATATAGAATATACTATAGATCAAAACAGGACAAATACTAAAAAGTGATAAATAAGAAGTGCATAATAAAACAGCCGTAATGTGGCGCCATCACGTCAAATCGACGCGAATCAATTCGTTGGTGCAACAGTGACAGTGGCGGAGACTATTTTTTATTATGGTAGTTACAAATAGTAGAATTAGAATTTTTTAACAAGTAGAAAGAAGTGTTTTGAATTTTATTTACTATCAGCTTCCATATTCGGATTCAAGGAAACACAATTATTGCTTCAATCACCGCCCGACCGATCCAGGTAATTAAAATATGGTGGTGGTCGCTGTGTTGCCAACTGTGGAATTTTATCTTGGGGCCAGTCCCGATGGCTTAATAGGTACTGACTCCATAATTGAAGTGAAATGTCCAAAAAATATTTCTAATATGCATCCACTTGAAGGCGCAAAAAACAAATTATTGAAATTCTGCAGTTTGAATGAAAATAATGAAATGAATTTGAAAAAGAATCATAATTATTTTTACCAAATACAGGGCCAGCTTCACATAACAAAGAGGACAACATGTTATTTCATCATCTGGTCGCCATGAGGAATGATGACGCAAGAGGTACTATGTTTTTCTTGATAACTAATATATTTTCGCTCAGTCTTAAATGAAGCTATTTATTTATATTCGAAAATTATTACATTTTTGCAGGTTCATCGGGACGATTCCTTCTGGATCAACAATATGGCACCAAAATTGAAATGGTTTTTACATGGACTGTCTTCTTCCGGAATTGCTAGATCCGCGTTTTCCAAGAAACATGGAGATTCGAAATCCCCCAAGAAATTAATGAATCCTCCAAGAATAAAAATTATTGTCAACCTAACTTCTAAGCACTCTTGTTTGATTTTTCAAAACCCTCTCATCACCCGAAGATATACTCGTACATCCAAATAGCCCAGATGAATGATCATCGAAAAATTTGATATACCCACTATTGTAATTCTTTTAAGTATATTGTAGAAATCAAAAATTGCGTATGTAATGAATTGTGTTTTTAACATTAACATTGATAATTAATAGTGAATGTTCATTGTATGTTGAAATACAATATATATTTTCAATGTGCTCTTTGAATATTTATGCGGTAGTAGAATAAATAATGTTCCTAATTCATGTGTAAAGTGTGTCCCTCCCGCACTTGACTGTTCGCACGAATTCCGCTTCGCGTCGGGTCAACGGAAGTCGCGTGTGGGAAAGTATCACTTTCCGCAATTATAAAGAAAATAACTAGGTATATCCAATTTGAAAAGGTAGGTATCCATGACAACGGCATGTCATCACTGACGTGGTAATTCATAAAATGCTTATATTTCAGAATTATTCCACAAATTCAATTCATTTATTCAAGTACTCCTCCTTCAAAAATGTAGAAATAAAATCTTTTTTTGGATTGAATTGGTCGTTACTTGATGGAAATCCATAGTATAAAGCACTAAGGTAAACGATTAAATTTCCACAAAACTAAACTAAAACTAGTAAAACTAGTTTTGTGGAAATAAACTCGTTCAGTTATAATATAACACGCTTATTAGCACAATAATTACCGATAATTTCAATGCACTTGTGCCAATACTCAATATAATGTCCCAACGTGAAATCTGAGAAATCTCTACCCTCCGACTATGACAATATCACTGCAAAGCAAGCGAGAACATGAAAAACGTATTGAGGCATACTTGCTAACAGCACATGCCCGTCGCTTCGCGTAGTGAATATATCAAGCACGATAGAAGGAGGCGTCGTTTTGCAAGTGTGTCTGTGCTTGTTTCATAAGACACGCCCATTAAACCCACAAATATTTGTTGGTTAATGCAAATCTCGGGTTCACTTGCAGGTACGGAACGACCTTAATCAGTGTCTGGATTTAATAACAAATGACTTTTAGGAAGAACAAAATATAAGCTTGTTGAATTCATTGTTTTTGAAATCATGTGACTCTCACGAAATATATGATGTGATCTATTCATTGGAAAATAATATCAGTGGGAGATGATGAGATACCGGTGGAAGTATTGAAATATGTAGCTGAGGTGATCTGTCACCCACTTAGTTACATAATAAACCTTATGTTATGTAAAGGAATTTTCCCAGATGAGTTGAAGATTGCTGCAATCAAAGCTATATATAAAAAAGGAGACAAAAAAATTGACAAATGTTTTTTCACTCTGTACGGGTTGTCACAGAATTTCGATACATCACCCTGTTAGATCATCTCTTTGAAGATGTAATCTATCTGGATAATTTCTGTATTTGTTCTAATTTTCATAATGGCAATTTCAAAATATTCGGCGTCCGATTTCATATGTTTCGACGTAATACTTATGTTACTCATTTGTTCTGCTGTAAGTCATATGATTTGTCATTTCTTAAAAATTTTTTGGAGAGTCGGATGTTTTTTATATAATACATATCAATAGTTCCTTAATAGTTCCTTGAATATTAAAATTCCTCATCTCTTGTCGCAAATATCCTAAAAAATTGATAATAGCAAACATTTTTCCCCTGTAGGGATAAAAACGATATATTTTATGTCTTGCCTAGGAGATTACACCCTGTATATTTCCCTGCCCGCAGCGTGCATCCGTCTTATCCCTGCTCGCCCCGCGCCGTCCAGCATTGACCATTCTCGCGCGTCTCCGTCTGTCGGCAGGTCGTGTGCAGGGGTAGGCAATATTCCTCATTACCTCGAATGAGGACGTCGTCAAGGGGTTACCGGGTCTAGCCTAGGCAAGACATAAAATATATCGTTTTTATTCCTGCGGGGGAAAAACGTTTGCTATTTTATGGTCTGTGCCTAGGCTTGACCTATGAGAGGTTTTTGGTTTCTGACGACGCGGGAGAGCGTACTGTGGAAATTTGAATCATGTGCAAGGTTATCCAGATGTGGTTATAAATTAAGCCCAAACTATAACCATGGAACAAACTTTATTTAGGTTATCAACAAAAGGTTAGAATTGTGTCAGTGCAATACTAATAAATAAACTGTATGATTCTAGGAACGTAATATATATATAGGATATACTTGAAGAGAAAAAATCAAACGGCCTCGAAACTGATATTCACCAGATGGTCAACAGAATCGTTTTTTGTATGGGATCTGACCATTTCTTTGAAATAGTGTTTGAGAACATTGCGATCGCTACTCCAGTTACCATTCCTTATGATAGAGTCTAAAGGAACGTCATTTTCTCTTCTTGAAGATGCTACAGCCGATCTTATGCTTCCGGGTGGAAACTTGATGTTTAATCCGGTAAGGGCAGTCTTAATCCACCCTGCTATTACCGATCTGGAAGCAGGACCTACACGGCCCCGTGATGTAATGAAAAGGAAATTGACTGTTCCTCTCCTCTGGGCAGTGGCGGCGATCAATGTGTTCGTTCAATACACTGGGTCTAGCTTTTGATCAGGGATCCTTTCGAGCTTTCAAGCTGATTGTTTATAGGACTTTTTGTCGATTTTTGAACCAAATGCTGGCCAAAATGTTACCGAGTCAGCGTCCAAAGTCATACTATCCTTCTGTATCGTCAAAAGAGTCAAATCGTGAACCCTTCTTCCCGATGCCAGTAGTAGTATTAGGGCCAAATGGCGGGACACTTGAAAGATGCTTTCCTCATTAATCTCCACCGTATCCATCCAACTAATTAGGAGAGAAATATCCCATATCTTAACCTGCCGGAGATGCTCTAACTCAATGGCCTTCAGCATTTGCTTCACTAAAGGGCTGTTTGTAATGTTCTCTCTCCGCAGAGGATTCGCCAGTGCTGAAGTGGCTGACTTGTGTACTTTGATGGTTTCCGAAGATAGTTCCTTATTCGATGGGGGAAACTCAGATGTCGAGCCACAGATGAGGCTTCAGGCATGTTGGGGTCAAGACCAAGTGTTTTGCATCTCTCCACCCAGGCTTTCCAGGGTGCTGAGTATGTCTTTATAGATGATTTTCGCCAGGCTTTCTCTAGTAACTGTCGATCCTCATCCGGCCGGTGTGAGGTAATCTCGGACCACCCCGTACCTTCCAGGCCTCCGAACGTAGATTTATTGCATTTGGAAGGTTTAATCCCGTTGTTGCATCGAAAATGTGGTGGTGTAAGTTCCGGATTTGAAAGGGTTGGTCTACCGCTCTTGCTCTCAGGTCGGCTTTCCAGAATACTTTCTCCCATCTGGGAACTATTACGATGTATATCCCTTTGGCCTTGTTGCGATGCGATAAGTCCTGAGGAATTAGCGAGGGTGGAGGGAAAATCCAGGCCAACTTGAATCACCATATCCTGCTGAATGCGTCGGTGAAAGAAGCCTGCTTGTCTCTTGCATCTCGTGTGACATAGGCTGGGGCTACTCTCGAAATCCTAATGGCAAAGAGATCGATTTCTGGTGTGCCCCACTTTTGGAAAATAAGATTTGTCACACTCTTTGATAGGTGCCAGTTCGCTAGATGTTTTCGTCTGGATAGACTGTCTGCCACGTAGTTGCAGGTTCCAGGTATATACTGGGAAATTAAACTTATATGGTTTTCGTGAGATATTTTCAATAGCTGGGAGACCATTGCTGTGAGTTGCGGGGACCTGGTTCCTCCTTGGTTATTTTATGTAGGCGAATCACGCTCTTGTTGTCTGATTGTACAATAACTCTCTTGTCCTTCAAACGATGTAAGCCTATCCGGAAAGCCTGCAGTACTGCGAACATTTCTTTTTTGTTGATGTGCCAGATATTTTGCTCTTCTCTCCAAGAGCCACTTATGAGTTCTCTATCTATCTACACTCCCCAGCCCACGTCTGATGCGTCCGAGGTTACCACAATGGTCTGTAGGGGGCTGGATAGGGAACACACTTCCTCGAGGTTCTCTCTCCACCAAAAACATTCTTTTAGGGAACTTTTCCTTTTTCAGCCGTTCTGGTAGAAAGTTTGCTGCCCTTTGCAGGCATCTTGAATGCAAGTTTCCTAAGGGGATAGTGGAAGAGGCAAAATTCATCTTGTCCAGCAGTTTCTTCGCCAACTCCCAACTCCACGACTTCGTTGACAGGATAAGGTCTAGGTCCCTTCTCATTGATGTTATTTTCTTGGGGGATGGAGACGATATGTTTCCATAGATACTAGGATTTCTCCCTGTTTACTACCCATCCAAGAGACTCCAAGAAATGAATCACCTTTAAGACGTCTTCTTGCAGTTTTAGGGGGTCTTGGCATGCTATTAGGAAATCGTTCAGATAAACGAATGCTCTCATGTCCATTTCTCGGAGTTTTGATGGTATCCAGTTCGATAACCTCGCGAAGGTAAGAGGGGCTGTCGACTCCAAACGGTAGGCATGTAAATTGGCGAACTCTGTTGTAGTGTACGATGGAGAGAAACTTCCGATGTTGGTTCCTCACTGGAATGTGAAAATATGCCTGTGAGATATATATTTTGACAAGGAAGTCTTTTTCCTGAAGAAACTCGGGTACTTTTAGATGGTTCAGCATCCTGAATTTCCTTGATTGCAGATAGCAGTTCAACCTTCGAAGGTTTATTATGGGCCGAGAAGTACCGTCTGACTTTGGAACAGGAAACAGAATTGCCTGGGGTGCCCCTTTCATCTTCCATGTTTCATTATAGTTCAAAAGCCTCCCTCCCCTGAAATTGCCTGTCTCAGGGAGTGTGTGATTTTTTTGAAGTTTGTGGTCTCCGTGAGGACTTAGTGCGGGAAGGTTGTAATTTTCTGCTGAGAATGTTATTGTTTGATGTATCTCTCCACTCCTCAGATGATTTCGTATGGTGGGTTTTGTATTGGCCTTGCCTTGGCGTTCTTGGAGTTTTGTATGAAGATGCGGACGAATAGTTGGGTTTCTTGACAAACTGAGTTCTTTTGGTAGGGGGGCGAAAAAAAGGAGTCTGTGCTGGCTGCTTCATAAGCTCTGCAAATTTTCCCTCACAAAAAAGATGACAAGTTGATGGAGGAATCGAATTGAGAAGGGTTGCTTGATATTCTTCCTTAGGCAGGAGTAACTTGCGCCGTTGTTCTTTGACCTCGGCGCGACGCCCACAGACGTATTGAAGGAGATCGTCTGATGTTGATCTGAAACGCGATCCCTTTGAGAAGGAATCCGATATTTCTTGTTTCAATGAAGGGTGCTTATTTGAAAGATCCTGCATACTAAGACTCAAGGCTTCTCTTTGCAAAAGGAGGCCGTGGACGATAGTACCCAGTGCTGAGTCCATTTTTGCCAATTGGTCTTGATGCTGAGAGGTAGCGCCTGGAGCTTTCGACAACGCTGGGTTTATCTTGAGAGCACTGAAAACAGGAGCTTCATGAAGTTTCTTCTGGACTTCGCTGGACCTTATCTGTCTGAATGATAGTTCGCCAAGCCTTTCACAGGAGATGCCCTGTTATGCAATGTGGGGCTTTGGGGGCGGGATCAAGGGTTCTTGCTCATGAGTCTTTGGGTAAAAGTCAAAATCTTCCTCCAATGGGGTGTCAGGAGGAATCCATTGAATCGATGGAGATGTAGGTTCTGGGTGAGCAAGCGAAGTTGTTGGACACATATTCTCTTACCCATCAGAGGACTGCTCCTTCTCCGAAAAGTCCTCCAACTTATTATTGGCCTCCACAACAACAAATCTCCTGACCGAAGATTCCAATAAGTTTCTCATCTCTACTTGGTTTTGCTCCAGCTTATCAAGCCTGCTCGTCTTCCTCGATTTAGAAGATGAGAAATTAAACGACATCGCATCGTCGCCGCCATCTTCGCAGTTATCAGCCAGCTCTTTGGAAGCATCCTCGCGACTTAGCAGCAAGGGTTTCAAATCCCTGAGTGCGGCCACGATTAACTCATTCTGGGAAATAGAGCCCCTTATGCGAAGTGTGAGAAAGGAAGGTCCAATAATTAGGCCGATGCAAAGCGGCCAGCCGAGTAGCTTCACTTTGATATCTCTATAAGCCTTCTTTGACAGCGAGGAGTAATCATGAGAGAAAGCTCGGGCTAACCCAACAGTTAGTAAAGCGAACCTAATCTTGTTGAGAATTTGAGGGTCCAATTCTTCCCCCAAAATATCTTCTCTGGAGAGAACATAAACTTTCCAGTGTAGCCAGCCTTCTGGTGGTAGTCGCCAGTTTTTTAATCCTATTCAAGATGATATTGTCCTGAGCATTATCTGCCTCTTTCTCCATAAGAGACCCCAGGGGGACCAGGCCCAAAGAAGGCCTCACCTGTAACAAAGGAGTATCTGCAATATCACTGGCTCTCTAGGATTCATCTAAGATCAATAAATGATGTATAAGAAATGCCCATCTGAATTGTACGGGGCTTGAGTCAGGCCGTACGCCTCAAACGCTCGACCCGCACGGCTCGTTTGCCGACCCGCATAGCTCACAACTTGACCCGTACGGCTCAGAAACCTGACACGCACGGTTCAAAAACTTGACCCGCACGGCTCAAAAACTTGACCAGCAAGGCTCAAAAACTTGACCCGCACGGCTCAAAACTCGACCCGCCCGTCTCAGCCTTCGCGGCTCAAAGTTCTGACCCGAACCGTTCGTCTTCTATATAGCCCGGACGGGTCACAGGTTCGACCCGCAAGGCTCATAGCCACATGGGCGGTGAGCCAAAGCCGTAAGGGCCGTGAGCAGGGGCCGCACGGCCCGACAGAACATCCTTAATCAAAAAGGAGTAATTTCCTTTCATATGAAGGGCTGACCGTACAAATCAGACAATAGTTGTGTGACAGGATGTCCGGGAAACAAACACGGCTGATGGTCAGGCCGTGTGAGCAGTACACATATTCATCATGCATTCCGTTTTAGTATACGTCTGCGAGGCAGGCCGTATAATGTGAGTATCCTACTGATATATAACCTTGCACCTATGGATTGAAAAACAATTTAAGACTTACCATTTTTCACAAACACGGCACTTTAGATAAAAACGATCTTTCGATCTCGAACGACACTCATCGTTTTAAATTCACACAGGAGACAACAGCGCGGATGCAGCTTACGCCAGGAGAAATAAGAGCGTACTGAGGAATATTGCCTACCCCTGCACATGACCCGCCGAAAGACGGAGACGCGCGGGAATGGGCAATGCTGGATGGCGCGGGGCGAGCAGGGATAAGACGGATGCACGCTGCCAGCAGGGAAATATACAGGGTGTAATCTCATAGGTCAAGCCTAGGCACAGACCATAAAATGAACATATTATTTGTAAAAAAAGAATATAGATGTAAAAATAATTGATGTGGCAACACCACAGACGTTCACTCCTCAATTCTACCAACAACAAGAAACTGTGGCTAGGAAAGTGTGAGTAACTTCACACTAATGCAATTTGGACCCTTCCAATCAGGAATGTTTTTTAAAAACAGAAAATTAGTAACCAGGTTTTTCGGGAAGTACTGTTCAAATACAGGGTTTTAGTGAATAAGTGCGACAAACTTCAGAGGGTGATTCTGTATGAAAAAATAATGATATTTTGCTTCATAACTTTTGTCCGCTAATGCTTCGTTTTCCGAGAAACAGGGTAGTGAAATTTTACTTAAAAACTGACTATTTAGTTGGTTTTAAGAGGCAGTTATTGCGCATTTTCTGACATGCAATCGAGAATTTTTTGTTCATCATTAGCGTGCATACGGGTAATGATCTCAATTTTTTTTAATTCTTTCTTCAATAAGTGACAAAAAATCTCTTTTGACTTTTTTTGAGTGAGGCGCCGTTTTTATGCAAAAAATAAAAGCTCTTAACGCGTATTTTTTATTTCTCCAATACATTATCTAGTAGCGACGCCAGTAGGCTACTGTCAACATTCTTAAATACGAATATTTCAACAAAATGTCAAGTTAGCGTTTTATCATTTTTAAGCTTTCAGTTTGGTATAAAATTAATATTAATAGGTAAGTAATTAAATTTTCTGTTATCAAAAAGAATGAAAAATTATACAAATGCGGAATTGTCAGACATGCATTTTGTCTATGGTCGAAGTAATGGAAACGGTAGGCAGCTCGACAATTATACTCTGAGTTGTATCCAGGATGTAAGGTCTCCGACAATATTTGCTCTTCTTCAGCAACGTTTGCGCGAATTGGTACATTTAGGAAACAAACAGCCAACTTTGGCCGCCTTCGGGAAGTACGAACTGTGCAACTGGAAGAAGTTGAGTTAACTGCGGAGTCACCTGAAACATATAGATACTCAAAAAATTGCCAACATATTGAATACAAGCAACTTCACTTTATTAAAAATAAAGAAGCACACTGACGTAATCACTTAAATACAGTATATCCATATCGTTGGATAGGTGGGGGAGGTACGGAACATTGGCCTGCTCGATCGCCGGATTTAAATCCTCTGGATTTTTGCAATTGGGGTTTCCTTAGGTCGTTAGTATATTCCACTCTCATCGAAAATTATGAAGACCTGAGAAATCGAATTATAGCCGCCAGAAGACAATAAGAAATACACCAGGAATATTTACGCGAATACGAAAATCAATGAGGAGAAGAGTTGAATCTTGTATCACGTCTGATGAAGGTCATTTGGAACATTTGTTGTAGCTTTTCGCCTATTTATTTATTAGTGTTATTTTCTGTTATTGTTCTGGTTTAATGTTATTGTATTAGAAGTATGAAGTATTGAAGAAATGAAAATACGCGTTAAGATGTTGTATTTTTTAGCATAAAAACGACGCCCCACACAAAAAAGGCAAGAGAGATTTTTTGTCACAAATTGAAGTAAGAATACAAAAAGGATTGTTAATTTGAAATATCCCCAATGGCGTACCATTTTTTCTTAAAAAATTGAGATCATTACCCGTATGCGCGCCAATGATGGACATGAAATTCTTAATTGCATGTCAGAAATTGCGCAATAACTACCTTTTAAAACCAACTAAATTTAATTTGCATATATCCACCGGTTTCAGAGCAATAAATAGTCAGTTTTTAAGAAAAACTTTAACACCCCGTATCTCGGAATACGAAACATTTGCGGACAAAAGCTATATATCAAACTGTCCTAATTTTTTCATGCAGAATCACCTCCTAAATTTTGTCGCATCTATTCACTAACACCCTGTGAACTACTAAGAAAATTGTCACATGTATTCTACTATAACATAATGATACTGCCTCGTGAATACTCGTAGACCGTCCCTGAAGGCATAGCCTGTGGGAATAGATAAGTCTATTATTATTAATTACTACCGTGCTCCGAGGTCACTTACTGATTTTTGGTGGCGTATTTACTTTTTCACCTGTGAAAAAAAAAACGAAAAACCTACAGCACCACCCGGAGTGGTCGTTGTGCACTCCAAGCAAGTATTAAACGTTGACATTGGCACCAAGGCAACTCCCATCACACTTGCTTTTGAGCGAGGCATTTGGCCCCCTATCAATACCTAAAAATACCCGCGCACTGCAATCTCGAACCTGGTCCAACGCTTGCCGATATTTCACCGGCAGATAACTCGCTTTTTTATTGTCGTTTAGTTTTTTAAATCTAGGGAATTTAGTAAAAAAATATGCTAGAACTATTTGAAAATAGAAATTAATTGGTGACATACCCCTATAGGGACATTATAGTAGGCTATTGATAGTGTTGCATAGAAATGTTTTTAATATCTGATTGTCCAAGAACCGAAGCAACTGATAATATCCCCGATAAAGTCAACCTGTCAGTTGATGATCGAAAGAATGTTAGAGAAACCTAGGATTACCCATAGGCCCATTTTATACTCTAAATAGTGTAACGGTCCTAGAGCCGGACCTGACCACTTTCCATTTTCTATTAATGTTTTGTGAACAATGACTGAGTGCCCATTGCATTTCGCAGAACCGAGGATTTCAATTGCTTCTCGATGTGCCGGTATCGACGTGACTGGAAAAATATCATACCGACCAGATTGGTTTGACTAGTGATCTGTGGGGATTGAGGAAATCCGGACAGTTGCACGGAATAGTTTGTAGTAGACAATACAGAATTGGCTAAGCGATTTACACACTAGTGACATACATTACCTTATTTCGATACCCCCAACGAACAAAGCCGTAACTAAAATTACAGCTATTTTCAGTTATAGGTGTAGACGTATTCAGCTTAAAAAATTGACGCTGACGATAAAAAAAGTCGTATCTCTATACCAAGTAGTTATGAAGAAATCTACTTGAAAAAAGTTATATTTCAACTTAAATATTGAAAAAAAAATCAGTATTTTGGCTCTCCTGAAATATGATAAAAAATGAGTTACGTCTTTGTTCGTTGCGTGTCGATTTTGTTGAAATGAATTATAATTTGAATTTTACAAGTTTGAATAAAATAGTAAAACATAGTTACTCAATAGTAATTTTATAACAATAGAGGTTTCGTGATTTTTCATGTCTACCGAAAAAGTGTATCACACATGTGTATACAATGTAAGCATGTGGGTGTTTTCACTTGGTATACCATAGTTTGTCCTTCAGACGTTTATCAAGAATATTTGATATACCTATCTATATTTTTTCAAATTCATGAAAAGTATAGCAGTAGATTTTTAATGTGATTCATATTTGATATTAGTCCTAGCTGTTCTTAAATCCTCACACTGTCAACTCTATCATTTACATTAGAGTACGACAACTGCTACATCAATAGTGGAGTAGTTGTCAAATTGTAGAGTAGAAGTGTAGGAAATGATTACGAAGAGGCCTCATACGATATAAAGTTTATGATCATTTGTAACGACATAGCTGATCTGAGCAGCTATTTTCAAAAGAAAAAGGCTAACAGCAGCTTTACTGCTAAAATGTAGTTCTTACTTTCATAAGTTCATAAGGGAATGCAAACCACAACTGTCAGAATGGCCAGTGGTTGAAAAAAAGGGTACAAGTTTCTATTATTTATATTGTTTTGAATCACAATTATTCGAAGTAGTAACGATAATAATAGTATTAGTATTAATAGGAAAGCAATAGGGGCCTACTTGCTTGGCTGTGGCAACGCCCCCATTGGCCATTTTTATTATCCCCTGCTCTCCTCATGCATAGTGTTCTGCCTATCTATGGATTCCACCTTCTCTTCTCGGAGTCTTTGGGTATGAAGTGTTAAGGGAGCGAGTTATTTCATTCATCATTCTACTCAAGCCCTGGTAGGGCTAGTTATCAGACTCGCTTTTTCCGATCCGAGGCTCCTCCTTGAATCCCATTGGAGACTAGTTCTCCAGTCTTTGCTATGAGTTCCTTTCATCCTCCTTGTCGTCAAAGTCCTGGTAGGACTGGTTCTGGATCTGGCAGGGCAGTGGCTGGGGCGATTCCTTCACCAGTTACCAGTCTCGCAGCACCGGATCTGAGACCCCATAGGAGGCTAAGTGGTAGTGGTGTTAAAGCATTTGCCTTCCACCCAGTTGTCCAAGGTTTGAGCATAGGTCCCGGATTTCTCTTACTCGCTTACAAGCTCTGATTTTGAGGGATTATCTCCGAAAACCTGGGTGATTTGTAAAAATAAATTTTACAACACAAATACAAAGGTTTCAGAAATCATTTTCATATTAAATAAATGGTGTTGATGTGTTTGTTTTTAGGTTTACTATTTTACCTTTACCTATAGTATATGTGTATAAACCAAAAATCTATGAAAAATTACGGCCCCAGGTGATAAAGTGTTTCGGCGGGCGGTAAAGTATTCCTTTATACTAGAAAGTCCGGGCAATAACATAAATCGCTTCGTGAGTATGAAGCTATCAAAAATACTCGAGCACTGGCAATACTACGAAGAGAGAAAAAAGGTAAATCTTCAATTTTAACGAATAAAAAGAAAACCTTTAGAAAGAATTTAAAAAAAGTATTGGTTTTAATAGTATTTATCAATCTTCAATTTCTTAACTATGCCAAGACTCTATCACTGATTTTCAATTTTTTTTCAGCAAATATATGCTGACACATGATGTTTTTGTGTGGAGCGGAGACTCTAATTGTAAACAAAATGTTGTTCGAAAGCTGATGTTCTTGCTGTTTCGACTTGTGGCTGATGTATGTTTTGGATTATAAAGATATCGATAATACTCTTTAAATTCTAGTGAACTAATTTGTATGTATTTCTAACTTCAATAGGAACTTACATTGTGCCCTCTCGCCGGCCAAAAAAGGTGAAAAGGACAAAGGAGTCGACTCCGATATATCATTTTATCAATACAAAAATATACACATGTATGAATAGTGTACTGTCGGTTGTGAAGTTTCTAAAAAACTTCTATAACGTATCTAGGTTTCCTCCTAGCTGGTCCTCGTCGAGTAACTAAATAATTGTAAATTCACTCAAAAAAGCCTATTCCCAATTTTTTTTTCTCTCAACCATAGTTGACCGAGCAAAGAAAATGGGAAAGGAAAAAATTCAACAAATTGGATAAAATAAATTAGCAACTGAGCTAAGAAGGAAAACTTCTGCATTAACACTCGTTAAGTGTACCTAAAGGCATAGCCTGTACAGGTAGAGAACGACTATTATTATCATTCGCCGTGGTTCTCAGGGGTGACGTGAAATGGATACACTTCAGAAAAAATCTCGCGCTCCGATCTCGTTATCAGAATTTTCAAAGTCCGACACCTAGACCGCTGAGCCACCGGCCAATGAAGAAAAATGTTCAATTCTTCATTACAATTAGCACTCGCAATAGTACCCTCCTTGAGGAACGTTGCACAAATGGATGTCAGATATAATTCAATGTACATAAGGGGCAGTTGTTGTTTTTTGTCAGATATTTGTCTCATATTTCCCAAATTGTGGAAATGTGTGAACAGAGAGGTATTTTTATCTTTGTCAAAACTATTAATTTCCTCTGTTTGTCCTCTTTTTTCTGTAAACATTTTCTCTTACTTCACAAATGCCCTTTATTTTTCCTAATTTTATTACAGCATAATTAAAGTAGGACCCGAAAATTGATACAGCCATGATATCAGAATAGAAAACAATTCTGTAGAACGATTTGGATTTGTGCAGTGATTTTTAATGGTACTTTTTTATACCGATGCCAAGTGGAATAATTTTCTTTGATATCAGTCTATGTGATCAGCATCACTACACACCACTTGTTATTCTTGGTGATGAATTCCACAACTCAAGCAAAAACAACTTCATCGAGGACTGAGGACGGGTAAATTATTAGCTTTTCTAGAGTTACATACTTATTTCACTCAAATAAATTTGAAGTCACCGGTTATGGAGTATCATGTGGAATTGGATGCCACTAAAATATAATTGACGCTTCTCCGAAGGATCTCGTAGGAAACAACTTGTTTCAGTTAGTAAAAATTACGTTCGCATCAGTGCGGCTCGAATCATAGGGGAGTGCATTGAACCAGATAACTTTTTAATTTATGATAACGAAAAATGATAATAATATCGTTCATTATTCCATAGGAACAACAAAATGTTTGAAATGGGGAACATCAACTGACGTATTGAAAATATTTCCACCATCTCCGTTCTCCAAGATGGTACTAGGATGCCAGGTGCGGACAAAATTCAATTTGTATTTTGACGCCGTAAGAGTTCAGTCTTAGAATAGCTTTTCGTTTTCGTAAGAGGTGATTAAACCTCGAAGACGGAAAATAAACGCAATCGACCGTGCCCAAGAGATGAATGGCAAAGCATCATTGTGCTTTATACGGTCACATTGTAGCAAATTCTCTCTTCCCTGGTAAGCCTGCTCTGCTATGGTATGTTTCAAAACATAGTCGTGGAATCTGCATGAATAGTACAACTGCTACAGATACGGAGCCCAATTCCTTAATAGAGGTTAATAGACGACGGAGTACCTACCTTGGATCCTACATCCTACAGGCCCTTTGACAGCAAATCCATGCGGGAGAAAAGGTGACACTTTCCTTCCTAGTTGAACAAATAGCTACTTCAGCAAGTCTTGATAATGGGAGCGGATGTAGTCTCCGAAATGTCAACGATTTTTGGATGAGAGAAGTGGTTTTGAGTTGATTTGTATTTCTTTGGAAAAAGGTAAATTTCAGAACACGATACATTATTAGATAAATTGAATGATTTCATTCAAGACAACAGTATCCTAAATGCAGTAACTTATCGGGGCATATTGATTCATTGCCCTTCTGCACTTGTATAGATTCCATGAACTTAAGTTGCACCAGTAACGCGTCACAACTTCGTATGATATTTTCCCTTTAGCCGTGCGTGTCGATGAGGCGTGGTTGAATATTGGCAATGCAGCTTATACAGTGTCTTTCAAAAGTATCGGAACGGTCTCATATTTCAGAAACGGCCCGGAGAAAATTTATGAAAATTTCGACTGGATGGTTTTTGATGATGCCCGATTCATTGGTGATATCGGCAATGTTGCCAAATTAACAGTTTTTCAGATATTGAGGGTGAATACATTTTTTCAAATGGAACACCCTATTTGTTATCATCGCAATTAATTCAGCGACGCCTCATTACTCACGTCTCCAAATATCAGATTTTGAATTAATGTAGTTTTTAAAATATGACAACATGACTTTTTCGTTCAAAAGTCTGGGAACGTTGAAATATTTTCAATACAGTTCAAGGAAAATTCATGAAATTTTATACATGACGGTTTTTGATGATACCCGTTTCAATAGTGATATCGGCAATGTTGCCAAATCAACAGTTTTTCAGATATTGAGGTCAATTCAATTTTTTCAAATGGAACACCCTATTTGTTTTCATTGCAATAAGTTCAGCTACGCCTCATCACTTATGTCTCCAAATATCAGATTTTAAATTAATGCAGTTTTCGAAATATGACAACATGGCTTTTTCGTTCAAAAGTCTGGGAACGTTCCAATATTTTCAATACGGTTCAAGAAAAATTCGTTGAGTTATGTACATGCTGGTTTTTGATGATTCCCGATTCAATGATGATATCAGCAATGTTGCCAAAACAGTTATTCAGAAATTGAGGATAACTCAATTTTTTCATATAGAACACTCTATTTGTTTTCAGCGAGGCCTCATTACTTATGTCTCCAAATATCAGATTTTAAATTGATGTAGTTTGAGCAACCAGCAAATTTAGAAATCTTAAAAAATAAAATATACATATCCGACAGCTCTTTTAATCACGTCTCAAATGCTAACTTATACCTTGAGGGAATTTTTATGACTGCTTGTGCTATTGTTCAGCAAATGATGGCAAACATTTTGAGCACTTGGTCAGATAGTTTTCAGTTTCTGTTATTCGATTCAAAACTCTATTGAAAAAGAATTCAATTATTAAAACATTGTTTTAACAAAAACTATTGTGTATGAAATTTCATATTTTCTCGAGCCCTTTTGGAAATATTGGAACGTTCGCAGTCATTTCAACAAACCATGTTCTCGTATTTCAAAAACCACATTAATTCACATTCTGATATTTGGAGACAAAAGTAACGACGGGGCGCTGAACTGATTGCAATGAAAATTAATAGGGTTTTCCATTTGGAAAAATTGAGTTACCCTCAGTATATGAAAAAGTTTTGATTTGGCAACATTGCCGATATCACCTTTGAATCGGGCATCTTTAAAAATCAGTCTGTATGAAGTTTCACGATTTTTTCTTGACCATATTGAAAATATTGGACCGTTCCCAGACTATTGAACGAAAATGCCATGTTTTCGTATTTCAAAAACCACATCAATTTAAAATCTGATATTTGGAGACATAAGTAATGAAGCGTCGCTGAATTGATTACGATGTAAACACATAGGGTGTTCCATTTGAAAAAATTGAGTTGACCTCAATATCTGAAAAACTGTTGATCTGGCAACATTGCCAATATCACCATTGAATCGGGCTTTATCAAAAACGTCTTGAATAAAATTTCACGAATTTTCCTTGAACCGTTTTGAAAATATTGGAACGTTTCCAGACTTTTGAATGAAAATGCCATGTTGTCATATTTCAAAAAGTACATTAATTTAAAATCTGATATTTGAAGACATAAGTGATGAGGGGGCGCTGAAATGATTGCAATGAAAATAAATGAGGTGTTCCATTTGAAATAATTGATTTACCCCCAATATCTGATAAACTGTTGATTTGGCAACATTGCCGATAACACCATTGAATCAGGAATCAACAAAAATCACCCCGTCGAAATTTTCGCAAAATTCCTCTGGGCCGTTTCTGAAATATGAGACCGTTACTTTTGAAAGACACTGTATATGCACCTACATTGAAATAAATTCCCATCGAATAATCCCCATTAAACGTAAATGATGCTTTCTTATTAATGACCAGTGGTGTGGAGAACAAAAAAAGTAGGTGACCAAAACCAACCAATATTTTGAATGGGTAATGATTTGAGGTACTATAGTTTTTACATGCTTCCAATAAGTTGCAATAAACGTTTCAATTGCCTCCTTATTGCTATATATTTCATCCAAGACAGTATTTTTGGGTTCTCGTTGCCATGAATATACCCGACAGATATCAAAATCTAGCTGGCGTGCTTATTGTTTCCTTAAAAAATTGCGATATGGAAATAATGTCATGATTTGAGGGATAACATTATGAATCGATGTTACCTTCAGTTCTATGCGAGTATTACTCATCTAGGTTGTGATATTTGATCGGAGGTGCATCCCATTTGAGGTTAGTATCAATAATTAATCCAAGGTATTTAACTTTCTTCTCGTGAAGAATGGCATGCTGTTGTCCAAGTGTTTTAATTGTAAGGCTATTGTAGGAAGGAGTGTTTGATCGATTACAACTGAAGGGTAGGTAGTGAGTCTTTTCTGAATTCATAGTTAGCAGAATGTGCTCTAGCCAGTTCTTTATTGAAGGGACATCAGACTCTACAGTAACCTTCAGGACCTGACAGATTTTTGCCCTATAAAGTATCATCAGAAAATCCAAGAATTTCACCCATATATTGAAGAATTAGGCCAAGAATTGTGGTACTCCATATTCGATTCTCTTCTTTTTACTAAGCATGTTATCTACTCTCACAGGCTGAAAACTATTGGTTAGGCAGCTTTCGAACAGTTTCAAACAGTTATTTCTTATGCCAATGTTTTCCAAAGCCTGCAGAAGTAGTCCATGACTCACCGTGCTTTTGACAAATCAATGGATACATAGAGGGTTGTCATGTTTTCGTACAGAGCAGAGGAGATCATTGTAGTAAGTGCTAGTAGGGCATCTTGCGTAGATATTTTTTCTCTGCAACCGAATTGTCTGTCAGATATAAGATTACATTTTGATTAAAATGCAGTTAGCCTCTTCTCAAGGACAATTTCGAAGATTTTTCTCAGGTATGTAATCAGCGATATTGGCCTGTAGTTAGTGATCTCAATCTCTTCGCCCTTTTTGAAGATAGGTATAACTTCATCGAAAGCTCTAGGCCAAATTCCTTTTTCCAAACAAATATTTATTATGAATTTTGGGGGTTCGTTGATGTACGGGTTGATTACTTTTATAGCTTCAGATTTTATGTGGTCTATACCTGCCGCTTCCTTAGTTTTCAGGCCGCAGAGAAAATTTTTCATTTCCTCATTATCTGTTGGAAAAAGAACGAACGAATTCAGTGAAGTTTTCACATGAGGGTTGTAGTTAGGATTTTTTATTATTTTTTCCTACTTGAGTATATACTTTGTTGAACTCATCAGCTATTTGCTTTTGATCATCTAGTTTCTCACCAAAATCGTTTTTTATTGCGGTTATATTTTTCGTATTTTTATTAGTCTTGCTTATTTCCTGCACTATTTCCACAGTGTTTATGTATCTGGTGTGTTGTTTATTAACTTTTGATAGGTATTGAATTTTCTTTGTTTAATTAAATTAGTTAGTTTATATGAGGATCGTTTTGCAAGTTTCCAAAAAGTCAGTTTTTCGTGTCTGTCGATTTAACGAGTGCATTTTGTTATCCAAGGGGCAATTATACGGTTTTTTCTTTCAATTTTTATCAAACGTGTACTATCGTTAATAGCATGTATGACGATGTCAATATATTTGTTAGTAGCAGCATTGGGACTGTGGGCTGTAAAGACCAGAATCCAAGATATATTCTGGAGAGTATGTTCAAATTTCTCCTGATTGAGATGTTTTTTGAAACTGTCTCTTTTTATAAAGATTAGTAGTATGGCAACACCGATTCTAGGACCGAAAAGTGTACCAGAATCGGTGTTGCTCCACACGGTGAATCTCTCGATGGCCGCGTCCATCGAGTTCTCGCCGTTGGAGGAGGGTTGGGGGCTGAAGAACTGAAGATGACGTGTTCGCCGAAGAGTTTCGGTGGTGGGGGGTCGTCAGCTGCGTTGTTTCACCCTAAGTGGCGCGCGTTTTTTCTGCAAAAAATCATGGCGGTGATGGAGCGGAAGGCAAAAAAACATGGCGGCGATGGCGCAAGTTATGAAAAAAACGTCCCCGCAAAAAAAACATGGCGGCGATGGAGCGGAAGGCGAAAAAACATGACAGCGATGGCGGAAGTTATGAAAAAACGTCTCCTCACGTGATTCGCTGGGAGCAATTGATTGGAAGTTATGAAAAAAATGTCCCCTCACGTGATTCGCTGAGAGTAATTGGCTGGAAGAGAAAAAAACGTCACGTGATTCGCTGTGTAGAAAAAAAATGGCCGGCGCCTTAATTGACAAAACGAAAAAATGAAATATGAAAAATGCCTGTTTTAGATCAACACAAAATTATGATGGAATTAATAATTCACTCGAATGAAATTTCAAAAGAAAAATACGACTCCGCCGTGAAATAGCGATAAGCAACATCCGGTGTTTGTTTACTCTCTCTCCAATGAAATTCCAAGAAACACGATTCGACCTTGAACTTGTTTACTGTCTCGATCTGAAATTCTAAGAATAATGCACACATCAGCTGCCGTTGTGTGACTCAGGACAGTCAGATATTGTTTTTCCAGGAAAATGATGAGATAAGAAAGTTTAGTTTGAAGCCAAAATGATCAATTCAAGACATTTTAAGTGTCTCACTCTAACCCATGGCATTGTATGTCTGTCTTTGTCTATTCGCATTTATTGAAATGAATAACGTCAGTTCGAGAAAAATACATTTATTTTCTCAAATAAAAAATTACACTTCAGTGTCATGGTAGTATTCACCATCTTTGTTCGAATTGTTGAATATGTATCTTTGTTTGCGTTCGATAGATCAGTTTTCGAGAGAAAAATGGACGTACTATTTATAAATATATAAGAGTCAAAATCAGTGAGCCCGTCTTCGAGTATCATCAAAACGACTTACCAGTGTAAAGGAATCCCGCGAACGTGTCTGGAAACGTACATATTTGATGATCCTCTTCTTAAAAGGGCCCTTTTGGTGGAAGTTTGGAAGGTATGCAAGAGACGCTAGCCGGGAAGGGGTATCTTCCAATGTTTAACGTATACACATACACACTTGAATTAACTGATCAAAAATGGACACACAGCGATTAATTTTCACTAATATTGAGAAAAACGGAAACTCATGGGTTTTCCATGAAAATTGCCGGTAGCGGCCGTAGGTATGCTTTTCGATTGTCATTCGTTTCAGTTATAAAAACAACGATTCTTATTTCCATAAAATGCGACACAAAAAATGGTCCAGGGGCGCACTTCGAAGGAAGACGTTTTGATGTTCTGTACTGGGATAATTGTAATAATAATAATTAAATAATAACTGGAGCGAGACGCAACATTTCTCCCACGTGCAAGGTAATGATACGCCCGAGTAACCATCGACAGGGGGGTAGGTTATCAGCTTTGATCAACACAAGAGTACCGATTTCCAGGTTAGTACCAGAGTTCAACCATTTGCCGCGTTGCTGCAAAGAATGGAGATACTCTCGTTGCCAGCGTTTCCAGAAATCTTGATGGATCCGTTGGATCAACTGCCAGCGGGACAAACAGTTGAGGGGGAGTTCAGTGTAATCCGGGAGCGGTAAGGCAGTGACGGGCTCCAAACTCAAAAAATGGCTCGGCGTCAGCGCATGTATGTCTTCGATATCGGCACCAAGGGGGGTCAAAGGACGCGAATTCAATATTGCTTCGATCAGGGTCAGAGTGGTGTAGATCTCCTCGTAGGTGAGAATCTGTTGTCCCACTACTCGGGACAAGTGTGATTTTACCGATTTTACCGGCTTCACACAGGCCATTAAAATGTGGAGCACTTGCGGGACCAGTTACTTTCTCATGATCGGCTGCATCTTTCATTAATCTATTCAGTTCGTGATTAGCGCCAAGAAAATTTGTACCACAATCACTATGTATGTGAGATACGTGGCCACGACGTGCAATGAGCCTTTGCAGGGCTGCCAAAAAGACTTCTGTAGAAAGGTCGCTTGCAAGCTCCAAGTGGACGGCCTTAGTCGAAAAGCAGACGAAAATGCACAAATAAGCTTTAGTAGTTCTGACTCCACGTTAGCGGCTAAAGGAAATTGAAAAAGGTCCTCCAAAGTCCACGCCACAGCGGGAAAATGGTTTCACCTGTACGAGGCGACATTCTGGCAAATTACCCATAAGGGATTGGTAAGTCGATCTGGGTTTTGTTCTCCAGCATCGAGTACACTTCGAAATAACAGAATAAATTACTCTTTTGGAAGATAAATTCCAAAACTGTTGTGACAGCAAGAAATGTGTAGTTCTGAAGCCAGCATGGAGAAATTTTGCGTGAAAATAGTTAATCAAAAGCACTGTAAGTCGGCGCTAGCGCAGTAAAAGAATTGTAAATTTTGCAGAAAAGGATATTGAGGCATGTTTAAGTCAACCACTGACTCGCAATATGTTTTCTTCGTCAAGAAAAACTTTCTCAGTGGCTTGGAAAAGCATTTTTCATCGAGCTCTTCCTCGAAGTACAATTGCTGAGTCCGTTTCACAAGCAGAAGAAGTGCGGAATGGAGTTCAGACTTCAGTAGCGGACCAGATCGTTTCAGGGAAAAATTGCGCAAATTGAAGCTGAATGGGAGCAAGTAGGATACGATGTTTTGTACAGTCCTGAAAAAAGAATAATTTTCGAGGAGTGCGTCCAAGCAATCTTCCTGAAGTTGGGCTATTAATAGAACGGTTTTTCTCTTCTCCTCGACAGAAAGGTCAATTGTCTTCAACGTAGGCAGGGAGGCAGGCCAAAGATCATCCGTTTTTAGCAGAAATGGGGGACCTTTGAACCAAAGAGGGTGAGATACGAGCTTTGAAGGAACCACACCTCTCGAGGCAATATCTGCGGGATTTTTAGCATTATCAATATAATACCATAAAGTCTGGGGTTTGATCCTGTATATAAATTATGCGATTGGCAGCAAATTTTTTTTTCATCTTTGTGGTGAACCTTTGATCCAGCACAGTGCGATATGAGAATCCGACCAAGCGTATATTCGTGTGAAGACAATTTTTTTCTCAAAAACATCAATCAAATATTTCATCAATTTGGCCAATAAAACCGCAGCACATAACTCTAAGCGAGGAATTGTAATTTTTCTGGTTGGAGCAACTTTCGATTTGGAACATATTAAATTTGTTACAATGTTATTTGTCTCATCCAGAATTCTGAAATAAATTACACCAGCGTAACCTCTTTCGCTTGCATCACAAAAGCCATGCATTTCGAATTTTAATAAATTCGAATGAATATTTAGGGCTGTTGTAAAATTACGGAGAATCCTCAAATTGCACAAAATTGGCAAATCAGCTTGATATTTTGACCAGATGCGAATTATTTCATCATCATGTGGATCATCCCACCCAATACCTGATAACTAGAGCCTCTGTATCAAATTTTTGCAAAAAAAAGTTACAGGTTCAATAAAACCTAATGGGTCGTAGATACGAGCTAATTCCGAGAGTAAAGTGCGTTTTGTGCAAACCCTGTTCGCAGAAGGATTAACAGAAAATGAAAAGCAGTCATGTAGAGGGTTCCACAGTAAACCTGTAACCTTGAAGACACTATCGGGAGAATCTTGTGCGAAAGACAGAGGGTTTTTTGATAAATGACTTACAGGTAAGTCGTCGAGCAAAATAGGATCATTACTGGACCACTTACGTAGTTCAAACCCACCTTTTTTGAGAAGAGTGATGATTTCCTTTTTTGTGAACTCAGCTTCTTTTTGAGAAGGTAGAGACAAAACAAAATCATCAATATAACAAAAGTTTCGTATAGCGGAGGCAGCTAGAGGGAAAACATTACCTTCAGTATCAGCCAAGTGGCGTAGCGTGCAAAGGGCTAAAAATGGGGAGCAGTTTATTCCACAACAAACTCTGGTTTGGCGATAATCTTGAATGGGCGAATTCGCGGAAAATCTCCAGATTATTCTTTGATAGTCGCGATGAGCTGGTTCAATAGAAATCATTCTAAACATTTGTTTTATGTCACAGCAAAGGACATATGCGTGCAGGCGGAAATTCAATAGAATTTTAACAATATCTTGTTGCAATTTTTCTCCTGTGATGAGATGATCATTCAGACTAGTCTGATTGGGAAGCTTGGCAGAGGCATTGAAGACGCATCGAAGTTTTGTAGTCAAACTATCGGGTTTGATATCACAGTGACGCGGTAGATAGTATGATTTGAGCGTCACAGCATCTTCTTCAATCAATTCCATGTGATGCAGTTGCAAGTACTCCTTCATAAAAACAGAATACTGCGAGTATAATGCGGCATTTTTAAGTAGACGACGTTTTAATGAATAAAAGCGATGCAGCGAGGTCTCGAATTCCCGGAAATTGCGGTAATCCACCCTTGAAGGGTAGTGAAAGGGTATAATGGCCGCTTGCATCACGTCTAACCGTTTTTAGAAATAAATTTTCACAGATTCAATTTTCGGAGGAAAACCGGAAAGGACCACGCACACTCCTTATGCAAAAAGTCTTTCGGTCAAATTGTACAAATTTTTAGTATGCTGTTGAACTCGGCTTCCTGAACAAAAGTTACCATAGGCACACAAAAATTCTATGTATAGTTTACAAGATACAGAGTGTTGAAGTTGTAAAATGGCACTTTCAGGCCATTATTGGATGAACTTTATAGCTGGGAATATCACAAAATTATTGATGGATTTTCGATCTATACCATATTACTATACATGGTCAGTGCAATAATATGTTTTTTAAGCATTTTTGAAAACTGTATACAGGGTAAATCATGACTTTTTCAGAGTTACACAAATTGAAAATAATTACAGAATGGAGCATCAACGTTATAAGTCGGATCGTATGAAAATTGAATTTTTTGTGTTGAGTATATCCGATGAGATTGACTGATTCCAAGAAAATATGATTTTTCTTAAATATACAGAGGAGGTTGAAAGTATAAGTGTATCTGTTATATATTCTTTGGATTACATGATTGGATCAATTCAGTGCACCAGTTATATGGGCCATGTGGCCACTTGAAAGAACGTAAATTATGAATATTATACAGTGTGACTTAAGAATACAGGAGACTAGTATTACCAAAAATTAAAGAAATACCCTGTATAAAAAAAACTAACTGGTCAATTTTCCTTATTCCTTCACATTTTATAGGGGATATATCATGTGAACTTCTGTGAAAAATACAGGATTTTTCTTTGTCTAGTTTTCATTTAATAGTTAGTGGAAATGCTGAAAATCCGATTGTATGATTATTCATTTGAAGGATAATTCAAACTAATTCCTCACAAAGTAGCTCCCAACTTGTTTCCCACTGAGAGTATACAGAATAAATATTTAAATAGGGCTATTCGAAAGTGAAGAATACGGAGTCAGTCAGTATAGGTATTTACTTAAAATACTAATGTAAGTATAAGTATAAATTCACACTATGGACAAATTCAATACTGATACATGAAAATTCCTTTACCATGAAATCAATGAATATCACGCTATTGGAATGGGTGAATAATAACAAATATAAAAATAATATCTGCTATTGGAATATTGAAGAATTTGATGGCCACATTCTTCAGTGAAGTTTCAAATCTGTCATGCGAGGTATAGAAATAGGTATGTACATAAAGAAATTATAATATAGTTTCCAGTAATAAGTCATGTTTGAAAAGTCTATTACTTCACTTTTTCATGCCAAATAACGTTTTTTTTATATGAGTGCATATTTCTCCACGAGTGTATGTTAGAGTAACTCCCATTCAAGTAAATCACGTCAACATTCTACTGAACTATACTCAAATAAGGAAATAATATCAACTCATTCATGATATGAGATGTTTTTGTGAAAAAATACAGATATATATTTTCCATTTTTCTATTTCATCGTAAGTTAGATATCGAACGAATGATTTTCAAAGCAGATATTCGCGATGCTTTTCAATTATTTATGTGTGTCAATATTGCGAATGCTTCTGCGCTCAAATTGATATCTCTTCTCTTCCAACGTAAGTCAGAATTGTTTTCAAATGTTGTTGCTAACTTACAATTTCGAATCATGTGTTTTACTTTCTCAATCATATGTATTTCCGAAAATATGCGAAGCAAAGACTGCTGCTATCCTCCGGAACTGAATGATATTTTGCTCCCGGTATTTCAAAATTGGCAGCTTCCCTTTTTCAAATGGCACTAAGATTAAGAAGATTTCCAATTTCCATTCGGTACCTAAATAATCATCTTTAGTAAATCTGTTAAATAACGCAGTAGGCGATGAATAAAAAAATATGCTATCCATTTGACAGTTGTCAAAGTATTCTGGTTATTTTTCCGCGTCATTGTTGTGTACTAATTTCGTGAATTTTTGTGTTGTTCTTGACGTTTCTTCACGCATTATCTAGCCCAATGACTTTTCGAAATGTGGTTCACTGCTATATTTGCAATAGAACGACAAGTGGAAGACAATGATTTCATATCAGTGGAGAAGAAAATGCAATGTTACGTGAAATTGCTTTTACCAGACGGGATACAGCACGAAGACCTTTGCTTGATATTGAAGATGAAACTAGGGTATGTTTCAACTGTTTTCAATCAATTACTAATGAATCCAGACAAATAGAAGAAAATCCGAATTGTCTTCGATTTAATGTGTTGACCCAAACTTCTAGTCACACATGTTGCATATGCAATGCGTGGGATAATATTCGGAGATTATCAATTGACTGTAGAGTTCATGTTTTTGCGAAGAGCAATATATTCATCCCAAACTATGCGAAAGTGTGTACACATCATTATGACGGAAATGGCAACATTTTTCCTTTGCTGCAAGACGGTTTTCAATATGTGAGCCGACGATACCTTGTCAGAGGAGAAGAGATGCAGGTGTTTTTAGAGAAACTTCGAGAAATGGCATCGAGTAATATTATTTTCAGAAACTTTGAGAATCTTGATGATCTTGACGAAACAGATTTCAAAGTTTTGACCGCATTGACAAAAGAACAATTTCGAGATCTTCTGACCTATTGTGATTTTGTTGTGCAAGAAAGAAACAGATATATGAGTGAAAAAGATTTATTTACTTTTTTATGTAAATTACGTCAAGGCTTGGCTGATGAGTTTTGGAAATTATATTCAATTATTCATCGAGGCAGAACGTCAGCCGCGTTATTTCAAATGTGAGGATCTCTTTGATGCAGAGATTTGTTCCAAACAACATTGGATTCAGACCTATAACCAGGGAGAATTATATAACAAACCATGTGACAGAATTCGCTAATATATTATACAATTTAAATTCACATCAGCCAACAGCGATAGCGTGCATTGACTGTACCTATTGCAAAATAGAGAAATGTAGCAATTTCAGAATACTGAGACAGTCTTATTGATACCATAAGGGAGAACATTTAGTGAAACCTGAGGTAATTGTTGCCCCTGACGGATTCATTCTTGCAATTAATGGTCCATATTTTTCTGACTCCAAGAATAATGATGCTGCCATTTTGCGATTTGCTATGGACAGGGACCTGGAAGGTATGAGAAACTGGTTTCAAGAGAGGGACATCTTAATAATGGATAGGGGTTACCGAGACTCAGTACCTTTGTTGGAGGAACTAGGTATTGTTTGTCACATTCCACCAGTTTTATCTCGCGGACAAAAACAATTCTCTACTCAGGAATCAAATAAATCACGAGTTATCACCAAGTCCAGGTGGATAGTTGAATCGAGGAATGGACATTTCAAATCCATTTTTAAATTCTTCAATGGTGTTATTTCAAAACATTATGCTTCGAACCTCAGTGATTTCTATAAGATAGCTGGTGCATTAATCAATAATTATCGTGGACCAATATTCATGCCAAATCTCACAGCGGAACTAGCCAGAACTTTACTGGAAAAGGTGAACGAAGTTAATGTTGTGCAAGCTAGAGTAGAGACTGAACATCTACACAGAAGAAATGGAAACTGGAGGCTGCTCGACCATAATGATATACCAGATTTTCTGCGTCTGTCTATAGAATACCTCAAAGACCTGACTGTGGGTGAATATCAAGTTTAGCTCCAGCATATATACAGGACAAGCTACAAAGAGATGAGACAGAAATTCTAGAATTTGATGAATTGAGAGATGATCCAAACTTTTTGAGGTTTCGTGTATACTCAAGATTCAAAATTAGAGCAAATACCTACTTTGGATAGTCTACAATAACGTACTTGATGATAATGAAGATCAACCGATATTGGGACATTATTGCACTTGCAAATCTGTTTCGAGAACTATGGGTACTTGTGCACACATTTGAAGTGTTTTGTGGTTTTTGGGACATGCTCGTCATTTGGCAGGTGTTAAATATCCGTCTACGAAAATTCTCAATCATATATGTAATGCAGCTGATCGGAGATTAATTGAAGAGATCGTTGGACCTGATATTATTGAGGCTTAAAATCAGTGGCACAATCGCATTTCAAATACTAATTAACTTTATTCGAATTTGCTGAAATATTTCCCGTCCGATTACAAAAATGTGATAGGAAGAAGAAAGTGAACTGATTTGACAGTTATAATGTAAGTTTTTTTGTTTTGTAGTATGATTTCGATAACTTTCCTCTCTATAAGCACCTTTTTATTGATTTAGGTTGAGAATTCTCCCAGTATTACTTGTCGATATCAATCAATATATTGACATTTATGGTTATTGACATCGCTGCTTAAGTGAACTGAAATCAAACATTTCAATCAGAGTACATTACATAATATTCATTTATACTGATGGCGGCCATGGTGTATACTTCACAATATACCTACATCGTTATTTTATTGAGTACTTACTAACCCCGTATTTTGAACATATCTTGCATATCCATGATCTGAGAGTACTCGCAGTAATAAAAAAATTTGGAGGTAATTTTGTCAGAAATCAATTTCAAATATGCTTAAAAAATTATCATTTGAATTTTCAGCATTTCATCCATTAAACAAAAACCTAACATGGAATAATTCTGTATTTGATACACAAGTTCATATGATATGTTCTATATAAAATAAACAGAAATTAAATCAAATTAACCAATCAGTTCTTTTTTTGTACAGTGTATTTCTGTAAATTTTGGTAATATTGTTTTATTTTTTTCTTGAATCGCACTGTATATTACTCAAATTCCACGTGACACATATAATCGGTGCTCTCAGTTGATTAAATCACATCATCATCGGAACCAAATATAAGGAAGGCATATAAACTTTCAGTGCCCTCTGTATATGAAATAAATAATCATATAGGTTCAGCCGATCTTATCAAATATATTCAACATACTACCATACTATCCGACTCATCAAGTTGATGCTCCATTCTGAAATTATTTTCATTTTGTGTGACTCGGAAAAAGTCATGATTTACCCTGTATACAGTTTTCAAAAATGCTTGAATAACATATAATTGCACTGACCATGTATAGTAAGTAGTATAGTATAGATCGAAAATCCACCAATAATTTTGTGATACTCCCAGCTATAAAGTTCAGCCAATAATGGCCTGAAAGTGCCATTTTACAACTTCAACACTCTGTATCTTGTAAACTATACATAGAATTTTTGTGTGCCTGAGGTAACTTTTGTTCAGGAAGCCGAGTTCAATAACATACTAAAAATTTGTACAATTTGACCGAAAGACTTTTTGCATAAGGAGTGTGCGTGATCCTTTATCTGGAACACTCTCTATTTCCCAAAATTTCTTGAGAGTGTCCTCCATGGAGGGAGAATTCAAAGAAGTGCAACAATGGACCATTGAGGAATTAGAAGTCTTGCCCATCAGAACGTAGCCAAAGATCGTCGTATTAATCGCGTCGGGTTGGTCCTCTCTCCCATAGATACGGCCATTCAATAAAACTTTGGAAAACATTTCCGCACCCAACAATACGTCGATGTTTCGTGGGCTATGAAAATCGGCATCAGCCAGCTATAGGTTAGCGATATGATTCCAAGTCTCGAAAGAAACATTAGAATCTGGCAATTTATCGCAAATATTATTCAGAACAATAGCATCGGTATGGTATACCGGGGACTTCCGATAGGCAGCTTGAAATTAAAGTGTAACTCGTACCCTACTAACAGAAGATTCCATAGAATCCAGACCCTTAATTTCAATGGAACATCTAGTCTTAGGTAAACCAAGCTTAGTAACAGCTCGTTGAGTTAAGAACGAACTCATGCTTCCACTATCTAATAAGCACCGTAGGGGTTGATAATTTCCAGAACTGTCAAGAACGTTTATGTAAGCCGTAGCAAGCAGGATGCTTGTAGGATGTGAAAGTATTCCAGAACCTACAAGGATCGAATCTGTTCCCTTTTGGGCGTTACTAGACGATACAGAGTCGGCCGAACCGAGTGAGGAACTTACGGTTTCTGAAGCTACCGTTGTAACGGGAGTTGAAGTCCTGTCTTGGTGAAGTAACGTGTGATGGCTTTTCGAGGAACATTTCCTACAACCATATGAGGAGCGGCAAGCTTTGAGATCATGAGATGAGCTCAAACAATTGAAGCAGAGGCGTTTACTTTTACAAAAGTCATATCTTTCTTTGGGCAATTTACTAGTGAACGACTGACAATAATATAGCGAATGATTTTGTTGGCAAAAAATACAACAGGAGGCGGGAGACTTGTTCATGAACATCGAAGTGATGCGATTTTGCGTAGAGGGGGGTTGTCTGGGAGAATAGGAATCTGATTGCGGTTTTCTTACTCCCTTGAGAGCAACCAATTTTAAGCGTATCTAAAATAACACATTGTTTATTTAAAAATTCTATCAGTTTATCGAAGCTCGGTATCTGGGATGATTTATGATCCATGTCAAATCTAGTAAGTATTGGACCATCCAGTCTCTTCATCAGCATCATAACTAGAACAAAGTTCCATTGATCGGTGGGCAAGATCAATGATTTTAAAGCGGCAAGATTTTCAGAAAATATGTCCAATAGTTTACGAAGCGCTACCGCATTTTCGGTATCTATTTTATCTATTTTAGTCTATTTTAGTAGTACTATCCATCTCCGCCCAGTGAGCAGCTTGAGCTACTAATCTTGGGTTAGAATATCGATCAACTAATGTTTTATAGGCTATGTCATAATTATCCGTAGTCAAGGGCAATGTATGAACAATTGATAAGGGCTGGCCTTGCAAAGATGAAATCAGGTAGTTGAATTTTTCAATCGCACTAAGGGAAGGATTATCATGAATAAGCGACTTGAAATAATCAATAAATGACGTAAACGTTTTATAATCTCCACTAAAACGTTTCAACTCAATTTTTGGCAAGCGAACGTTCGGCTGAACATTACCAGAGCTCGCTATTGTTGAGATGTGCATCAGCGATCCATGTGTTCCAACATCTGACTCGAATAAGTCAGCATGAATTGAGTTCAAGGCAAAAAAGTCCGATAAAAACCCTTCTCTTATAATATCTTCCGGCTCTATTTCTGCTTCAGGAACAGATAGTAAAGCAGAAATAAGACTTATGACTTTTTAGAAACTCCTCCCTGATGGTCTCCAATTCAGCGTATCTCACTCTGCACAGATTTATCAGTTTTAGCTTTTTCAGCGAGATTTGTTAAAATAGTAATATCCTTAATAGCGGTGTTGCGGTAGGCTTTGTGTTTCTTTACCTTATCCATGTTCAAAACAAACTTTGGGACTATTAAGATAGGTACCTAAAAAAGCTTTGCGGTATGTGAAAAACAGTGAAAATCAAATCACCAGCTTCACAATGATAGCGGAGATCCTCAAATTAGGAAATGAGCGAGCAGATGTTTACAATTCACCTTGGCAAGTGGTACGATGAAAGCGAATGAGAGTGTGAAAGGAAATAAACGATAATGCGAGTTTGTATGTACTGAGCGCCTTCAAGCTGACCATGCGCAGCAAATGAAATAAATTTTACGTATTGAATATGGCCGTGCTGTTGTATTAGAAAATTCAATTCAACGTTGAACTTTGTAATTTACCATTGGATATCGTATGAAAAATACAAATCTGACATTAAGAATTGGATATAATTCAAAATTGAAAATATATTGAATTTAAAATATAAAAAATTCTTGAAAATGGAATTTTCACTCAGTAATCTGATCTGATTCAAAGGGGCTCGAAGGACCAAATGTTTGCGTTCGATAGATCAGATTTGAGAGAAAAATCGACGTACTATTTATAAATATATGAAAGTCAAAATCAGTCAAAATCAGCCCGTCTTCAAGAATCATCAAAACGACTTACCAGTGTAAAGGAATCCCGCGAACGTGTCTAGAAACGTACATGTTTGATGATCCTCTTCTTAAGGGGGCCCTTTTGGTGGAAGTTTGGAAGGCGTAGATGGAAAGCCAGCATGCAAGAGACGCTAGCCGGGAAGGGTTTCTATGAAAATTGCCGGTAGCGGCCATAGGTATGCTTTTTCGATTGTCACTCGTTTCAGTTATAAAAACAATGATTCTTATTTTCATAAAATGCGACACAAAAAAGGGTCCAGGGGCGCACTTCGAAGGAAGACGTTTTGATGTTCTGTACTGGGATAATTGTAATAATAATAATTAAATAATAACTGAAGCGAGACGCAACAATCTTTGTCGAATTGATTGCAACAGCTCGTACAAAGATTCGCCCAGTTGGCATATGAGTGCTAAAGATACAGAAAACATAAATCCATCGTAGGCGTCTGTAGGACATTTTGACGTCATCGTCGATACTCGGGGCACTGCAGGCATCGTGTGAGAGGTCACCTCCTCCACCACCTAAGATGCTGGCGGTTGGAGCAAAAACCAGTCAGTTTCTTGGCAAGTTTCGTTGCGAAAAACTTTCCTCAGCGGGTGGCGGGGACATGTTTGGTAAGTCGTAAAAAGCAACGTTTGGTCCTCCTACCTCCACCACACCCATGCGATACGATTTTTTAGCGAAATTACTGAGAATTTTTTGGCGGGTGCGAAAATTCTAAAATCCAAGCCCAAGTGTTTGAGAGAATGCATGTTTCTCATGAGTGTTTATTTCCACTGTCAGTTGTTTATATTAGCATATTCGAATAACTGATATATTGAAATCCGTCAGTTTTCGAGAGTACACCCTGTATAAATAGTCTCAAACCGCTTCATGAGAGCTCGGTAGGTAATAAACAAACTTTGAGACATTTCATTCATATAGGTACCACGGTATATTTATTTCTTTATCAAAATACTATGTGAATTTTTGCCAAAGAATCAAACAAACTTCAAGTATTCATCCGCATATAATTTGAGTTTATTTACCATCTCAACATTCATATCTATGCGTGGTCAACGATTTCAAGCAGGTAGGTAGGTATTGCTGACACAACAGAAATAAGCCCAGTAGCCGGAACATTTTGAATGCTCGAGTTGATACATATTTGTCATTGCTGTTTCCTCAATACGCCATTATCGATGATTTTTAAGAGAATTTTGTATTCCGAGAATTTGTTTGCAAAAATCGAAGTTGAAATATATATAGCGAATTTCTTAAGTGTTTGTGAATATATTTGGTACAGAAATTTGTTTATTACCATATTCGCGTTCCAAAGAATTCTCGATCACATGATGATGCAATCGAACACCTGAATAAACAAATCCAATCGGATTTTGAGACCAAAGCACTCGATTCTGGGTCTGTATATCACCTCACTTTATACCATTGGATTTTATGTCTATCTCCCTTTGCATTCATCATTTGAATAGAGTTTGAAATGGAATAGCTCAGAATATTCTGGAAATTAGAGTCTGATCACGTCATACCTGGATTGGAGGATGATATGCAGCACCTATTATGTAAAAGCTAAACTAACATCGCGGTAATAATTGCCACTTGTCGATTGCTTTTGCGAATTCATACAAAGTTGAATACTGAATAGTTGAAATAGACATGGCGTGGAAAGTCCTTTGAGAAATCACCAAACATTTTTGAGTGAAATGCATCCTTTTTTTAAATTTAAGTGAGCTCGTGAACGACGTGGGCAATTGTATTGGTCTAGCATCTAACACCTGAAGACAATGTTGGAAAGAGTTGAAATATTCAGATTAGACTTGGAAAGTGGAAAACCAACCTACGCCGAAGAAATAAATGACTTCGAAGGTTGGAATATTTTTGAGTGAAATCCATGTTAATTTAAATAGACAACGATGGTCTCGTAGCGACGAGGTCTGCATCAAAAAAAGTACGACCCTGGGATGACACCAAATCTGACGAGTACAGGAAAAAAATAATGGAAACATTCAAGTCACGTCTTCGAGTATTTCAGAGAAGTAATTAAGTTCGTGAACAAGATTTCCGTATAAAAAAGAAAATATCTTCAAAATGCGGAAGGCAGCATCAAGATGACTCGACATATTTCTGAGTGAAGTGTGTGTTATTTCAAATACACCAAGATGGTCTCGTAGCGAAGTGGTGTTGAGACGTATACATATCTATCATAACTGCTCCATAAATTTGGTTTGAACAGTTTGCCTGTGCCTGTTGTAAACTACTACAGCCGTAATTATTTTCAGAAACATGGACATATCTCAAAAACTGTGATAGATAAGTAAACATAACTAAGGTTGACTAAAATCATAATCAGAAGGCCAATCGAACCATGACAAAAAACATTAGGTTTCCATTTAAAATAAGAAAGTTGGTACCGACTTTTGGCATACCCTGTATAATTGTAGGACTAAAAACATTTGAGGTAGAACGCACATGATCAATTATGACAGCATACCAAATTTCAAGTTTCTAGTCCAACTGCGTAGAATTACGTTTCAACCTTTTATTAATTTTCTTTCTTTTTCAGTTCTTGAAAATGGCTCCAAATTCGGAACCAAAACGTCAAATTTCAACAAATTCTAGACGCGGTTCAACCCGAACTTTTAGTTTTCAAATATCTGACCGCGGAAACCTATGTGAACATATATATATTTTTTATTTTAATTTTGTGACTCGAAAATTACGTCCCATTTTTGCTTCGAAATACATGGTTAGTTTTTATGCAAAAATGAGCACATTTTTTATTGAATTATTCATCATATTTTGCTTCAAAAAACCTGCTCAATTTTTATGCAAAAAAGCAGCACATTTTTGATTGATTCGTTTTTGCACCAAAATTGGAAGAATGAATCAACTTTATTTTTATATAAAAAAGTGCCACTTTTTTCGATAAAAAAAACACCCAAAATTGACATGGTGGAAGGATTTCAGTGAAGCATTTTCAGTGAATTTTGAGTCACTCAGCATTCACTCAGCTTTCACTCAGCTTTCACTCAGCTTTTTCCACCATGTAAATTTTTGACCATTTTTTTTATAAAAAATTACCATTTTCCCATAAGAATACATATATTTTTGAATGAAGTGACACCTTTATTGACATGGTGGTGAAAGCTGAGTGAAGCATTTTCAGTGAAAGCTGAGTGTCTGAGTGAATCACTCAGCTTTCACTCGCCTTTTTCACCATTTCAATAAAAGTGTAACTTTTTAGGACAAAAAGAGGCACCTTTTTTGTAAAAAACACCTAAAATTGACATGGTGGAACGATTTCAGTAAAACATTTTCAGTGAATTATGAGTCATTCAGCATTCACTCAGCATTCACTCAGCTTTTTCCACCATGTCAATTTTCAGTCATTTTTTTATAAAAAAAAATGACCATTTTCCTATAAGAATACATATATTTTTGAATGAAGTGACACCTTTATTGACATGGTGGTGAAAGCTGAGTGAAGAATTTTCAGTGAAAGCTGAGTGGCTGAGTGAATCACTCAGCTTCCCCTCAGCTTTTTCCAACATGTCAATAAAAGTGTTACTTTTTAAGGCAAAAAACAGGCACTTTTTTGCATTTTTCAAAGTGTCTAACATGGTGGTGTGCGCATGTGCTCTCTGAAACAAAATACATTTTTTTCCTCAGTAATCCTTTTTTTATAAACCCTGTACCCCGGCCATTGTAAGTATGCGCCAAAAGTCTTTCCCTACCTCTCTACGAGACCACTTTCACTCATAACCAATAACATGTCCCTGACGAATATGTCAACATGCCTTCAGCCTTTTGAAGTTATTCGTCTCGCCGGTGGTGTATTTCTCACGGACTCGCTCACTTCTCTGGAACACTACACAAGACTTATTTTATTGAATCTGATCTGAATAATTCCCGCCCATTGCAAGTGTACGTCAAATGTCTTTTCCCTACCTCGCTACCAGACCACTTTCACTCATAACCAATAACATGTAGTTCTCTAAAAAATATGTCAATATTGTTTTGTCTTTTTTAAATTGTTTTTCTGTTAACTAGCTGTCATCCCCCTACGAACGACCATCCTCAGAAGTCGAAACTTGTGCGAGCCAAGGATTAGCGAGGTCTTACCTTTTAACGTGCGATTCCTTGCACGAGACCAATGACCATGCTGGAAATCGAACCCACGTCCCTCTGATCGATAGGCTAGCGCTCTACCATCATGATCACTGCGGCCCATATACCCATATGCCTTCAGCCATTTTAAGTAATTCGTCTCGCCAGTGGTGTCTTTCTGACGAACTCTCCCACTTCTCTGGACACAAGACTTGTTTAATTAAAACGGATCTGATTAATTCGATCTTCTCAACCCGTTTGAAGTACGTACCAAATGTATATGTATACGTCTCAACACCACTTCGCTACGAGACCATCTTGGTGTATTTGAAATAACACACACTTCACTCAGAAATATGTCGAGTCATCTTGATGCTGCCTTCCGCATTTTGAAGATATTTTCTTTTTTATACGGAAATCTTGTTCACGAACTTAATTACTTCTCTGAAATACTCGAAGACGTGACTTGAATGTTTCCATTATTTTTTTCCTGTACTCGTCAGATTTGGTGTCATCCCAGGGTCGTACTTTTTTTGATGCAGACCTCGTCGCTACGAGACCATCGTTGTCTATTTAAATTAACATGGACTTCACTCAAAAATATTCCAACCTTCGAAGTCATTTATTTTTTCGGCGTAGGTTGGTTTTCCACTTTCCAAGTCTAATCTGAATATTTCAACTCTTTCCAACATTGTCTTCAGGTGTTAGATGCTAGACCAATACAATTGCCCACGTTGTTCACGAGCTCACTTAAATTTAAAAAAAGGATGCATTTCACTCAAAAATGTTTGGTGATTTCTCAAAGGACATTCCACGCCATGTCTATTTCAACTATTCAGTATTCAACTTTGTATGAATTCGCAAAAGCAATCGACAAGTGGCAATTATTACCGCGATGTTAGTTTAGCTTTTACATAATAGGTGCTGCATATCATCCTCCAATCCAGGTATGACGTGATCAGACTCTAATTTCCAGAATATTCTGAGCTATTCCATTTCAAACTCTATTCAAATGATGAATGCAAAGGGAGATAGACATAAAATCCAATGGTATAAAGTGAGGTGATATACAGACCCAGAATCGAGTGCTTTGGTCTCAAAATCCGATTGGATTTGTTTTTTCAGGTGTTCGATTGCATCATCATGTGATCGAGAATTCTTTGGAACGCGAATATGGTAATAAACAAATTTCTGTACCAAATATATTCACAAACACTTAAGAAATTCGCTACATATATTTCAACTTCGATTTTTGCAAACAAATTCTCGGAATACAAAATTCTCTTAAAAATCATCGATAATGGCGTATTGAGGAAACAGCAATGACAAATATGTACCATGAAAAAAAAAAACATTAGGTTTCCATTTAAAATAAGAAAGTTGGTACCGACTTTTGGCATACCCTGTATAATTGTAGGACTAAAAACATTTGAGGTAGAACGCACATGATCAATTATGACAGCATACCAAATTTCAAGTTTCTAGTCCAACTGCAAGTGGAAAAACTTCTAATGCACTGTATATACAGAATGGGACAATAATGCGTCAGAGTCCGATTGCTTGAGTTCTAAGATAGTTGGGACGATAATTCAAAAACCAAATATAACTAACTGTGTTTATATCTAGAAATTATTGGCGGATATACAGGGTGAACCAAGGAAAATCTACAGGGTCAATTGCATTTTTTTCAAATGAAATGCTATGTACTTCAATGCATTTTTTCAAGCATTTCAGTGGTCTCCATCCACACCTCCAATATCCTTTACTATCTCCCAACCACTTGGGAGTTATAATTTTTTTGTCAAAATAATGCTATCTGCAGATGCATACCGAAAAAACCACCGTTCTCAAAATTATGGAGTGCAGGAGGTCATGATTATAATCCTATTCGTCAGACATATGAGTGATATTTCTGAATCATTATCATTCCCAAAAATTATACAGGATGACTGAAAATGACTTTTCAATTCGGAAGTTTTGGAATTAAATTTTCTCGAGTTCTTCAAATGGAAAACTCCGTATATTTTTCGCCCATGTGATATAGGATTGAGAGTCGAATATTTTTTGTAGATACATCCCTGGGGATATTCCTAGCCGTTTTCGAGTTATCCACTCGGACAATTTTTAGTAGCTCATTTATACTGACACCTCTTATAAGGATGATGGAAACACATCGTTTCTATTATAATAATAATAATAATACTCCCTCATAAACACTCGTTGAGTGTACCCAAAGGCATAGCCTGTGCGGGTAGAGGACGGCTATTATTATTATTTGTCGTGGCGCTCCGGGGCGACTTACTGATGTTTTTAGATGATGTATTCACTTTTCAGCTGTACGAAAACCAGGAAAACCTACAGCACCACCTCGGGTGGTCGGTGTGCACTCCAAGCTAGCACAAGCCGAAATTGGCATCTAGACAACTCACAATACACTTGCTTTTCAACAAGGCATGCGGCCGCCTATCGAATCCGATATAAAGTAGTTGAGAAAAATTCTCGTACCTACATCGGATTCGAACCGACTTTCGCTATGCTGGAGTTTCGAACGGCCTGTGCATTAGACCGCTGATCCACCGAACGAATCCCAACTTCTTTTATCCTTCAACTTTATTTCGTGTGTTTGATTCCTGGTTTGTAATTATTTTCGTTTGCTATTGAGTGTTATTATTTGAACAACATTTATCGTCGGTACATACATTCTGACAGATTAGGGAAATAATCACTTATAATCTCCAAAGTACTTAAAAAAAATGAACTTTCGGCAATTAATTCAAGCACGCGGGGGGTTCGGTAAGAAAATTTCACACCAAGAAATGAACATCATTCAACAATTCATAAGAAATAACTGACGATGGTTTCACCTGAACTATTTATATGTATAAATAGTTCAGGCGTGCTTGAATTAATTGCCGAAAGTTTTTTTTTTTTAATTCGTTTACTTGAAAAATTTCTGGCAATAATTCAAGCACTTGGGAGATTATAAGTGATTATTTCCCTCATCTGTCAGAATGTATGTACCCACGATAAATGTTGTTCAATTAATAGCGCACAATAGCAAACGAAAATAATTCCAAATCAGGAATCAAACACACGAAATAAAGTTGAAGGATAAAAGAAGTTGGGATTCGTTAAAATAATTGAAAGGATGTGTTTCCATCATCCTTATAAGAGGTGTCAGTAAAAATGAGCTACTAAAAATTGTCCGAGTGCATAACTCGAAAACGGCTAGGAATATCCCCAGGGATGTACAAACAAAAAATATTCGCCTCTCAATCCTATATCACATGGTCGACAAATATACGGTGTTCCATTTGAAGAACTCGAGAAAATTTAATTCAAAAACTTCCGAATTGAAAAATCATTTTCAGTCATCAGTCAGTCAGTATAATTTTTGGGAATGATAATGATTCAGAAATATCACTCATATGTCTGACGAATAGGATTATAATCATGACCTCCTGCATTCCATAATATTGAGAACGGTTGTTTTTTCGGTATGCATCTGCAGATAGCATTATTTTGACAAAAAAAATTATAACTCCCAGAAGGTTTCGAAATATTAAAGGATATTGGAGGTGTGGATGGAGACCACTAAAATGCTTGAAAAAATGAATTGAAGTATATAGCATTTCATTTGAAAAAAATGCAATTGACCCTGTAGATTTTCCTTGGTTCACCCTGTATATCCGACAATAATTTCTAGATATATACACAGTTGTCTAGATATATTTGGATTCTGAATTATTGTCCTAACTATCTTAGAACTCAAGCAATCGGACTCTGACGCACTATTGCCCCACCCTGTATATCTCCCTTTGCATTCATCATTTGAATAGAGTTTGAAATCGAATAGCTCAGAATGTTCTGGAAATTAGAGTCTGATCACGTCATACCTGGATTGGAGGATGATACAGCAGCACCTGGTAGGTAAAAGCTAAACTAACATCGCGGTAATAATTGCCACTTGTCGATTGCTTTTGCGAATTCATACAAAGTTGAATTCTGAATAGTTGAAATAGACATGGGCGAGAGATATCGTGGAAAGACCGTTGAGAAATTACCAAACATTTTTGAGTAAAATGCATTATTTTTCTTAAATTTAAGTGAGCTGAACGACGTGGGCAATTGTATTGGTCTAGCATCTAACACCTGAAGACAATGTTGGAAAGAGTTGAAATATTCAGAGTCGACTTGGAAAGTGGAAAACCAACCTACGCCGAAGAAATTAATGACTTCGAAGGTTGGAATATTTTTGAGTGAAGTCCATGTTAATTTAAATAGATTTAAATAGCGACGAGGTCCGCATCAAAGAAAGTACGATCCTGGGAAGACACCAAATCTGACGAGTACAGGAAAAAATAATGGAAACATTCAAGTGAGTGGGATGATTTCAATTAATCACGGCGAGACGAATAACTCCAAAAGGCTGAAGGCATGTTGACATATTCTTTAGGGAACTAAATGTTATTGGTTATAAGTGAAAGTGGTCTCGTAGCGAGGTAGGGAAAGACATTTGGCGCATACTTGCAATGGGCGGAAATTAATCAGATCGGTTTCAATCAAGCGAGTCTTATGTCGAGAGCAGTGAACAAGTTCGTGAGAAAGACATCACCAACGAGACGAATAACTTCAAAAAAATGCTAAAGACAGTATCAAGATGACATGGCATATATTTGAGTGAAGTGTGTGTTATTTCAAATACGCCAAAAAGGTTCGGTAGCGTAGTAGGGTTAGGACATTTGACGCATACTTGCAATAGGCGGAAAGATCGAATCAATCAAAGCAGTTTCATTTAAGCCAGTCATGTGTTCAGAGAAGTGAGCGAGTTCGTGAGAAAGACATCACCGGCTCAGAAATTCATGACAGCGATATTAGACGCAATGGGTAATCAGTGGAGTATACAGAGTGTATCAAAGAATAATCATCGAACTCAGTATACCAGATGTGCCAACATACAGGGCTATTCAAAAAATTCGAGTCTATGCATGGGGATTTCGATAACGGTAAGAGATAGATTGTTGGTTAAATGGGGGCAAAGTAGCATATTTCAGAGGTCAATTATATGAATAAAAAAAATCTGACCTAGCTTCTTTAGTTCTGGAGTTATTCAGGAAAAATCGAAAATTTCGAAATTCTTCTTTTGCCTATATCTTTTTATTTTACGAAGATTTTTTTTAAATGTTGCCACTTTGCCATAGCAACTTTCTGTAGGCTATCCAAATATCTGAATAAAAATTATATACAGGGTATCGTATAAATTGGGCCACTCTCAACTTTTAATTTTCAAATACGGACCTATATTTTTTATTGCATTGTTTTGAATGCCAAGAGTCATGTTTCATATTGACGTAGAATTTTCATCTGAATTACAGAGTATTTTGGAAATATTGAACTATTACCAGTAAAATTTCAACAATTTTATTAAATTCCAGCTCTAATTTAAAAAAAATATCTTAGAATAAGGTATAGAGTGCCTAGGATTTGGAAGAAAAACAACATTATTCGACGAAGAATGTCTTCTTCAAGAATTCATCCACATTTCAGTTCACGCAACCCATGATCAATGTGCGAAAATTTGAAAATTTATTCTTCCTAGTACGTGTATGTGCATATAATCATTGCAAAAAAAAATATTCGAATGACAATATTCATACTCCAGACACCAATTTGCCATCATCCTTATAAGAGGTGTCAGTAAAAATGAGCTACTAAAAATTGTCCGAGTGCATAACTCGAAAACGGCTAGGAATATCCCCAGGGATGTACATACAAAAAATATTCGCCTCTCAATCCTATATCACATGGTCGACAAATATACAGTGTTCCATTTGAAGAACTCGAGAAAATTTAATTCAAAAACTTCCGAATTGAAAAATCATTTTCAGTCATCAGTCAGTCAGTATAATTTTTGGGAATGATAATGATTCAGAAATATCACTCATATGTCTGACGAATAGGATTATAATCATGACCTCCTGCATTCCATAATCTTGAGAACGGTGGTTTTTTCGGTATGCATCTGCAGATAGCATTATTTTGACAAAAAAAATTATTACTCCCAGAAGGTTTCGAAATATTAAAGGATATTGGAGGTGTGGATGGAGACCACTAAAATGCTTGAAAAAATGAATTGAAGTATATAGCATTTCATTTGAAAAAAATGCAATTGACCCTGTAGATTTTCCTTGGTTCACCCTGTATATCCGACAATAATTTCTAGATATATACACAGTTGTCTAGATATATTTGGATTCTGAATTATTGTCCTAACTATCTTAGAACTCAAGCAATCGGACTCTGACGCACTATTGCCCCACCCTGTATATCTCCCTTTGCATTCATCATTTGAATAGAGTTTGAAATCGAATAGCTCAGAATGTTCTGGAAATTAGAGTCTGATCACGTCATACCTGGATTGGAGGATGATACAGCAGCACCTGGTAGGTAAAAGCTAAACTAACATCGCGGTAATAATTGCCACTTGTCGATTGATTTTGCGAATTCATACAAAGTTGAATTCTGAATAGTTGAAATAGACATGGGCGAGAGATATCGTGGAAAGACCGTTGAGAAATTACCAAACATTTTTGAGTAAAATGCATTATTTTTCTTAAATTTAAGTGAGCTGAACGACGTGGGCAATTGTATTGGTCTAGCATCTAACACCTGAAGACAATGTTGGAAAGAGTTGAAATATTCAGAGTAGACTTGGAAAGTGGAAAACCAACCTACGCCGAAGAAATTAATGACTTCGAAGGTTGGAATATTTTTGAGTGAAGTCCATGTTAATTTAAATAGATTTAAATAGCGACGAGGTCCGCATCAAAGAAAGTACGATCCTGGGAAGACACCAAATCTGACGAGTACAAGAAAAAATAATGGAATCATTCAAGTGAGTGGGATGATTTCAATTAATCACGGCGAGACGAATAACTCCAAAAGGCTGAAGGCATGTTGACATATTCTTTAGGGAACTAAATGTTATTGGTTATAAGTGAAAGTGGTCTCGTAGCGAGGTAGGGAAAGACATTTGGCGCATACTTGCAATGGGCGGAAATTAATCAGATCGGTTTCAATCAAGCGAGTCTTATGTCGAGAGCAGTGAACAAGTTCGTGAGAAAGACATCACCAACGAGACGAATAACTTCAAAAAAATGCTAAAGACAGTATCAAGATGACATGGCATATATTTGAGTGAAGTGTGTGTTATTTCAAATACGCCAAAAAGGTTCGGTAGCGTAGTAGGGTTAGGACATTTGACGCATACTTGCAATAGGCGGAAAGATCGAATCAATCAAAGCAGTTTCATTTAAGCCAGTCATGTGTTCAGAGAAGTGAGCGAGTTCGTGAGAAAGACATCACCGGCTCAGAAATTCATGACAGCGATATTAGACGCAATGGGTAATCAGTGGAGTATACAGAGTGTATCAAAGAATAATCATCGAACTCAGTATACCAGATGTGCCAACATACAGGGCTATTCAAAAAAATTCGGGTCTATGCATGGGGATTTCGATAACGGTAAGAGATAGAGGGTTGGTTAAATGGGGGCAAAGTAGCATATTTCAGAGGTCAATTATATGAATAAAAAAAATCTGACCTAGCTTCTTTAGTTCTGGAGTTATTCAGGAAAAATCGAAAATTTCGAAATTCTTCTTTTGCCTATATCTTTTTATTTTACGAAGATTTTTTTTAAATGTTGCCACTTTGCCATAGCAACTTTCTGTAGGCTATCCAAATATCTGAATAAAAATTATATACAGGGTATCGTATAAATTGGGCCACTCTCAACTTTTAATTTTCAAATACGGACCTATATTTTTTATTGCATTGTTTTGAATGCCAAGAGTCATGTTTCATATTGACGTAGAATTTTCATCTGAATTACAGAGTATTTTGGAAATATTGAACTAATAATATAATATTCCATAATTTTTTTATTCCATAACAACTGTAATTGAATCATATCAGAGAATGAAAGGTGAATCAGACAAATTGATTGTTTAAGAATAATCAAATTCAGAATTTCCAGATTATCTAGTCTCACTACTTGTTCGGAATAACAATAAAATGAAATCAACAATTCCAAGAGATATTTTTCTTTACCATAATGTAGCACTAGTAGAATAATTATTCATTCCCATGTCGATTGACCTCAGTGGGTATGAAGATCTGTTGTATGTATTCTGCTGAGAACTCACAAACATAATCTGTCACAAATATAACATTGTATTTGATCATATAGCTTTTCATATTTTATAACTAATCACACAAGAACTTGTTTAATTATTATCAAGAATTGGAATAACAGCCATTATAAGTATTTATAATCGAAATTAATGTTCAAACTGATGAACTTCTCATTCCAGACATTTACGGAGTCGTTTTTTTATGATATTATTATTTGCTCTGAAAATATCTCTTCGCCGTAGTGATGCGAAAGCGTTCATGATTTCAATTGTTGAATCTTCTATATTTTCAATTTCGTTTTGATATATTCAATTTTTTAATGTACCCCATAAAAAAAAGTCAAGTACACTGAGATCAGGGGATATTATAGGCCCATTATTTGCTATCCATCTGTCTTAAAATGTTTCTTGTAAAAATTGATTTACGTCTCTTGTGCAATGTGGGCGAGCTCCATCGTGTTGAAACCACAACCGATTTTAATTAGCAATGGGAATATCATCGAGATATTCACTGAAAGTTCGTCTGAGGAAGTCTAGATAACGTTCGCCATTGAGCGTCCCGACAAAGATGTAGGGACCTAGAACTCGATCCTTCAAAATTCCAGCCCATACATTTAGACCAAACCGCACTTGAGGTCTCGCTTCTCTAAAAGTATTTTCATTGATTTGTGACCAAACATGCTCGTTGTTTCTATTGAAAACACCACAATTTGTGAAACGAGTTTCATCCGACCTAATAATACTATTCAAAAAGTTTCTGTCATCGCCCAATTTTTGCAACATCCAATTACAAAAATTTTGCCTTCTTTCGGCATCTTCTGGATACAATTTATGAACAATTTTAACTTTATAGCATTTGAATCTGTTTTTTCTCAAAGTACGCCATACTGTAGTTTGCGGCAAATTCAATTCCTCAGCAATTTGAACTGTTGATTGATTTGTATTGATCTGAAATATGGAGATGAGCCTAATTAACATTTTTTCAGTATTACCTACTTACCGCTTCAAGTATGTTTTCCTGTAACGCAATAGGAGTTTTGTTCCCATATTTTCTCCTTGGATTTTTGATCCATATTCGCGAATGTTTCTGTCCGAAAGTCTGAAATAATAGGGATGCGGCTGATGTCTATCTAGATACAAATCTAAATAAATTTCAGCGGAAAGATGAATGTTCCTATTATTTTTGTAGAAAACGTTAACCATATCTCTTTTCTGCTCTGTGGGGAAACCCATTTTCAGTACTAACAGATTTTTCATCAAATACCAACGATAACTTTCAAGAAACTGTCAAAATATTGACAAGTGAGGTGGACTAAATATTTATTTTCCAAAGCATAGTATGGTTTAATCATAATTGTGGTATATAGGAACAGAATGCCCATGAATTCGCTGAAAAATATAGGTGGTTCGAAAAGTGAGTAACAATGAAATATTTCCAAATTGGTGTCTGGAGTATGAATATTGTCATTCGAATATTTTTTTTTGCAATGATTATATGCACATACACGTACTAGGAAGAATAAATTTTCACATTTTCGCACATTGATCATGGGTTGCGTGAACTGAAATGTGGATGAATTCTTGAAGAAGTCATTCTTCGTTGAATATTGTTGATTTTTTTCCAAATCCTAGGCACTCTATACCTTATTCTATGATATTTTTTTTTAAATTAGAGCTGGAATTTAAAAAAAAATTGAAATTTTACTGGTAATAGTTCAATATTTCCAAAACACTCTGTAATTCAGATGAAAATGTTACTTCAATATGAAACATGACTCTTGGCATTCAAAAAAATGCAATAAAAAATACAGATCCGTATTTGAAAATTGAAAGTTGAGAGTGGCCCAATTTCTACGATACCCTGTATATAATTTTTATTAAGATATTTGGATAGCACACAGAAAGTTGCTATGGCAAAGTGGCAACATTTAAAAAAATCTTCGTAAAATAAAAAGATATAGGCAAAAGAAAAATTTAGAAATTTTCGATTTTTCCTTATAACTCCAGAACTAAAGAAGCTAGGTCAGTTTTTTTTAACCATATAATTGACCTCTGAAATATGCTACTTTGCCCCCATTTAACCATCCCTCTATCTCTTACAAATATCGAAATCCCCATGCATATACTCGAATTTGAATAGCCCTGTATAAAGTGGGATAATAAGGATGATTAAAAAAATCGCAAATAGATATAGAAAAAACATAGCAATAATTGACGCAACAGGTATTCAATGAAGAAAGTATACAGAGTGTATTGAAGAATAATCATAAGAAAGAAAAAACATGGCGGATACCCCGCCAACACAGAACGGTTATTTAGAGAGTTGAAATGTACAGGGTGTATCAAAAAAGTAATCATGTAGAAAAAAACATGGCGGCTGCTTGTAAAATGCAGTGTAGTGGGTGGGTCAACATATACAGCGATATAATAATAGTGATGATCGAAAAAAAAAACAAAAAATTAGTATAGAAAAGAACATGACAGCAATAATTGACGCAATTAGTATTGAATGGAATATACAGGGTGTATCAAATAATATTCATCGGATGATCGGTTATTTAGCGAGTTGAAATGTACAGGATTTATAAAAAAGGAATACTGAGAAAAAAAATGTATTTTGTTTCAGAGAGCACATGCGCACACCACCATGGTAGACACTTTGCAAAATGCAAAAAAAGTGCGTCAAACGCACCGTACTCAGCCAAGTGTTTGCCCAAAATTTCGAATAATGTTCTATCCGGCTGTTGACAACTAGAGTTTATTAAACAAAATTTTTTGATGAAGTCATGACCATCTCAGATGAAGTTGTATTCATTCAATATCTGTGGTTTCAGAAGTGCAAATCAAAACAAATTATACATCAGTGAAATCAGAATGAGAATAACAATTTTTCTGTATAAAAATCAATATGGCGCCCGTAACAGAAAAAAAGTTGATGATGAATGCCAGAAGACGAAACGTCGGATAGTAAATCTGAACATGAAAACGTGTAGCTGAAAAAAAGTATCAATGAAAATGTACTTTTGGTTTTGAGCTATGTTGTCAAATAACGATAGAAAATTCCGATTTTTAGTTTTTTCCCGATATTTTCGGAAATACTCGGAATTTTCCAAGTTACTGTTAAACAACATATACAGTAACATTTTAAACACAATTTAATTTTTGTTATTGGTAAACATGTGGTGTACCTATGATAGTTTCTAAGATTTTTTTTATATATTTTTTTTTCATTGTTACCTACTGGTCATTAGATTTTTGGTTACCTGCGTGATATATAAGCCGGTGCCCCAGAGAGTATATATATAAAATCAGCTGGGGACTTCTCGGGTTTGCGTTCTATATCTCAATATTTCGCTAATCTTTATTAGCTTCTTCAGGAGAGAAAAGCTGCAAAAACATGTTAGGAATTTTGAAAAATCAAACCAAAAATTATACAACTGTTCCACTTACAATCATAGAGTCGGTAATCCTATTGTTTTCATTAGTGTTCTGGGGAGCTGCGAAATATTCAACACCAACTAGGTAATATCCATTACTAACTGAAACTTTAGCTCTGGGGCACCGGCTTATATATCACGCAGGTAACCAAAAATCTAATGACCAGTAGGTAACAATGAAAAAAAAAAATGTATAAAAAATTCTTAGAAACTATCATAGGTACGCCACATGTTTACCAATAACAAAAATTAAATTGTATTTAAAATGTTACTGTATATGTTGTTTAACTGATTCGTGTCGGTCTTGTAATTTACTATGTTGGGTTTTTTGTGTATATGGTACATCTCAAGGAAGAGTCTAGTTTTTTGATTATTAATTTTTTCCAGGATTTTGACATTAGAGTAGTCAAATTGGTGGCCGGTTTTTTGTGAGTGATATATAGTGATATATATATATTTATATATATATGGCACAAGAGCGATGTCCGGTTAGGCAAAAACTCGTGTGCAGCTCTTGATCACTCACAAAAAACCGGCCACCAATTTGACTACTCTAATGTCAAAATCCTGGAAAAAATTAATAATCAAAAAACTAGACTAATATATATATATATATATATATATATACAGTGAGGACCAAAAGTCCGTCGTCCCCCTGTAACTTCTTTATTCTGCATATTATAAAAAAAAATTTAAATACATAAGTTGTAGGGTTTCATTCGATCTCTTTAATGGTTTAAGTTTCATTCATACAGAGTGTCTCAATAAAGCACGATGACTAAGAAGTTAATTTTTTTAAACGGGACACCCTGTATTTCATTGCATTATTACATTCTAAGTTGAATTCTGAACAAGTTAGATGGGTGGTTTTCTATCAAAAAAGTTAATAGTTTTGGACTTATGAACACTTGTAAATAATTATTTCGACTTCTTTTGCACCAGTTCACGAATAAATTAATGAGGTAGGCTATGCACGCTAGGCGCGTTTATTTTATCCATGACAACGAAAAAAAACTCTTATCTGTTTTTGCCAAATGTCATTGACATTTTTTAGGTTTTCAAAACTTTGTTTTAAACGGTTTTCAATTTCTCTTGTTGATTAATATGGCTCGTTCAGTAGCAGACAAAGTTGAAGCCGTTATCATATTTGGTGAAGCTAACCGAAATTACCACGCTGCTATTCGCATTTTCAATGAACGGTTTCCAGAACGTCCGATGTGTCGAAAATATCTGCAGAAATTGGTGGCAAAATTTAACCAAACTGGTACCGTGAAAGATGCTCCGAGATCTGGGAGGCCGAAAATAATTACGGAAGATGTTGAAATTCAAGTACTAGCCGAAATGGTAAATAACCCACAACAATCAACTAAGCACGTAGCTGAGACATGTGATGTTTCTGAAACATCAGTAAAGAGGGTTTTATAACAAAATAAATTCCATCCTTACAAAATAAAAATTTTGCACCAATTGGTTGAAGATGATTCAGACCGGCGACTTGAATTTTGCGAGACCATGGCAGAAAGAATTGTTGCAAATCGACTTTATTTTCAACACATCTGCTTTAGTCATAAAAGCACTTTTTACCTAAATGGAAATGTGAATACCCAGAATTGTAGATATTGGAGTGATGAGAATCCCGATGAATTCCGCGAGGGGCATAATCAATTTCCCCAGAAAATTAATGTTTGGGCTGGTATTTTAGGTAACCACATTGTAGGTCCCATATTCTTGGAAGAAAATTTAAATGGTCCCAGATACCTCCAAATGCTGCAAGACACAATAAGTCCCAGTATCGATGAGATCGTTGCGCAAAACCCACATGAATTTTACTTGGATGTATCATTTCAGCAAGATGGAGCGCCACCACACTATTTTCGGGAGGTGAGAAATTACTTAGATGAAAGGTATCCAGGTAGGTGGATTGGACGTCGAGGTACAACAGAGTGGCCAGCTCGCTCACCGGACCTCTCACCGCTTGATTTCTTTCTCTGGGGCTATGTGAAATCCGTAGTTTTTAAGACAGTTTGTGGGTCGTTAGATGAACTGCGCCGTCGAATTATTGAAGTGTGTTCAGAAATAACACCTCAAACCTTGATTAATGTTAGGGAAGAGTTTACAACCCGACTATTTATCTGTCAAGAAATGCATGGTGGACATGTCGAACATCTTTTGAAATAGATAAAAACTCACCGTTTTTAGTTATAAATTAAAATATCTCTTCAGTTTTTAATGATTCTTGATCTGTATTTATGGACTACCTTATTTGTTAATAAAATGTTTCAACTTCATTTCTACTAGTTTTTCGTGAGATTCAACAACTCTAACAATTGTAAAATGTTTCACATGGTGCCATCAGCAGTTTGCAACATTGGATAGCTTTCAAAAAGTTAGGATAGGAAAGTGGAATACATTGTGATCCATTTGTTACGATTTTCTCATTGAACTAGCGCAAAAGTAGTCGAATAAGTGTTCATAAGTCCAAAACTATTAACTTTTTTGATAGAAAACCTTTCATCAAACTTGTTCAGAATTCAACGTAGAATGTAACAATGCAATGAAATACAGGGTGTCCCATTAAAAAAAAAATTAACTTCTAAGTCACCGTGCATTTTTGAGACACTCTGTATGAATGAAACTTAAACCATTAAAGAGATCGAATGGAACCCTACAACTTATGTATTTAACATTTTTTTGTAATATGGAAAATGAAAAAGTTACGGGGGAGGCGACGGACTTTTGGTCCTCACTGTATATGTATATATACCGGGTGGCTACGGAAGTATTGCCTACGGAATATCTCAGTTATTGTATGAAGTAGGTTTGTGAAATTTGGAGCGTCAATATATTGACATAAGAGCTAGAATTTGAGCATATTGACATGTCGAAGTTAACTTCCGGTCTGACCGGAAGTAACATCAACTTTCTTATTTTAAATGGAAACCCTATTTTTTTTCTTTTCGCTTTATTCAGAATTCAATTCCCTTTCTAATGACATATCACAAGTTGGTATCTAACCAGAAATTAGATCAGAAAAAAATTATTATTGAAATTCACCGAGTAGGCCGTGGAAGCAAAATGAAAGCCAAAAATTGAAAAGTTGGCTATGGAAACCATACGTCACTTGATAACAGTTGCTATTGCTGTGATATTTTGTTTTCATTCGTCGGCGTTATAAAAAGCCGACAAAAAAAAATATTGGAAAAATTGGGAAAAAAACAATACTCTGTAGGCCCATAACTTAAATAGGAACATACAACTTTTTCTTGCCTGTACTATTCAGTATAACCATTCCTTTCTAATGATATAATAGAAAGTAATTTGTTGAAATGAAATACCAAAAATTCCAATTATTATTCTTCAAATAACAAAACAGATTATCGCCATACGCAAAAATAAAATTAAAAATAATGTGGAATAATACATTATATCCTGTAGGTTCTAGGTTAAATAGGAACATAAACGTACTTGGTCTGTGCCATCGTCCATAGATATTCTAATATCTACCTATGGACGATGTTTGTGCTATTCAGAATAATCATTCCATTGCAATAATAATTCGAACCAAAATATTAACAAGTAGGCTGATTAAGATGTATTTTGGAATGAAACAAAAAAGAAACGAGAGCACTCACGAACGCTGCTATCCATATTATTTTGACGTTCGAAGTAGTTTTTTGATTCTGCCATTTTAAAAGGGTTTGGAAATCGAAATCAGTTAGTGGAATATTCAAAAAATGTCCCGTTATTCACGAACCGAACAAATTGACATGCTTCTCATTTATGGTGAATGTTTAAAAAATTCTTATGCTGCTGAACGATTGTATTTAGAGCGATATCCAGGGAGGCAGCTACCGTCAAGAAGGTATTTCCAGTAGCTTGAAGAAAAATTAAGAACTGAGCCTGATGTTCACGAAGACCAAGAAGCATTTGTTATTAATGAGGAAACTGAAATTAATGTATTAGCTTTAGTACAATATGATAGCACAATTTCCTCAAGGCAGATTGGCACCGAATTAGCTATAAGTAAGGACTCTGCTAGGAAAATTTTGAAAAAACATCGATTTAAATCCTTCAAGTATCAGTTGCATCAACATTTGTATGAAAATGACGGTGAAAGGCGCCTGGAATATTGTAATTGGTTTCTTCGACAAAATGCTGAGAGTCACCTATTTAACTATTATATCTTGTTTACGGACGAGTCAAGATTTGCCAACAATGGATTATTTAACATGAATAATACAAGGTAGGTACTGTACTTTATTTGGATTATTGTCGATAGTCGAAGTCGATAGAAAACGAGCACCGGTTTCGACAAGGTGGCTTCCAGGAGAGATTTGGTGTGAATGTTTGGGCAGGAATTGTTGGAACTCATATTGTTGGCCCCATTCTTTTTCAATGCCAACTAACCGGAGAGAGATACTTTAATTTTTTAACGAATGAAATTTCGGAATTCATTAACAACCTACCAGCGGAAATAACTGAGAGAATGTACTTCCAGCAAGATGGCGCCCCTCCGCATAATTCAAGAATAGCGAGAAATTATCTTCAAAATCGCTTTCAAGAGAGACTTATAACAACCCATGGTCCAGTCAGGTGGCCACCAAGGTCACCTGATCTTACTCCGTGCGCCTTTTTTCTATGGGGGCATCTTAAAAATAGGGTGTATTCCACACAGCCTACAACTCTACACGAGCTAGAAGTAAAAATTCGTAGAGCTTTCCAAGATATCACGCCCCAAATGTTGAGAAACGTTTTACATGAAAATATCACCAGAGTCAATAAATGTATTGACGCTGAGGGAATGCATTTCGAACATTTGTTTTGAATTTATTTTATCTTTAATCCTATCAATTTGAATTTTTTTTTTTTTTTTTTTCGATAAATCTGTTTTTTTGTTATGTGAATATTAATTGGATTTTTTGGTAGTTCATTTCAAAAAATTACTTTCTATTATATCATTAGAAAGGAATGGTTATGCTGAATAGTACAGGCAAGAAAAAGATGTATGTTCCTATTTTTAGTTATGGACCTACAGAGTATTGTTTTTTTCCCAATTTTTCCAATATTTTTTTTGGCGGCTTTTTATAACGCCGACGAATGAAAATAAAATATCACAGTAGTAGCAACTGTTATCAAGTGACGTATGGTTTCCATAGCCAACTTTTCAATTTTTGGCTTTCAATTTGCTTCCACGGCCTACTCGGTGAATTTCAATAATAACTTTTTTCTGATCTAGTTTCTGGTTAGATACCAACTTGTGATATGTCATTAGAAAGGAAATTGAATGCTGAATAAAGCGAAAAGAAAAAAAATAGGGTTTCCTTTTAAAATAAGAAAGTTGATGTTACTTCCGGTCAGACCGGAAGTTAACTTCGACATGTCAATATGCTCAAATTCTAGCTCTTATGTCATTATATCGACGCTCCAAATTTCACAAACCTAGTTCATACAATAACTGAGATATTCCGTAGGCAATACTTCCGTAGCCACCCGGTATATGAAACAGGAATATGCTCTCGAGGGAAATTGTGAATAACAAGATGGAACATTTTATTGGACTATAGCTGCCTCCGTGGCGACGTCGTTTCTTGCCTTGTAAACACGAGGTGTTCCGACTGAAGCCACAAATGTGCGGTTGGCTTCCTGTTTGTTGACTCCGTTCATTTGTAGTTTCACTTGCAATCAAGTGTTGCACATCCTTACACTTGCTTTCACCATACTGATGAGATCCCTAAGATCGAAACACGTGTCTACGGTTGCATTTTTTACTAGAGGGCTTAGTTCAATAAAATATATATATATATAGATAAATATATATATATAATATATATATATATATATATATATATATATATATATATATATATATATATATATATATATAGATAAATATATATATATAATAACGACTCGACCGAACTCTATTAACTAAGTAGGAATTCTCGGGTAGCGGTCTGTTGAACAATGAAACTCATTCGATTTAAATCTTCAATATTTCGTCAACCTTTATTGACTTCTTCAGGAAGAGCTACAATTAAAAAGGAATATAAGTTGTTGAAGGACTACATAAAAATAAATAACTTACAAAATTCACAGAGTTAGTTCTTACCTATGGAACATTTGGGAGGAAAATTGTTATTATTATTATTATTATTATTATTATTATTATTATTTATTGTTTCAACAGACCGCTACCCGAGAATATATATAAATATATAACAAGAAGGGAACTATGACATCTACAGTCATTAGTTGAAACTTAATTTGACCCGAGCCATGGAATCCAAAGTTAGATGTTTATCTTCTCATTGGTAGGAAGCCAACAATTTGTTGTTCTGTCCAACCCAAAGCTCAATCAAGTTTCTAGTGTGTTAACTAAAAGTTCGGGTTGAACCGCGTCTAGAATTTGTTGTAACACGTATTCTAATAATTGACGCTGAACGACAAATACTTTTTGTTGTCTCAATAACTTGGAATTTGGCAAGTATTCGTAATTCCGGTGACATCGCATGATGTTTCTGTTCTGAAAAAACAAAATACTGCTTTAAGATCGTTGACCAAATTTGTAATTAGAATAGAATCAAGTTTATTTTGCCGAAGCCATACATGAAATAAAATACAACGAAGACATGTTCAAAATAAACAACAGAACTTTCACCTGTTTGTAAGAAGAATAATGAATACATTCTTAAGACTAATTAAAATACGATTTTCACATTAGATTACATATAATGAAAGAAACTGTTATACCAATGGCTACGTTACAAATTTGATAAAGATCACATAATAGACTGCTAGACTGCCAGATTTGTACAACATGAAACATTTCATATTTCAGATTTCATTCCATATTGATGTGTGAGGATTTTTAGGATTGGAGATTATGAATTTTTTGTACTTTAGATAGCGGAATACTTTTTTCGGATACCTGCGATTTTCTTTAAACATAATTTTTATCAAAGTATTTTGAATGACTTGAATATTGTTCAATGTTGTTTTACCTACACTACTCCAAATTATAATACAGTATCTTATTATTGATTCGGCCAAGGCATCATAGATCAGAAGTAGAAGTTTTGTATTAGTAATGTTTCTCAGTTGGTAAAATTTGTAAATCAATTTTCTCAGTCTTTTTACGGTATACTTTACATGCTCAGTCCAACGAATATGTTGATCAACCATCATAACAAGATATTTGATATATATATATATATATATATATATATATATATATATATATATATATATATATATATATATATATATATATATATATATATATATATATATATATATATATATAGTCTTGTTTGCTGACTAGTTAGGAAATGAGTTTTTTAATATTTGGGATATGCAGCAGGCCAATAAGTGTATAAGAGTACCCTTATTGGCCTGCTGCATATCCCAAATATTAAAAAACTCATATATATATAAAACTGCAGAATCAGAGCTGAAAATTTATCATAATTGGCTAAATGAATATATATATATATATATATATATATATGAAAACTAAAAGTTCGGGTTGAACCGCGTCTAGAATTTGTTGAAATTCGACGTTTCGGCTCCGATTTTGGAGCCATTTTCAAGAACTGAAAAAGAAAGAAAATTAATAAATGGTTGAAACGTAATTCTACGCTGAGATCTCAATCTGCCTACTCCTCAGGTATATATATATATATATATATATATATATATATATATATATATATATATATATATATATATATATATATATATATATATATATATATATATATATATATATATATATATATATATATATATATATATATATATATATATTCATTTAGCCAATTATGATAAATTTTCAGCTCTGATTCTGCAGTTTTATAAACCTCTTCCCAAGAATCATGTATGAAGGTTATAGCTGTATCATCTGCATATGAAGTGACAAGACTTGTCGTATTTTTTAGGCAACCAATGATGTTGATATATATCAAAAATAATACAGGCCCTCAGACGGTTCCCTGAAGGACTCCAATTGAAATTGGTAACGGATCACTGATAGTTCCATTGATTTTTACTCTCTGCATTCGTTCAGATAAATAATCTTGGATTATACTTAGTGAAGGACCTCTTATTCCAATTTCATTCAAACGGTCGAATAATATTTTGTGGTTGACAGTGTCGAATGCCTTGGCTGAATCCATGAATACTGTTCGACACTTTTTATTTGAATTCAAATTGTTCACGACATTATTTATAAGCTGGAATATTGCCTTATCAGGGCATTTATTTTCTCTGAAGCCAAACCGATTGTTTGATAGTATATTATGTTTTTCCAGAAAATTCATGACTCATCTTGAGCGATTTTTCAAAAATTTTGGAAAAGTTATTGATAACAGTGATTGGTCGGTAATTTGTAGTAAGGTTTTTATTTCCTGCTATAAAAATTGGATTGGTTATTGATTCTTTCCATTGATTTGGGATAGAGCCAGAACAAAAACATATATTCATAATATAACATAGAGGATCTATTTAATAATTTGAGAATTTTTTGTGAAAGGAGACTGAGATGCCGTTCGGTCCTGGTGATGAGTTATTTTTCAGACTCGATATTATATTCGATAAATCGGTATTTGTTAAAGGATTCAAAAAAAGTTAATCCCTGAGGTAATTCTGGTTTGCAGTAATATTGTTTGAACGTCTAATTTTATCTGCCATAACAACATTTTTAATTTGTCAATTTTGACATATTGAAACGATTAGCAACTAAGGGTATTCATATCTTCATTTGAAAGGTCGATTAAGAATGTCATCATTAATAATGCTTGCCTCACCCTGTGCCCAACAATACTTTTTATTAAAAACTAGTCTGAAGTTATTGTCTTGTGGATGAGCAATATTTGTCGCGAAAAACGTTTTTATTTAAGATGGTTAACTGAGAACAATGTTACATCAAAGAAATGGACACTTTTCAACCTCTACACCCTGTATCTCGAGTCATAGGTTTGGCCCAAAACGATTTAGATCATATTCTACGATATACAAAAAGTTCATAAAAATCAATAGGTGACAATTTTTCCATAAGTCTCCAGAAAAGGGTCCGAACAATCTCCCATTTTGAACTGTGCACAAATTGAGTCAAGTGAAATATTTTCTTCAAACTTCAAAACGTTGATATTGTAACAGAGCGAAAAACTTGTTTAATTCTGTACTTCAAGTTTTCTGATGTTGTTTTCTCGCGGTACACCCAAATATTAATAATTCAAGTGAATGAGGTCTTAAGACCATGCTGCCCCTCTAGAACTGTTTTGTTTACGATTCCCTTGTTCTTATGTGAGATTCTCAACAGGTCATGACATCATTGCTAATTTTTGTTCTTTTTCTTTCCCGTTTTGTTTTCTTCTCGTTCTCGACCGTTACTGTTTCATCAAACTCCCCGTACAATAATCTCGGATCATCCATTCCTCGAACTACTATAATATCTAACAGGAATGTTGATAATTCTATCAATTATTATCAAATCACCCTTCGAACATATGAATATTATAGAAATTCTCAAAAAATTTGATATTCAATTGTCGAGGCGAATTGATAGTTAGTACCGTTTATTCTTTTGCTCTAAAATTAAATTATTCACTGGCAAAATGATAAACGTGATCTACATTTTGGAAGAAATGCAGTTTATTCAGTGACGGGTTCAAATTCAGAATTAAAAGATACAATTGCCGCTCTCAACAGAAAATCCCTATTTGGTCGGAGAAGTTGATAACCAAAACAAATGATCAATGAATATTTGGAGAGACCGTAATTGGAGATCAGGCCATAGAACTACATTTTTGGGATAGCATGTTGAATGAAGAATTTACAGAAATATTCTTCAAGATGATTCACCAAATTTCTTTGGAGCATGTACCACTTGACACCAGACACAACCAATATCTCTTCACAATCACGAATGAATATGAAGGTTTCTGAACAGATATTCCCAGACCTCAGACCTCTAGATTTTCATTTCTGTGGATATGTTAATGAAGGGGTGTACGGTAAGAAAAAAACGACACCAGAAGACATAAGGAATTTATTTGAAGTATTTTCTCCATCACATCATCAACTTGAATTGAAGTTCGAAGAATAGTTGTAGGAAGACCAACTTTGTGCAAAGCTTAAAATGGAAGATCTACTGTGAATTCACACGTTTACAAATTATTTAAATTAATTTGTTACCTCCTTCGTAACGCAATGTTATTGCTCTTATGACTTTTCCATATTTCTTTAAGAATTAGATATATTTTATATGAAAATCATGTCGACAAATTTTCATTTATATATATATATCTACAGTGTGTTTCACTTCTCATGGAAACACCCTCTATCTTCTATATTTTTTTACGAAATATCATGAAATTCTCAGGATCGATAGATACACTGGGATGAACTCTCTGCACGAAAAGGGTCATCCTACGTGATATACACTGCTCGCGATGAAACCACCCAATTTTCCGGAAAGTAATATTAGGAAGCAAAATTGGCCAAATATTCTTTCGGATTCGTAATCAGGATCCCAAAATTACTACTAATACACTTGCCTCCTGAAAAAAATTTAGTTCTGAAAAATTCACTTTTTTTTCACTTACTTCACGTATGATTACCTTTTTCGTGTAAAGAGTTCATCTCTAGTGTATCTATCGATCCTGAAAATTTCATGGTTCTACGTCATAAATTACGGAAGATACGGGGGCGTTTCCATGAGAAGTGAAACAAATTTGAATTTTTCAGGACTGAACATTTTTCAAGAAACAGGTGTATTAGTAGTAATTCGGGGATTCTAAACACGAATCCGAAGGAATGTTTGGCCAATTTTGACTCCTAATATAAGTTTCTGGAAAAATAGGTGGTTCCATCGCTATTTTCGTGCAGTGTACATCACGTAGGATGACGCCTTCTATGTAGCGAGTTCATTTATAGTGAATCTATCAATCCTGAAAAGTTCATGGTTCTACGTTGAAAATTACGGAAGATACGGGGGTGTTTCCATGAGAAGTGATGAAACACACTGTATATATATATCACCATCCGCCGAGACCTCGCTTGTATACAATTGTGATAACCTGTACTGCACTGATGAGGGACAACATTCCGAAACCGTTCTGTAGTTGGTTCTCCGTTTGAATCGGGTGAAGTCCTACTGTTTTATCAGAGAGCTCTTGCAAAGTTGTTCCATCAAAGTAAGGATCTTTGCACATGTGTCTGACAGATATAATTCAATATCTGTCGCGGTATTAGCCAGAGAAGTAGTTGTTTTGTGTCGGACACATGCCATACATACTATACAAAGTTATAGTCATTTCCTAAAGGATTGTTATCGACTGTTTTACAGTCACTTGGACATTATTTGCTCCTTGAAACAAGTATTCTACATATACCATTTGGTATCCGAAATGTCCTTCTGGAGTGCTATCTAATCTGTCGTCAAGGTGGATTCTGTAAGCAATTGCAGTATTCATCTCGGCGGACGGTGACGGGCAGCGAGACCTCGCTTGTATACAATTGTGATAACCTGGACTGCACTGATGAGGGACAACATTCCGAAAACGTTCTGTAGTTGGTTCTCCGTTTGAATCGGTTGAAGTCCTGCTGTTTGATCAGAGAGTTCTTGCAAAGTTGTTCCTTCAAAGTAAGGATCTTTGCACATGTGTCTGACAAATATAATTCAATATCTGTCGCGGTATTAGCCAGAGAAGTAGTTGATTTGTATCGGACACATGCCATACATACTATACAAAGTTATAGTCATTTCCTAAAGGATTGTTATCGACTGTTTTACAGTCACTTGGACATTATTTGCTCCTTGAAACAAGTATTCTACATATATATATATATATATATATATATATATATATATATATATATATATATATATATATATATATATATATATATATATATATATATATATATATATATATAAAGTGAATAGAGTGTTTTCGATTCAATTCCGAAAACCCATCATCCGTGGACAGCGCTGTTTCGTAGTTACCCACTCATCAGCACGGCTTTATGAGATCTCTCGAATTTGAAACGAAGGCACTCTGGAATAGTACCGTAAGGTAATGACTACATGAATGAAAAGTAACTTGTGACATCTACAGTCACTAGCTTGAAACTTAATTTGACACGAGCCATGGAATCCAAAGGTAGATGATTATCTACAACATTGATTGGCTGCCTGTCAATGTTGTAGATAATCATCTACCTTTGGATTCCATGGCTCGTGTCAAATTAAGTTTCAAGCTAGTGACTGTAGATGTCACAAGTTACTTTTCATTCATGTAGTCATTACCTTACGGTACTAATCCAGAGTGCCTTCGTTTCAAATTCGAGAGATCTCATAAAGCCGTGCTGATGAGTGGGTAACTACGAAACAGCGCTGTCCACGGATGATGGGTTTTCGGAATTGAATCGAAAACACTCTATTCACTTTAGATTCTGTTTTGCGTTCCTCTTAACGCACGAGAAACTTGATTGAGCCTTGGGTTGGTTAGAACAACGAATTTTGTTGGCTGCCTGTCAATGTTGTAGATAATCATCTACCTTTGGATTCCATGGCTCGTGTCAAATTAAGTTTCAAGCTAGTGACTGTAGATGTCACAAGTTACTTTTCATTTATATATATATATATATATATATATATATATATATATATATATATATATATATATATATATATATATATATATAATATATATATATATATATAACAAGAAGGAACATTTTATTGGACTAAGCCCTCTAGTGAAAATGCAACCGTAGACACGTGTTTCGATCTTAAGGATCTCATCAGTACGGTGAAAGCAAGTGTAAGGATGTGCAACACTTGATTGCAGGTGAAACAACAAACGAACGGAGTCAACAATTTCCCTCGAGAGCATATCCCTGTTTCATATATATATATATATATATATATAGATATATATATATATATATATATATATATATATATATATATATATATATGTATATATATATATATATACATATATACATACAGTGTCACCGTTAAAGTCCGCATCATATGGGATTTTCTTTTATTTGTCACTTTTTGCAAATTTAGAGTTCGTGAACAGTTTGCGCTTTGAAAATAATGCAAAATGACGATTACGATTGTTTTCTATCTATTGGCTACACCTGTCAAATTTGATATTTTTTCAAAAAAATTTCAGAATGTTAGGTTATTTCTCAATATTTCGAAAAGTATTATATGAAAAAGTTGTTTATTTTCCGGTTTCCATCCCACCTACCAAGTTTGAACCAGTTTGAACAACTTTTATTTTTTTCGCGTTTTCTTAACCTTTCACTTTTTCGGATAATTTAAATTTGATGAAATCTGGAAAAAAACAGTTTTGATGTAATACACCTACCTATCTGCTGAAAAAACTTTTTCTGTTTATAAATTTTTCTAACTGAATATTTTCAAAAAAAAATACAAAAATGCCAAGAAAATAACATCATACTTGATGCAAAGTGGCTCTAGTTTCAATATTCCATAGCAAAATTTGCTTCAATTATTTTTATCACAATACATCAGTGAAGTAGAAAATACTTTAAGTCTATTGGTTTAGAAAAAAATTTGATAATTCGAAACTAGAGCCACTTTGCATCAACTATAACATAATTTTTTTAGCATATTTTTATTTTTTTGAAAAATTTCCAAGTAGAAACATTTTTAAAAAGAAAAATTCCTTCCAGCAGATGGGATTATTACATCTCAACTGGTTATTTCAGATTTACCAAATTTAAATTATCCGAAAAAGTGAAAGGTTAAGAAAACGTGAAAAAAATGAAAGTTTTTCAAACTGGTTCAGATTTGGTAGGTGGGTAGGAATCTGAAAAATGAACAACTCTTTCATATATTTTTCGAAAAATTGAGAAATAACCTAACATTTTGAAATTTTTTTGAAAAAATGTCAAATAACAAATAATCTGTTTTGTTATTTGAAGAATAATAATTGGATTTTTTTGGTATTTCATTTCAAAAAATTACTTTCTATTATATCATTAGAAAGGAATGGTTATGCTGAATAGTACAGGCAAGAAAAAGTGGTATGTTCCTATTTGAGTTATGGACCTACAGAGTATTGTTTTTTCCCAATTTTTCCAATATTTTTTTTGGCGGCTTTTTATAACGCCGACGAATGAAAATAAAATATCACAGTAGTAGCAACTGTTATCAAGTGACGTATGGTTTCCATAGCCAACTTTTCAATTTTTGGCTTTCATTTTGCTTCCACGGCCTACTCGGTGAATTTCAATAATAATTTTTTCTGATCTAGTTTCTGGTTAGATACCAACTTGTGATACGTCATTAGAAAGGGAATTGAATGCTGAATAAAGCGGAAAGAAGAAAAATAGGGTTTCCATTTAAAATAAGAAAGTTGATGTTACTTCCGGTCAGACCGGAAGTTAACTTCGACATGTCAATATGCTCAAATTCTAGCTCTTATGTCATTATATCGACGCTCCAAATTTCACAAACCTACTTCATACAATAACTGAAATATTCCGTAGGCAATACTTCCGTAGCCACCCGGTATATATATATATATATATATATATATATATATATATATATATATATATATATATATATATATATATATAAATATATATATATCCACCATTGGGATCTCCTAAACTACAGGATATACGTCGAAACTTAAATTGGGGCAAAGTTGCGTATTCTGGTGCTTAACAAAATACTGTTTTGAAATTGAATTGAAATTCCGAGTATTTAAAAACTGAAAATCGGAATTTTCGATTTTATTTTTTTCTATCGTTATTTGACAACATAGCTCAAAACCAAAAGTGCATTTTCATTGATAATTTTTTTCAGCTACACCTTTTCATGTTCAGATTTACTATCCGGCGTTTCCTCTTCTGGCATTCAACAACAACTTTTTTTCTGTTATGGGCGCCATATTTTTTTTTATACAGAAAAATAGTGATTTTCATTCTGATTTCACTGATGTATAATTTGTTATGATTTGCACTTCTGAAACCACAGATATTAAAAGAAAACAACTTCATCTGAGATGGTCATGACTTCATCGAAAAATTTTGTTTTATAAACACTAGTTGTCAGAACTCATTAAACATCATAAGTTAGCACAAATACTTCAGTCGAAATGTCCTCAATCTCAAAAGAAGAAAAACGAGATATCTTGAAACTTTATTATAAATTTGATAGGAATAGTACGAAAACAGCACATATTTATTTTGAATTATATCTGGAAAGACAACAGCCGGATAGAACATTATTCGGAATTTTGGGCAAACACTTGGCTGAGTACGGTGCGTTTGACGCGCATTTTTTGCACTTTTCAAAGTGTCTACCATGGTGGTGTGCGCATGTGCTCTCTGAAACAAAATACATTTTTTTCCTCAGTAATCCTTTTTTTATAAACCCTGTACATTTCAAGTCGCTAAATATCCGATCATCCAATGAATATTCTTTGATGCACCCTGTATATTCCATTCAATACTAATTGCGTCAATTATTGCTGTCATGTTCTTTTCTATACTAATTTTTTGTTTGTTTTTTCAATCATCACTATTATTATCTCGCTGTATATGTTGACCCACCCACTACACTGAATTCTACAAGCAGCCGCCATGTTTTTTTCTACATGATTACTTTTTTGATACACCCTGTACATTTCAACTCGCTAAATAACCGTTATGTGTTGGCGGGTTATCCGCCATGTTTTTTCTTGCTTATGATTATTCTTCAATGCACTCTGTATACTTTCTTCATTGAATACCTGTTGCGTCAATTATTGCTATGTTTTTTCTATATCTATTTTCGATTTTTTCAATCATCATTATTATCCCACTTTATACAGGGCTATTCAAATTCGAGTCTATGCATGGGGATTTCGATAACGGTAAGAGATAGAGGGTTGGTTAAATGGAGGCAAAGTAGCATAAAAAAAATCTGACCTAGTTCTGGAGTTATAAGGAAAAATCGAAAATTTCTAAATTTTTCTTTTGCCTATATCTTTTTATTTTACGAAGATTTTTTTTAAATGTTGCCACTTTGCCATAGCAACTTTCTGTAGGTTATCCAAATATCTGAATGAAAATTATATACAGGGTATCGTATAAATTGGGCCACTCTCAACTTTCAATTTTCAAATACGGATCTGTATTTTTTATTGCATTTTTTTGAATGCCAAGAGTCATGTTTCATATTGAAGTAACATTTTCATCTGAATTACAGAGTGTTTTGGAAATATTGAACTATTACCAGTAAAATTTCAATTTTTTTTTAAATTCCAGCTCTAATTTAAAAAAAAATATCATAGAATACGGTATAGAGTGCCTAGGATTTGGAAAAAAATCAACAATATTCAACGAAGAATGACTTCTTCAAGAATTCATCCACATTTCAGTTCACGCAACCCATGATCAATGTGCGAAAATGTGAAAATTTATTCTTCCTAGTACGTGTATGTGCATATAATCATTGCAAAAAAAAAATATTCGAATGACAATATTCATACTCCAGACATCAATTTGGAAATATTTCATTGTTACTCACTTTTCGAACTACCTGTATTTTTCAACAAATTCATGGTCATTCTGTTGCTATATACAACAATTATGATTAATCCATAGTATGCATTGGAAAATAAATATTTAGTTCACCTCACTTGTCAATATTTTGACAGTTTCTTGGAAATTATCGATGTTATTTGATGAAAAATCTGTTAGTACTGAAAATGGGTTTCCCCACAGAGCAGAAAAGAGATATGATTAACGTTTTCTACAGAAATAATAGGAACATTCATCTTTCCGCTGAAAATTATTTAGATTTGTACCCAGAGAGACATCAGCCGCATCCCACATATTTCAGACTTTTGAACAGAAACCTTCGCGAATATGGATCTTTCAGAAAACCAAGGAGAAAATATGGGAACAAAACTCCTATTGAGTTACAGGAAAACATACTTGAAGCGGTAAGTAGGTAATACTGAAAAAATGTTAATTCGGCTCATCTCCATATTTCAGATCAATACAAATCAATCAAAATCAACCGTTCAAATTGCTGAGGAATTGAATTTGCCGCAAACTACAGTATGGCGTACTTTGAGAAAAAACAGATTCAAATGCTATAAAGTTAAAATTGTTCATAAATTGTATACAGGAGACGCCGAAAGACGGCATAATTTTTGTAATTGGATGTTGCAAAAATTGGGCGATGACAGAAACGTTTTGAATAGTATTATTTGGTCGGATGAAATTCGTTTCACAAATTGTGGTGTTTTCAATAGAAACAACGAGCATGTTTGGTCACAAATCAATGAAAATAATTTTAGAGAAGCGAGACCTCAAGTGCGGTTTGGTCTAAATGTATGGGCTGGAATTTTGAAGGATCGAGTTCTAGGTCCCTACATCTTTGTCGGGACGCTCAATGGCGAAAGTTATCTAGATTTCCTCAGACAAACTTTCAGTGAATATCTCGATGATATTCCCATTGCTAATTAAAGTCGGTTGTGGTTTCAACACGATGGAGCTCGCCCACATTGCACAAGAGACGTTAATCAATTTTTACAAGAAACATTTCAAGACAGATGGAGAGCAAATAATGGGCCTATAAGATGGCCTGCAAGATCCCCTGACCCCAGTGTACTTGACTTTTTTTTATGGGGTACACTAAAAAATAGAATATATCAAAACGAAATTGAAAATATAGAAGATTTAAGAATTAAAATCATGAACGCTTTCGCATCACTACGGCGAAGAGATATTTTCAGAGCAAATAATAACATAAAAAAACGACTCCTTAAATGTCTGGAACGAGAAGGTCGTCAATATGAACATTTATTTCGATTATGAATACTTATAATGGCTGTTATTCCAATTCTTGATAATAATTAAACAAGTTCTTGTGTGATTAGTTATAAAATATGAAACGCTATATGATCAAATACAATGTTATGTTTGTGACAGATTATGTTTGTGAGTTCTCAGCAGAATACATACAACAGATCTTCTTAATTATTCTACTAGTGCTACATTATGGTAAAGAAAAATGTCTCTTGGAATTGTTGATTTAGTTTTATTGTTATTCCGAACAAGTAGTGAGACTAGATAATCTGGAAATTCTGAAATTGATTATTCTTAAAGAATCAATTTGTCTGATTCACCTCTCATTCTCTTATACGATTACAGTTGTTATGGAATAAAAATATTATGGAATATCACTGATATTAGTTCAATATTTCCAAAACACTCTGTAATTCAGATGAAAATTCTTCGTCAATATGAAACATGACTCTTGGCATTCAAAAAAATGCAATAAAAAATACAGGTCCGTATTTGAAAATTAAAAGTTGAGAGCCCCTTCAAGGAGCTGTGGGACCTTGACGTGGTGGAGGGGCTCAGTAGCTACAATGATTCTGCGAGCGATGCCGGCGGGAGTCTAAACTCCTGGTAGGGCCACCCAAGCCGGTAAGGTCAAAGATGAGTAGTGAAGCTAAGGACAGCTCAACAGGAGTAAACCTGTAAAAATCCGGAATCTAAGGTGGAAGATATCGTGCCGAAAGATGAATGGCTACACGTAGTGAGTCACTAACGATTCCCCGTGAGCACCTGGCGAAACTCACCTGTATTCCAGCCTTACTATGGTGAGGGAGCACTGCCATGGTCGACCCCCTTTCTACCCGACTCGTGGGATTTAAATTGACGTAAATTCACCTGGAAATTTCAATGAGGACCCTACCTCTATAAATCAGGATGTGGATAGTAGTGCCACACAAATCACTACTGAACAAAACATGAATCAGGAGACGGCGGCACCACCCCGGTTCTTGATCGTGAAGGATAAAGAAGGTGATTTCGCGAAAACGAACCCCTTCCTCTTGAATAAGTTTATATATGGAAAAGTTGGTCAAGTGAAGAATCTAAAGAAGATACGAGATGGTTTATTGATTGAAACCGTTTCAGCAGCTCAATCCAGAGAGTTAGGAAAATTAAAAGTGATCTTAAATCAAGAAGTTGAAGTCATACCTCACTCAAGACTGAATCAGGCACGTGGAGTCATAACATGTAGAGATCTTTTGAATTATAAAGAAGAAGAGATATTGGAAGAACTGAATGAACAAGGAGTCGTGGAAGTAAGGAGAATGAAAACAAGGAAAGATGGAATTCTAACAGATACAGCCAGCCATATTCTTACTTTCAATACACCTAAACTCCCACCAAATATAAAAGTTGCCTTTTACTTTTTGAAACTCCGCCCCTATATCCCTGCACCGCTGAGATGCTTCCGCTGCCAAAGGTTTGGACATCCTGCGATGAGATGTACGAGAGACCAAGTTTGTGTATGTGGAAAACCTCCCCATACTGGTGAACCTTGCGAGCCACCAATCAGTTGTGTGAATTGCAATGGACCACACCCTGCAAGATCTAGAGAGTGCCCTGTTTACAAACAAGAGATTGCTATCCAAGAAATCAAAGTAAAGAACAACCTAACATACGCAGAAGCAAAAAAAAAGGTAGTCGTACACACCCCGAAACCGAATGTATCGTACTCACAAGCAGCCAACACCCCTTGCCCAACAACTTCCCCTACAATAACGAATACACAAGAGTTAATAAAGGAATTGGTCCCACTATTAGTTAACGCTTTGAAGAAAGAACTCATCTTTTCCCAAATCCAATCCCCGCAATCCTTCTCCGAGTTACAGATTGCGAAATACTTCGCCTCTGACAGCCAATCCTCACAGATATCCAAACGTCTCCGAGAAGATTCATCAGGTGAGGAGTCATTGTCCAGTCAAACGAGCACTAGAAAAAAACTAAAAAAGGCTGGCCTAAAGGTAAACCACGCAAAATTAGCGAAGGAAAATTGACACGTCCTGAGATGCCACCACCTCAGGAAAAAGAGCCATCGTTTTCCCCACATAATTTATAAATAATGGATAATATACATACTCACTCAAATATACTGCAATGGAACTGTAATGGGATAAAATTGCATCTACCCGAACTACAAGCCATTAAATGTGAAATATCACCAATTCTAATTACTATTCAGGAAACCCACTTGAAACCAGAAGAAAATTTCTCTCTCAGAGATTTCCAATGCTTCCGTAAAGATGTACAACCTGACATGAGAGCAAGAGGAGGAGTAGCTATCTTCATCAGAGATTCGATTCCTACGAAAGAAATAAGATTGAACACTAACCTACAAGCTGTTGCCATCCGAATTAGGACACCAATTGAACTCACGATATGTAATATATATCTTCCGAATCCCCATTGGACCGTAAATGGAATCCAAAATATATTGAACCAACTCCCTGAACCTACCATCATTGTTGGAGATTGGAATGCACATTCACGACTTTGGGGCTCTCAAAAAAGAGATACATGTGGCAGACGTGTTGAAACAATAATGGAAGAAAGACAATTGTTCCTTTTGAATAATGGTGAACCCACTTACTTCAATATGAGATCGAGTTCCTTCTCCACCATAGACCTCAGTTTCGTAACACCGAACATTGCTCCACGTTTTACATGGAGAACAATGGATGACCTACACTCTAGTGACCATTTCCCTATCATCATTGGAATTGACGCTCCTCCTCAAGAACTCAATGCCCAAGAAAGGTGGTTAATCAAAAAAGCAAACTGGGATACCTTTTCAAACTGTGTCTCCGTACCCAACCCCAATATTTACGATAATATGGAAGAAGCAGTACAGCGAACCACTGAAACCATTCTACGGGCTGCAAACGAAAGTATACCAAAATCTTCAACTAGGAAAACATCTAAAGAAGTCCCTTAGTGGAATGAAAATGTCCGAGAAGCTGTATCCGCAAGAAAGAGAGCACTAAATAAATTTCGACGATATCCTACAGAAGCTAATCTGATTACATTCAAAAGAACTAGAGCCCATGCTAAACCTACAATAAAAAAAGCTAAGAAAAATTCATGGGAGGACTATGTCTCATCATTGACTGCAGATACACTTACCACCGAGGTCTGGAGAAAAATAAAAACAATAGCAGGCAACCGTAAACTCATAACACCAGAAATATTGGACATCAATGGTGAACTCATAAGAGGTATCCCTGAAATAAGTGAAGCTTTTGCAGATCACTTTCAATCGATCTGCAGTTCTATGAACTATGACCAGGATTTCCAAACTCTTAAATGTCAAGAAGAGAGAGAAAGTTTAGATTTTGATACAAATGAGAACCTCACGTACAATAAAATTTTCAAGATACAAGAATTGGAATACGCACTCAACACTTGTAAAGAAAGCGCTGCAGGTCACGACTCAATAATGTATGGAATGTTGAACCACTTACCTCTGGAAGACAAAAACAATCTACTCAAACTCTATAATAAAATCTGGCTTTCTAACGTATACCCTAGCAACTAGAAGAAAGCAATCATAATCCCAATTCCAAAAGAAAGTGTGAATTCATGTCACCCAAAGAATTACCGCCCGATTTCTCTAACTTCATGTTTGGGAAAATTATTTGAGAAGATGATAAATCTCCGAATAACTTGGGTTCTAGAATCCAAAGGCCTCCTTTCAGAAAGACAAGTTGGTTGCCGACGAAATCGTTCTACCATTGATGCTCTCAGTGCTTTCGAAATGGAAATTCAAGAAACTTTCAAAGAACGACAACATCTTGTAGCCATCATGCTGGATCTACAAAAAGCATATGACATGACATGGAAATATGCGATCATAAAAGAATTACATAAATGGAATATCCGCGGAAACCTACCAAAAGTTTTGACTTCTTTTCTTGCTGACAGATCTTTCTCTGTGAGGATCGGAAATTGGGAATCATCTGAGAGGATCATGGAAAATGGAATACCCCAAGGGTCCGTCCTCAGTGTCACTCTCTTTTCAATCGCTATAAACAACCTCATTTGCAACCCCTCTGAAGGTATCCAAACCGTATTATACGTTGACGACCTCACCATATTCAGTCGAAACCACTCCATGGAAACCATTGAACATACCCTCCAAAGAGAAATCAACAGAGTGAATGCTCTAGTAAAAATAACTGGTTTCAGATTTTCCCCTGAAAAAACACACAGCGTGCACTTTTGCAGATTAAGAACAGACCATCCAGACCCTACTCTATATTTAGAAGAAAATCTGATAACCTGTAGAGAAGAAACAAAACTTTTGGGTATCATCTTTGATAAGAAACTGAATTGGGCGTCACACATAAATCACTTAGAGGTTAAATGCCGCAAAGTCATCAATATCATGAAATGTTTAGCGAGCATCAACTGGGGCTCGGATAGAGAAATTCTACTGAGAATCTATCAAACACTTATTCAATCCAAGATTGATTATGGTTGCATGATATATGGCTCTGCACGCCCATCAAAACTGAAAGTTTTTGATAGAATCCAAAACACAGCCATCCGCCTTGCTACCGGAGCCTTCAGAACTAGCCCAATAGAAGCTATTCTGGTAGAATCTTCATCTCAACCCATCAAACTACGGAGAGAAATAAATACAATTACATATGCTGTGAAAGTCCGATCTATCCCAAAACATTTGAATTATCAGTGTTTCACGAATATAGAAAATACATATTCACGAAGTTCAACAAGACCAATAAATATAAGATACTTAGAGGCAGCCACTAAATATTCTTTACTGCCAGAGGATGATGATAACTATATGCAACAACTACACAACCATCCGATCGTTGCACCCTGGGAGAGGAAAAGACCAGACATCAACATATCCTTGAGTGAATGGAAGAAACAAGATATATCAGCCTTGACATATAAATCTATTTTTCTGGAGCAAAGTCAATCATATAGTGATTATCTGTTTATCTACACAGATGGATCTCGTACTGAAAATGGTGTCGGCACTGCCTTCGTAGTGAATAATAACCCTAACCCTAGGAGAGAACAAGTTTCCCTCTGCAGAATAAGAATAGGACATACAAATCTCACTCACCTATACCTTCTAGAAGGCTCAGAAAGACCCAGATGCAACACCTGTAGAGTTCGCCTGACAGTACAACATATCCTCACATGCCCAACCCATGAACTTCACAGACGGCAAAGTGGAATTGTATCCCCTGAAATAGAAATTACTTTAAAGAATTAATTTGGAGCTATACAGAAACTACTCACTTTTTTGAGAAGTATTGATATACTGAGGAAACTGTAACATCATGTAGAAGAGCTAATGGCCCTGGCAGTCGAAGCTCAAAAAAAAAAAAAAGAGTGGCCCAATTTATACGATACCCTGTATATAATTTTTATTCAGATATTGGGCTAGCCTACAGAAAGTTGCTATGGTAAAGTGGCAACATTTAAAAAAAATCTTCGTAAAATAAAAAGATATAGGCAAAAGAGGAATTTCGAAATTTTCGATTTTTCCTGTATAACTCCAGAACTAAAGAAGTTAGGTCAGATTATTTCATCCATATAATTAACCTCTGAAATATGCTACTTTGCCCCTCTATCTCTTACCGTTATCGAAATCCCCATGCATAGACTCGAATATGAATAGCCCTGTATGTTGGCACATCTGGTATACTGAATTCGATGATTAACGAGGTCTTATCTTTTAACGTGCGATTCCTAGCACGAGACCAATTACCATGCTAGGAATCGAACCCACGTCCCTCTGATCGATAGGCCAGTGCTCTACTATCATGATCACTGCGGCCCATATACCCATATGCCTTCAGCCTTTTTAAGTAATTCGTTTCGTCAGTGGTGTCTTTCTCACGAACTCTCCCACTTCTCTGGACACAAGACTTGTTTAATTAAAACAGATCTATTTAATTCGATCTTCTCAACCCGTTTGAATTACATATCAATTCTATATGTGTACGTCTCAACACCACTTCGCTACGGGACCATCTTGGTGTATTTGAAATAATACACACTTCACTCAGAAATATGTCGAGTCATCTTGATGCAGTCTTTAGCATTTTAAAGTTATTTTCTTTTTTATACGGAAATCTTGTTCACGAACTCGATTACTTCTCTGAAATACTCGTAGACGTGATTAATTGAAATCATCCCACTCACTTGAATGTTTCCATTATTTTTTTCCTGTACTCGTCAAATTTGATGTCTTCCCAGGATCGTACTTTTTTTGATGCGGACCTCGTCGCTATTCAAATCTATTTAAATTAACATGGACTTCACTCAAAAATATTCCAAACTTCGAAGTCATTTATTTCTTCGGCGTAGGTTGGTTTTCCACTTTCCAAGTCTAATCTGAATATTTCAACTATTTCCAACATTGTCTTCATGTGTTAGATACTAGACCAATACAATTGCCCACGTCGTTCAGCTCACTTAAATTTAAGAAAAATAATGCATTTTACTCAAAAATGTTTGGTAATTTCTCAAAGGACTTTCCACGCCATCTCTCGCCCATGTCTATTTCAACTATTCAGTATTCAACTTTGTATGAATTCGCAAAAGCAATCGACAAGTGGCAATTATTACCGCGATGTTAGTTTAGCTTTTACCTAATAGGTCTTGCCAATCCAGGTATGACGTGATCAGACTCTAATTTCCAGAACATTCTGAGCTATTCGATTTCAAACTCTATTCAAATGATGAATGCAAATGGTGATATACAGGGTGGGGCAATAGTGCGTCAGAGTCCGAATGCTTGAGTTCCAAGATAATTAGGACAATAATTCAAAAAACAAATATAACTAGGGAACTGTGTATATATCTAGAAATTATTATCGGATATAAAGGGTGAACCAAGGAAAATCTACAGGGTCAATTGCTTTTTTTTCAAATTAAATGCTATGTACTTCAATCCATTTTCAATCCACACCTCCAATATCCTTTACTATCTCGAAACGACTTGGGAGTTATAATTTTATAATTTTTTTTGTCAAAATAATAATATCTGCAGATGCATACCGAAAAAACCACCGTTCTCAAGATTATGGAATGCAGGAGGTCATGAATATAATCCTATTCGTCAGACATGAGTGATATTTCTGAAACATTATCATTCCCAAAAATTATACAGGATGACTGAAAATGATTTTTCAATTCGGAAGTTTTTGAATAAAATTTTCTCGAGTTCTTCAAATGGAACACCGTATATTTTTCGACCATGTGATATAGGATTTAGAGGCGAATATTTTTTGTATGTACATCCCTGGGGATATTCTTAGCCGTTTTCGAGTTATCCACTCGGACAATTTTTAGTAGCTCATTTTTACTGACACCTCTTATAAGGATGATGGAAACACATCCTTTCAATTATTTTAACGAATCACAACTTCTTTTATCCTTCAACTTTATTTCGTGTGTTTGATTCCTGATTTGGAATTATTTTCGTTTGCTATTGTGTGCTATTAATTGAACAACATTTATCGTGGGTACATACATTCTGACAGATGAGGGAAATAATCACTTATAATCTTCCAAGTGCATGAATTATTGCCAGAAATTTTTCAAGTAAACGAATTTAAAAAAAAAACTTTCGGCAATTAATTCAAGCACGCCTGAACTATTTATACATATAAATAGTTCAGGTGAAACCATCGTCAGTTATTTCTTATGAATTGTTGAATGATGTTCATTTCTTGGTGTGAAATTTTCTTACCGAACCTCCCGCGTGCTTGAATTAATTGCCGAATGTTTATTTTTTTTAAAATTCATGTATTCGAAAAATTTCCGGCAATAATTCAAGTACTTTGGAGATTATAAGTGATTATTTCCCTAATCTGTCAGAATGTATGTACCCACGATAAATGTTGTTCAATTAATAGCACACAATAGCAAACGAAAATAATTACAATTCAGGAATCAAACACACGAAATAAAGTTGAAGGATAAAAGAAGTTGGGATTCATTAAAATAATTGTAGCGATGTGTTTCCATCATCCTTATAAGAGGTGTCAGTAAAAATGAGCTACTAAAAATTGCCCGATTGGATAACTCGAAAACGGCTAGGAATATCCCCAGGGATGTATATACAATAAATATTCGCCTCTCAATCCTATATCACATGGTCGAAAAATTTACGGAGTGTTCCATTTGAAGAACTCGAGAAAATTTAATTCCAAAACTTCCGAATTGAAAAGTCATTTTCAGTCATCCTGTATAATTTTTGGGAATGATAATGATTCAGAAATATCACTCATATGTCTGACGAATATGATTATAATCATGACCTCCTGCACTCCATAATCTTGAGAACGGTGGTTTTTTCGGTATGCATCTGTAGATATTAGTATTTTGACAAAAAAATTATAACTCCCAAGTGGCTGGGAGATAGTAAATGATATTGGAGGTGTGGATGGAGACCACTAAAATGCTTGAAAAAATGGATTGGAGTACATAGCATTTCATTTGAAAAAAATGCAATTGACCCTGTAGATTTTCCTTGGTTCACCCTGTATATCCGCCAATAATTTCTAGATATAAACACAGTTCTCTAGTTATATTTGGTTTTTAAATTATCGTCCTAACTATCTTAGAACTCAAGCAATCGGACTCTGACCCACTTTTGCCCCACCCTGTATATATATGTAGATTACTGAGTTCCTGGGTTGAACCGAGTTGACAGTTTATAACTCGACGTTTTGGCTCCTGCTTTGGAGCCATTTTCAAGAGAGTGACTTCGAGCTCTCTATCTGCCTACTCCTCGAGTGGTATATATATATATATATTTTTATTGATTGATGCAACTGGTTTTCCCTTTTTTCAATGTTTTAATATTGACATTATTTACAAAAAGGATATGAAACTTTAATGGCTTCTAAATGTTACATGCGAGCGCTTTCGATAGCTGTCTGTGCTATCATCTTCATGGCTCTACTGAACGTTCTATCTTTCTATCTGTTCTCTTCTACGATTAGATCGCCTCGGTAAATTTGTTATTGTTTGTTCGTTAGTTAGGGTCTGGTCAGGTATTTCATCCGGACGTCTTATTGAATTTGCCTGTACCTGGGTTATATCAGGTAATATTATGGTCGGTGTTTCTCTATGTACATTGTTTCTGGATGTGTGTATTTTTTCGTGGAGTATGTTGAATGTTTGGTCTTGTTGTGTTTTGATTTGTATTTGTTCATCGATAAGTGAATTATGGTTTTTGAATTTATGGATGTTTAAGTTTTCCCAGATATTCATGCGGTTTCCTTTATTTACTTGTTTTATGAGTCTGATGTTTTCTGGCGGTGGGAAGTTGTGTTTGTTTTGTATGGCGTGTGTGGCGATTTGATTCGAATAACATATAAATCAAACCTCGCCATGACCATTTTCCCATAAGAATACATGTATTTTTGGATGAAAAAAAGGGACACCTTTATTGACATGGTGGAGAAAGCTGAGTGGGCCATTTTCGGTGGCTGAGTGAATCACTCAGCTTTCACTCGCCTTTTTCACCATTTCAATAAAAGTGTCACTTTTTAGGACAGAAAGAGGTACTTTTTTTTATAAAAAAACACCTAAAATTGACATGATGGAACGATTTCAGTGAATTTTGAGTCACTCAGCATTCACTCAGCATTCACTCAGCTTTCACTCAGGTTTTTCCACCATGTCAATTTTCAGTAATTATTTTATAAAAAAAATTACCATTTCCCTTAAGAATACATGTATTTTTGAATGAAGTGACACCTTTATTGACATGGTGGTGAAAGCTGAGTGAAGCATTTTCAGTGAAAGCTGAGTGGCTGAGTGAATCACTCAGCTTTCACTCAGCTTTTTCCAACATGTCAAATAAAAGTGTTACTTTTTAAGGCAAAAAACAGGCACTTTTTTGTATTTTTCAAAGTGTCTACCATGGTGGTGTGCGCATGTGCTCTCTGAAACAAAATACATTTCTTTCCTCAGTAATCCTTTTTTTATAAACCCTGTACATTTCAACTCGCTAAATAACCGTTCATCCAATGAATATTCTTTGATACACCCTGTATATCCCATTCAATACTAATTGCTTGTTCTTTTCTATACTAATTTTTTGTTTTATTTTTCAATCATTACTATCTCGCTGTATATGTTGACACACCCATTACACTGAATTCGACAAGCAGCCCCCATGTTTTATTTTCCTCACGATTACTTTTTGATATACCCTGTACATTACAACTCGCTGAATAACCGTTCTGTGTTGGCAGGGTATCCGCCATGTTTTTTCTTTCCTATGATTATTCTTCAATACACTTTGTATACTTCATTGAATTCCGGTTGCGTCAATTATTGCTGCCATGTTTTTTTCCATATCTATTTTTCGATTTTTTCAATCATCATCATTATTATCTCGCTGTATATGTTGACCCACCCACTACACTGAATTCTACAAGCAGCCGCCATGTTTTTTTCTACATGATTACTTTTTTGATATACCCTGTACATTTCAACTCGCTAAATATCCGTTCTGTGTTGGCGGCGTGTCCGCCATGGTTTTTCTTTCTTATGATTATTCTTCAATACACTCTGTATACTTTCTTCATTGAATACTTGTTGCGTCAATTATTGCTGCTATGTTTTTTTCTATATCTATTTTCGATTTTTTCAATCATCATTATTATCCCACTTTATATGTTGGCACATCTGGTATACTGAATTCGATGATTATTCTTTGATACACTCTGTAAACTCCACTGATTACCCATTGCGTCTAATATCGCTGTCATGATTATTTGAGCCGGTGATGTCTTTCTCACGAACTCGCTCACTTCTCTGAAAACATGACCGGCTTAAATGAAACTGCTTTGATTGATTCGATCTTCCCGCCAATTGCAAGTATGCGTCAAATGTCCTAACCCTACTACGCTACCGAACCTTTTTGGCGTATTTGAAATAACACACACTTCACTCAAAAATATGCCAAGTCATCTTGATACTGTCTTTAGCATCAAAGGTGTGACAGACAAAATCAGTAATATCTTGAGAAAACACGAGATAAAAACAATATTCACGGCCAACAACCAAATATCAAAATTCCTCAGATCTCCCAAGGACACAATACCAAACGATTCTCAAGGTATATATGAAATACCATGTTCAGACTGTCCGAGAACTTATATTGGCCAGACTAACAGACGAGTAACTTCCAGAGTCTACGAACACGAACTTGCTGTGCGTCAGGCATCCTCCACTTCCGCACTTTATAAACTTCGAGAAGACACAGGTCACAAAATAGACTTCAAAATCACACAAACAATTTCCACCGAGAAAACTCTGCAAACCAGGATCATCCGAGAAGCCCTAGAGATAGAGAAGCGCCCCAATTGCCTCAACACTCGCGACGACGGACGTAGACTTTACAGACCACATACCCCTAGACGTTTCACGCAGGTTACGTGACCATGAACCTTCTATTTTAGTACCGATACGAATCTTTTGGGGTCGCTGTGATCTGTAGATTTGTTCTTCGTTCTAAGCTTGATTCTATAACTTTCATCGTCTGGTCACATAACCCACAAAACCTTAATTATGAGTTTTGTGCGTGTGGTATCTATGGTCATGTCAAATTAAAGAAGAGAGTATATTTGTGAGACGAGAACAAAACATATATAAATAAATGGAATTTGACAAATATTACAGATTAGAGTACAGTGTGTTTCTGATAGTGAAAATTGATATTTTTAGTGTGATTTAGAAGTTTTTACTGTGAAATTCCGTTGTGATTACTTATTTTCACCATTCATCATGGTTTACCACAATAAGTGTTGTGTTCCTCAATGCGAAGGCTCGTCTGAAATAAGGCATACATTCCCTAATCCAAGTAAAGATATAGATAGGATCAACAAATGGATACATGCACTCAATAATTCGGAACTAATAGAAATGACTCCAAAAAAATTTTACGATTCTAAAAGGCTCTGTCATCAACATTTTGAGGCAAAATACGTTTCTAATTGGTCTCACAAGTTATTTGCAAATGCTGTTCCAACACTAAATCTTTCTGGTGAGTACAAAACTTATTCATGAAACTTGAATGAATAAAACGCCTGATTTTTAGGTATAAGTTCAACTGGCTCAAATTAATGATATATGTGACACTCCATCAACATCTGCCAAATCCATAGAAAATATTTCAAGCAAATCTACTTAAGCAAGTACTCAACTGGTGATTTAGTTATTGAGATTCCAGAATCAAATAACCCTGCTGATAGTATCAAAGGTAATGAATATAAGTTAATTAATAGAGTAAAAGTATTTAATTCTGGCGAAAGTCACTGTATGTTGTTAAAATGTCATATGGTCCGTAGAATGCTCTTGCTATAGGCTGAGTAGGTGGCCATGTAATGAAAGCGGTGCACAGAGCATCCCATCCCCGTCTTGCCTCAATAAAATGATTTTACTATACACTAATTATATTTACATTTTGTTATATTATATTTACATTATAAACTGTAATTATATTATTTAATCTTTAATTGGTTATAAAATTGAACATATTTTTAATAAAAACAAATTTATATTTAAAATATATATTTCTTTAGGTAATACAGGCAATGCTCTATTGTCACCATATCAGTTACTGATACAAACTGGAATTGAAAAGCATACGATGACACCAAAAAAGAAGAAAATGTACGAAGCAATGAGACAACTGCGCAAAAAATATCCAATGGAAAGGAACAAGAAAAAATCGTTCAGACGTAGATTACTCAAATCTGAACAATGTTGAAACAAACACCAACTTGAAGAAAATTTTGCTAAATTAAACAATTTGGCATGTATTCTCATTCAATGTCAGCTGAGAGAATCTAAAATGTCAAAAAATTTATTTTATTTGACGAAATGGCTATCATGCCTAGTTTTCATTTTAATGAACATTCTGGCTCCATAGATGGATTTGAAGATATGGGTGAAAATATAAGAGGAAGTTCTTTAGCGGATCATGTCCTAGTTTTTATGGTTAGAGGATTGAAAAGGCAATGGAAAGCACCAATATCAAAACTTTACAAATAACAGTTATTAGCTGTTATTATACAAAAGCTCATAAACATAGGCCTCAAACCAATCACTGTAATATGTGATCAAAATAATTCAAGTGTTATAAATAACTCAATTAAAGACACTAAAGAAAAATACTTGAGAACTGGAAATATAGATTGTTATAGAATTGGATCATTTGAAATAGGAAATTTCAAATTATATCCAATTTTTGACCCTCCACATTTGTTAAAAGGACTTCGAAATAATTTGATAAAAAAAGACTTGTGTTACACTAAAGGCAGTGTGAATAAAATAGCTAAATGGAAACATGTAGAACAACTTTATGAGAGTGATAACAGAGCAGTTGATGGCTCAAGGGTTCTACCACACCTCAGTGATGAACACATTTATAAAAATAAATTGAAGAAGATGAAGGTCAAGCATGCTGCTCAGATATTCAGCCAGAGGCTGGCTGCAACACTTCGTTTAGTGAGTCAACTTGGTAAGTGAATGGTAAATTAATTCAACGTAAAATCTTGTATGAGTATTCATAAAAAAATAAGTGTACATATGAGCGCTTGCCTCCTAAGAATGAACGCTGTATGTTCCTCTTGAATATCATGAACAGACCTTGTTTATACTTATGAGGGCAGATATATGAATATTTATCTTGACTGTATTTTAGTTTCTGAATAGAAAAATAAAAATATTTTTAGGCTAACTGTATTCATAATAGCATCAGCATGTCATTATCCCGATTCTGATTTCATATTTCATAAAACCTGTGATTTGCAGATACAGAACGAAGATATTTTGTAATTGTTGTATTTGTTCGACCGTTTATTTGATTTAGTAAATGGTTCAAATAAACTTTCTGATCGTGGTAAATATTTACGATCTGGTTTAACAGACACATCTGACCACCTGGAATTTTGGAATAAAGAAGCTTTGCCCATTCTTGACACAATGAGCTTCCAAAAAAGGTCACCTAGGGACCAAGCAAGACCTTCAAGTTTGAAAAACTGGTCTTTTACTATTAAAAACATTAAATCAATTTGGGTTGTTTTGAAATCGAAAGGTTTTTCTCATTTACTTACTAGAAGATTGAATCAAGATCCACTAGAGGATGCATTTGGTCAAATAAGGAGCTTTGGAGCTCAAAATGTTAATCCGACATCGCACCAATTTGAAGGAAATTTTAAAATACTCCTTTTCAACACGTCTCTGTCATTTAACAAAAATTCTTTTAATTGTGAAGATGATAAATGTAATAATATGTTCATTTCCTTAAGAAAACTCTTTGTTAACAAAAATGATAGCACAAAAGCCATCAGTGTGTGTAATATTGAGTAGTATTCAAAATTAGCAGAATCTAATGAAAAAACTTTTTCACATAAGTTACATGAATTGGCCACAAATTATGTAGCTGGTTATATATTGAAAAAAATTAACAAAGAAGTAACCTGTTCAGTCTGTAGAAATTGTATGTTTTCGTTAAATTATAATTCACACAATAATTTATTAATTTCTTTAAGAGAATATGGTGGATCTGTTGCTAGAAGATTATGTTACCCTACATCATCATTCCATACTTCTTTTTATGAAATTTTCCAAATAATAAACCTTTGTTTGAATAAAAAATCATATTCTAAATATTTAGTTGATGAAATTGAGGGTATGATAAATTGCAATATAAGTTTTGAATTCTTAACTTGTGAAAATGATGAACATAAAGTGAGTATTATTGAACTGATAACAAAATTCACCATCAAAATGATTGCACATAACTGGTGTAAACGTGTGAACCAAATTATACAGGACAAATCAAAATTGTATACAGGTTCGATTGAAATCAACTTACAAGCAAATAAGATTCGTTTGAACAGAATTAAGAAAAAAAAATGCTAAGCAACCTAAACATGTGATTACACAAGCTGTTTAGTGTTGAAATGTGCCATGAAATATTAAATTGAATTCCAAATTTTTTGCACTTTAGTGGATGTGTATATGTATCTAGGCTTATTAGAGACATTTTATGATGCAGTTTTCTTTATTTTATTTGCTATATGACAATTGCTATTTTTATTCATTCTTTGTGAGTTTTATATTAAATTTTGTCTAGTTCTGCTTTCGTTATATCTTTGGTTTTAATTTGTCAATGACGGAATATTTATTAATACAACAAAATGTCTGCTGACCGCAAATTTCACTATTGTCATCAAGAATATTTGGATGTTTTCAATGTATTTATCTTCTAATATGTATCTTTTGTTATGTTATCGTCTCTTCTGTTCTTTTACTTTCACATATATTTGGAAATAATTTATAACCCGTTGTACTATATATGACTTTACCTTATGCACATAATGTACTATGCGAGATCCATGGGTTTATTCATCCAGGAAATCATGGATCAATTACGGTGACTTTGTGCTCTATATGACTTACCATAAGTACACAACGTACCAAAATGGTTAGTTAATAAAGATTATTATTATTATTTATATAGTATCTTTGTATACCTTATGTACCCTCTTATATTATTAGGACCCATATATTTTGTACTGCACCCATATTGTTTTGTATTTTATTTTTCAAACAATGTGTATGATTATTTTACTCTTGTCCAATGAGATTTTACATCTTCGACAATAAACCACCTTTTGACTTGAAATTGTTTTTTTACCATTACTCTACTCTATTTCAAGTATAAAATAGAGTAAATTCTCAGAAATACATAGGCATATGCACACCAAATTAGTTTGATTTCTGAGATTTTACTCTACGTAATATACTAGAAACTAATTTTTACATTTTTGTCAATTCCATTTTCCAACGTGTTGTTTACAACTCCATACAACACTTGATATTTGGAAAACTTTGTAGTCGTGATATCAAGTGTTGTTTGAGGTTGTAAACAACACGATGAAACTTCTCACGGACATTTAAGTATTAAATTCAGGATTTGAATTTCCCGCATCGTCACGATAGTACCGATACGAATCTTCAGGTGGCGCTTATTTCCGTCTTCGTCTTCGTTGTCGTGAACCGTCTAGAGGTAGGTGGTCTGTGGTAGACTCCCCAATACCTGGAGGCCTCTCATTGCACGCATCAACTCATCTCCCACCAACCCAGTTCCAGCACACAGCTCACCTAGCGCCAACCAAGATCCCGCATACAGCTCATCTAGCGCCAACTCAGTTCCCGCCCATAGTTCACCTCGCGCCAATACATTGCACACGGCCATTACAGCCACGTCCACTATAAATACAGTTCCTCAATCCACAATTCCTCAGTTCTCTCAAAGGAGTAGGCAAATTGAGAACTTAGAGAAAACCAGTAACGAGACATGGGGAGTAGGCAGATTGAGACCCCGACGTCAAGTCACAAAAACCGCACGTGCATCCAAAATATCGCAAACGGTTCAGTTAACCCTTAGAAACCCATTGCTGCTGAAATCAGCGGGGCGTCATTTTAGTCGATTTCTGTATGAAACTATACACCAAGGATCGTGGAGTTTCCGTGGTGGGCGGCGTTATAGTAGCACATTTATATAATGAAAATACATTTCACGTACTAGTTGGCATCCTTCTATATACATATTGAAGAACGGTATAGTTTGGCATCTGTATATCTGTTTTCCTTGCAGAGTGGCATCCTTGCAAGGTTGCCAACTTCACCTTTTATTATGGGAAACTCACAATGAATGTTTCTGAATTAAAAGATCAGTTATTGTAGCAGAGCTACCATTTTCCCTTTGCAAATTATACTTTTATTCTACGCTTTACTCAAATCGGATTGTGAGGCTAAGTTAAAGTATTGCTATAAGAAATTAATGATGTTGACGATCAAACAAACGAGACAAAAAATGCATAATATCTGAATTTTGAATTTCTGAAAATGAAGGGAAAATAAATTAAATTATCTGAAATGAACTATGAGATGAAGCAAAACTACCACTCAGTTTTAACAATAATTTTCGAGTCGTATATTTTTATACTCCACTATAATAGCAGATAGCATAGTTATTTTTCTTTGGAAAATTTTTGAAAAATTTTTCTCAGGTTACGAAGTGGATTGTTAGTAGTCGAATTGCAATATTGATATACACGAAAGTTCATTCAGATAATGGAGATGAGAAAACTCTCTCTGGCATATTGTTGTTGTTGTTTAAAATTGTTTTTTTCGTTAACCAGCTGTCATCCCCCTACGAACGACAGCCCTCAGAAGTCGAAACTTGTGCGAGCTAAGGATTACCGAGGTCTTACCTTTTAGCGTGCGATTCGTAGCACGTTAAATAATAACGTTGTGTGTGTGGAAAATAGCTGCTTTCCTATTTGAGATAAGGAAAAAATGTCCTGAAATAAAAGTTGTTGAGAGCAATTATAACTATTTCCAAATGAAACGTGAATGTGTGACTTATCAAAGATGTTTTTCAAACGGAACACCCTATTTAATTTTGTTATCATTTTGAAAGAGTGCTTTTAAGAAATATAGGCTTATATGGATTTATATCAGGTGGTTCAGAAGTTATACGGTGGGATCTATATAACAAAATGGGTTCATTCGACACCAAATATCATAATTTTACCAAATGGTGCTCTTACTATAGATTGTGAAATTACCCACCAAACACGTCTCTCTCAGTTTTTTCAATAGGAACACCCAGTAAATAGGCAATACTAGAATAGTCCACATCATGACCTAGCAGAAATGTAAAATTTGTCGACATGATTTTCATATAAAATATATCTAATTCTTAAAGAAATATGAAAAAGTCATAAGATCAATAACATTGTGTTACGAAGGAGGTAACAAAATTTATTTAAATAATTTGTAAACGTGTGAATTCACAGCAGATCTTCCATTTTAAGCTTTGCACAAAGTTGGTATTCCTTCAACTATTCTTCGAACTTCAATTCAAGTTGACGATGTGATGGAGAAAATACTTCAAATAAATTCCTTGTCTTCTGGTGTCGTTGTATCTTACCGTACACCCCTTCATCAACATATCCACAGAAAAGAAAATCTAGAGGTCTGAGGTCTGGGAATATCTGTTCAGAAACCTTCATATCCATTCGTGATTGTGGAAAGATATTGGTTGTGTCTGGTGTCAAGTGGTACATGCTCCAAAGAAATTTGGTGAATCATCTTGAAGAATATTTCTGTAAATTTCTTCATTCAACGTGCTATCCCAAAAATGTAGTTCTATGGCCTGATCTCCAATTACGGTCTCTCCAATTATTCATTGATCATTTGTTTTGGTTATCAACTTCTCCGACCAAATAGGGATTTTCTGTTGAGAGCGGCAATTGTATCTATTAATTCTGAATTTGAACCCGTCACTGAATAAACTGCATTTCTTCCAAAATGTAGATCACGTTTATCATTTTGCCAGTGAATAATTTAATTTTAGAGCAAAAGAATAACCGGTATTAACTATCAATTCGCCTCGACAATTGAATATCAAATTTTTTGAGAATTTCTATAATATTCAAATTTTCGAAGGGTGATTTGATAATAATTGATAAAATTATCAACATTCCTGTTAGATATTATAGTAGTTCGAGGAATGGATGATCCGAAAATTATTGTACGGGGAGTTTGATGAAACAGTAACGGTTGAGAACGAGAAGAAAACAAAACGGGAAAGAAAAAAATTAGAAATGATGTCATGACCTGTTGAGAATCGTAAACAAAACAGTTCTAGAGGGGCAGCTTGGTCTTAAGACCTCATTCACTTGAATTATTAGTATTTGGGTGTACCGCGAGAAATCAACATCAGAAAACTTGAAGTACAGAATTAAACAAGTTTTTCGCCCTGTTACAATATCAACGTTTTGAAGTTTGAAGAAAAATTTTCAAGAGACTCAATTTGTGCACAGTTCAAAATGGGAGATTGTTCGGACCCTTTTCTGGAGACCAGGCAGCTGACTTATGGAAAAATTGTCACCTGTTGATTTTTATGAACTTTTTGTGTATGGTAGAATATGACCTAAATCATTTTGGGCCAAACCTATGACTCGAGATACAGGGTGTAGAGGTTGAAAAGTGTCCATTTCTTTGATGTAGCATTGTTCTCGGTTAACCACCATAAATAAAAACGTTTTTCACGACAAATATTGCTCATCCACAAAACAATAACTTCAGACTGGTTTTTAATAAAAAGTATTGTTGGGCACAGGGTGAGACAAGCATTATTAATGATGACATTCTTAATCGACCTTTCAAATGAAGATATGAATACCCTTAGGTGCTAATCGTTTCAATATGTCAAAAGTGACAAATTAAAAATGTTGTTATGGCAGATAAAATTAGACGTTAAAACAATACTACCGCAAACCAGAATTACCTCAGGGATTCACTTTTTTTGAAGCCTTTAACAAATACCGATTTATCGAATATAATATCGAGTCTGAAAAATAACTCTTCACCAGAACCGGACGGCATCTCAGTCACCTTTCCCAAAAAATTCTTAAATTATTATATAGATCCACTATGTTATATTATGAATTTATGTTATTGTTCTGGCTCTATCCCAAATCAATAACCACTCCAATTTTTATAGCAGGAAATAAAAACCTTACTACAAATTACCGACCAATCACTGTTATCAATAACTTCTCCAAAATTTTTGAAAAATCGCTCAAGATGAGTCATAAATTTTCTGGAAAAACATAATATAATATCAAACAATCAGTTTGGCTTCAGAGAAAATATATGTACTGATAAGGCAGTATTCCAGCTTATAAATAATGTCGTGAACAATTTGAATTCAAATAAAAAGTATCTAACAGTATTCATGGATTTAGCCAATGCATTCGACACTGTCAACCACAAAATATTATTCGACCGTTTGAATGAAATTGGAATAAGAGGTTCTTCACTTAGTATAATCCAAGATTATTTATCTGAACGAATGCAGAGAGTAAAAATCAATGGAACTATCAGTGATTCGTTACAAATTTCAATAGGAGTCCCTCAGGGAACCGTCTTAGGGTCTGTATTATTTCTGATATATATCAACAACATTGGTTGCCTAAAAAATACGACAAGTCTTGTCACTTCATATGCAGATGATACAGCTATAACCTTCATACATGATTCTTGGGAAGCGGTTTATAAAACTGCAGAATTAGAGCTGAAAATTTATCATAATTGGCTAAATGAAAGCCTTTTGAGTTTAAATGTTGACAAAACGAAATTTGTAACTTTTACTGCTACAGCTAGAAATCAGCTAACTAAAAAATTTCTTAAACTCCATAATTTAGAATGCAATAATACAAATTGTAATTGCTCGAAAATTGAAAAAGTGGAATATATCAAATATCTTGGTATGATGGCTGATCAACGTATTCGTTGGACTGAGCATGTAAAGTATACCGTAAAAAGACTGAAAAAATTGATTTACAAATTTTACCAACTGAGAAACATTGCTAATACAAAACTTCGACTTATGATCTATGATGCCTTGGCTGAATCAATAATAAGATACTGTATTATAATTTGGGGTAGTGTAGGTAAAACAACATTGAACAATATTCAAGTCATTCAAAATACTTTGATAAAAATTATTTTTTAAAAAAATCGCAGGTATCCGAAAAAAGTATTCCGCTATCTAAAGTACAAAAAATTCATAATGTCCAATCCTAAAAATCCTCACACATCAATATGGAATTAAATCTGAATTATGAAAAATCTGGCAGTCTAGCAGTCTATTATGTGATTTTTATCAAATTTGTGACGTAGTCATTGGTATAACAGTTTATTTCATTAAATGTAATCCAATGTGAAAATCGTATTTAAATTAGTCTTGAGAATGAATTCATTATTCTTTTCATAAACAGGTATAAGTTTTGTTGTTTACTTTGAACATATCTTCGTTGTATTTTATTTAATGTTTTGGCAAAATAAACTTGATTCTATTCTAATTACAAATTTGGTCAACGATCTTAAAGCAGTACTTTGTTTTTTCAGAACAGAAACATCATGCGATGTCACCGGAATTACGATCACTTGCCTAATTCCAAGTTAATCAGACAACAAAAAGTATTTGTCGTTCAGCGTCAATTATTAGAATACGTGTTACATTCTCCTCTCTCGAAAGAAAAACTGATATGTATTTCAAATATCTGGAAGTCATTTCGGGCGCGATCTATAAACAATATACAGTACGCACTCATTCTATATTTGATTTAGCATCTGCCTACCATTTATTCAGGTCTCAGTATATATATATATATATATATATATATATATATATATATATATCCACAATATGTATATAGAGCAACTCCAATACATCGAGATCAAGCACAGAGTGGCTTCCTGTTATTTGGCAACACTGAGACCTGAATAAATGGTAGGCAGATGCTAAATCAAATATAGAATGAGTGCGTACTGTATATTGTTTATAGATCGCGCCCGAAATGACTTCCAGATATTTGAAATACATATCAGTTTTTCTTTCGAGAGAGGAGAATGTAACACGTATTCTAATAATTGACGCTGAACGACAAATACTTTTTGTTGTCTGATTAACTTGGAATTAGGCAAGTGATCGTAATTCCGGTGACATCGCATGATGTTTCTGTTCTGAAAAAACAAAGTACTGCTTTAAGATCGTTGACCAAATTTGTAATTAGAATAGAATCAAGTTTATTTTGCCAAAACATTAAATAAAATACAACGAAGATATGTTCAAAGTAAACAACAAAACTTATACCTGTTTATGAAAAGAATAATGAATTCATTCTCAAGACTAATTTAAATACGATTTTCACATTGGATTACATTTAATGAAATAAACTGTTATACCAATGACTACGTCACAAATTTGATAAAAATCACATAATAGACTGCTAGACTGCCAGATTTTTCATAATTCAGATTTAATTCCATATTGATGTGTGAGGATTTTTAGGATTGGACATTATGAATTTTTTGTACTTTAGATAGCGGAATACTTTTTTCGGATACCTGCGATTTTTTTAAAAAATAATTTTTATCAAAGTATTTTGAATGACTTGAATATTGTTCAATGTTGTTTTACCTACACTACCCCAAATTATAATACAGTATCTTATTATTGATTCAGCCAAGGCATCATAGATCATAAGTCGAAGTTTTGTATTAGCAATGTTTCTCAGTTGGTAAAATTTGTAAATCAATTTTTTCAGTCTTTTTACGGTATACTTTACATGCTCAGTCCAACGAATACGTTGATCAGCCATCATACCAAGATATTTGATATATTCCACTTTTTCAATTTTCGAGCAATTACAATTTGTATTATTGCATTCTAAATTATGGAGTTTAAGAAATTTTTTAGTTAGCTGATTTCTAGCTGTAGCAGTAAAAGTTACAAATTTCGTTTTGTCAACATTTAAACTCAAAAGGCTTTCATTTAGCCAATTATGATAAATTTTCAGCTCTAATTCTGCAGTTTTATAAACCGCTTCCCAAGAATCATGTATGAAGGTTATAGCTGTATCATCTGCATATGAAGTGACAAGACTTGTCGTATTTTTTAGGCAACCAATGTTGTTGATATATATCAGAAATAATACAGACCCTAAGACGGTTCCCTGAGGGACTCCTATTGAAATTTGTAACGAATCACTGATAGTTCCATTGATTTTTACTCTCTGCATTCGTTCAGATAAATAATCTTGGATTATACTAAGTGAAGAACCTCTTATTCCAATTTCATTCAAACGGTCGAATAATATTTTGTGGTTGACAGTGTCGAATGCATTGGCTAAATCCATGAATACTGTTAGATACTTTTTATTTGAATTCAAATTGTTCACGACATTATTTATAAGCTGGAATACTGCCTTATCAGTACATATATTTTCTCTGAAGCCAAACTGATTGTTTGATATTATATTATGTTTTTCCAGAAAATTTATGACTCATCTTGAGCGATTTTTCAAAAATTTTGGAGAAGTTATTGATAACAGTGATTGGTCGGTAATTTGTAGTAAGGTTTTTATTTCCTGCTATAAAAATTGGAGTGGTTATTGATTTGGGATAGAGCCAGAACAATAACATAAATTCATAATATAACATAGTGGATCTATATAATAATTTAAGAATTTTTTGGGAAAGGTGACTGAGATGCCGTCCGGTTCTGGTGAAGAGTTATTTTTCAGACTCGATATTATATTCGATAAATCGGTATTTGTTAAAGGCTTCAAAAAAAGTGAATCCCTGAGGTAATTCTGGTTTGCGGTAGTATTGTTTTAACGTCTAATTTTATCTGCCATAACAACATTTTTAATTTGTCACTTTTGACATATTGAAACGATTAGCACCTAAGGGTATTCATATCTTCATTTGAAAGGTCGATTAAGAATGTCATCATTAATAATGCTTGTCTCACCCTGTGCCCAACAATACTTTTTATTAAAAACCAGTCTGAAGTTATTGTTTTGTGGATGAGCAATATTTGTCGTGAAAAACGTTTTTATTTATGGTGGTTAACCGAGAACAATGCTACATCAAAGAAATGGACACTTTTCAACCTCTACACCCTGTATCTCGAGTCATAGGTTTGGCCCAAAATGATTTAGGTCATATTCTACCATACACAAAAAGTTCATAAAAATCAACAGGTGACAATTTTTCCATAAGTCAGCTGCCTGGTCTCCAGAAAAGGGTCCGAACAATCTCCCATTTTGAACTGTGCACAAATTGAGTCTCTTGAAAATTTTTCTTCAAACTTCAAAACGTTGATATTGTAACAGGGCGAAAAACTTGTTTAATTCTGTACTTCAAGTTTTCTGATGTTGATTTCTCGCGGTACACCCAAATACTAATAATTCAAGTGAATGAGGTCTTAAGACCAAGCTGCCCCTCTAGAACTGTTTTGTTTACGATTCTCAACAGGTCATGACATCATTTCTAATTTTTTTCTTTCCCGTTTTGTTTTCTTCTCGTTCTCAACCGTTACTGTTTCATCAAACTCCCCGTACAATAATTTTCGGATCATCCATTCCTCGAACTACTATAATATCTAACAGGAATGTTGATAATTTTATCAATTATTATCAAATCACCCTTCGAAAATTTGAATATTATAGAAATTCTCAAAAAATTTGATATTCAATTGTCGAGGCGAATTGATAGTTAATACCGGTTATTCTTTTGCTCTAAAATTAAATTATTCACTGGCAAAATGATAAACGTGATCTACATTTTGGAAGAAATGCAGTTTATTCAGTGACGGGTTCAAATTCAGAATTAATAGATACAATTGCCGCTCTCAACAGAAAATCCCTATTTGGTCGGAGAAGTTGATAACCAAAACAAATGATCAATGAATAATTGGAGAGACCGTAATTGGAGATCAGGCCATAGAACTACATTTTTGGGATAGCACGTTGAATGAAGAAATTTACAGAAATATTCTTCAAGATGATTCACCAAATTTCTTTGGAGCATGTACCACTTGACACCAGACACAACCAATATCTTTCCACAATCACGAATGGATATGAAGGTTTCTGAACAGATATTCCCAGACCTCAGACCTCTAGATTTTCTTTTCTGTGGATATGTTGATGAAGGGGTGTACGGTAAGATACAACGACACCAGAAGACAAGGAATTTATTTGAAGTATTTTCTCCATCACATCGTCAACTTGAATTGAAGTTCGAAGAATAGTTGAAGGAATACCAACTTTGTGCAAAGCTTAAAATGGAAGATCTGCTGTGAATTCACACGTTTACAAATTATTTAAATAAATTTTGTTACCTCCTTCGTAACACAATGTTATTGATCTTATGACTTTTTCATATTTCTTTAAGAATTAGATATATTTTATATGAAAATCATGTCGACAAATTTTACATTTCTGCTAGGTCATGATGTGGACTATTCTAGTATTGCCTATTTACTGGGTGTTCCTATTGAAAAAACTGAGAGAGACGTGTTTGGTGGGTAATTTCACAATCTATAGTAAGAGCACCATTTGGTAAAATTATGATATTTGGTGTCGAATGAACCCATTTTGTTATATAGATCCCACCGTATAACTTCTGAACCACCTGATATAAATCCATATAAGCCTATATTTCTTAAAAGCACTCTTTCAAAATGATAACAAAATTAAATAGGGTGTTCCGTTTGAAAAACATCTTTGATAAGTCACACATTCACGTTTCATTTGGAAATAGTTATAATTGCTCTCAACAACTTTTATTTCAGGACATTTTTTCCTTATCCTTTCAGAACAGAAACATCATGCGATGTCACCGGAATTACGATCACTTGCCTAATTCCAAGTTAATCAGACAACAAAAAGTATTTGTCGTTCAGCGTCAATTATTAGAATACGTGTTACATTCTCCTCTCTCGAAAGAAAAACTGATATGTATTTCAAATATCTGGAAGTCATTTCGGGCGCGATCTATAAACAATATACAGTACGCACTCATTCTATATTTGATTTAGCATCTGCCTACCATTTATTCAGGTCTCAGTGTTGCCAAATAACAGGAAGCCACTCTGTGCTTGATCTCGATGTATTGGAGTTGCTCTATATACATATTGTGGATATATATATATATATATATATATATATATATATATATATATATATATATATATATATATATATATATATATATATATATATATATATATATATATATATATATATCCCGCCCATAGTTCACCTCGCGCCAATACATTGCACACGGCCATTACAGCCACGTCCACTATAAATACAGTTCCTCAACCCACAATTCCTCAGTTCTCTCGAAGGAGTAGGCAGATTGAGACCTTAGAGAGAACCAGTGACGAGATATGGGGAGTAGGCAGATTGAGACCCCGACGTCAAGTCACAAAAACCTAACGTAATTATACCTGAGGAGTAGGCAGATTGAGACCTCAGCGTAGAATTACGTTTCAACCATTTATTAGTTTTCTTATTTTCTTTCTTTTTCAGTTCTTGAAAATGGCTCCAAAATCGGAGCCGAAACGTCGAATTTCAACAAATTCTAGACGCGGTTCAACCCGAACTTTTAGTTTAGTATATATATATATAACAAGACGGAAACTATCATTAGTCATTAGTTGAAACTTAATTTGACCCGAGCCATGGAATCCAAAGTTAGTTGTTTATCTACTCATTGGTAGGAAGTCAACAATTTGTTGTTCTGTTCAACCCAAAGCTCAATCAAGTTTCTAGTGAAGTCTGAGAACGTAGCAATGAAAAGCCGACATTTTATGCTGATGTGGGTGATTGGAGAAAGCTGATATAACGCGATCTGTCTGAGTTGGTTTTCTATAAATGCTAAATTCCAAATTGTCAGTTTTATTGATGGTTAAATCTAGAAAATTTAAGTTGTTCTCAGATTCAATTTCAAGTGTGAAGTTAATTTTGGGATGGATTGAATTTATTTTCCTCAAAAGGTTTTCGGCTGTGTCTTAATTGCCTTCAATGAAGACTAGACAATTGTCTACATACCTAAACCAATGTAATATTTCAGTATTTTTATCATTGACTATGTGGTTAATTTCTAGATTATTCATGAATAAATCTGCCAGAAATTGAGATAAGCAACTACACATTGCTAAGCCCTCTGGTTGTCTGTAAAATTTTTCGTTGAAGACGAAGAAATCTTGAGAAAGGCAGAAATTCAATAAAGTTAGAACTTGTGTAACGGTGTCTTCATCGACAAGGCTATTTCTAACAATATCACCTACTAGAGGTACGGTTTCTGATTTGGGAACTGAAGTATAGAGATTTCTGACGTCAGAAGAGATCATGAGACAATTTTCATTGGGTAAATTTAAATTATTTAATTTTGATACTAAATCCAAAGTATTACTTACCGAGTATTTCGGCTTGAAATTTGTTAGTTCTATTATTAGATCGTAAATGAAAGCTGCTATTGTTGAAACTGGAGTGTGAGTGAAACTTACTACAGGTCTGATTGGAATGTTGATTTTATGTATCTTTGGAAGTCCATACAAATGTGGCATGACTGGGTTACTAGAAATCAAGTTATAAGGTGAACTGTACTTCTTAAAAAGATCATTGCTGACTTTGATGTATGTTTTTGTTTTGTTGATGAAACTATTGAAAGGATTTGAATTTATTGGTTTGAAATCGTGTTCAGATAGAAAGGTTTCTACTTCATTTATATAATCTGGTTTATTGAGAATTACTAAACAGTTTCCTTTATCAGCTTTAGAAAAGATTAAGTTGTGGTCTATAATTTTGGCTTTAACTTTCTTAAGGATTGAATTAATATGTTTTTCTGTTTCATTTAACTTTTTTGATTTGTGTTTTTTAACTCTGTAGAGAAAATTTTGAACATCATTTCTAATAACTTTTTTGATATTGTAGTCTTTCGAAAGAAGTTCCATAGCAACGTCTATTTCAATTGCAAATTCAAGTAAGTTGTTGTCTGAAAAATTATGTTCTAAGGAGTGCTTCAAACCAAGTTTCAGTAGTTCCATCTCTTCATCTTCAAATACAACATCAGAGAGGTTCTTGACTCGTTCATAAAAGTTAAAATCTGAAAATTTACTGTTTTTGTTTTTAAATTTATTTAATTTTTCTCTGATTAAATTTGAAAGTTTTTTGCTCACTCTGTCAAACTTTATTTGTTTGCTTATAGATACTTCACCCTGAACTGTATTTAATAGGTTTTGTAACTGGATGTAATCCAGATCTATTGTTATCCTGTCGTGAAGATTTTTCATTAAACAATTGATATGATTGAGTTTTGCATAATTTTTACAAATAGTTTTTTTAATTAATTTGAGTTCCATTTCCTTTTTGAAATTAGAATTGACGTTCCTAGATATAGTTATTTTAGCAAAGTTAGGTGTTAGCAAGGTTAGGTAAACTGACTTTTATATTTTTTCTCAAAAACAAACCAAGATACGAAAAAAATTCTGGACATAACAAAGTTGTAATTTCAGTTGCTCACTTTTTTTCTGTCCAAAATTTTGGTTACGGTGCCTTCCGGGACGCCATTGGACATGATACTTCTGATAAAGTTGAACCTAAATCAGCCTTTTATGACTCTTAATGACACTGCCAAATTGCAATAAGATCGGTTGAAGGATTATTAAGATATTTACAAAAAAAAAAAAAAATTCTTTTAAAAATGTTGACACCCTGAATCTTGGAAACGAAGCATTACTGGACCTATGTTTATATGAACTTTAAGTCTCACAATCATTCAAAGAATCACTCCTTCGAGTTTGGCCACGTACTTGAATAACACCCTGTATATCTGAATTGAATTCAGAATCACGACAGGTCGCTCTGATAAAAAGCACATTTCAACTGTTGTAGAACACTGAAGCTATCCAATCCTTCCTACGGAGATCTGAATCATCTCATTTCAGCTGTGATGGCAGGAGTTACGACTTGCATCCGTTTCCCTGGTCAGCTCAACGCCGATTTGAGAAAAATTAAGGTCAATATGGTACCCTTTCCCAGATTGCATTTCTTCATACCAGGATTTGCTCCTTTAACGTCAAGGTAATGTCGGTAATGTTATTATTTTGATATATTGATATGATGGCAGGAGATTGAAGATCATGATAGTATTTGTTCAGTAGCCTTCCGGATATTATCATTGATATAAGTCACTTTTAAAAATGTTTAAATCAACATTTTCACTTGAAACTTAGTTCATTATTAATTGTTCGAGGTAATAATTGGAACAAATGTCACCAACGAATTATACAGTGACCGGCAGAATGTACGCATCATATGGGAAATTCTTTTGTTAATAGATTTTGACAAATATCGATACGTGCAATCGCTTCTGCATCTGAAGAAACCCCAGAAGACGTTGTACAGTGCCGTTCGTCCTTTCGTATGTGGCGGGAAATTCCAAAAATTTAAATTTTTTATCTCAAAACACACTTATTTGATAAAATTTCGAAAAATGATATTCGGAAAAGTTGTTCAGAACGACATTTTATAGCTATGTACAAGTTTTGAGAGAAATCTGAGATAAAAAAATTAAAATTAATTTTTTGCCATAAAAAGTTTTCTGTTTGGAAATAATAGATTTCTGGAATAGAAGCTCATTAGTAATGACAACAGTGATATTTCAAATTATATTTTGTAGAGATTCACAAGCTACATCTATTGTATTCAGAGAAAATTTGAAATCTGTGAATTTGCCATGTGTTCAGCTGCTTCATAAGAGGTCACTGAAATATCTTCAGGATATTATAATCCCGTTATAGAAAATTATTAATAAAGAACCATGTTTCTACACAATTTCAATTTGAATTTTTTATTAGAACAAAAAGTTTATGTAATTTTTGACATAACAAGAACTTACATATTTTTTACTTTTTATTTGTTATTTAAAGATAATTATAAACCAAACCATTTGATATATTCTGCAAACTTTTTGATTGTCCGTTACTCGACATGTCTACCCTTACGTTCAATACAAGTAGTTTTTCGGAATTTCATTTTCCTGGACACATTTTGCAGCATTTGTGGTGTAATATTATTGATGCATTGCCGTATTACTTCTTCTAAATGGTCGATATTATGAAATGATTATAAACCTCACTTTTAAGGTACCCCATAAAAAGAAATCCAAGGGCGTCAAATCAGGGGATCTTGCAGGCCACGGATTTTCTGAATATCGTCCTATCCATTTATGAGGAAACTGTTTGTTGAGCCACGCTCTGACTTCAAGGGTACTATGTATTGACGCTCCCTCATGTTGAAAAAAAATTTCAATTCTTCTTTGAAGCGGTAATCCATGTAAGAAATCTAAAATCTCGTTATTTAAAAACTCTAAATAACTTCGTGAATTAAGGTTGATGTAAAAGTCGACTCATCAGTAAATAAAATTTTCGTATGAAAATTTCGGCATGATTCAATCATGCCTTGGAACCAGAATGAAAAATCTAAGCGCGCATTGAAATCTCTATCGAGCAAGGTGTGGATGAATTTTGGTTTGTATGCACGAAATTTATTATTCTTAAAAATTCTTCTTATGGATTTTTCTGATATACCAGTTTTTTCTTGCCTCTTCGATATTGCCATTTGTGGATTTTCTGTGACCGATAACAAAACATTAAAGGTACCTTCTTCATTAGTGACGGGTTTACTATGTGCAATTTTGTAACGATTTTCAACACTGCCTGTAGCTTTAAATTTGTTCAACATACGCAACACAGTAGATCCATGGATATTCTTATTTGGATGTCTAGCATTGAATATATCTGCTGCTTCTCTGGAACTATGAATATACTCGCCACATATTAAGACGAGCTCAATTTTTTTTTGCAAACTTAGCTTTTCTTGAGGCATCTCTAATTTTTGGTAATGCACAACAAAATTACAAAATAACTTTTACAATGGAAGAAACTATACAAGAAAGATACTTCTGAATCGTTTGACAACTCTCAATGACATATTAGCATTCATTATTAGTTTCATGGTCGCTTCGATCATGAAAAAATCTGTCGATGCAGGTATCAACAATGACAATATTGTAGGTATGCCTGATTCCAACAATTTGCCAAATAGCATTAACTTTTTGTTCTAATAAAAAATTGAAATTGAAATTGTGTAGAAACATGGTTCTTTATTAATAATTTTCTATAACGGGATTATAATGTCCTGAAGATATTTCATTGACTTTTTATGAAGCAGCTGAACACATGGCAAATTCACAGATTTCAAATTTTCTCTGAATACAATAGATATAGCTTGTGAATCTCTACAAAATATCATTCTGTTGTCATTGTTTCTATTCCAGAAATCTATTATTTCCAAACTGAAAATTTTTTATTGCAAAAAATTTATTTTTATTTTTTTATCTCAGATTTCTCTCAAAACTTGTACAGAGCTATAAAATGTCGTTCTGAACAACTTTTCCGAATAATCTTTTTCGATATTTTTTCTAATAAGTGTGTTTTGAGACAAAAATTTTAAATTTTTGGAATTTCCCGCCACATTCGAAAAGACGAACGGCACTGTATAACGTCTTCTGGAGTTTCTTTAGATGCAGAAGCGATTGCACGTATCGATATTTGTCAAAATCTATTAACAAAAGAATTTCCCATATGATGCGTACTTTCTGCCGGTCACTGTATGAAGTGATATATTATACCAACATATACAATTTGTATTCTTCATTAAAATTGCTGCATCGTGAAGAACTTTCATTTAAATTATCAAAATTTCAAATTTTCAACGGTGTACTGACATTCGAGCCTCATCATTGAATTCTCGTAAATCATAAGATATACAGGGTCGGTTGAATCATGGTAAAGTTGCACATTTTGCTGCCGAACAAAATGCTCTTGAAATTTGGAAACCTTTTTAATTTTTTTTCATCAATAGTTACTTTTTCTTCCTCATAAGATTGAGTTTACAGTAGATAGACAAATGCCGTTCTGGCTCACTTTTACACCAGATTTGTCACTAGATTTTTTTTGGTTTAAGTTGGTACTTAAGTTGGCAAACCTTTCACACCAGATTTGTCACTAGATTTAGTAACGTCATAGGGCGTGGTCATCCGGAATCCAAGATGGCCGCCTTCATGTTTATGTCATGGGGCGTGGTCATCCCAGCACTGGCCAATCACGTAGCCACGTCAAACCTTGTCATATGGCGTAGTCATCCCAGCCTCCCCACTGGCTAATCACGTGGCTACGTCAAAGCTTGCCATAGGGCGTGGTCATGCCAGCACTGGCCAGTCACGTCCACGTGCAGTATCGCTGAGTCATCGATCGTATGTTTATAATAACTTATCTTTATAACCCAGACTTCTGGTATTTATGTTATCTGCCAGCTCGTGACCTCGTTAAAGCCACGAGCATTTTTGCTGAGTCATCAATAGTATGTTTATATTAACTCGTCTTAATTACCCAGACATCTGGTGTTTATGTTATCTGCCAGCTCGTAGGTCGTTAAATTTAAATTAAAGAAAAAATATTTGTTTTAGCAGAAAATTGAACACGGGACGTTCGCGTGGTAACAAAACACCCTAACCATTAGACCATCAGAGCTTATGAAAATATATGAAAGGTTGTATGCAAGCACCGGCAATTGGGTCCTGGACGATCGGTACGTGTCAGTTGAATAAACAAAGCGTTTCGCCGCCGGCTCAATTACCCAAAGCTTTTATGTTATCTAGCAAGAGGAACACGTGCAGCATTGCTGACTTGCAAAAATTTCTATCTAGACTTGTCTGTGAGAAGTGAGGTCACATCTCGATCAGTGTGATGTTGGCGGGGATCATGTGATCTGCGGGGAGAGGAGTGGGGAGGTCAAGGGGAAGCCGGCGTAGCTTCGATCGGACGAGCCCAGCATCATTCACTGTCTAAAGGCTGAAACACAACGGAAGTTTTATGTTTTTAGTTTTGATTTTCAGAACTTTGGATATTTTTTAACGCGAATCTATCATTGCCATTATTATTCTGATCACGCCTCGTAAATAATCTTGTTGATAAAATTCAAGCTACATTTTTCAATTCTGTTTTGCATCTTGTTTTATTTGTAAAATTGATATTCAAAATCCCAAATCTTAAAACTTATTACATAAAACTTCCATTGTGTCTACGGCTTAACTCTACTCGAGATTGCTCTAGCTCAAAATACATTGCGTCTAGTGTGGATAATATCTTAGTGAAAAAAACAAGTGAGTACACAATTACTTATTGCATGATATTTTGGTGAAGTGTTTGAACGTTTAATAAAAGTATGGGTAGGAGTCAAACGTACAGTGTTTCCGGCGTCAAATTTAAATCGGAGTCAGATAAAGCGTGAGTTACTGTATATTAGAAGTGAAATATTATGATTTTGTGAAATTACGTTTGTTTTGCGATTCTGGTAATTCATGATACCGGGTGTCGCCTTCACATGTGTTCAGCAGTCATTTTTGTGCCAAAGTGAATAAAAAAAAACGTCACGTGTATTGAAAACACATATTTTCGACTTCTTCCACAAAAAGTATTTCAACTCAACTTTTTTCACAAAAATTTTCTCAACTCAACTTTTTTCACAAAAATTTTCTCAACTCAACTATTTTCACAAAAATTTTCTCAACTCAACTTTTCTCACAAAATTTTTTTCAACTCAACTTTTTTCACAAAATTCTTCTCAGCTCAACTTTTTTCACAAAATTTTCTCAACTCCTCTTTTTTTACAAAACATTTTTCACAAATTTTTTCAGTTTTTTTTTTCAACTTTTTTCACCAATTTCTTTATTAAATTTTTTTTCACAATTTTTTTTCCACTTTTTTCACAGATGTTTTTCCTCAAATTTTTTCAGATTTGTTTTTTCCACTTTTTTCTCACATTTTTTAAAATTATTTTCACAAAAATTTTCCAATCTTAACTTTTTTCACAATTTGAAACATGTGTACGTTTTCACAGATGGCCACTCTGAACGAATTTGACAAGATTGCTTCGACCAGCAGGAAGGAGCTGAAAAAATTGCAGGAACTCCAGCAGGACGAGCCAAAGCTGATCGTCGACGCCACTGCGAAAACAACAAGATTTGTCGAGGCTATCCTGATAGAGTTGGAAGAGTGCAAGGTGTTCTTGCCCAATCGTGCGACAGCTGCTCTGAAGCCAATATTGGCCAACCTCACCGAGTCTCAGCATCAACTGATCTACCGAGGGCAGCATAACTCCAGCGGTCAACGTCATCCCCAGCAGCTTTTCGACATTGTGACGGATTGAACCTCTGGCAGCTAGTCATCCTCGTTCAGTAGAAAAAGTGTAAGATATTTTCGCTGCAATTCATTCTGTATTCTTGTTTGTGTGTGATTGTATCTGTTTCACTGATAATGTCTAATTCGGATGGCGCTGATATGATTGCTAATCTGCGCAACGTCTTGAAAATTCTTGAAAAGGGTTGTTCCACCAGCGAGCGTGCTCATTGGCTGAGGCAATGTCAAATTACTACGCGCCTGTTCAACAGCGCGATTTCGTTAGATGACCAGCCAATGGGTACATTACGCACGCTGCAAACTTTGTCTGGGCATTTGAAAATTTTCTTCACTTCTTTGCACAGGGATAATCATCAATTTGATACATAAAGATATTGGGCAGTTTTTTGGGGATGCATTTACGATGTTCAAAAGTAGAATTCAAAATTTATAAAAAACATCATTCAATTAAAGTCAATGCGACATTTTATAGGGAATTTGACAAAAATATTATTAATCAGGAAGAACAAATAATCGAACATAAATATTTCAGTCTTTCATCGAACTGCCAAAGTCCGCTAATAAAAAAAGCTTGTATTAATGTTAAAAATCATGATGATGCGTGTTTCGCTTGGGCAATCATATCAGCTTTGTATCATACTCAAATGAATAGCGGTAGAACATCGTTATATCCGCGTTACACAACTACACTGAACATGGACAGAATCGACTTTCCAACGAAACCCGCACAAATTACCAAATTCGAGAAATTGAATAGTATTTCTGTGAATGTATACACATTGGAATTGATCCAGCCTAAACCGGATAAGGAGGCATTTTTCGTGACGGTCCCAAGTCGACTCATGAAACAAAAACTTCAACGTCACGTCAATCTTCTCCTCATTCAAAATGAATACCATACAAAATTGAATGATTACGAAGCAGCGCCGGAGATGCAATAATATCATTATTGTTGGATGAAAGATCTTTTCCGGCTGGTCAGGGCACAACTCAGTAAACATGAACATAAAGCATTCATTTGCGACCGTTGTTCAAACTATTTTGCGAATGAAGAGAAACTCGACAGTCATACTTTTAATTGTCAAAAATTAAAATTTAAATATGAGCAACATTTTATTTCCATCATATAATCATGTAGAATTTCGAGACTTTGTACAAAAAGAACGGGTGCCATTTGTGATTTACGAGGATTTTGAATTGATATTGGATCCGTTCACAGACGAAGAATGCGCCTCACATACGGCAATGTATCAAAAACATATTCCTTTTAGCGCAGGATTTTATTTCAAATGTGCATCTGATGACACTTTGTCATTTTACGACAGTCATCGGGGGCTCAACTCGATGGATTGGTTTGCGAAGAGAATGGGGGCCATTGCCAAAGTTGTGGAAGCCAAAACTTTGGACATTGTCCCCATGATCGTCTCACCTCCAGATAGAGCGACAGCGACATGTTTCCACATTTGCGAAAAACCATTCGCAAATGATGCCAAAGTTTTCCATGGCCATAATCACTACACGGGGGCGTTCCGTAGATATGCGCTTGCGCATTGCAATTCAAACTACAAAAAGTCTTTTGTTGTACCCATCGTTTTCCATAATTTATCCGGATACGACAGCCACTTCATCATTCGAGATATAGCACAAAGGGGTCGAGTCAGTGTCTTGCCCATAAATAAGGAAAAGTATATATCTTTCACCCCGTATGACGAAGACATTGACATTCGATTTCGATTCATCGACTCTTTTCGCTTCATGGGCATGAGTTTGGACAATCTGGTGCAAACACTGACCATTCATAATTTAAAAATTTCAATGTGCGAATTTGCCCATTTGGATTCCGACCGGAACGAGTTGCTCATTCGAAAAGGGATATTCCCATACGATTTCATAGATTCGATGGAGAAATTGGAATGCCCAAGTTTACCGGCGCGCGATCAGTTCTACAACAAGTTGAACGATTGTGATGTCACCGATGCTGAATACGAGCATGCGCAGAACGTGTGGCGATCGTTAAACTTGACAACACTGGGTGAGTACTCCGATCTGTACATGAAAACCAACATATTACTCTTGGCTAATAATATCAGTCACGACACGTATGGGTTGGAATCTGCGTGGTACTACACCATGCCAGGGTACACGTGGTCGTGCATGTTGAAGTACACCCGGTGTAAATTGCAGATACTGAAAGACGTCGACATGCTTCTCTCTGCTGAGCGAGGAATTTGTGGCTGCGTCAGTCAGTGCTGCAACAGATTTTCCTGGGAGAAAATTATGACGCCTCCAAACCGTCAACTTATTTGCTATATCTACATGTGAATAATCTGACGATGAATCTGTGAATAATCTAACGATGGCTTCAAACAGCTCGAAAATTTAAACGATTTCGATGCACTCGAAGTGTCGGACACCTCGCCTATCGGCTCTATTCTCGAAGTCGATTTGGAGTACCCCAAACATCTGCATGATATGCACAAGGATTTTCCATTGTGCGCCGAACACCGTACACCGCCAGGCTCGAAATTACCAAAATTTATGACCACCCAGCACAACAGAGAACATTACGTTGTACATTACCGGTTGTTGAAACAAGCACTGACACACAGACTGACGAACATTCATAAAATACTACAATTCGATCAATCAGCCTGGCTTCGGCCCTACATTGAATTGAACACAGAATTACGCGCCCAAGCTAAAACAACTTTTGGTAAGAACAACTACAAGTTCGCCAAAAATTCAGTATTCGGGAAAACATCCGGAAACACCGTGTAGTGAAATTGGTCTCGAAATGGGATGGGCGATATGGCGCAAGAAATTTCAATTTCAAGTCCTAATTTTCGATATCTCACCATTTTCGATGAGACCCTCGTCGCTATCGAGATGGTAAAGACAGATCTGCTATTCAATAAGCCTCTGTATATCGGAATGTCGATTCTTGATATTTCCAAGATGTGCGTGTACGATTTCCATCACGCTTCATGACGGAAAAGTACATGAACGATCAGTGCTAGTTGATGTACACTGGTACAGACTCGCTTATTTATGAAATTAAATGTGATGACATCGACACGAGTGATTACCCAAGCAACAACCTGTATGGCATTTCCCTCAAAAATTAAAAAGTGCCCGGTTTGATGAAAGACAAAGCCAACGGTAAGATCATGACGGATTTCGTAGGGTTGCGTTCAAAGCTGTACACCTATAAGATTCAGGGTGGAAAAACTGAAAAAATCTAAAGGGGTGAAATACAGCGTTGTAGAAAACCGCATCACTTTCGAGGACTATGTCGAATGTCTGAAGAATGATGCGGAAAAAATCGCATCGCAACGCTGTATTCGGTCCTACGCGCACAGTATTTTCAGTGTTGAACAGACAAAGATTACACTGAGCCCGCATGACGATAAACGCCGCCTAATTCAAGGTTCTCATGATACTCTGCTATGGTGGTATTTCCTTTATGACTGATGAGTGAAACAGGTACAAAAACACTCACACACACGATTCCAGAAAAAAAAATAACAAAAATATCTTATACTCATTTTTCCTCTCAATTATTATCAATGCTTTGTATATGTATATACTCGATATAATATAATATAATATATATATATATATATATCGGAGTTTCTTTCTTCCACTTTTCCAGAGGAAGTTTAATCTTCCTCTTGAAGATGGTCACTTGGTGATCGAAACACGTGTCGAGGTGTTGAAAATAGTAGTTTGGTGTTGGGATAAAACTCCAGTATATTCATTACTACACCAAAGGTTCCAAACAGTACAGTGCAAAGTTCAACTTTCTTCACGAAATAACGAATAATTTGAGAGAGTCTGAGATTGGTACTCTGCATACTGCGCATCTGTCAAACCTGTTGGCACATTGCGCACAGCACACCAAGTGTTTACATGGTGAAAACACTACGCAGAGTTTGTTCACGAAAAAAATTCTAAAAGTCCTGTTCTTTGATTAAGCGTCAGTAGGTATCACTGAAGTGTCATTTATCACAATTTGTTCTAGATGGTTCGACGTAGATGTTATCTGTCAGCCTTTGTTCTGGAGGAATGTCAGGCGATGGTTCAATTCCATCTGTCACAAAGGCACATGTCGGGCTCCATTCACGATGGTCTGCCATTGGATTTTCATTCGACTGCCATCGGAAGCCTTCGACACCATACACACCACACAAGACAACGTCATCTGCACCGGTGTACGTGAAACCAGCTTTGGCCAACACACTTGGCGAAAATGACGAAGTCCAGCCTCGAAATGTTTCGAGTCTCGCTTCGTACGGCTGCATCTCTCATACTGAAATGAAAATGCCAACCATTTTCAATATATTCACATTTATTTCGAATTAAAATTGTACATTACTTTTTCCTTCAAATAAAATAAACATTCCAAGAAACATATGTCTTTTGTCATTGTTCACAAACGAACAGCCTCGTCAAATGACAAGTTGTTTCTCTTTGCACTGCTCAGTACATCATGATAGAATTCTCCAAATTCCATTTCCGTGAGATACTCGATCCTGCGTGTAATCAACGTCGAGTCAATATGAAGGAGCTCTTGAACATCGAGGTCGGTCAGGTAGAAAGATGAAGTATCCTTGGAGATGCGCACTTTCGTACTCCCTTCATACTGCGCCAACTCATTGCTCAAGACATCGTCCCAGTCTAGTGATTCGGATAGTGTTTTCGACATGAATTCGATCATTGGCTGCGATGAAGGTGTCCCATTCGTACATGCTGAACGGTAGACTTATGGTAATGGTGTCTGCCTTGCATACGAGTCTCACTGCCACCACATAACTTCGAGCCGGACTTATGCCACATTGAAGAGCGAATATGGAAGTGTTTCTAAACTCGTACGTGATATTGAACACGAAGAAATGTTCCACTTTTATGGCTTCTCTATACCTTTCATACACTCGATTGAAATTGTATTCTTGATCAGACCACGCCGATAAAAACGACTCCGATGACTCATAATCGGACGTTGAATCGTCAGACATGATGTGTGCTGTGTGATAGAGTACAGACTGCGAGAGCACGTCACCGCACATGTTTCGACTTGAAACCCCCCCTCCACTTCCTTTCGAAACTGTGTCATTTCACAAATGATTTGATACGTCAATCCAACTGTTGTGTGTACTAGAGGGAGAACAGCAACGGAACAATAACTACAAAAAATGAAAGAGGATAAAATAGATGTCGCACTGATACAGGAAATAAACAAAGATACCAAAACAACGAAAACACACACGCTATATAGGCATAACAAAGACTCAAAGACCGGCATACTAATCAGCAAAAAGATATAAAGCGTAACCCAGATGGGAAACATGACAAACGGAAATACTACAACGATACAGATAGGGGAAGGAAATAGTACCATCACTATAATGCCGTCCTAAGCAAAAGTACCGTATCTGCGATATAAGATTATTTAGGTTTGAAAACCTATAAATTTTGCTTTTTACCAAACAAAGATAAAGTATACTTGGTTTAAACAGCCAAAGTTAACAAATTATATTGCCGTTTATACGAAAGTTCAAGAATTTTCTATGTAAGGAGGTCGGATCTACAGAATTTTAAGCAAAATGGCAGATAGCAGATACGGTACTTTCACTTAGGACTGCAGTACAATAAACAACTATAACGAGCCAGGGGGTACAATAAATCACAGATTCAGACAAATAGAAAGAGAAATAAACAATAACAAAGGAAAAACCATAATAACAGGAGACATAAATGCAAATAACGCAGTATGGAGTGGTCAGGAAACGGACACTAGATGAGAGGATCTAATGGAATGGGCCATAACACAAGGATACTACATAGAGAATCACAGAAATGGCATAGCAACATACAATTGTAACAGAGGTAAGAGCTGGATGGACATAACAATGACCAAAGACATTGACATCACAAGCTGGGAAACCCTCAGCAATCACAAATATATTACATACAGGACAGAGCTAAACACACTTAGGAGGGAAACAAACAAACATAAAAGGTACTGGCAACAGGATAGACAAAACCATAAAAAAAGAATAAGATACGAGATACTCAGAAGAACATATGAAAACACAATCAAACAGATCAAAAAGACCTCGATAAGGAGTTTCATCAACGAGCAAAGCCAAGAAGACCCATGGGGCATCGCATACAAAATCCTACGGAAAAAGAACGAAACGAATCACACACTCAGCAACATCCAAAGAACAGATGGCACATGAAAGACAACAAACCAAGAAATACATAAAGAAACGATCCAAACATACTTCCCTAAAGAGGAACAGAACATCGCCATACATATCGTCATAAGAATGCTTAACACACAAGTAGACACGGAGGACGACTTGGAATTCCACATAGATGAGCTTACAGATATAGCAAACAACATGAAGAAAAACAAAGGGGCAAACAAAATCCCCAACGAAGCAGCAACATTCGTCATCCATTCACAAGGAGAACATCTATTAAATATCTTCAACCAAGCCCTAAGAGGAGGGAAATTTGAAGAGAAATTTCCAGAAATATTGAAGAGAGCAAACATTATCTGGATTCCGAAGAAGGATAAGGGACAGAGGCCAATATCACTGCTCCCCACATTAGGAAAGCTCTTGGATAAGCAACTGACCAGACGCATCACCTACCACCTGGAAACCAGAAACCAGACCGACAAAAGACAGTATGGATTCAGAAAGGGACACAATACCATAGATGCCATTGCAAATATCACAGCAAACATAAACCAATTCAAAAATAGTAAACTACGTACTCAAGTTGTCACCCTCGACATTGAAAACGCTTTTAACTCCGCATGGATCCCCGGCATAGAAAAGATGCTCCACTTGAAAAGGGTCCCGACAAATCTAAGTAAAATAAGCGCTGATTTTCTAAAAGGAAGACTCATAAAAAGCGGAGATATCGAGGAACACATAGAGAGAGGCTGCCCACAAGGATCCAGTCTGGGTCTCATACTCTGGACAGCGGTCATGGAAGACTGGTTCCAGGCGGTGGACAACGAAGTAGGTAGATATGATATGGTCGGGATGCAAGCATTCGCGGACGATCAAGTAGCGGTCATAGCAGGCATGACCAACAGGCAAATTGAGAACAGATGGAATAAAGTTTGGAAGGCTTGCAAAAAGTGGACAGTAAAAAATAAGCAAACGTACAACGAGGCAGAGACAGAGAGCATGCCACCACCCTCAATCAACATGGACAGGCACACCCCAATAAACACAAAAAGCCACAGATACCTAAGGATCATAGTGGATAGAAGTATGCTCTAGATCGACCACGTTAAATCAATAAGAAGTCGCACGCAAGATATGGCAAATAGGCTTTTTATAGTGACAGGACCGGAATGGAGAGCTAGTAGGGACATCTTGAAGATCGTATACGACCGCTAGTACTGTATGAAGCTGAAGTATGGGGACAGAGAGCAGATGACTAGGATCGGAAAACATATCAGAGCAGCAGCAAGGCCATACCTACTGGCAATTACGAAAGCCTACCGCACGGCACCCACGGACGCCCTGCAGGTACTGGCTGGCACGACGCCCCTCCAAGTAGATGCCCTACTAGAATTCAGACACCGGAATATGCACAAAAATTACATCATCGCAAAAAGGAACAAACAACAAGAAAATCCACACCCAGCGAAAGTGCACAGGCCTATACCGGAGACAAAGCCTATAACCAGCATATTCACGGACGTCACAAAAACGGAAGGTCAATCCAGAGCGTTCGGGATCACTAAGACCAGAGATCAACAGAACTGGATAGACATAGGTAGAAGAATACCAAATGAACCAGACATACACGAGACAGAGCTCATAGCGATGAGGACAGCGATAGAATGGGTACAAGAGCAGGATGGTGATACAAAAATCCACACGGACTCAAAGAACGTCGTAACACTCTTAGCAAACAGAACATCCAACAACAAAAATATACGGGCCATACACAACTTAATACAGGTAAGACTGGACGCAAACCAAAAAATCGAGATAGTGTATGCAGACAGGCAGCAGGGGGGAGAAAAGGGAAAAGAAGAACGCCAAAAGACATACTAGAGATGAAATAATCTAAGAGAAACAAACCTAAGAGTAGAAAACACCTGAAAGAGTGGAAGTCAGCACAGGAAATGATAGAGTGACAAAAGAGATGGGACAGCTCGGATAAAGGATAAAGGAAAACACACAACATATTCCCGACAATCCACCGAAGTAGGATTAACTTGAGCTGGAAGACCACACAGCTAGTCACTGGATATGGGAATGTACAGGCATACTACCAAAGGTTCCACCTGAGACCAACTAATGGGTGCTGCTTATGTGGTCACCACACAGAGGACCAAGAATATTTAATTAACACAAGTACACTGCCAGAACGTGCACGGGCCAGGGACGAGCTACGATGGTTTGCTGCAGGCCCTTGATTTGACATATCCGCCTCAGATAACAATCAACCACAAGAACGCGGACATAATCGAGGCAATGAACAAGTGGAGCAAGGAAATAATTTTCGATGACGATCAATAGAAATCAGAATAGAACAGAGTTTAGGAGCACAACTCGATATCAACGAAAGGCTAATTTTTGGCCGCCGAGGGTATTCGAAAGATAGAGAAATAGCTACATGGCCTCATGCCCAAAGGTGGGCAAGCCCTTCGAAGTGGTAACACCTAGGAAAACACGTGAATCTATGTTGTGTGTACTGTCAAAACCGAGCCATTTCACTAGTACTTTACTGCCCTTACGCCTAATTACTTTTTCCACTAGATAAACATCGGGAGATTTTGTTTTTTGCAACTCTTGCTCGTAAGGCACCGCTGATTGGTCGCCCCTCTAAGTCTTTCAGTAGATACGTCACGGGGTGCGTGGGGGTTTTAACTTTGATGATTTTGAATAATTCTGTTGTCTAATTGGGTGTATAACCTTTTTCGAAAACGTGTTTGGCTTTGCTGATTCGCACCATTTCTTCAATTTTGAATTTTTTACGTCCAGCGCGCATGGTATAATTATACGTCGACTCATATACTTGTTTTTTGTTCTGCTTGGTGACGTCACACAGTTTCATGCCAATCGTTCGATGTTTGCTCCGATTGTAGTTTTCGGCTATCTTCGGTAAAATATCCAGCCACTTGTAGGTGCCATTCAAACTGAAATATGTGAAGAGTTTCTCCTTCAACGTTCGAATGACTCGTTCGGCGATGGCGGCCTTCATCTTCGTGTAGGTGCTGTAGTGGTTGATGTTGTACTTCTTCAGGAGAGCTTGGAACGTTGCATTGTAGAACTCAGTTCCGAGATCTGATTGCAGGAGCACATCCAAGGCTGTTATGGAGTCTATGACAGTCACCTGCAGAATTTTCTTGTATGCGTCCAAGTCGGGTTATTCGTAATGTGGTAGTTTGTAGAAAATCAAATTGTATAGACCTAGGGTGCCCTTGTAAGTATCATCACTGTCAACGCGGATGTCACCCGTCTCTTTGTCGAAATCAGTCACCTTCGTGTCCGAGCAGCCATTGCGCTCTGTGTTTATCATATATCGGACCATAATTACGATCTATATTCCTAGCTCTTCGTCGGTGGTCTTCCACAAATTTTTGCGATACTCCAGGATACACTTCAAGATAGCTATCGTCACTGTCATCACTAACGAAGTCATCTGTATGGAAGCTTTCATCGTCATCATCTTCTTCGAGTTACGGATACTCTGGCGGTGGTTCCTTTTTCTCTTTCTTCTTCACTTTTCTCAGTGGATTGGTAGTGGAAGGTGTAGCCACCGACACAGTTGTCAGACGTTTCAGTGGCACCGTAATGGGTTAGAACAGTTTCTGCAAAGCTTTGTCATGCTCGGACTTGCCCAATTTCAGACTCAGATACTTTTTTCGAACGATTTTGGCCAGCTCATTGACTTTGCGTTTTCGTTCAGCGATCGCAATTTCTTCATCTATACGTGATATCGGCGCCATTGCTGAGGTGGGAATGACATGCTGCGCATGCGTCACATACGTATATACCCAAACCCATGGGGTAGCGACCATTGGATATATCGAAATCCTTGACTATGACCATAGAGCCAAATTTTTCCTTCCAACAGGTGGCACACATGCGTCGAAATTTCTCAAATGTGTAATCCGGGGAGACGTGCTCATTGAAAGCGTGTTTCAAATTCACATCGTCTTGCCAAAATAGCACGATAATGTTGCAATTGTCTCTGATCACCTGTTTGTGTATTTAGGAATAGGTTTGACACAGGTAGGCGACATCGATGGACTTGTGATCGATGGCATAGTACTCTCTGATTTAATGCTGATTGTCACACGCCACATCGTCGAATATAAAAATTGAGTTTTCTTCCGCCTTGGACGGCTCGATTATCTCGTCATTGCCCCTATAGGGGAAGTATCCCAAACCCTTGTCTTGTTCAAGTACATCTTGCAACAACTGATATTTAGGTTGATACAGCAACTTTGAATAAACGTAAACATTCTCGAAGCGAGCTCCGTTTGGGCTGATTAGCAAAGTGAGTACAGCGTCAGTCTTGCCACATCCGCTCGGCCACAAAATATCGCTCGAAATGAATTCGGAAGCAGGACTCCGTGTTTGTGCACACTGCCACAATCAACACCGCTGCCGCTTATCAAATCCAAATTGATGATTTCCAGAGCCGGTTGAATAACTTTCATTATGTGGACACTCGCACATCTGACGTTCGAATGATTGTGGAGTGGAGTACACACAGCTATATAGGTCTGAGTGTAACGATATTCGCGTCATTGTCATGTTGACTCTCGAACACGAAGGTCGTGGAGTAGTGATCTCTCTGATTAATCATCTGCCATTTGAGATTCATCTGTCTGGATACCAGTATTGTGGACCTGGTACCAAATTGAAGAAGAGGTTGGCACGTGGAGAACCTGGTGTGAACTCTTTGGATACGGCTTGTAAGTCCCACGATATCGCATATTCGCAAAGTACCTCTCTGAAGAATAGACACAAAGTCGATTGGGAGCTGGAGAATCGAGCGTGGGAACGAGTCAAATCAAAAGACTCCAAATTCGGTGAGAAAGCTGCTGGTTGGCTAGTTACCACAACCATGAAAGCAAAACGTAACATGGGTATGGGCTTGAAAGCCGGTGCTGCTACAAATCCAAAGTCGTTTCGCAGAGATGTGGTCAAGAAGGTGGCCAAGAAGCTGAAGAAGATACTGACGCCATCCACACTGAAAAATATGGGGTTGAAGGCTCTGCAGAAATCATCGTTGGTAGCAATGAGTGCTGCTCGTGCTCAAGTGAAAAAAATTGGGTGGTCGCAAATACATCAAAGTTCCCAGAATAATACCATTCGACGCAAAGAGTGGGGGTCTGCTGCCTCTGCTTCCGATATTCGCTGCTCTAGGAGCCCTTGGCTCATTGACTGGTGGTGCCAGGACCATCATCCAAAAATGCCACATTTCATTGGAGTTTTCATGCGAGATGAACTACCTCATTCTACACCCAAGTACAAAGAGAGCGCCATCATCATTTCAGACTCGAAATTGAATCGTGGAATGCATTGGGTAGCTTACATAAATAGTGGACATATGGTGACATACTTTGACAATTTTGGCAACTTGAAGCCATCCATAGAGCTGGTGCGATACTTTGGCAGCACCGTCATGAAAATCTACTATAACAATGATCGCTACCAGACATTCGACCAAGTTAATTGCGGTCAGTTTTGTTTAAAGTTTCTCCACGACAATATACATAATGCGGAAATTGACCTCTAATGAAAAGTGCAATACTGTTCACTATATGGTGGTGTGGTCGTTTGCATACAACACTTCGCGTAAATCATGCTGGATGGCGATGGCCATGGATCGCATTCGTTTCACCAGACGAATTGCGCAACTATCCCACATCATGTCCCCAATTCTGAAATCTGAGCATAGGGCGCGTATATGAATCTCTTTAAATAAGGGTACATAACCTCCAAAGGTTAACACCAAAGGTTAAGGTTAAAGGTTAACAACCTCCACTTGTACGCTCTCGGCAGACTTAGCTCCACCAATTCAATTGGATGCGGATAGTGGCTACGGGCTGGCCTTGCTTGGATTTCATTCGTATAACAGTATACCGAACATATCGAGTGGTCGATTCTATTATTTCTCAAACGAACCGCCATCTATTGGGATCATCAACATAACCACTGGTTGTTACGAGAGCACCGACATTGCCGAGTTCATCAACGAGCACATTGATAAGCTGAGAGAGTTGAAGAACAAAAGAGAGGCGGTGAACAAGGAAGCTGACAATAAGGCATCAGTGTTCTCTCTCAAACCCAATACAAATACGCTACAGTGTGAGATTTACATCAAGTTCCATAGCATAGACTTTCGTCCGCAAGATTCCATCGGGCATCGGGCAAGAATTCTCGAAGCTGGACTAGTTCACCTGTCTGACCTGCCTGTAAACATTGTCAAAGTGCGAACAGTTCATATTGACAGTAACATAACATCGGGTGCGTTCTTCAACAATCGGCCATCCCATACGATATACGAGTTTGCAGTTCGAGAAGACCCCGGCTTTGCCATCGACGAAACACCCTCGAATTTGATTGACTTGCCTGTGAACAAGACGGAAATACACAACATAACTTTGAATAGTCTTGATCAAGGTTTCAGCAGTGTCAACTTTCGTGGAGAAACTATCATCATAAGGCTGGTATTACGTAAGCTGTCAACTGGGGTTGGTATTTGATTTCAAACAACAACATAAGAGTGTAGAGGGCACAGGCATCAGTTCAGTCGCGCGGACGCAATCGAAGAGAACAGACGCACACACTCTGTCTCAAGACAAGTGTTCGATGCGTACAATCATCCAAAGTTCGACGAATCCATCCAGAGCGTGGATACTCGAACGCACCACCCGTAAATCAAGTCCTTTCAACAGATTGACATTGTCGAAATTGTCATTCAGCAGAGTGACACATAGATACTGATGAACGATGCCATGATCTGCATAGAGGGCACTCTCACAAAAACCGCAGGAGATGGTAATGTTAAACTCGTTACTAATGCCGGCACATACTTCTTCGAATCCATGTACTATGAAATCAACGGCAACGAGGTGGACTTTGTTCACTCGCCGGGTATAGTGAGCACCCTCCGAGGCTACACATGTTATGCAGACTCCGATACTCGACACTTGGCCACAGCTGGATGGACATATCCCGTCGGAGCTATTCGCAATGCCAACGACCACTCGATTTCCTTGTGGATTCCGCTTAAGCGTCTGTTTGGCATATTTCATGACTACAGATATGCCACTATCGGAAAGCAGTGCATTCGTCTGGTGAGGAGCAAAAACGACAATAACTGCATGGTGATTGAGGAAATTTCCAATCCTCAAGTAGCGACCACGGCCACCCTGAAGATCAACAGCATTGTGCTGAGAGTCAAACACATCGTACCCAACGATGACATTCGGTTGCAGTTGCTGCAGTCCATCAAAACTGACACTTCTGTTATTATATCATACCGCAAGTGGGACATACAAGAACTACCCACGCTCACGCAAGGTTCCACCAAAGAGATCTGGTCTCTGAAGACATGCACGGCCGTGGAAAGTCCCACATTCGTCATTATCGCCTTCCAAACAGACCGAATGGATAATGTGGCCCAAGATGCTACCTACTTTGACCATATCGACATCAGAGACATACGCTCGACCTTGAACAGTGACAATTACCCGCACGAACGCATACGCTTGGAATTCAACAGAACCAACTTTGTGGAAGCTCACCACGCCTATACGGAATTCTACCCAAGCTTTACAAAATGCACGAAGAAGCGTCCTCTATTGGACTACGAGTCGTACAGGGATGACGCCGCCGTTTTTGTAATAGACTATTCTCAAAGACCGGAATTTTTGAAATCCAGTACAGTCGATGTCAAACTTGACATTGAAGCCAGAGTTGGATTCTACATCGTCTGCCTTGAGGAGTGGAGGGGAGGGTGCAGAATATCAGTCTAGCAGTGGTCCGATGCTCAATCAGTTGAAAGATAGACGCAAACGATGAAACTTGTAGCATGTGACATTCAAGGCTTCTCTGTGAGTGGCGAGTTTCAACCAAAAGAAATTGCCATCACCGACGGGCAGTGCACCAATCATTACGTGATCAAACCATATAGGCCGTTCAACGAGCTGACATCTGCAGACAAGTAGCAAGTGAGATACGTTGAGAGAAATATTCACGGCATTCCATACTCTGCTGGCTGTGTGGATTTAGCCGAGTCCATCGCAGATGCTGATCTGGTGTATGTGAAGGGGTACCAGAAATACGACTTCTTGATGAGGTATGTGGAGGATCATTTGACCCCATCATCAAAGCCGCACATTGTTGATATTGCTGTTTCTGCCAACGCTCCAACGCCGCCAGTTTTTGAAAAAGAGTCTCCGCTCTGCCTGAACCATACCGCCGATGCTGCTAGAGGTGAAATCCATTGTGCTCTAAGACATTGCCTTGCTGTGTGGTCCTGGGTGTCAAAGCAGTTAATATGGTGAATTTTGAAGAAGCCATAAAGTACCACCTGGAACAATTGCGATTACTGATATCGCAAGTGGCAAATTACGAGCAAAAGCTGCCCATGTTCAAATCTTTCCAGAATGTGCACATCGTCGATGGTAAATGGTCTGCAACATTCACTGATCCGAAACGCTTCAGCACCAGCATTTTCTCCAAGCCGCCAAGAAGAATTGCGCTCAAATAAATTTGTATTTTTTTTTAATCCGTTATGAATTACCCAGACAGGCCCTGTCTCCAGAGACCCGACACTTCCGGAGGGCGTGCTGGTATATCATTAACCCCAGTAAACACTCCCCACGTCCGTGGGGTGAGTGATTACTGGGTCCGAGAGTCATGTGCCCTAAGAAGACGGCCTTTTGCATTCTTCCGGACAAGTTTTCTGCCGCATCATAGCAAGCCGGTATGATTTTCAAGTTTGAGAGCAGTGTGTCCATCATTCCACCAAGGACCCCTATTATCAGAACCACCATCTTGACAGAATGGTTTGGATAAAGCCTGCGGAGTTCAAAGAGAAGATCTCGATATTTAGTCCGTTTTGCCTCCTCTTTTTGGACGATTTTCGTTTCGCCAGGAGCTGAAAACTCAATGACGAAAATCATCCTACTTTGATGGTCGAGGAGGACTACATCAGGCTTATTGGCTTGTATTTGCCTGAGGGTGAGGAATGAGTAGTTCCAATATATTCGGCACTTCTCGTTCTCCACAACGGAATCAATATCCCCCAGAGCATAAGGCAACACTGGTGTCTCGTCTACACCGTACGAGTGTCGTAGATGGTAGTACAACACTCGTAAGGCCGCGTTATGCCTGTGGATATAGGCTGAGACCGCATTTTCATTATTATGGTTATTATTACCATTATTAATATTTTTAGTATAATTCAGCATAAAATAAATTCCGCCTTTTTCTGAATGACTGACAGCGAGAGATAAACTGCGAAAAATCTATCTCAATCGCAAATTTAACGATACAGACTGGTTTACGATGATGACGATCCCTCCGACCCTGAAGACATCTCCTACGTCCACCTGTGAACTTTATGACAATTTCATGTGTTTCATCGCCATGGCAGCCATTGCCCAGCTAATTGAGCCCACATACAAATGAATTCGTAATATAAGACAAAGATTCAGTGGCATGTACACAACTGAATAAATGCCTTTCAAAGCGATCACAGTTTTTTTTTCTTTCTAACTTTTCGATTTTTTCATTCATCATTATTATTATCTTACTTTTCATGTTGGTGCACCTGGTATACTAAATTCGACAATCATCCGTCATGTTGTTTTTTTTCTCATGAATTTTTTTTTTTGAAACACCCTGTATACTCCACTGAATATCCATTGCGTCTATTATCACTGTCATATTTAACTCGAGCAGAGTTAGTGAATGATGCTGGGCTCGTCCAATCAAAACTACGCCGGCTTACCCCTGACCTCCCCACTCCTCTCCCCGCAGATCACATGAACCCCGCAAACGCCACACTGATCGAGACGTGACCTCGCTTCTCACAGACAAGTCTAGATAGGAATTTTTGCAAGTCAGCAATGCTGCACGTGTTCATCTTGCCGGATAACATAAACACTTTGAGTAATTGAGACGGCGGCGAAACGCTTTGTTTATTCAACTGACACGTACCGATCGTCCAGGGCCCCCAATTGTCGGTGCTTACGTACAACTTTTCACCATATATTTTCATAAGCTCTAATGGTCTAGTGGTTAGGGTGTTTTGTTACCACGCGAACGTCCCGTGTTCGATTCTCCGCTAAAAAAAATATTTTTTTTTTTTTTATTTAAATTTAACGACCTACGAGCTGGCAGATAACATAAACACAAGATGTCTGGATAATTAAGATGAATTTGGGAAGCTGAATACACTTGTTGTAATGAATGATTCCAATAATTTGTATTAAAATGTATATTGTAAAAATTATAGCATAGCGCTTTCGACTTTCGTCTTCTTCAGTGCTTACCTGGGCTGCGTTCATAAACTTACTATGAGAGTAGAGTAAGAGTACGGTCACGTGATTAGAAGTACATGTCAATCATTACTCCTGCATAGTCGTTCAAAAACTTTGCAGAGTGCAAAGTGTCAATGACTATTGATAATGGTGATTCATGAAATTGAGGTTTTGTTTGAGACTTGAGAACTTCACAAAGCTCTCCATTTACTGATACAAAATATTGAAACTCTTTATTATGGTTTCCAGAAGTGAAATATTGTTCATTACACTTTGAAGAATTCCTTTATTTTTAAGAATGAAAGTGACGCTGCCAATTGATACTACATGAAAATCCATATCGTGGGAATATAATCTCTAAATTGTCGAAACGTGAACATACAAACAATAACAAACACAAACTATCAAAAAAGTTTCTTGTCATTGTTATTACTGTCAGAGTATATCACTACTCTTTTCGAAAGCAGAGTAAGTAGAGTTTACTCGAAGTAAGTTTCTGAACGATTGTCAATGCATACTCCATACAGCTAGAGTAAGTTTACGAACGGTTCGGAGTAAGCAGTCCTTACTCTGAGTAAGTTTATGAACGCAGCCCTGTAAGTAAATACTCTTGTTGAAATATAGTTTGAATTTGAAAGGACCCCGCAAAATCCTTATTGAATTTGGGTCTCGGTGGATTTTTTTGAATTTTTGATATGATGTAGTCCATGTTATTCTCAACCAATGTTACCATTGCGCCAACTCCAAAAATGAACAGTTTTGCCGCTAGGGGTCGTTAAAATCACCCCTTTCTCAGAATAGACTATCTTTTTTCGAAACCGGGAACGACATTTTCACCCGTTTCATTATAGATAATGTTGCATATGATTATGCTCTTCTATAAAAAAAAATCTTCACCCCCCTCCCTCTTACCCCCACCACATATTATGAAACACAAAAAATTATATCTGGATTACTTTGAAATGCATCGTCAGATGTTTGAACATGCTTTAATTAAATGGAAATGGCAATTTTTCATGATTATCCCCCTTCCCCCCGAGGAGTACAAAACAAAAAAAAAATCGGTGGATTTTCCTGAATTTTCAATATGATGCAGTTCATGTTATTGTGAATAGAAATTAATGAGATGATAAACCCAAAAAATAGATGGTTTTGATGCTAGGGGGCGTTAAAATCACGCCTTGCTCAGAATTGAATATATATTTTCACGACCGAGAACAACATTTCCACCAGTTTGATTGTAGCTAATGTTGCATAAGATTGTGCACTTTTATAAAAATATTATTGACCAAAAAAATTATTCACCTCCCCCCCGCCTCTTCCCCCCACCTCCTATTATGAAACGCAAAAAAATTATATCTGGATTATTCTGAAATACATCGTCGGATGTGAATAAGCTTGAAATAGGATAATAGCACTTTTTCATGATAATCCCCCTTCCACCGAGGGGTACAATACAAAAAAATGGGGAATTTTTCTGAATTTTTAATATGATGCAGTTCATGTTATTGTGAATAGAGAATAACTAGGTGCTAAACCCAAAAAATTTATAGTTTTGTTGCTTGGGGGCTTCAAAGTCATATCTTGCTCAGAATAGACTATTTATTATTATAGGAGGGAAAGATATTTGAACGTGTTTAATTTTAGATTACGATGAGTCATATTGTAATATTTCATAAGAAGAATTCTAAAACCTCCCCCAACCCCTATTTTAAAACACTAAAAAATAATTCTTGACTATACTTTTGAAGGCGTAGTCAAAATTAATGTTTTATTCAGCTCAAATGAGGGAAATCATACCTGTTCATTTATACCTCCCCCACTTAAAAAAATGAGGGTGAATGACGCGATTTTTTTTTTTCGTATGAATGAGGTGAAGGATATATTTTATATTGAGGTAATGAGTCTCAAAACACCAAAACTCAAGACCTACTGTGAGACTCCACTGATTCTCAGATGTCAGGGCTACTCACTAAAACCTCCACCTCCATGTAGGCCCGTCTGGCTATTGCCCCCTGTGACACTCAGGCCTTGCGGCCCATCGTATCATGCCTATATTAAGTACTGTAATAGTCTTGTTAGACTTTGAATAAGTTCAAACATCAACGATATGAATTTTGGGTAGTGCTTTATTTGGATCAATTTGTGCAGGCCTGTTGGCGGCATCCATTACTACATCCAAGAGCGTCGTCCATGGGTATCTGATATTCGGTTCATGGCATGCAAAGCTCAAGAACCATAACACACTTGCCACATGTGCACAAGAGCCCAAAGTTCTTGCCCCCGTTTTGCAGGTGCAGTAATATCCTAAAATTGACACAACTTCCTCTTCGTCTTGCATGTTGGGGTTAAAAGCAATCCAAAGCTGATGTTTGAAGAGCCTGGTATATCTTGAGTAAATGCGCATTCTAATAAACCCATTTTCATTCAAATGTTCATCTATTTGAATAGTTTCACCCGCATCTCTCTGAAACTTGTCCTGAATATAGGATGGAGCCAGCCCAACTTGATAGACACCTAAAATCATAAGTGTGAATTAAAAAAGATACCAGAAGTTAGAAATCCAGTTTCAACACCAAAATCTCACCTAGGGATAACCGTTTTAAATATTCCAAAGTAAGGCGAGGAAATTGCGGCAAATAAATAGTCTATTCTGAGCAAGGTATGACTTTAATGCCCCCTATTGACAGTAACATAAACTGCATCTTAAAAATTCAGAAAAATCCAGCGAAATTGTTCGGGAGAGGGGGGAAAATCATGAAGAAGTGCAATTTCCCTGATTCAAGCTCATTCAAACATCAGAATAATCCAGATATATTTTTTTGCGTTTCATAATAGGAGGTGGGGGGAAAAGGGGGGAAGAATATTTTTTTTATAAAAGATCACAATCTTATGCAACATTAGCTACAATGAAACTGGTGGAAAGGTCTTGAAAATAAATAGTCAATTCTGAGCAAGGGGTGATTTTAACGCCCCCTAGCACCAAAACTATCCATTTTTTGGGTTTATCACCTGAATAATTTCTATTCACAATAACATGAACTGCATCATATTGAAAATTCAGAAAAATCAACCGAATTTTTTTTGTTTTGTATCCCTCGGGAGGGGGGGATAATCATGAAAAATTGCCATTTCCCTAATGCAAGCATGTTCAAACATCTGACGATGCATTTCAAAGTAATCCAGATATCATTTTTTGTGTTTAATAATATGTGGTGGGGGGAAGAGGGAGGGGGGTGAAGATTTTTTTGATAAAAGACAATGAAACGGGTGAAAATGTCGTTCTCGGTTTCGGAAATAAATAGCGTATTCTGAGAAAGGGGTGATTTTAACGACCCCTAGCGGCAAAACTGTCCATTTTTTGGGGTTAGCGCAATGGTAACATTGGTTGAGAATTACATGGACTACATCATATCAAAAATTCAAAAAAATCCACCGAGACTCAAATTCCATAAGGATTTTGCGGGGTCCTTTTGTGGTTATGAAATCGAAAATTGAAAATTGGTGAGTACTCACTTGTCAGGCAACAGGAAGTATCAAATTATGTAAAATATTGTACATTTTCAAAATTAATTAGCCTAATATCCAACGAAAAACATGTGGGAAATTAAGGCCATGTGGCTATTCAAAAGGTGCTGTGGAACAAGGACGTCTTGTCACTGAATGTGTCAAGTGTCATAAGAAAATAGTGGTACCAACTTGAAGAGAGATCCACTATGAGTCAAAAATTTTTGTTAATGGAGTGCCAATGCAAATAAATAAAACTGTGAATTTTCAAATAAATTCTCAATTAAAGTTGTTTATCCTTTGATGAAGGGGAAGGAAATCTCTGTATAAGTTTACTAGCGTATTCAAGCAGTGGTCATTATTAGAGAGTTCTTTGGAAATCTCCAGTTCTTCAAACATATCAAGTCTAGGGAAGTTCTTCTTATCAATGTTATGTAAAATTTTTGAATTTCTATTGGGGCTAAAGTTATGATTGTGAATTTTGAAATGGTTGCCAAATGCAGATTTGTCAAGTCTTTTTAAATGTTCATTTATGCGAGTAATGAGAGGTCTACAAGTTCTACTAATGTAAGAGGCAGAGCAATCAGAACAGTCAAGCTTATAGACTCCGCTTTTTTGTAATTCATTGAATTTGTCTTTTGAATTGACTAAGAGGTTACTTAACTTTTTATGAGATTTGAAAGAAATTTTTGTACCAGGAATGTTGTCTTCTATAAATTTGGAAATTTCACCACACGTTTTGATCAAAAAATGGTAAAGAGAAATATTTTACTGAAGGTGAAATGTTCATGGTCGTAGAGTTGAATGCCAGTCTTCTGTCTGACCTGTGTTTAAATTTATTAATCAATTTGTGAATAATAGTAGGTTGATAGCTATTGTTGACAGCAATCTGTTTTAATATATTCAATTCTAAATTGAAGTTTGTAGGTGATAAAGGGATATTCAAGAGTCTGTTGACATAACAATTAAAGGAGGCCATTTTATGTTGCATAGGGTGATATGAATTGAAGGGGATCGCATGATCAGTCTGGGTAGGTTTCCTGTAAATGGAAAAATCTAATTTGTTGTTAATTTTAGTTAAAGTTAAATCTAAAAATTTTGTTTTTATTTTCAATTTCGAGAGTAATTTTGGGATGTAAATTGTTTAAGGAATCTAAAATGTCAAGTGCAACATTAGAGTTGCCTTCAATGAAAACTAGGCAATCGTCTACATAAGGTTTTCCATAGTAATATCTGCAGATATTATTTTCTTAATTCTGAATAACTTTGTTTTGGTAATAATGAAAATAAGGGTTGTTTACTCGTGAACAAAATTCTTATTTTCAATTCTCCCCTTTACACAGTTAGGAAATTTAAAATTGTGACAAATCAAATGCAAGTGTTCTGCAACAATGTTTATGAAGAATAATCTTTTCTGACAAATGGATAATGGTGCACACTGCTGCACACTGCTGCACACTTTTGATACTCACTGTATATGCATCAATCGATATATTATTCAAAGATTCACCAAAATATTCTTTATTGCATCATAAAGTCAAAACTTTTTCATACATTCAGAGGTAATATGCCGTATAGAGCTATCACGGTACCGGAGCTAGTCCATCAGCTTTTCGATGCCAAAAACCTTATGGCAGCTTGCGATCCAAGGAGAGGAAAATATCTAACAGCTGCATCCGTCTTCAGAGGAAGAATGTCTACGAGAGAAGTGGATGAGCAAATGGTTAACATACAAGACAAAAACAGCTCATATTTTGTAGAGTGGATTCCGAATAATATAAAAACAGCAGTGTGTGATATACCCCCAAGAGGTTTGAAAATATGCGGTACCTTTATCGGAAATAATACAGCTATACAGGAGCTGTTCAAAAGAATAGGTATGTGCAAATAGATATTACAGGAAGCTTAAATAGTAAAAAATCAAAAATGAAATCAGCGAGAAGGATGGTGTTGAATGCCTTGCTTTCAAAAATACTGTGAAAATATTATTTTGATACGTCTTATAATAGTTTTAGAGATATTTAATTGTTTAGCTAGGCATGCGACGATGCTGACTCATCGGCTGCTGTGACGTCACTTCACAACAGTCGCGTGCTCTTATCCCAAAGTGTTAAAGTACAACTACTTATGCACCCAACGAATTGTTTTTCATTGTTACTTTCTCACCTCAAATCATGAAAAGAGCTGATTTACCCGGAGCCAAAATTTGTGTCTATTGTTGGGAACATAATTTTGATGTAAGTATATGTTACTGCAGTACATGTAATAAACGTAGGTCTAACTATAATATTTGATAAAGGATGATTTTTTTTGTATTTATGAAAGCCAAAGATTGTTAATTTATTTTATTTTCATTGTGTTTGTTTGCTAGAGAAAGTGTTTCATAAGATTAGGTTAGTTTACTTTTTAGGTACTTAGCTTTAATAAAAAAAGTTTTACTTCTTATAGATTTTTTCTCTGATTCAGATTGAAAGTGGCAAAGAAAACAACATGAAATGTAGAAAAGCATAAAAAAGTCTATAAATCACAAATCTATACAAGTAAAATTGAAAAATGAAGTTGGCCATTGAGCAACAATCACTGAAGACAAATATTTCAAGAAGAGAAAGAACAATATAGTCAAGAAGTCAACAATGCTGTTCAAACAGCTGATAGATACAGTTTCAATGTCCATTTTCCTCTTCAATCGCAATTATCAATTATAATATATACGAAAAAGATACATCACCTTCGGAATCAGATGAAACAGAATACTTATGAAAAATAATTTTTTGAACAGTACATGAAAAAGCAGATCTTATGTGCATATCTAAAGAACCTCAACTAATTCAGTAATACCTCAACGATGTTATTTTTTCATAAATATCTTGTCTGAAACTACACACTGTATTCCAAGAAATATAATGATTGCTTTGAAAAACAAATCGCCTTCATCAATGTAATGCCATCCTTGCGCTGAATTTTGGTTTAGCAGCTACAATCATAAGACGTACCTACTATTCCAGTCATAGTCAGTGAAGTCATTATACGTATCTAATATTATACTTATAACCCTATTGTAACACTGATTCACATAAAAACTTGCGTTAATAACGTTATTGTAGTCGAATATAGGAAACATATGATAGCAAAGTAATGAATGAATAAATGTACGGGGAGAGCGTTGTGTTGTAAAATGGCATCACGTGAGCATGGCGCGCTCACCGAAATATTTGAAAAGGACGGAAACTGCAAGTGTCATAACTTCAACACTACTCGCTTGTTCGAATGAAACAATCAAGTGTAATTTTGAACATTTGGGCTACACGGTCATGAAGTTTCAAATCATTCAACAGACCCAGTGACATTCTTCATTGGTCCAATTGTCCAGCACTCTCCCTACTTTGTATGTATCAAGTTATGAAATCTCAAAATTTCATTGACAACCTTCAATTAGGAATTAACTTCGTCTCTTCAACAAACACTACGTTTGGAAATCAAAAGTAAGGAAATGGCGGCTGTTGTGTTCAGTGATTTTACTACTTTTTATTGTGTGAATTACAGAATACTTCTGGTTTATTCATACATCCTATGTAGAAAGGTCTCTTCGGGTTTTTAGACATTTAGAGTTGTTTTGAATAAGGATTTTCAATTTCCAAATCGGTATTGGAGTTTGCTCTAGTCATCATCGACGGATTGGGTGATTATTTAAAAGATTATGTTATTTATATTTATGTATTAAGATGCGGTAATACAACTCCCTTTGTGAAATATGTTATTTTTTATCCGAATGAAGGGATTCATGAGTTATAAGCTACAATTCAGACATGATGTTTCAGTTCTGAGAAAGCTAAATCTTGGATCGAATTACACGTGTGGAATCGATTTATAATACCTATCCTAAATAGCAAAAATTAATCACATTTTTGACACCTCACCTCAAAAACTTGTCATAGGACAGATCTGTAAATTAAACTATATAATGGGGATGCAAGGATATTCAACAAAACGAAAAAAATTCCGATATTTCACATAGAAAATTTGTAAGGGATTCTTTAAAACAAACGAATCATCACCACGATTCATGTTGAAATCACCCAACAAGCTCACCAACAATTCGAGTGAACTGAGTTCAGTTGCTGGGGATTAGCCAATGCAATATCTTGTTCCTTGGTAACTGAATTCGATTCATTTGAACTGTTGATGAACTTGTCTTGTACAACTCACCCTAAGAGGTAAACCAGATAACAAGTATAACTGTAAGCGACAATGATAGTCTTAAATAATTCAAGATGAGTTCCTGGTACATAAAACGATTTGTATGTTCTTTCAATTAGGTTGATTATTTTATATATCAGCTTGTTTATTCAAAAGTCACGTGAATGGGTCTTTCATGGTTGAGTGAAAAAGCAAAGTATCTTCTAAAAAATACGTTAAAACTCTGACTTTTGACGGGACGAAACATTTTGATATGCAACTGTAAATGTTTCATAATTTAATGAACCATTTTCTGTTACTAGATGAAGCATTCTCGGCAATGTTCAGAAGAAAAGCATTTTTACATTGGTATACTGGAGAAGGAATGGAAGAATTTGAATTTAGTGAAGCTGAGTCGAATATGATTGATCTTATATCCGAATATCAACAGTATGAAGCGGCAACAGCTGATGATGATGAAGAAGGATTGGATGATGAAGATGATGATGAGAGTCACAAGTAACAAATGAATATTCCACTCTATGTGATATTGATAGCTATCAACATGAAATAAACTGGATTCGAAAACTATTCGTGTGACTACATCATCAGCGGGGTTCAAGGGGGTACCTGGAGTCCGGGCAGCTCAACGCTACTGTGACCTCCACGTGATGAATCCTGGGCGACGGCATGACCTGTCATGACAGCAAATGAGAGTGAATCGAACTCTAGGGGTGTGTTAGGTAGGGTAGGTAGAAGACACTGATACACTTGAGAATACTGAACACCGTTTATTGTCAAACTCAACTCATCGACTGACTAACTAAATCCATTCCCAACTTAAAGTATATAATCATTCCATATCTTTTATGAATCATCAACTATGACTTCGTTATCAGGTAGGATACAGGGTATCACCCGATACGTGATGTCTCCTAACACGGCCATCCTACGTCTTGTTCACCCCTGAACGAGTGGTTGAAATAACCTGTAACAATAAAATGCAGTTGAGTTTTCCGTTGGCTTGCCGTTCTCTTGAAATAGGTCAGCTTTACTAAAATGTCGCAAACAACAGTTTCCACTGATAATCACTGTTGGCCTTTATACCTACAGTATTATTATTGTTGGATATTTGCTATAAGCCTTTATACTTATAGTTCGTTCATTTTACTATAAATTTTGATACTGATGGTTAGTTTGCTTCACTATAAGCCTTAATACGTATAGTTAGTTCATTTGACATATAAGCCTTGATACTTATAGTTAGTTTACTTCACTATAAGCCTCAATACATATAGTTAGTTTACTTCACTATAAGCCTTAATACTTATAGTTAGTTCATTTTACATATAAGCTTTGATACTTATAGTTAGTTTACTTCACTATAAGCCTTAATACATATAGTTAGTTTACTTCACTATAAGCCTTAATACTTATAGTTAGTTTGCATTTGCCTTATTCTCAGTTGCGGAAAACAAACGGCTTGATGTCTTCTACACAATAAATTCCTTCATAAGAAACATTTCTCTTGTCTCTAGTCGCATGAATATCTTCTTTCACCCTATAGCGGTCGTTTGGAAGAACTTCTATTATTTTGAAGGGTCCTTTATACTTTTCTACCAATTTTTTACTCTGGTTGTTGTTGGTAGGCGTGCTTGATATTCGCGTTAGTACTAAATCTCCTACTGCAAACTGCTTCGCTCCTCTTCTCTTTTTGTTGAATCTTTCCGTTTGTTTCTCTCCATTCACTTTTATCTTTTCTTTAGCCATTCTTCTTAATTCTGTGACATCTGGAAAATTGTTCACATCCTTTTCGTATCGGTCAGCCTGGCTTCTGAGTGTTATACCAAACATTAGTTCCGCGGGGGTAGCCTTAGTTGTCTTGTGTTTTGTGCTATTCAATCCTTGTTGTATCGCTTCTAAGTTGGCGTCCCAATTGTCAGTAGAAGTATTAGCTTCCATTGTGGCTAAAGCATCTAATAGCGTTCTATTAGTTCTTTCGACCTGCCCGTTTCCTCTAGGCATCCCAACAGCTGTCACATGTAGTCGAATGCCCCTGCCTTCGCAATATTCTTGAAAGTCTTTGGACGTAAATTTTATTCAAAAACTTTCGAATTGAAAAATCATTTTCAGTCATCCTGTATTATTTTTGGGAATGATAATGATTCAGAAATATCACTCATATGTCTGACGAATAGGATTATAATCATGACCTCCTGCATTCCACAATCTTGAGAACAGTGTTTTTTTCGGTATGCATCTGCAGATAGCATTATTTTGACAAAATAACTCCCAAGTGGTTTGGATATTGCAGGTGTGGATGGAGACCACTAAAATGCTTGAAAAAATGGATTGGAGTACATAGCATTTCATTTGAAAAAAATGCAATTGACCCTGTAGATTTTCCTTGGTTCACCCTGTATATCCGACAATAACTTCTAGATATAGACACAGTTCTCTAGTTATATTTGGTTTTTGAATTATCTTCCTAACTATCTTAGAACTCAAGCAATCGGACTCTGACGCACTATTGCCCCACCCTGTATAATTGATTTCCAATCGGTTTTGTTAACAGGCACTACGGTAACTCCGGCACCCACTAAGAAAGTGAGCAGCAGAGCCATTTATAGAAACTACAGAAAGAAAGATTCCGACCAGTACCACGACTTCGTTTGAGCCGAAGATCTAAATTTCATCATGAAAAATATTTAAATATTTCCCATGTGGAACTGAGAGTACTTGACGAAAGGCAATTATTTCAAAATAACTGAAAATTTTATTATAAAAATAATCCAACCTTTCGCATATTTTCCTATACTATAGGATTGTCGGCAAACGTCGAACAGAAATAATTCAACAGCCCCATACGACTGCAGAATCACGTCTATCCGACGCCTGGCAAAGTTTTTTACAAGAATATATTTTGCAATACTTCCTGTAACAACCACCAACTGGCAATCGAAAACATGTGACATCTGCAGACCGGTTTCGCGATTCAACTCGCTTATCAGTACAGACTCGGTCACAATATGTAATTGATTTCCAATCGGTTTTGTTAACAGGCACTACGATAACTCCGGCACCCACTAAGAAAGTGAGCAGCAGCAGAGCCATCTATAGAAACCACTGAAAGATTCCGACCAGTACCACGACTTCTTGTACTTGACGAAAGGCAATTATATCAAAATAACTGAAAATTTGATTATAAAAATAATCCAGCCTTTCGCATATTTTCCTATACTATAGGATTGTCGGCAAACATTATTTTTATTTTTATAATAAAATTTTCAGTTATTTTGTAATAATTGCCTTTCGTCAAGTACTCTCTACGAAAGCGTCTAGGGGTCAGACAAATAAAATTAAATAATTTCTCTGAAATAAATCCAATATATTGGATTTATTTTCAATATATTGGATTTTTTTTCAATATATTTGATTTCTTTTCAATATATTCGATTTATTTTCAATATATTGGATTTTTTGAATTACTCGAGTTATTTCAACATTTTCAACTGTGCGAGGGTAGATTTCATTTATAGTTTTCTCTTCGAAATTGAAAAAAGATACCGTTTCATGCTAAAAGTGATAGCACTCATGTAAGACCTAATTTAAAAAAATCACATAACAATGTTTTGAATAAGACAGAAACGCAAACTTATCAAGTGGAGTGACCCATATACAGGGTGAATCTGCAGTATTCCCTAGGTCGATTACTCCATTGTAATAATAATACTCCCTCATAAACACTCGTTGAGTGTACCCAAAGACATATCCTGTCGGGGGACTGGACGGCTATTACTATTATTTGCCGGTGCACCCCGGGGCGACATACTGATTATTGGTGGCGTATTCACTTGTCAGCTGTAGGAAAACTCGGGAAACCTACAGCACCACCTCGGGTGGTCGGTGTGCACTCCAAGCTAGCACCAGTTCACTATTTCAATTCCTTATATTTGTTCGCCAAAGAGACCACCTATACTACTTTTCGAAATTGTTTTCATTCAGACAGGGTGCATTATTGAAGCATGGATCACCAGAGTTTAATTTTTCAATAAACATTAAACAACATCCACCAGATACCTGTGCAACGTTCCTCCAAGACGTCCCAATTGCAATTGCTTCCATTACTCAAACGGCCGAGCTACGCAAGTCCTGATAGGAAATGACCACCCCTCATGCTAGGTCATATATTTGAGTACACTACAACAAGCAATGTCGACAGCTTGTGCATGGTAAATACGAGCAGCCCCTCATTTTTTGGCAGAGGAATAAAGCATAGAAGCATTCCTCCGAAAGCAACTCTCTGGGTAGAGAGTGCTGCGAAGGAAATCGAACAAAATTAAGTCAAAATGAAGATATACCCTTTTTCTATAACTCTTACTAAGCCGGATAGGAAGCAAATATCTGAAAGAAAACAAGTTCGGAATGGAATTGTGATTAACAACATGGAAAAATTGACCAAGGGAATAAATACTGTTGACTCATCCTGTATATGGGAGTATTCTATTTGAAAAATATGCATTCCTGTCTAATTCTGAATTCTGTATTGTGATATTTTTTGCACGGCGGTTTTTTCTCAATTTCGAAAAGAGAAGTATAAATGAAGTCTACCCTCGTACCGTTGAAATAACTCCGAGTAATTAAAAAAATCCAATATAATGAAAAGAAATCCAATATATTGAATGTATTTCCAACATATTGAAAATAAATCCAATACATTGAAAATAAATCCAATATAATGAAAAAAATCCAATATATTGGATTTCTTTGTCTGCTTGGCGTTCATCGCTCTAGATCCGTTTGAAAGATAAGGATTTGTCAGTCTAGCGAGCGATTGAATTATAAAATGAATAATGATCGTAAATGAAATATGTGTGTAAGTGATTCAATAATGATGATGAATGAAAAAATATGGCGACTGCTTCCCGAAAAAATTTTGTCGGTTTACGGGGGTCTAGAGTTTCATCGAGCTATGTGTATAGGGTGTCTCAAATCGTATCATTTATATACTATACCGGGTGTACCAACATATCAATTAAGAGAAAAAAACATGACGGCTGCTTGTTAGATTCAGTATACAGGGCGTCTCAAAGCACATCATTTGAAAAAAAATGGTGGCTGCTTGTCAAATGCTATACCTGGTGTACCAACATATCACTTAAGGAAAAAAACATGGCGGTTTTTCGTTAGATTTAGTATACCAGGAGTACCAACATATCATTTAAGAGAAAAAACATGGCGGGTGTTTGTCAAAATTTGTATACCAGAGAGAGAGAAAACATGGTTTTCTCTCAGATATTTGCTTCATATCCTGCTTAGCAGAATTTATAAAAAGAAGGGTATATTTTCATTTTGACTGAATTTTGTTCGATTTCCTTCGCAGCACTCTCTACCCAGAGAGTTGCTTTCGTATGAATGCTTCTATGCTTTCTTTCTCTACCAAAAACTGAGGGGCTGCTCGTATTTACCACAAGCTGTCGACATTGTTTATTGTAGTATATTCAAATATATGACCTAGCATGAATGATGTAGCTTCAGCTGTAGGACCTACCTTGTTACTAATGAAAGGCAAGTATATCGAAAATAGTCTGAGGGGTGATCATTTCTTATCAGGAGTTGCGTAGCTCGGCCGTTTCAGTAATAGAAGCATTTGCAATTGGGTCGAAGGAATGTTGTACAGGTATCTGGTGGATGTAGTTTACTGGTGATCCACGCTTCAATAATGCACCCTTTCTGAATAAACACAATTTCGAAAAGTAGTTATAGGTGGTCCCTTTGACAAACGAAAATAATAGAATGAAATAGTGATTGACAATAGAGCAATCGACCAAGGGAGTACTGTATATTCACCCTGTATATGGGTTACTCCACTTGAAAAGTTTGCGTTTCTGTCTCATTCAAAATTCTGTTTTGTGATTTTTTCAAATTAGGTCTTACAAGATTGCTATCCATTTTGCCATGAAACGGTTTCTTTTCTCAATCTCGAAGAGGGATCTGTACCCTCGCACGGTTGAAATAAGTCGAGTAATTAAAAAAATTCAATATATTTGAAAGAAATCCAATATATTGAAAATAAATCCAATATATTGAAAAGAAATCCAATATATTGAAAATAAATCCAATATATTGAAAAGAATTCCAATATATTGAAAAGAAATCCAATATATTGAAAAATATCCAATATATTGAAAATAAGTCCAATATATTGAAAAGAAATCCAATATATTGAAAAGAAATCCAATATATTGAAAAGATATCTAATATATTGAAAATAAATTCAATATTTTGAAAATAAATCCAATATATTGAAAATAAATCCAATATATTGGATTTATTTCAAGGAAATAATTTTATTTTATTTGTGTGACCCCTAGACGCTTTCGTACTCACAGTTCCACAAGGAAAATATTTAAATATTTTTCATGATGAAATTAAGAGCATACCATTATTGAGGAGATCCGGGGATGGCAAAAAGGGCCCATGGGGGCCTACTTGTCTGGCTGCAGTAGCAGCCTCCACACCAACTACTACTACCTACATCATCAGCAGGATGAAATGGACCTTCATAAAGTGGACACAGTCGGCAATTTTTCTTGCATGCAATAAAAGTTGCAAGCAACAGCTGTCATGGCAATAGTTATTGCAATATGTCTTACAGTTGGCAAGTCATTGCTGCAAGTTTATAAATCACTTTTGTCACTAATGATTGCCAACTTGCATATTAGTATAGTATATTACGTAACAAGAGTTGTAAGTAACCCATTACGAACGAAATGAAAGAGTTTATGAGTGCGTAATTGGCTTACAACTCGTCTAACGTACTATAGTTTTTCTACGCCCATTCATTGTCTTCCATTAAATAAAAAACATCGAAATCATTTAAACTTCATTATAATAGTTGTTAATTGAATTGAGAAAATGTTCGGATAAAATTATATTTTGTTCAAGAAATTGAAAATATAAATAACATAACATTTATTTTCATACTTAAGAAAACGTGTCCTATTTTTAAATAAATTGCATAACGTGCTGTCTACATTTAGGGGCATCACTCTTTCAATCCTAAATATATCTCACTAATGCTGAAAGTTTTTATGTTTTTAGTTGACTAAATTTGTTTAAATAGACCAAATAAAGTCTTACGTAAATAAAAATTTGATTGTAATTTAATTAAACCAAGAAGTTTAAGTTTTCTTCTGAAAATGCACGTGTATGTTATGAGATCTCATTACGTGCATTATTATTATTGTTAAATGTCATTTACAAGTAATGTTGACAGTGCGATTTTTGACGTTTACAGACATGGGCGTAGGAAAAATATTAAACATTCAGAATTTAAGAGTTGATAAGTTGATTTTTGATTTATTTGGTTTTTTTAGTTTTATTGTCATGTGAAAAAATGTCTCTTGGAAATGTCAAATGTGTCAGTACTATCAGTGCTCTCACAATTCATTGAGTTTTCCTATATTGTTGAGAGTGGTACCATGATTCTCACTAAAATTATACGTAGAATTGCAAGTGCAATGCAATAAAATTAAGTCTGGAGCCATGTGCGCATGCTTACAATTGAAATTGCTGCGATTTTCATTGCATGCAAGACAAATTGCCGACTGTAAGGTGGACTCAATGCTAGACCTAATAACACATAGGAGCCCAATGGATATCTATAGGACGTCTTCTTCGGACATTAACATTATGGATATCCACAGGACGTTCTTTTCTATTACAGTGGACTTTCGAAATAACCACTAGACTAGATATTACTATGAATATTCATAAGACGTCCTAATTTGGTAGCGTGGGCGTTTGAGAAACTCACTAATACTGACGGTCATTGTAAACGAGATGCTCTTGACCATTCGTCGATACGAGTGCATTATAGAGAGATGACGGATGCTTTTTTTAAGCCCAAGAGATGTTTTCGATTCAAGTAGTTGAGCTAGCCCTCGCTGATATTTGAAAATAACCGTGAAATCGGCAAGTTCCGTAATTGAGATTTATATTCTGTGAAAGTCAGAATTCCAATTCCCTAGTAGACTGAGAAACGATCTCACTATAGAATAATAAAGGTCGCAAAAATTATAATAAAAGTAGACTGATCTACATAAATCTACATTAATTATTTCAGTTTTCCTTTTTGATTCTTCGTGGCCTTTTGATGAAGGTTAGTCGAAGAGTTTCTCTTCAAAATTTTAACCTCCCGTATGTCTCGCACTAGCCAAGGAAGTGATATACAGTTTTTTCATATTCTTCACATTTCCTATACCGAGTCCCAGACGGCAGAATCATATTGCATGAATATCCTTGGCATATTCCAGAGATATGCCATATCCTCCAAAATATGTGCTATGCATATTCCATGGATATTCAAGGTCAACATGAAATATGTTCCAGGAATATGCCATACATCTTCCACTGCATATGCCAGGAATATTCCATATCCTGCAAATCATGTGATATGCATATTCCAGGAATATCCTAAAACATATTCATGGCACATGCTATATATATAATAATAATAATAATAACATTTATTTTTTTTTCCCAAGAAACATACAAGTTTATGACAGGGAAAAATATACACATTTTCAACTAAACTAAATTAATTACTCACTAGTTATTTCTAATTTTCATATATTTATAAAATTCATGCTAATAAATATTTTTTCAAATTTACTTTGAATCTCATTTTACCATAGGATTTTAAAGATTTTGGCAATTCATTGTAATGCATTATTCCTTTGAAGTATACTGATTGTTGACCCACATTTGTTCTCACATTGATAACTGATAAATGATCTGATTGCCTCGTCAAGTGGTTATGATTACTGTTAATTAGGTTGAAAGCCAAATCAGAGTGTTTGAAGTTATTTTTAACTAGGTGAATAAAAGTACAAATCTTTAACTTATAAAGAGAATGGATATCTAGAATTTGTTTTGGTTTATATAAATTTATTGTAGGTTCCTTGTATTCTAGTTTGAATATACATTTGATGATTTTGTTTTGTAGGGTTTTCAATGGTTTTAGTACACATTTTGTTGCCGATCCCCATACTGAGATTAAGTACTGAAGTTTGGAAAAGACTAAAGAATAATAAATTAATTTCAAATATTTCAAGGGTAAAAAGTTTCTGATTTTAAAAAGAATTTCGATTACTGGGGATATTTGCTTCCTTAATAATTCAATGTGTTTGGACCATAACAAATTTTCATCAATATACAGGCCAAGAAACTTCAAAGTAGGAGCATACTTGATGATTTCTCCTTTGAAATTGATAGGTTCTTTGAAATCAACATAGGTCGATCTTTTGGTCACAAACATAAATGATGATTTTTTGTAATTTAAAGTTAGTTTATGGTTTATTAACCAGGATGATATTTTCTCAATGTCAATCAACATTTTTTTTTAATTTCTTGTAAACTATATCCATTGTATATTATGGTTGTATCATCAGCAAACATTTTGATTTTACCAACAAGTTCCAAATCAGCTAATGAATTAATATATATAAGAAAGAGTACAGGTCCAAGGATTGATCCTTGTGGCACTCCACATAAAACTGTTTTATATAATCCTTCAGTATCTTCCATGAATACAAACTGTTTTCTTTCTGAAAGATAATTTCTGAACCATTCGTGAACACTTCCTCTCACACCTATTTGATATAAGATGTCCAATAAAATTTTGTGATCAACTGTGTCAAAAGCTTTCTGAAGATCAAGCGATAGAATACCACATTTTTTACCCGAATCTATATCCAGTTGGAATTGAGTAATGACATCAAGTACTGCTGATTCTGTATCGCTAGATCTTCGAAAACCATACTGCCCATTATACAGTAATTTTGATTTTTCAAGGTATTCAAATAATCTACAATGCATTGCTTTTTCAATTATTTTTGAAAGTATTGATAGAATCGAGATGGGTCTATAATTATTCATTTTATCTTTTTCACCTGCTTTGAAAATTGGTGTAACTTTCGCAATTTTCATTTTATCTGGAATTATGCCCGTTATGAAAGTTAAATTTATTATTTTGCTCATAATAGGTGCAAGTTCTGATTTCACTGTTTTGATAATTTTGGTGCTGATTTTGTCAAATCCTGGAGATTTTTTTGTATCAAGCGAATTTATGATTTCTTTTATTTCTACATGATCTGTAGGCTTCAGGAACATAGAAGTTAATTTAGAATGATTGGAAGGAAAAACAACTGACAAATTGGGACCGACATTGAGGAAGTAATTGTTGAATTGTTCACATATTTCCTTCCGATTTTTAATTTTTTTCCCATTACGTGAGATATCTTCGATATTTTTGGGATTAGTCTTTGATTTGTGATACAAAATTTCATTGATTCCACTCCATACAGATTTAGGGCTAGCATTTGCAAATTGTTCTTTATAATATTCTTGTTTTGCCTCTCGAACAGAGCTCTTAAGAATCTATAAATAATTGAATGTTCGGATTATTCTTTTTTTTGTAATAAAATTTATCTCTCAGTTTGATCAATTTCAAAATAGTCCATTGAACCACGGTTTCGAATTTTCAAATATTTTTATACGTTTTTCAAGGGAACAATCTTCAAATATTTGTAAAACTTCATTATATATTTCATTGGGATTGTCATAATTCCCCATAATTTTATTCAATGAAATCAATTTTTGTTTAAGCATTTTCTCATTGAAAACAATAATATTTTTAAAATAGAATTGTTTTTTTGCTTTAGATTTTATCAGAGAAATCTCAGATACTATTAATTTATGGTCACTTAATGCACTATTTATGATTGAAATTTCACATTTTTTATCAGAATTGCTCAGAATATGATCAATTAATGATAATTTATTGCCAAAGTCTCGTGTGGGTATTTCATTATTGCATATTTTGAAATTATTCGATTCACATATTTCAGTGAACATACTGGTTTGCATATTATTTTTCAAAGTATTAATGTTAATATCACCAAAAATGAAAGCATCCAGTTTAAGGTTACTCAAATTTTGAAGTTTTTCATCAAGGAATTTAAGAAAATCATTTAAATTTTCATTAGGAGAACGATATAAACTGCAAATTGAAATATTAAGCTGCGTTAGTTTAACCATGATAAATGAATTTTTGGTATCCTTGTTCATTATTTCAAAGTTCAAATATTTATCTATGAAAATTCCTGTTCCTCCTTCACGCTTAGATCTTGACGAATAAACAGAGTTGTAGTTTTTGAAGTTATAATAAGGTTCCTCTTCTTCTTTCATCCATGTTTCTGATATGATCACCACATTTGCTTCTGTACTATTGATTATAACCTCTATCTCTTCCATTTTATTTTTCATCGACCTGGCATTTAAATAAAGAACTTTTAGGCTTCCAGATATTTTCAGTTCATATTCCGAGATTATTGAATATGTATGAATTCCAATATTATTTGAATTCATTTGTTGGGTATTGATTTGAGCCATGAATTACAAAAGTTCATTTTTATAGTTCCAAATATGAAATCTGCGATCAGTATCCATAGTCAATTTGGGAATTCAGTTGGTTTTGGTAATATTTATAAGTTGGGCAGTTTTTATCTGATGCAAGGTGGTTAATAGGATGGTTGGTTTTGTATTTTGTATTGGACAACACACAATTATTACAAGTGGGCTTCTCAGCGTTATCGCAAGCTTTTAATTCATGTGAACCGGAACAGCAAGGACACAAAATGCTATTTCTACATTTGTTTTGAGAATGTCTGAATCCGAAACACCTCGTACATTGTGTGAGAATGTTATTTCCATAAACTCTTAAATTTTGCCATCCTATAAACAATTTTCCATTATTATTTGTCATTATTTTTTGGAATAAACTGCCATTCACTTCTGCAAACACAGTGGAAGTATCTTTGTGTTGAAAGTCTTTCAAAAACTGCAAAGAAAACTGATCATCTTTATTAATAATTGGATTTTGGTCAATGATCATTTTTTCAATATCTTCCTTTTTCAAGTTTTTGTCCACTCTTAAATTTGGAATTTTGATTTTTGGTTTCATTAGTGTTATTACTTCCGTGTTATATTGGCTGGTTAGTTTTTGTTGAACTTCTTGTTGGATTTTTTCGACATCTTCTTTTCTGTTGCACTTGATTATAACAGTTCCGTTACTACTTTGTTTGAAAGAATTTATACCTACACGTAGATTGCTAATGTTTATGTTTTTTTCCAAATCCAGCTTAGTTTTTGACGGTATTTGTTCGAATTTTGGTTTTATTTTTATTATTTGTTCATTAGGTTTCTGTTGTGGGATGCTATTTTTCACAACATCTGAATAGGATTTACGATTTTCATGACCTGAGTTCGGGGTTGACTCAAACATTTCAATTTTATCATTCAATTTTGTTAAACTGTCCATTATACTGTCCTTATCCACTATGTTAGACAACAGAAAATCGTAATTTTGCTGCAAGTATATATTTTCTTTTGATATCAGTTCAATATTCTTTTCTTTCTCCTTGATCAGAAGTACTTTTTCTTTGATTAACAGATCTTTCTCCTTAACAATTTCTTTCAATAAACAAATTTCATTTTTTAAGCACTCAACAACATTTGGTATAACCTTTCCACATACATCAGTTGGTTCATCCAATATGGATTTTTCGGGATTCGCGGGAGTATAATCCATATGAATCAATTGAAATTCTGAATCATCATTTTCACATTTCTTCTTTTTTCCCATTTTAAATGAAATTTCTCTGGGCTAACGTCCCATTAAAATGTCATTTTGAAATTGTCAATTCACTTCACTAATAAATTATTGATTTTCAACTCCAATTTCACCACACCCTCACTCACCAATACAGGAATCGCCGCTATAATGGTTTGGGCAAACTTGGGACCAAAATAAGTAAATCCTGAATGATTATTTCAATATTTTCAGACGACTTTACAGTGGAGATCAACAACTGTCAGTTTCCCCTATTTTTATGGCGAAAAACAATGAATAAAAAATAAAATAAAAATATGCCGAAATATATTTTTGTATGCTTCTTGAAGATGAATGCAGAACATATCCAGGATGTCTAGTTTATATATGGAATAAACTACCCTTGATATATCGAATATGAGGTCTAATGGAGTATTATTTTAAGTAAGAATAAAAAATTAAATACAAAAAAAATATTTATTGCAAAAACGCGAAATACAAATACATATGTATTCTGATACACTATCTTGGCAATTATCAAGACCTTTGGAAATTCAGATCTGCATTGACACTAACACAAATTACTCAACTCGGTCTCATTACACTTTTCAGTTCTTCAGAATCTTTGTTTTTCTTAATCCTAAACAAAACAATCAGAAGAAAATAAACCTCGTTGTACAATAATTTACTTAGTGTTCTATTGCAACTCTCAGTAACTTAGATCAGGAAAATGGTATGTTCTTCTTCGACTTCTCAGTAAATTGCTATGTGAGGGGATATAAATATATACCCCTAAAAATACTATTAATATAGTATAGAAAAAAATTGATGAATTATATTTATTTTGATTATTAAGCATGTTGATTGATATTTGCAACATATATATTGAATAGAAGTGATATTTTATAAAGGGGGAATACTTGAAAATGATGTAAGTGAACAGATAATGAATTTGACATTTAAATATTGTTAAAACACAATGGTAAGGTTAGTCTAAGATTTAATTAAATTGAAGTAATGACCAAGTGTCCAATTTTCATAAACATTGTCTCTTATTACAAAAAATATTAAATATTCTAGAAGAGTTGGTCAACATTGAGAAAAAACGTTTTTTGAATATGTTAAACTACATAGTATAAATTAAGTAAAGATGAATTTTAATTCAAATTGACGTCATCTCTGTGGTATATTTTTACCTTTTATCAAAGTAGCCATGTCTACATTAGATAATTTTTTCCTTCCATTTCCTCCAACCTAGCTAAAGCTGTCTTAAAACATCATCGTCAACTAACTGAGGCATATATCTCCTAATACACTGATGCGTCCAACATGAAGAAGCTTTGTCATCTATAAATAAAATTATTACATCTTTTCAGTTATAGTGCACTAATAACAACAAGCACTCATCAAATTATTTGTGAAGGGAGTAACAAATACTATGTTTTTGTCAGTAAGTTTTCCATCCAACTCCATCAACTCTATTATGTAAGACTGGGATATCTTGGATATTATTTCCTTTCTTAGAATTTCTTATAGTCGTTATCATTTCTGCATTTTGTGTGACTCTTCCTTTAAAAATATTCAAAAGTCTCATAGGACTTTCAGTAGAATCTCTGAAAACAAAGGAAAGTTCAATGAAAAAATGCATAAATATATATTTAGAGATTTACTTACTTTTACAGGATAAACATTTTTGTTTTGCTGTGGTGAAATAGATTCTTGAGTTCCACAGATCCGAAATACTGTTCACTTCCTTTTCTTAGACCACTCTGATACTGTTACAGACTGAGACAAGCTGGCTAGTTGCAAATTAGTACCTGGAAAAATATATTATTTGTTATACTAACGAATGAAAACTAAAAACAGAAAAGATTTTGGAACTTTTGATAAGGAGATTCGGAGAATGAGTTAAATTCCGAATTATCTTACCAGGAGTCGTTGGTGATTTCAACTGCGGATATTTTCTAGCAACTTTTTCTGGAATATGTAGTAATACTCTCAACAGCACTACAAACTACAACACTTCCACCCATACGAGAGCTTTCACTTTCACTAAAAACATTATCTAAACAAATTTCATAGATACGATGTTGATAATTGACGATTGACAAATGACAATTATAGCTGACAATGTCAAATATCCATAAACTGATCGCAGTGCCAATCGCAAGAATTCCTTTCCACAACACTTTCCAATAGGCAATTCGCATGAACCAATCAGAACTTTTCTGGCCAAGGCGGTATATTTGAATCGATGCTAAATATTCAACTTGGTTAGCAAGGTAGTTTGGTTAGGTTAGATCATGGTCCCTTCTTTTTTAATTTTTAAGCCATAAAAGAAGGGAACATGATTTAATTTAACCAAACTGGACCTTGACATCCGAGTTGATCCTTAACATAACCTAAAATTACATTGCACACAAGGCGCAATTAAAATAGGGTGTTGTGAATAGGAATTCTTGCGTGCCAATCAGCTTTGATTTGTCAGTCTCGCTTCGAGCGCAGATAACCGAAACATTTGATTGGTTGAAATTCCACTTCAAACGTACTACTTCATAAACTAACCAATTAAATGCTTTATGTTGGCTACGAAACTTGAAAAGTTTTTTTAAATGCATGTGGTTTTTCAGTTTTTATTAAATACATATTCGAGAAACATTTGATATTTTTTAACGAAAAGTTCCTTCACATTTAAATGCCTTTTGAATATACCAGCAATATTCATAGAGAATATTTTATGGATATGAGTGGAAATACATTCCAAGAATATTCTCAATGTGTATAAGATCAAATAAATATTCATGGAATATTCCAGGAATATTGCAATATCTGTTGGAAAATAGAATGTTGTAGGCATATTCCAGGAATATTGGGTGCCATCTGGGGTGTAACAGGATCATGATACACCCTCCGTATCTCTGTTAGTTTGAAAGGTAATTGATTGGAATATCCCATAAAAGTACATAATAAGCGGCACTTTACAAAGTTTTCTTCACTTCCGATTTCGCCGGAAGTGATACCAACTTTCGATTTTTCAATGGAATACCCTGCATATCATAACATTTCTGATATCTGCAAAATTTTCTGAATTCAATGATACCACATAAGTGACATTTGAAACGTCAACATTTTATTAATTTAATTTTCAGTTTTCCATTTAAGTTTGCTATGATGGTTCTGATTTATTCCAATTGACCCGTTAAATGCTAGAAAAATCGAAATCCCGTCAAATATAGTGAATTGCGTTTTTTATGAGCAAATAAAGTTCATCGTATTCGATTTTGGGGTAAAACTCAATTTTTTTAGATGAAACATATTGGTATCGTGGTACGATTCATGAGTACTATTAATAAGGAATTCATTCATACCTGGTAATAAAATGTGCAATGAATACAATCAAAATAACTGCTGAAAAAAATAAGAAAATACAATTATTTTGTGCTAGTTTAATAAGAAGGTACTAAGGTGACTTTGAAATACAAAAACTGAACACAAATTAATCGAAATGCTGCCCAATAACGTCAATGCAGTTCCAAACTCACATAGCTGATTCTTGAAGAACGTTTGTTAATTGCTGGGCCGTTAAACTATTAATTGTGCATCTCACTCGCAACTCAAGGTCTTCGCGGGATGTAATGGCGATTGTATAGACAATGTTTTTTAAATGGCCTCAAACAAAGAAATCAAGAGATGTCAAATATGGTGACCTTGGAGGCCATTGCACAGGACCATTCGTCGAAATTACGTTTTTTTTGAATGCCTGTTGAAGGTAATCAATTACAATTTTCGAATTATGAGGAGGAGCTCCATCTTGTTGGAAATACATTCCCTGTCGTTAATGAACAGGTAATTCAGTTAACTTGTCCTCAATTTCATTTTGCAGAAATCCTAAGTATCTAGCTCCAGTATCTAAAGTTTTAACCGTTAGAAGTTGTAAATTTTACTGAAAATATGCTTTCATTTCATTTAATTTCCTTGCACCTAGGAACGTAGAAAAAATGTTGTATTCAACTCGTGCGAAAGTTGTTTATTGCACTAGACGTGACAATTTCACGTCGATTGTAATGAACCCTTACTTTTTGCACTTGCTGCATAAATAACTAAACATATTAAGAGAAAAATGTAATTGGTATAACCCCTCAAATTCGAAGCAACCGCAAATATTTCTTTCATTCAGAGTGTTGGCCATCATCAGTAGGCGGTGAGGCCGAGGGCAAAGACGTGCAACACTCAGTTGCGAAGTCAGAAAGGAGCCAACATCGGAAAGACAACCGCACATTTGTGGCTTCTGTTCACAGTATACGGATACAGAGTTTAGATATGAAACTGAATACCTGTAAGCAATGGATCGTATTACGTCACTGACGTGAAGTGGATGAATCCAGAAATGAAACATTTTGAATTCAGTTACACAGATTTCTGTAATGGGTTGGTAAGTCACTCGACTACAAATCATCTTTACCGATAGAGGAATAAGCCGGAAATTTTGAAATATGAAATATTACATCATGAAATAATAAATAGAGAAAAGTAAAACTTTTGTCCAATTTACACTTGTTGGTTTATTTGTTGATAATGGTTTCTTTTTCAGCATTATCAAGAAAAATAATTCCTTGATTACGGTGTAAAATCCGAAAACGATCCTAACAAATAAACTAACATTCAGTGGAAATTAGACAAAAGTTATACTTGAAGAGAGGTGGACAGGTTACTATTGTACAATTTTTCATTGCACTATCAAACCAAATCAATTCAAATATACTTTATTGACGAAAATAAAGCAATTTCAAAACAGTTGTTACATGTCAAATTCTCGCCACGTAACATAGTTATGAATCTACCAATATCATGGATCCCTAGGTATCCTAAAAGTAGACAACCAACAATTATTTGCAAATATTAAATTTCTCATTAATATCGATAAGGTGATAGGCAATCAAAATTGTACAGAGTTGTATAGATGGTTGCCTACTCATAGAATTGAATGAAATGAGGGCTGTATCATAATAACCATTCTGAAGAAAAACAAATTGCTACTTCATTAAAAAAAACTTAATAACATCACAGATCAAATATTACAACTACAGCAACACTCAATAACGAGGCACTCAAAATTATCAAAATTAGGAACTCATACAGCAAAAGTTGAACACTCGCGAGAGACTGATGTTTGCGGAATAGTGTTCAATCAAATCGTTATTTTCATTGCAAAACCGCCTTGCATGTGTCTTGGTGAATATTGTTCCCATCAATAAGCATTCGTAAAGGGAGTTCTTGGGTTCTTGCTCCATAGACACTTCGGAATTCCTGATCTGGGTCTCTAAATGTTGTTGTACCAGCAGCACCTGTAATTAAAAAGACAAATACATATCAAGGAAAGAAGAAATAAAGACCATACGGAATACACTATGTTTGATACTTACATGGAACTTAGTTGTTTGTTCTTATCTCACTTTATCAAATATAAATAAACTACTCAACACTAATTTCGTCGCACCCCAAAATTTTGACCCTATTTAAATCTGAAAAACTTTTTTCTGCATTGAACAATTTGACTACTGTTCATACTGTTCGCTAGCCCAGTCCTTCAGCTATAATCTCGTACTCATTCAAAACATAAGGTTCTTCGCATAAAATCAGGGTATTACCTGAAACTGTGCAAAATTTCTGAATCTTCAAAAGGATTCCAAATTAAGAAAAAATTTTGTTTTCAAATTTGACAACAGTGGCATGAAGATGAACTCATCACCTCAAGAGATTTTCCGAATTGTCTTTTGTTTACAGGGCGATCTCAAAAAATTTACTTTTTGGTTTTGCAGTCATAACTTTTTTCGTTGTCAACCGATTTTCAAAATCTCAGGCTCATTTTGAAGCTGAAACTTTGGATGAGATGGAATGAAGATCAGAATTGACTCAAGATAAAGATTGAAGATTATTATGTTAGTTATCAAGAACAAGAAAACAAGTTTTATTGAGTTTTTATTGAACAACAACAGAGAGAAAATAACTTGGATAACATTAGAATTGAAAAATATTTATGCTATTCAGTATTTAGTGGGTCCTCCCCCTTTAGCAATTACTTCATTGGCCCTTTCCGTCATGTTGTCTATCAGACTATCAATGAACTCCTGTGGTATAGCTGCCCATTCTTGCTGTACCGCATTCACCAAGTCATCCAAATTTTCCATTCGCCCTTCCCTTTCTTTCAATTTTAATTTCATACGACTCCAGACATGTTCCATCGTATTCATATCCGGAGAGAAACGCGGCCAGTTCATTCGCTCAATACCGTGACCCCTCAAAAACTCGTTGACAATGTGAGCCCTATGCGGTCTAGCATTGTCATCAACGAGAAGAAAGTTGTTGTTGCCGATATTTGCGGCGTAAGGGACCACGATTTCTCTCATACACAAATCTCTATACCTCTCACCGTTCATACTCTCTCCTCTCAGAATCACTAATTCACTCTCATTCATCGATATTCCACCACACACAGTCACTCCTCCACCTCCAAAAGCCACCCTCGCCTCCATATTTTCTTCCAAAAATCTTTCATTCCTCCCTCTCCAAAACAATACTCGACCATCCTTTCGAAACAAGTTGAACCTACTCTCATCCGTAAACATACACCTATTCCACTCTGCTATTCCCCAGTTTTGATGTTCTTCCCCTCACAATCGTCTTGCTGTTCGATGTACAAGTTTCAGTAAGGGGCAGGCAGCTCGTCTCCTTGCATATAATCCAAGATCGTAGATCCGCCGTCGGATTGTCTGGCATGAAACCTGAATTCCCGTAGCATCGATCAATTCACGACGAATTTTGGGGGCGGTTGAAGTCCGAGTCCGCCGTACCAATCTTCCAATAAGGCAGTCTTGAGCGGGAGTTGTTCTTCTTCTTGTTCCCCTTCTTGGCCCCCTAGGTCGATACTGAATATCCCCAGCGTTAGCTTGGACGTAGGCCCTTTGAACGGATCTAACTGTCGTTCTAAGCAGATTGGCAATTTGAAGGGTAGATAATCCTTCGTGGAATCAATTCCAGCTGTTCGCGCGTTAGATGCGGCATCGATATGATGATTTTTTGTACAAACGAATCAAAATTGACGTCTAACCTGGCCTGTCAGTCACTGAATGTGATTCTTCTTACCTTGGTTATGGGCCATGCATTTCAGGAGAACAATGGGTTGATTATTTTTTTTTCAAAATCCTGTCGTTAAAATTGGATTTTTTCACGCACAATTCTTGACTGCTGAAAGCAATAAAGATCTGGACGTATTCAGAATGGATGATCATTCCGAAAACAAGTTGATTTTCATTTAATTCTCTTCCCAACCAAATTTTGAGGGTGTTTCAGATTTAGGTCAACTTTGAGGAAACCCTTGATCTTCAATCTTCATCTTGGGTCTATTCCGATCTTCATATCTCTTCATCTAAAGTTTCATCTTCAAAATGAGTTTGAGATTTTGAAAATCGGTTGACGAGGAAAAAAGTTATGACGCAAAATCAAAAAGTAAATTTTTTGATATCACCCTGTAAACAAAACAGATAATAAGACAATTCGAAAAATATCTTGAGGTAATGAGTTCATCTTCATGCCACGTTCGTCAAATTTGAAAAAAAAAAATTCTTCATTTGGGATCCTTTTGAAAATTCAGAAATTTTGCACAGTTTCAGATAATACCCTGTAGCGATTTTATGCGAGGAACCTTATGTTTTGAAGAATGACGAGATTATAGATGAAATACTGGGCTAGTGAACAGTGTGAACAGAATTCAAATTGTCCAATGCAGAAAAAAGTTATTCAGATTTTAATAGATTAAAAATTTTGGGATGCGACGAAATTAGTGTTGAGTAGTTTAGTTCAAAAATGTCATTGGTGTCAACTGTCTGTTGTTTGACTTTAAGATTCGTCAACTGGTCGTTGGTCGTAGCGGTCGTCGTGGTGAACTCGTGAATGATCGGCTACGACGTTAGTCAGCCTTTACTTCCTGGCGGCAAGGTTTGATTTGGAAAACTCAAAGCGAAATAGGCTGGTATTACGTAACGGCAAACCGTTACGATGTATTCTAAAGCACAAGGAGAAAATTGTAGAATGGAATAGGACAAAAGGGGATTCGGCTTAATGCGGTTTTGTGGAAAGTCGTTGATAAAACGGAAATGGAGGGGGGAGGAGAGCGGGTGAGCAGAGAGAACGTGGCTTTTCGACAAGAGATAGACGAGAGAATAAAAGGTCCTTTCTATATTTTTGGCGATAATTTTGGAGTTCGAGTCTATATACTTGGGGACCATTTTCCATCAAGTCAATGTATTGCTGCGGAACAACATGCAGTTGATTTGGATTCAGCACCTTCTAGATAGAACGCTGCATGCCTACTAGATAAATACAAGTTAGGCCAAGGGTGAGTCATTACTTTTACCTTCAATTCCTGCTTGCTGCAATCCTTGCAACCTTGCTTTTGCTCGTAGTATAGAACAATACGAATGCATGATATATCTCAAACGCTTGCTAGCTTCATAGTTCAACAATTTTTCTCACGCACATCACAAACCTAAAGGGCAGTTTACTTCAAGTCACCCTTACAAACTCATACATGCATGTTACACACGATACACCCATTGTGGTGGTTGGTATTTATTTATTTTATTTAATCAGTGATTCACACTTCTAGTGCTTCGTACCGCTCATAATTTTGCCACTAGTGCTTTATACTACATATACATATGCCGCTGTAATTTCACGCCAGCTTCAGACCGCTGAATCACATTTCCGAACTCATTTTCATTGTCGGTATAATTATTATTCATTGTATGAATTACTTTTAGTATATATTTGTTGTACTTATATTGTGTGTAGAATAGTGTTTAAAAAAAGGAAGAGAAAGTGAAGCAATTCGTGTGATCACACAATTATTCTCATTGGGTACCTATCATAACCTTCCAGAAATATTGGTTGCTACAATCCATGAAATTTCGTTATTGATGTAATCTCATATGTGCATTTTTATCAATTGAATTATTGTAAAGTTCATGAACTACAGACACCTCAGTTTATTTCTAACTGTTGAGCTAGCCGAGTGGTCATTCTTATTATTTTCATTACCTACATATCGATCATAGGTCGAGAATGACCATTACAAATTGTTGTTGTTGTTGTTAAAATTGTTATATCCGTCAACCGGTTGCACCCCTAAGTGCAACCCTCAAAAGTCAGAGACTTGTGCGAATATTTGACTAATTTTTTTCAAGTGAATCAGACCAATTTTTACCTCAAAAATAAGAAATCCATTTGGCAAAGTACAACGTAACAAAATGAAAGACGCAAATAACAGGAGTCGAAGTAATAACTTTAATGTACAAACCAGAAGGATGTATACAAAATTAGAAAAGTATAATTTGACACTGACAACTTTTGTTATCAACAAACTTATATTAGGTGAATACATCACAAAAACATTACAAAGATAAATAATACACGAAATAATAAATGATATAGTATAACTTGAAGTTAAGTAATAGTATATTACACACCGAGGTGGAAAGAGATTCATTCCTGTCGTGAGATCAGTTAGTTTACCGAGACGCAAAGCGTCGAGGTTAGCTATGATCTCGAGACAGGAATTAAACTTCCTACCGAGGTTTGTGAACTATTTTATTTACAACCATCATATTTCGATCAAAATTAGTAAATCTCTGTTTTGTTCTGAACATATCTAAAATATTACATTTAACGACAAATTACCAAGAACGCGGTTTTCTCAGAATAATCAAGTAGATATATTGTTACCGTGACTATGGGGATACAATTGTCACCAACATGAATAAATGTCAGATAAATTCAATAAATGTCAGATGAAGTCGAATATTAAATTCGTGAATAATAAATGGAAAAACATGTCTCCCGACGAAGAAATTATGGATTGTACCCCACCAGAAGTACGACAGGCTGCTCGCGCAGCAGTCCATGGCTTGGTGCCAGAGAAAAGAAAAGAATAGATGAAATGAGGGCGGGAAATGACGGCGGGAAATGAGGGCGGGAAGTGAGGTTGGGAAGTAGAGGTGTGTATTGTGACACTTCCCAACCTTCAATGACGTTAGTAATGACAGCATTACATATATGGTTGTAAATAAAATAGTATAGTATGCAAAGATTATGTAATGATGGTTATTAGGTAATACACGAGCATTAACCGGCCTACGAAACGAGCCAAAGGCGAGTTTCGTATGATTTATGCGAGTGTACTATTGCAGAACACTGTATTCTCAAGGTTTTTTGTTCAGGTTCACAGAGTGGAAAGATGTTGCACACAAAGTGGCGAACAAACGTTTATTTCTAACGGGTCCAACAAAAAAGGAAAAGGCCGTGAGGCAAATCTAAAAATGTATTAACCAATAACCCAATTCCTTTACACAATTCCGTACAGAAAACACAACACAACAGTATACACTTAGATATTAAATTACAGGTATAGAAAAAGCAGCCACCTACCTAAAAATGCAGGAGTGTTTGAAATCATCTAACCCCAAGCAATTCGTTGATTTGCTCACTGGTGAAATAGTGAAGTTTCGCAGTAGGTACGCTAAAATATGGTTTAACAGCTCTCCTACGAATCGTTTTCTCAAAAAGAAGGAATGCAAAAAAAAACTGAGATAGTGTGCCCCGGGGTGTTGGTTGTTTAATATAATTCTGGGATTTTACCTATACAGGAAGTAGGAAAGTACTAAACAAGTTGGTAAAGTATACACCAATCAAACCTGTACTGAAGAGGATCTAGCAGACTTCAATGTTCCCTTTTCACTTTTGGACTCCCGCCGACTTGCCGTGCTTTTGTAGGGCCCCCATTGAGTTCTCGGCGCCGGAGCTAGTGCTGCAGGACGGGGGCCCCATCGAGGAACGTCCCCACAGAAGAGAGGACGCGGTAGATCCCAAGGGGGCCAAGTTTTCGTCAATTTAAATTCTTGATAGTCATGGTTGTATAGAATTGGGTAACTGGGATCGACTAGGAAGTGCGGGGGGCTGGGGGCGTTGGCGAAGAACGTCCCCAGAGAAGATGGGGTGCGCTGGAGCGCCGAGGGCCGAGATATTTCGATTTTTATTTATTTTTTATTTTTCGTTGATTTTATAGTTGTTGACGCTGGCACTGGTGATACGCCTCCACTGGACCGGCTCGCTGACGATACGTGGCGGCACATCAAAGGAAGTTTGTTTACGCTAAGAGGCTGTGATGTCACATTCTAAGAATTCGGTGAGTGTTTTCCATGAAGACTCAGTGTGTTGTGTCGGAAATAAGACATGATTGGCATCTCACTCTAACTCATCGTTTTTTTTCTGTCTTTGTCTTTGAGAATTACGCGGTTAGCTGCGGGCTGGGTGCTACAGGCGGGGTGGTGGGGGAGGAGAAAATTCGAACGCTAGTTGTTGGAGAGAACGTGCTGCATAAGTCATGTTGAAGAGCGAGCACTCAGAGTTCAGACGTACTTGCTGGTGCTCAGTGAAATTGTACTTGTGATTTTGTCAGTTTAATTGCAAAGGTGAGTTTTTGTCTGTACATAGAGACATTGTATGCATGTCAATAGAAATCGTTTGAGCGTTTTGATACTGTTCATTTCGCCTTGTGAATTTTTTGCTATTAAATTTTTTGCAAAGTGTTGCGTCCATATATACAGCGTGTATGGATAAAACATATATATATATATATGTATACAGTGCATATCAAATTTTCTATTTCATATACAGTGTGAATGAACATAAATATATTGTTTGAATATTTGAGTGAAATATTTCGCTCTTTCGCAGATGTCTCACATTGACGAAATTAACAAGGTTGGTTTGGCCTGCAGGAAGGAGTTGAAGAAGTTGGCCGAGCTATCGTTGGACGAGCCTCAATTGATATTAGATGCGGAGGTTAAAACGACTAGATTCAGAGAGGCAATCCTCGTCGAGTCGAGTCGCTGCCCTCAAGAGCTACTTGAAAAAATTGACAGAGTTTCAGCACGTACTCATCTACAGGGGCGAACACAAGTCCAGCCTGCATCAGCACCCGCAGCAGCTGTTCCAGATATCCAAGGCGCAGTGTTCCTTTTCCATGCACACAAAGTGAGTTTCTCGATTTTCCATTTATTTTTCGCATATTTTTGTGTGTTGTATTTTTTGAATAAAGATGAATTCTGATGCTATTGCCAATTTGGCCGCTGATATGATCAAAACTTTGAGGATGGTGGAAAGAATTTTGTTAGAAAAATTCACCGTTGATGAACAAAAAACATGGCTGGCACATTGAAAAAAACTGCTCGTCTTTTGACTAGTGCCATATCTGCTGAGAACTCGTTTGGGACTCTACGAAGACTCCAAACTTTGGCGGGCCATTTAAAAATTATTCGTAATTCCATAAAAAATTTGGAAGCTCGTCATGTGGGCGAAGGGGTTAAATTAAAATTATCGTCACTAGTCAGCTGGGAAGATTTGAAGTCTGCATTTGCGTACAGGTATAATCATAAATTTAGTCCATTAAGATATTGGGCAATTTTTCCGAGATGCTTACACCTTATTCAAATGACGAGTACAAAATTTATTGAGAAAACAGGATATGATGAAAGTTATTGCGAAATTTTGCGGGGAATTTGTCAAAAATAATTTGAACGAGGAACATAAAACTATAAATATTTCAACACCAAAAACGCTGTGATTGATAGAGGTACTGATTTGAAAGGGTGGTTCTTCGAAAACGTTGTAGATCAGGTGCAAAACAAATTAGCCGAAAAGAAGAGCGGCTGGAGTCTCCGAAAAATCGTCAGTTTAGAAATAAATACCAACAAATCCGACATCGGCTACGGTTCGTCTCACATCGAGTTACCAAAATCCATTGCCAATAAAAGAGCTTGCATCAACATAAAAAATTATGATGACGCATGTTTTGCCTGGGCCATAGTTTCGGCATTGTATCCGACACAAGTAAATATAGATAGAACGTCATCTTATCCCGACTATTCAAGTATTCTAAATTTGACAGGTATCGAATTTCCTATGACATTGAGGCAAATTGCAAATTCGAGAAATTAAACAACATTTCTGTGAATGTGTACACTTTGGAATTAATCCAGCCTAAGCCGGATAAAGAGGCATTTCGTGACAGTTCCGAGTCGACTCACTAAACAAAAATTAGATCGACACGTCAATTTACTCATTCATATTTAATTCATAATGAATATCACCGAAAATTGAACGATTATGAAGCGGTACCAGATATAGACGACGAAAGTGACATACGCTATCATTTTTGTTGGATTTAGGATTTATCTCGGCTACTCAATACACAACTTGGTAAGGATAAGTATAAAAAATACATTTGCGACAGGTGTTTGAATTATTTCAGAAGTAAAGAAAAGTTGGACAGTCATACGGTTGATTGCCAAAAAATATACACATGTAAAATTTCGTTCCCCCACTACGATCACGTGGAATTTCAGGACTTTGTCCATAAAGAAAAGGTACCTAATAAATGCGGATTTCGAGTCGATTCTGGAACCATACAAAGAGTTTTTTGTGGTGCCGATCGTTTTCCATAATTTATCCGGATACGACAGCCATTTTATTATTCGAGATATAGCAAAGAGGGGGCGAGTCAGTTTGTTGCCTGTAAACAAAGAAAAATACATATATTTCACCCAGTATGACGACAATACAGACATCAAGTTCAGATTGATCGATTCGTTCCGTTTTATGGGCATGAGTTTGGACCATTTGGTTTAGACTTTGACAGTGCACGATTTGAATATACCCAAACGCGAATTTGCACATCTGACAGCCTCGCAGTACGAATTACTCACCCGAAAGGGCGTATTCCCATACCACAGTATAATGCTAAAAGAACCAGTATTTTCACTCCTACGCAAATCGTGGTCGAAGTTTCATTTTTTGCATTTTGGGGCGTGGCATGAGCGCAGTCAGCTCCTCAAGATGCGCAGTAAACCGTTCGGAGTTGCCGGAATTCTGCAATCTCGCCAAAAATAAGAACTCTACGAACGACAGTGATTGAATCACCAGTTTGCACTTCATCATAAGACAAATCAGTTTGACATTTGGCAACAGTGCATTGGAAATTATAATTTGAGAATCGAACATGGAAGAATGAAGAATCATAATAAATAAAAATATCATTTACTTGGAGTTTGACGTTATATTATATTATTAATGTAACCAATTGATTAAATTCAAATAATTTGAGTGATATCGTTTGTGCTGAAGCTGTTTTATGTTGTTTTGTGTTGTCCGGTATATTGATTGAATTTGTTCTTTGTGGCGTGGACAGTTATCATTCAAGACATGAGTGTAAGGAAGCACTTTACGAAAAAGTCAATTCAGATTCCCAAGAAAACAAGAAAGGTAAGTACTTTCACTGATACCATCTCGGGTTCATGAACAGGTTATGTTACATTATTAATTTTCCATTTTATTTATACTGGAGTAGATTTTTAAAATATTTATAAGAACGATCTAAGTACAGATTAACATTTGCTTGGTTCACATAACAAACTTTTACATTGAAAAAGTTGTTGCAATGTGAATCGCTGGAGGTGTTCATACACAAAATGTGAAAGAAAAAGTGGATGAACACATTTCAACTGATTCATCCGCATCCTTACAATTTACTTCATCTTTTGATTTGTGTGTCCATTAATAGTTATCATCATATGACATACAGATTTCTGTAAATACTTTTATGGAAGAAGTAGGTATTATAATTCAGATATATTTTCATGCCTTATTATTTATTTTCAGATTTTCATTATGGAAAGCTGATGTCAATATGGAGAAGTTAGAATCAGTATGTTCAGAATATTGTTAGAAGTTTCGATTGTGCAGTGAGCATTTCGAAGAGGAAATGTTTTCCAGCATGCAAAAAAAAACCGTTTAAAGAAAGATGCCATTCCAACAGTTTTCAATTTGACATTTGAGAATATAGTTCCAGTTGAGGGTAAGTTTATATTAAATGAAAAATATGGGCCTATAGTGTTCGAAACATTCATATTTCATTAGACTAAGCTCTACATGTTATCAAGGGTAATGTTTCATTTTAGATGATTCTATAACTGAAGAACTGAAGCAACTAGCACTTCTGCTATTTTAAACTGGAGTTTTACATACTATGCTTGATCCAAGTACTGCAACAGAAACTTTCAACATTCCAGGAGATATTCAACTCGGTAAGTTTTCATTTCACATAAAGATCTGAGACAATGTCAGCCTTACAAGTAGAATGTTGATTAGATAGTATTTGCTTTGCGATTGGTATCAAATTATATAATCAGGTTTTATGTTGACAGTACCTATTTATTGCCAAAGAATATTTCTGATACCGTAATATGAGAATTTCGAGTCGCAGGTTTTTTTTTGAAATCCTTGATGTCACAGATAAATAGGAAAGTCTTTCTTTTAAAATGAATATATTTTTTAATTTTATATTTTTCCTGATTCAAATACTTCTAACGGGTGCACCCAGATGGCAGAACATTGTGTGGGCAAGAGACGATTTCCTGCACACACATGTTTATATCTTGTGATAATTCAATGTAACCGTTAAATGATTTACACAAACCCTTAGATAGTCTATATTTACATTCATCTAAAGTTATACCATTATGGCATTTTTGTGTTCATGTTGATGTATTGTACCGGGTAGATACTAGATAAAAACAATTTAAAAAATACTATACAGTACAGTAGCAGAATTACTTTGTGTGTTTAAAGACCATGATCCACCAAAGCAGAGCCAGGCGGAGAATCGTAAACAACTATAGGATTTCATTTGCAGATAGGGTATGGAAACATAATGAAATCCTATTTGCTGTTTATGACAGTCTTCGATTGATCCACCTTGATGCATTATGAGCCTAACTGTCAGTAGCTTTCTCAGACGGAAGTATTTCTGCATGAGAAAGAATTTATGAACAATTCAACCCTACTCTGTGTCTCATTTATTCATAACAAATTTCAGTTGTTTTTGATGAAGATGCTGATGAAAGTCCTCCACGGCCAGTGATTCATTCGCCTGATAATGAAGCTATTGCCAAACCAGGATGTTCGAGTATATCAGCCATGACTACCAGTTTTTCAGACAGTCAGCAGCCTATTGGTGAGAACTAATTAGATTAGATATAGATTGTAGAGGGGGTCGTAAAGGCCTTGCATCACCACTAGCACTTCGACCTAAAAGGTCAATTGTGTGTGTGACTACTAATTAACTCATGTTGATGAAAAAAAATATAAATATGGACATTTCAGTCTTTCACTAATTATAAACGTCCAGATGATACTCTCAAAATGTCTGATTTCATACTCGGCATGATTTCTTCAAAATATTAGTTTCTAATTGTGTATGTTGCTCTATTCAAAACCAATTATTATTATTATATTTTCTAGATGCAATGACCCAGACGTCTCAAAAATTGACGAGCAACACTCTCTGAAAAGAAGAGCTACGAAAAAGGATTCGAGGATTGAGAAGAAAGATTTTGTCTCCACCTCCTGCACCAACATCAAGCCCGAAAAAAAATTGCCTTTAGTGATGTTTCTGTATTTCTGAAAGAACATTTATCTGAAAAAGGTATCAACTTCATGAAAACGCAGATTTATTTGACATATAAGTCACCAAAAGGCTCTAGGTATTCCTCTGATACAGATTATAAACAGTTTGCTTTGACAGTATATTTCTTGATTCCAAAGGTTTACAAATTCTTGTCTAAAATAATTCGATTACCCTCAATGAGTACATTATCTCGAGTCACCAACAAATGGGATATTAGTCCAGGTTTCAGTGACTTTTTGTTTTCTGTGTTGAATTTGAAATCATTATGTTGACTGAACAGGCCAAAGATTGTATTTTGTGTTTGGATGAAATGTCTCTGAAAACTAATTTATTCTACAATTTTTTTTAACCCTGAAATTTTTCAATTGAGAACTGTGAAGAACCAAAATAATAAAGTCTTGCAGTAAATTGAATATAGTCAAACATTTCTAGTAGTATGTTTTATTTTTATTTTTTCATTAAATTTCGCAATATTGATTGTTTTGATGTGCATCTTGCTCAAGTCAACTGAACCTCTCTTATTATTTAACTTTTGCTTTTTATCTCATTTCTGTAACTTCCGTAGCTTAATTCCATAGATTGGTTGTAACCAATCAAGAAGTATATTATTATATGTAATAAGTATAGTAGCTACAAGAGTTCTAGGACAAAATCCCATGTATTTTTCTAGGACAAAATCCCATGTATTTTCTTATGGTGGTTCGTTCTCCAAATTTTGGTTCCTTTTAAGGTCACGCGTCACTGCTTCGCGTTCATCGTGTGACGTAGTCGAGAGAGATCCAGTCGATTGATAACATTTTGCCAATAGAGGGCGGCGCACACATATTATGAATGAATTGAATTGAATTTATAAAGAAAAAAGATTTCAGCAGCAGAGGTTTGAACCATCGTCCTTTTGGTTGGTTAGCAAGTGACGCTAGCCTTGTCTTCACGGAGACTTCGTACAAGTTGATGTACAAATGTGGGGTATATATTTCTCCAGCTACCAGAGCACGCTATTTGAATATTTAAAAAAAAATAATGATTGTGAGTCTGATAATAATAATAATGTTTGGAATAAATGTGAAAAAATGACGGTTCAACGGTGGTCTAGCGTTTCAACAAGCTATGTGTATAGGGTGTCTCAAAAAGTATAATTTAAGAAAAAAACAAATGGCGGCTGCTCGTTAGATTTAGTATACCAGGTGTATCAAAACATACCATTTAAGAGAAAAAACATGGTGGGTGCTTGTCTTATTTAGTATACAGGGTGTCTCAAAACTTATCATTTAATAGAAAAAAAACATGGCTGCTCGTTTGATTTAGTATAACAGGTGTACCAACATATTATTTAAGAGAAAATAACATGGTGCGTGCTTGTCTTATTTAATATACAGGGTGTTTCAAAACGTATAATTTAAGAGAAAAAAAAAATAGCGGCTGCTCGTTAGATTTAGTATACAGGGTGTCTCAAAACGCAATGTTTCTGAAAAATCATATCATTTGGGAGAAAAAAAGACATGGCTGCTTGGGGCAGAAAAAAAAGGTTTCATTGGGGACATGGGGATTTAAAATACGAATCATCGAAAAATAAGCACTTCCGGTTTGAAAAAATTGAGGTAGAAGAAAAGTAATAGTGAATTCGGATTTTCCACATCGAGGAAAGTTCAAATATGCAATAAAATGTCCACTTCCGATTTTCACTTCCGGTTGTCCGATATTGATAATTTTGGCATCAATGGATTCGTTTCGATGTCAAGAAACATTTTTGAGCATTTTCCAATGCCAAAAGGGCATAGGAGGCTAACTTCGTTATTAGCGAAGGTACAACGACGTGCGGGTACTCCAACAAGACAACTTTTATGGGGGATCAAGAAAATGATAGAATTTTCTTCCGTCAACTGCCATAAGTGCCATAAACCTCACATTAGAATGCGTTATGTACTCATCGCTCAAATGTTAGAAGTCGGTTCGTTAACGTTTGATATTTTTTGTTTAGAACGTCGCTCAATATATCGGCGGCACCTCACACTCGATATCTGTCAGTTGTCATTGGTAATATCGTTGAAGAAAAGAAAGTATTCAGCAATAGTATATACAGGGCATATCACACCTTATTTAAGAGAGAAAACATGGCTGATGCATGTGTCAAATGTCATGTGGAAAATGGGACGCAGAAAATACGTATCATTGGGGATATGGGGACCCAATAGAAAAATATGGTGATATTTCATACTGAGTGTTCCAAAATTTGTTAGACATACACAGAGTGTTCAAAAACTATTCAAGATAGGAAAAAAACCGCTCATAGGACGTTTCAATCCTAATCAAGATGGTATACAGAGCATCTCATTTATAGAAAAAAAAATATGATGTTTTAACAGGAGTTTAGTGTTTCAACGTGCGATCCCAATCGGAAATGTATTACATGTCATTGAGACCTAATACGTCAGCGCTATCTATCATCAGGAAGGTGCCCAATATGTGAATTACCAACCTTTTTGGATCTTTACGAATAATCAGAAAATAAACACTTCCTATCATTAAAAATTGAGATAGAGCATTGAGAAGGGTCCAAATTTAGTTACTCCCGCATTTCGAGTTTTTGTGTGGATGTTTCAAATGGTTTTGCGTGCGTTTCAAGCGTGCAACCGTTTTCGTGCAAACTTTTTGTGCAACCATTTTCGTGCAACCGTTTTAGTATGCAACCGTTTTCGTGTAACCGTTTCCGTGCTCAACCGTTTTCGTGCAACCTTTTTCGTGTAACCGTTTTCATGCAACCGTTATCGTGCAACCGTTTTCATGCAACCGTTTCCGTGCAACCGTTTCGGTGCAACCGATTTCGTGTAATCGTTTTCGTGTGCAACCGTTTTCGTGCAACCGTTTTCATGCAACTGTTTCCGTCCGCAACCGTTTCGTGCAACCGTTTTTTTGTGCATATAAAGACCTAATGGAATGTAGAAAATTCACTTGTATTTGATGTTGCATAGCACGCAGAAAAAATATGAATTATTTCGTGATGGAAACAGTTTTGAATAATAAGAGAGCTCGCAGCAACAGAAAAAAAAAATAAACGAGTCTGATACTCATAGATTCCGTTTTGAAACAGCATTTGAGAACAAAACAATCGAAGGTTCAACGTACACAGCGTTTAAAGATGTTATTATTGATATGAATCGCAATAAAACAAATAGGATGATAATATTTCAAGCATTGTTAGATATCAGAAATATAAAAGTTGTTAAATAAGTTATATTTTGATGCAAAATCAGCATGAAAAAAAAAATGGACACTTCAAGTATCATATGTTTGTGTGCGAAGTACACAGATTGATAATGAATTAATCCAATGAACCGAACATACCTTTCAAAAGTAATTTTAACAACAAGTATCATTAGAGAATCAAAAATGATAATAATTTGAAGCAGATTCAAAATAATTTAAAATTTTGCGTTGGTTGAATATTGCTATCAGTCCATTTCCACATCACCCAGGAGGTAGGACTGCCAATGCGTTACCCTTTTTTTATTGTGGAAGACTCCCCCAGTAGGAATAGCATAACCACCAATCATGAGAAAATAGTCATCAAATAATACATTTTATTTTAGGATATATATACATAGTTATTCTGAAGTATCCATAAAATTTTCTTTTATTGAATAATGTCCCCAAGGTAAAGTTTCATCCCAGTTTGGTATCAGGTAGCGTTTATCGTCATGTGGGTTGAGCGCAATTTTGTCCTGTACAATTGAGTGTACTTGATGTTTCTCAGAGCGAATTAGTCTTTGGGTTACAGTCATACATTTCCAACTGTTCAGACATTTCACATAATCATCGAATGTAATCTTAGTTCTGACCACAGACGATTTCACGCCCTTAGCCTTCTTGGTTGTTCCAAAATTCATCAATATCTCATTGATTTCATCCTCATCATACTCAGCTTCTTCCATTTCCCTTCTTTTATCAATAATGTCAGCATCTGATATCAACACTTTCGTAGCATACAATTTCATCATACCCAATACTTTCTTGTTGACCTGAGGAATCCCATAAATGTTGTCGGAGGGATAGTCAGAAGTGTCAAAATGTTTGTGGCAGTCCTCCTTCATAACTACATAGGGGTCCTGATGCAGCTCGTATACGAAAGAATCTGTATCAGTGTACATAATGGTACAGTCCTCTCCAAAACTTTCAGCCATATAACCATAGTGGAAATCATAGATGGTAGTTTTCGCTAAATCCAATATAGCCTGCCCCACATATATAGGCTTGTTCAGGAAAATCTGCAGCTTGTTAAGCTCAACAGCCACCAAGTTTTCACTGAAGATGGTGCAATTTTTAAACTCCGGTTTTGAGATATAGGCTTCTGCACCATATCTTCCACTCCACTCAGTTAGAAGGTGGATGTTGACCCTCTTCCGGACGTTCTCCATAGTTTTACCAAAGACTGCGTTGTTCATCAATTTGAAAAGATTTTTTTCAAAGTTCAGGGACTTTGTTCAAATTAAAGAACACGGTGGATTTTAGTCAAGACCAATCCATTTGCTAATGCCTGCTTCAATGCCCTATGATGTATGATATATTTCTCCTTCGAGTGTAAAGTGGCCATCAATTTAGTTACATCTCGCACATTCTCAGGAGGCATCATCGTTTTTGAATTTATGAGTTGTGGACAGAACGGTTATATTTATAATGTCGCAGGGCAGGCTCGCCGCGCTCCTACGATGATTTTTTTGTGTATGGTCACCTTTAGTGAGCCATTTTTACACTTAATAACTCTCAATTTTCACCTAGAAGCCAGTCGAATAATATTAGATTTTTGCATTATATTCAGGTCACTAGTCTAGTCTCACCCTGTATGATGTAAAGTCCCAATCTCCACCCAGTGGAACTCCACTGTACGTAGTTTTACCGATTTACCGGAAATTCCTGACTAGTTTTCAATTTTATTAATTTGTGGCCCCAAACAGTCGAGCACCCGGTATACAGAACACTTAGAGCAAGGTTTCGACACGCTAGTCTCTTGTTGGGTGGAAAGATTCCGTGGCTCCATTTGTTTTCACAAATTATTTTATTTCAATTCGATTTCTCATCAGGTTGGCCAAATCGGAAAACGGGTATAGATTCCTCGGCGAAGGAATACGTGTATTTCTTCGGCGTTCAAGAATCACGTTGGGTTATGGTTTTTCTCGGGGCTCTCCGAATATCGGACCGCCCTAGGAATCGAGATATCTGAAATTCTGACTTTCAATATCTCCCTAGATCTGGGGAGTATTTAGTGACTTTTGTCAAATACTCCCTAGAAAACGCAGGTAACGGGACTTTAACGGTCATTTGCCCAAATCCCGCGCGTTTTCGCGAGCTAGGGTTTTGTTCAGCCAAGGGCGACGCCCACTTTGGCCCTCTAGGCCAATGGGTGTCGCGGATTCAGCAGTCAGGATTGCATAAATATGCAAGCAGCAGACAGCCACTCTTTCTTGTCGAATTGCAGTGTAATAATCAATTTCGTGTTTCCGTTAAATAACTTACGTTTGTTTGGCTTTGCCTTTTGTCTCTGCAATTCATCGTTTTGGCTAGCAGTTAGAGTCAGGTTCTCGGTAATAATAATTCAGTTTACAGTAGATTCATAACGTTTTGTTTCTATCTTAAAGGGGGTTAGACTCACTTGTACGGTTTACAGGTGTTTTATTCGCGCTACGAAAGTACGTTGATAGGTAGTTTAACTCTCGAGCAATAATCAGTGTAAAGTGATCTTTTGCAACGGACACTTAGGGATTTAACTTCATCAAAGTTATTTCCCGACTTAATACCTGTACGCGACGTTGACGAAAAATCCCCATCGTATGAAAAGGGGTCAGGCACCAAAACGAGATCTCACCTGATACAATCGGCTCGATCGTAGAGTTCCACGAAGATTGTATCGTTCGAGCTTAAATTCCTCGGCCTGTCAAGACATCATTAGCTGCGACTTTGTCGTTGGCGAGCCACATTTCCTGTGGTACCTATGGGTTTCGCGTCCTTCCCATACCTATTTCCTGCGGCTGTTCTCGGCTTTTCCACCTGAGACAGTCTGGTTAGGCTCCGTGATCCTTTTACCCAAATCTCTGTCTTGGTTTTTGTCACATCCAGTTGTAATTTTTGAAGTAAAAATTTTTCAAGTTTAATTTTCCTTTTTGGTGCTTCACACAAATTTTGAAGTTAGGAAATTTTATTTAGATAGTTTTTCTAAACCGTGAATCCTTCCTCCCTCGTCCATTTCCCGGCGAGGTCTTGTTAGGTGTTAGGTTAGTTAGCTATAGGGTGACCCTTCTCATCGTCACACTTGAGTTGGGTCGACGCGAGGTCGATTTTAGTGCACTTCTCCTTTACCACACACTTGCACACGCAAGTAGCCCGACAATACATTACAGCCGTAATTGTTTGTCCTTTAGAGCAATGACGAATATGAGATTGAGATCTCATATGCTCGCGGAGGAGAATACCCAAGCCGTGTTCGCCGGCGCTGGGCTTTCTCGGACACCTCCGCCGTTGGGTGACTTAGACGCCAGGCGTCTATTCCCCGAAGCGTCGCGACGCCTCGACGGAGACGTCCCCCAGGTACGTACTACCGGGGAATACCGTGAGTTGACGATGTCAACTACCTTGTCCCCGAGAAGTGTGCTAGACCAAGGTACTTTAGAGTCGAGCTTAGACGGAGGGAGGCAGCCTTCCCCGTCGGCTCAGGTAGGGTTAGTAATCGATTCCGCGGGAGTTGTCACAACTCCACCTTTGGAAGCCCGTTTGGAGCAATTTAGAATTACGAGAAATGTTTCTGCTTGTAGGTCGGAGGGCTACGAAGGAGTCCGTGCTGGCGAAGCTCGTGGGGTACGCCCCCTCGGAATGCGCCGAAGCGCTCCGGGGTCATCGGGTGTGCCCCACGCACCACAGCGGAGGCCAGAAGCTATAGATGTGCATACCCTAAGGGAACCGGGTGATGCTGAGGCCCTAGTGGATGAACTAGGGGGTGGTGGAAGGCTCTCGGAGGGAGTTGGGAATGCTCGCATTCCCATATCTCTCCAGGGGCGGTTTCAGCGTACCTCCCAAGGGATACCACATTATGCACAGCCAATTCAAGCAACAAGAGCTACGAAGGCAGATTTCGAGTCAGGTGTCGGCTGGGACACGGGAGTTGCCACCCGAAATCCCTGGGTGACGACGTCCTTGCCCTCCAGGTCACTTGGAGCAGAGCGATGGGCGGCTGAGGATGGTTTCGGAGAAATCCGAAACTTTGCGGAAGCCGTCCATCCACACCGGATTACGAGACATGGCGCCCAACGTGGGGCTGCTGAAGACAGACCGTCTTCAGGGATCTGCGAGTGTAGCCTTCCTCCTGCAAACAGACTTAGAGTTCGGGATCTCTCTCCTGAGAGACTCCCAGTTAATGAAATGGTTATGGGTGAACCGGAAACCCTTTGGCGCCCATATGGCACGTTTACCCGGTTGCCAACCGGGAATCGGCATTATAGGGAATCTGAGGATGTCCCTCGAGTTGCTCGAAACGTCGCTTCCAACCCCGGTGATGTCCACAGGAGTGGATATTACCAATCGAGGAGGCCAGTGCCCACAGTCCAGATTCAGGAGAATCCCAGAAGACCAGTGACGGGGGTCGACGACGTGCTCGTGCGACTCGCAGATTTGCTGGAGGATAGACGTCGGGGAACCCTAAACGGTGTTGATGGGGGTTTAATCAACAACAAACCACATCCCAGTTTCAGTGGGCTTCCTCACGAAGATCCAATCCAATTTATCCAATCCTCTGAGGATTATTTGGGGGGCTTTGATCCAACCGTCTGGGTGAGCGTTGCAGCTCAGTGGCTCAAGGGAGCAGCCCAGCAGTGGTATGCTCCATATCGCAACTCACGCCTAAACTGGCAGTTTTTCACAAACCGGCTCCAGGAACGGTTCGATAACGATCTGTTGGTCTCGAGCTTAGAAGCGGAGTTCTTTGGCACTGACCAGCCGAAGGGAGAGTCAATAACTTCCTTCATCCTGAACAAGTGGAGTCTTTCACAGAGGCTCTACCCAGAGATGGACGAAGGAAGGGTTGTGCGATTAATATTGAACCGGATCAGACCGGATATCAAAGTCCATTTGCAATTGCATAGATTTGCAACTATTGAAGAGCTGACACAAAAAGCTGTTGCTGTCGAGACGCTACTTTGTAGCACCAGCCAAAGTGTACAGTCGGGGCCAAAACTTGTTTCGAACACCAACCGTCCTCATCAGGCCGACGATGTGCCACCTAAACATCCTCAGGGACAGCTACAGGACAACAGGGGTTCGAACCATGTTAGGTCCAATAACTTTAACAACAATGGCACTAAATTCCAGAATTATGATCAATCGAGGCGTTCTGGAGGAAACAACGCTCCTTCGAGCGGATGTTTCACTTGCGGGGGAGCTCACTGGAACAAAGATTGCCCTCAGCAAAATGACAACAAGAACGGTCCCAAACGTCAGAGTGCGGGAACAAAACCGTCAGATCAGGCCAGTAAGGCACATACGGTCAATACCGTACAGGCGAGTAAAATCTCGCGTCGTAAGACGTCACTTAAGGACGCAGACAAAATTGCAGTTTGCAAAGAAGTTTCAAAAAACTCCAACAGGAGCCATCAGGGGGCTCCATCGGAGTAGGTACTCCTTCAACACCGTTTTGCGGTTCTGTGACAGTGTTGGACTGTCATAGAAATTATGCGGCATGTATTCCCAACAAGGAGGAGGAGAAGGAGTTCCAGGATGTTGAAGCTGGAGTCGTTTCAGCCGAAACGCCACCGTCATCAGGCAAACTACATTGGGCAGACCGGTCAGATTGTGAATCCGTTTGTTTCAGTGTGGTAGATGAGCGTGTGGATCGCGCCACTGGTGATAGGCGGAAAAAAGTTCACTCGTCGGCAGACGTTAAACGTAGAGGGTTGAAAGTCATTTCAAAAAAATCAAGTTCTAGTTTTGAAACGAATGGAAGTGGTTATGAATCATCTTCAGGTTCATGGAGTTGTGAGATCATCGAGGTACCCCAGGTCGTTGTTGGTGGGTCGTTCTATCCACCACAACACAAGGTTTCGGAGTTAGTGATCGGTATACAGAAGAACCAGGAGGGGCCTGTTGTCAAAGAGAGTGCTAGGGCACTGCAAACTGGGCACAGGTCCGGTATAGGCACAAGTCGAGATGACAAGGTGTATCCAAGGGAAGATTGCGAATCAAGGTTTCGGAACGAAAAAGTCGTCGAGAGTGGCGTACTCTTTTCGGTTCCACTTCGGGGTAGTGAAGACACCGAGGGTGGTGGTCTGTCACTCACTCCCACACAGGACGCAGGTTTCGAAGTCGATGCATGCCAAGTCTCAAGGACGGTATCGAGGGGCAGAGCAGATGGGATCGCAGGTGCGAATCGCCATTCCCCGTTGGTAGATACCAGAGGCGTGGTAGGCATGTCATCTGAGAGAGTTACACGTCTTAGTCGGGGCGGAGGCGAGGTTCCTGAGGGATGCAATCGCCAAGTCCCATCGTTGGCTGCAGTTGGTGCTGCAGTACTTGATGTCAATCGCAAGTCGGAACTTCTGAGTTTCATTGAGACCGACCCGCTTAGGAAGAAGTCGGAGGTGGATCTGCTGGATCCATTGTGTCTATATCGTCGCTGTGATACTAGCTTAGCGAACAACAATGTTGAGGGACGATTGCATCAGTTGCCGCGAATCGAGGCTGAACTGATGGGTCGTCGAGTTAGGGTTTTGGTGGACAGCGGAAGTTCGCTAAATCTCCTGAAACGTAGTTTGTTGCCTGTCACCTGGAGGGTGGATAGGGAGCAAGTGACACCGTTGCAGCTTGCATGCGCCGGTCGTGGCATCACCAGTCTAGGGGAGACAATAGTCGAACTGTTAATAGATGGTGTTGTTCACGAAGTTGTCGTGCAAGTGGTGGATGATCTTGTCGAGGATCTTCTGCTCGGGTGTCCCTGGCTGGCATCAAACGAGGCTATAGTCGACTTTGCACGTCGCACCATGTACGTTGGAAAGGGGCCTAGGCAAACTATTTTCTGGGCGGAGGAGGTCTATCTTCCACCAGAAAAGTTCCCTGAACCACAGGTAGCGGACGAACAGCTACCGGCGTTCTCGAGAAAGGAATTTCGGAGTCTTATCCGAGAGTTTGGAGACGTCTTTTACGAATCTCCAAGGCAACCAGTGACGAGGGCTGCTTGCCACAAAATCCGATTGAAGGAGGAGCTACCCTTCAAGCTCCGTCCGTACAAAGTTTCCGATCAGAAGAGGGCTCTTATCCAAGAGGAGGTGGATAAGATGCTCGCTGCAGGTGTCATAAGTAGGTCCCATTCTGCCTTTATTAGTCCGGTCGTTATCGTCACGAAGAAGGACGGTACGGCTCGGTTTTGTGTCGACTACAGGAAGTTGAATAGTCTGACAATACCCGAGTCGTCGGTATTGCCAGGTATTCACGAGACTATCAAAGAGCTCGGAACAGCGAGAGTGTTCACTTCTTTGGATCTGAAGTCTGGGTTTTGGCAGATACCCATGGATGAGGCTAGTAAAAAGTATACAGCTTTTGCTACGCCTGATGGAGCTTGTTATGAGTTTAACTCAATGCCGTTTGGTCTAACGAATGCACCTGGAAGTTTCCAAATCCTTATGACGGAAGTGTTGGTTGGTTATGTCGATAAATTCGTCAAAGTATATCTAGACGACATAATCGTTTACAGCGAAGATGAAAAGGAGAACCTCTACCATCTCCGCCTTGTGCTGGAGAGGATCAGAGCACATGGCCTGTGGTGCAGTTTAAAGAAGTGCAACTTCGCTCAGCGTAGGCTGGAGTACTTGGGGCATGTGGTGACGGAAACGTCAAACGAACCAATGCCAGGTCATGTGTTAGCGGTTCAACAATTCCCGCTACCCAAGAATGTCTCTCAGCTCCGAGGATTCTCGGGCACCGTTGGTTGGCTACGGGAGTTCATCCCGAACTTAGCGGAGTTGGAGGCTCCGATAAGTGATATGCTCAAATCGAAGAAAGGTCGAGACCTTAAGTGGAACTCTCAAGCATTGGAGGCGTTTGAGAGGATCAAGGAAGTCGTGGGCCGTCCTATGGTCTTGGCCAGGCAGGACATGACTCTCCCGTTTTTCCTGCAGACCGATGCATCTGGGGTAGTCATCGCTGCAGTCCTTTATCAAGTTGATTGTCACGGCGACAGAAGGATCGTTTCACATGCTAGTGCCAAGCTCAAGGGCGCGGAACTAAACTATCATATGAACGAGACTGAATGTTTAGCCATTGTTTGGGGTATCAAGCGATACCGTCATTATCTCGAAGACCGTCCATTCACTCTTCGAACGGACAGCAAAGCGTTGACTTGGTTATCCAAGTTCAAGGACGCAAAAGCGAAGTTAACTCGTTGGGCCTTACTTCTACAGGAGTATTCCTTCACTGTGGAGCACGTCGCAGGTCGAGACAATCAGCTAGCTGATTTCTTGTCCCGTAATCCCTCGGGGTCTCACAGTGAAGACTTGGATGCTGATGTAGAGCGTATGGGGTTGCCACCTATGAAGGTGCAATTGTCTGAACACCAAGGTGTGGTGAGCGTCGTAGAGACGCCGGCTGAAGTGGTCGTGCGGCGGCAGGCCATAGATAGGGAGACGCAAAGGTTGAGGGCGCGTATCAGAACGATACAGGAGTTGGGTCCTAGGTCCAGGGACGATCTTCGTTTTATCAACAAGTTTTCAGATGTCCAAGGGGTTGTATATGTTTCTTCTGCTGGTAAACGGCTATTGTATGTGCCCGAGGCGCTCCGTGAGGACGTGTCGGCTTATTACCATGAACACCCGACCGCTGGTCATCCTGGTCAAGAGGAAACCTTACGTGCCTTGAAACGGCACTATTGGTGGCCGACCATGGAGGACTACGTCTGGGCCTACGTGAGAGGTTACCTAGTCTGCCAGTGCGTTAAAGCCGTACGGCATCAGGAAGCGGCACCGCAACGGCCTAGTGTGCCGAAGCGACCGTGGCAGATGCTGGCTGTTGACGTCCTGGGGCCCTATGCAGCCTCAAGGAGGGGAAACAGGTTCGTGGTAATTGCCGTCGATATGTTTTCAAAGTGGGTTGAAGCCAAGGCCACTAAGACATGCACGTCGGATGTAATTTCTCGTTTTCTAGACGAAGAAATCTTATTTCGTTGGGGTTGTCCAGAAGTCGTCATTTCTGACAACGGCCCGCAGTTTCAGAGCAATCATCTGCTAAAATACTACGATGCGAAGAACATCGAGGTCAAATTTTCACCTGTTTTTCATCAACAGGCGAACCCTGTCGAGCGAACGGTCCAGGAACTGAAGAAGTGCCTAAGAGCAAGGATGCTGGAAACCACTTCGGAAAGGTTTTGGGAAGAAGGTCTGGCTGCAAGTCTCTATTGCTTACGGAACCGTAAGAATAGAGCAACAGGGGAGACTCCAGCGGAGTTATTGTTAGGATATACACCTGGTCGTCCAGGAGATTGGAGGCTACCTATGTACCGAGATCCGGTACATAATAGCCCCGAAAATCGGCAAGAACGTCTTGCAAAAGCAGCCAGACGTCAGGCAGTTTATCAGAGGAATTTATTCCCTGATAAAGATCTACCGTCGCCACGGACCTACGGGGTCGGCGACCGCGTTTTAGTTAGGAATTTCGTCAAAGGAAACTTCGGAGGTACACTGTCAGGACCGCATCCGATCACGAGGGTGATGGGGCGAGACAGTTACCTCGTAGATAGGAACGGCACCGAGAGGCTGGTGCACGTAGACGATATCCGTTCTTGGGTAAGCAGGACTTTGCCGGCTGGCGTCCACCACGACGATGGTGGCCCAGGTCCGGATCAGCCAGAGTCCAACGACGCTGACCAAGAAGTGACAGGGGAAGTCACACCTAGGCCGACGACTGGGGGCGGTCCGAAGCCACCTTCGTTAATCCGGGTACGAGCTGACGCACCCAACTCAACGAATCCACGGGAAGTAACGGTCAGTTTCGATCCAAAGGACAAAGCGGTCCGGCGGACAGTGAAAAGGTTGAGGAGAAATCCACAAGGACGGAAGCGCGACTCAGACTGCGCGGAGAAGAGAGGAGTATCCCGTAGGAGTCCGTTGCCGGTGGTGAACTCTGGCCTTTTGGAGATCAGAGATTCTGAACTCCCCGTCGCAAACTCATCAGTAGGGGGGCGTGCTACTACTGAAGTAGACGCTCTTACCCGTCAAGTGGTCGTTCCAGACCAAGGTCCAGAGTACGATTCAGATTCGGAAGTGGAAGCTGCTATCCGAGCGTTAGCACTTTCAGTAGGGGGGTCTCCGTTACTATTGGCGGTCGACCCGGGAGAGAATGTGAGACAGGAAGGCTCAGTAAGGACTGAGATTCTTAGTAAGTGTACAGGACGGCGAAGGAGATGCCGAGCTGTGGCGCTGGACTCCGACAGAGCTCCGATCCAGCGGCCACCGACAGACTCCGCCCGTCAGTATGTTTCGGTGACCGGGTCTGACGAAGATCCCGTACCAGCCCAGAGCTACAGCGAAGCTCCTAGAGTTAGTAAAGACTGTACTGAGAACGATTCCGACATGGAGGATGACGCTCCAGTAACTTTGGTGGTTCCAGCCTTGGTTCATCAGAGTTCGGAAGGTGACTATTAGGGGGTTAACGTGAATTTAGCTTTTGTCGGTTGTTTCGTTTGGAAATAACTTCGACCAAGTTAAACTCTTTAGTAGGGGGGTGTCGCAGGGCAGGCTCGCCGCGCTCCTACGATGATTTTTTTTGTGTATGGTCACCTTTAGTGAGCCATTTTTACACTAAATAACTCTTAATTTTCACCTAGAAGCCAGTCGAATAATATTAGATTTCTGCATTATATTCAGGTCAATAGTCTAGTCTCACCCTGTATGATGTAAAGTCCCAATCTCCACCCAGTGGAACTCCACTGTACGTAGTTTTACCGATTTACCGGAAATTCCTGACTAGTTTTCAATTTTATTAATTTGTGGCTCCAAACAGTCGAGCACCCGGTATACAGAACACTTAGAGCATGATTTCGACACGCTAGTCTCTTGTTGGGTGGAAAGATTCCGTGGCTCCATTTGTTTTCACAAATTATTTTATTTCAATTCGATTTCTCATCAGGTTGGCAAAATCGGAAAACGGGTATAGATTCCTCGGCGAAGGAATACGTGTATTTCTTCGGCGTTCAAGAATCACGTTGGGTTATGGTTTTTCTCGGGGCTCTCCGAATATCGAACCGCCCTAGGAATCGAGATATCTGAAATTCTGACTTTCAATATCTCCCTAGATCTGGGGAGTATTTAGTGACTTTTGTCAAATACTCCCTAGAAAACGCAGGTAACGGGACTTTAACGGTCATTTGCCCAAATCCCGCGCGTTTTCGCGAGCTAGGGTTTTGTTCAGCCAAGGGCGACGCCCACTTTGGCCCTCTAGGCCAATGGGTGCCGCAGATTCAGCAGTCAGGATTGCATAAATATGCAAGCAGCGAAGCAGCAGACAGCCACTCTTTCTTGTCGAATTGCAGTGTAATAATCAATTTCGTGTTTCCGTTAAATAACTTACGTTTGTTTGGCTTTGCCTTTTGTCTCTGCAATTCATCGTTTTGGCTAGCAGTTAGAGTCAGGTTCTCGGTAATAATAATTCAGTTTACAGTAGATTCATAACGTTTTGTTTCTATCTTAAAGGGGGTTAGACTCACTTGTACGGTTTACGAAAGTACGTTGATAGGTAGTTTAACTCTCGAGCAATAATCAGTGTAAAGTGATCTTTTGCAACGGACACTTAGGGATTTAACTTCATCAAAGTTATTTCCCGACTTAATACCTGTACGCGACGTTGACGAAAAATCCCCATCGTATGAAAAGGGGTCAGGCACCAAAACGAGATCTCACCTAATACAATCGGCTCGATCGTAGAGTTCCACGAAGATTGTATCGTTCGAGCTTAAATTCCTCGGCCTGTCAAGACATCATTAGCTGCGACTTTGTCGTTGGCGAGCCACATTTCCTGTGGTACCTAGGGGTTTCGCGTCCTTCCCATACCTATTTCCTGCGGCTGTTCTCGGCTTTTCCACCTGAGACGGTCTGGTTAGGCTCCGTGATCCTTTTACCCAAATCTCTGTCTTGGTTTTTGTCACATCCAGTTGTAATTTTTGAAGTAAAAATTTTCCAAGTTTAATTTTCCTTTTTGGTGCTTCACACAAATTTTGAAGTTAGGAAATTTTATTTAGATAGTTTTTCTAAACCGTGAATCCTTCCTCCCTCGTCCATTTCCCGGCGAGGTCTTGTTAGGTGTTAGGTTAGTTAGGTATAGGGTGACCCTTCTCATCGTCACACTTGAGTTGGGTCGACGCGAGGTCGATTTTAGTGCACTTCTCCTTTACCACACACTTGCACACGCAAGTAGCCCGACAATACATTACAGCCGTAATTGTTTGTCCTTTAGAGCAATGACGAATATGAGATTGGGATCTCATATGCTCGCGGAGGAGAATACCCAAGCCGTGTTCGCCGGCGCTGGGCTTTCTCGGACACCTCCGCCGTTGGGCGACTTAGACGCCAGGCGTCTATTCCCCGAAGCGTCGCGACGCCTCGACGGAGACGTCCCCCAGGTACGTACTACCGGGGAATACCGTGAGTTGACGATGTCAACTACCTTGTCCCCGAGAAGTGTGCTAGACCAAGGTACTTTAGAGTCGAGCTTAGACGGAGGGAGGCAGCCTTCCCCGTCGGCTCAGGTAGGGTTAGTAATCGATTCCGCAGGAGTTGTCACAACTCCACCTTTGGAAGCCCGTTTGGAGCAATTTAGAATAACGAGAAATGTTTCTGTTTGTAGGTCGGAGGGCTACGAATGAGTCCGTGCTGGCGAAGCTCGTGGGGTACGCCCCCTCGGAATGCGCCGAAGCGCTCCGGGGTCATCGGGTGTGCCCCACGCACCACAGCGGAGGCCAGAAGCTATAGATGTGCATACCCTAAGGGAACCGGGTGATGCTGAGGCCCTAGTGGATGAACTAGGGGGTGGTGGAAGGCTCTCGGAGGGAGTTGGGAATGCTCGCATTCCCATATCTCTCCAGGGGCGGGTTCAGCGTACCTCCCAAGGGATACCACATTATGCACAGCCAATTCAAGCAACAAGAGCTACGAAGGCAGATTTCGAGTCAGGTGTCGGCTGGGACACGGGAGTTGCCACCCGAAATCCCTGGGTGACGACGTCCTTGCCCTCCAGGTCACTTTGAGCAGAGCGATGGGCGGCTGAGGATGGTTTCGGAGAAATCCGAAACTTTGCGGAAGCCGTCCATCCACACCGGATTACGAGACATGGCGCCCAACGTGGGGCTGCTGAAGACAGACCGTCTTCAGGGATCTGCGAGTGTAGCCTTCCTCCTGCAAACAGACTTAGAGTTCGGGATCTCTCTCCTGAGAGACTCCCAGTTAATGAAATGGTTATGGGTGAACCGGAAACCCTTTGGCGCCCATATGGCACGTTTACCCGGTTGCCAACCGGGAATCGGCATTATAGGGAATCTGAGGATGTCCCTCGAGTTGCTCGAAACGTCGCTTCCAACCCCGGTGATGTCCACAGGAGTGGATATTACCAATCGAGGAGGCCAGTGCCCACAGTCCGGATTCAGGAGAATCTCAGAAGACCAGTGACGGGGGTCGACGACGTGCTCGTGCGACTCGCAGATTTGCTGGAGGATAGACGTCGGGGAACCCTAAACGGTGTTGATGGGGGTTTAATCAACAACAAACCACATCCCAGTTTCAGTGGGCTTCCTCACGAAGATCCAATCCAATTTATCCAATCCTCTGAGGATTATTTGGGGGGCTTTGATCCAACCGTCTGGGTGAGCGTTGCAGCTCAGTGGCTCAAGGGAGCAGCCCAGCAGTGGTATGCTCCATATCGCAACTCACTCCTAAACTGGCAGTTTTTCACAAACCGGCTCCAGGAACGGTTCGATAACGATCTGTTGGTCTCGAGCTTAGAAGCGGAGTTCTTTGGCACTGACCAGCCGAAGGGAGAGTCAATAACTTCCTTCATCCTGAACAAGTGGAGTCTTTCACAGAGGCTCTACCCAGAGATGGACGAAGGAAGGGTTGTGCGATTAATATTGAACCGGATCAGACCGGATATCAAAGTCCATTTGCAATTGCATAGATTTGCAACTATTGAAGAGCTGACACAAAAAGCTGTTGCTGTCGAGACGCTACTTTGTAGCACCAGCCAAAGTGTACAGTCGGGGCCGAAACTTGTTTCGAACACCAACCGTCCTCATCAGGCCGACGATGTGCCACCTAAACATCCTCAGGGACAGCTACAGGACAACAGGGGTTCGAACCATGTTAGGTCCAATAACTTTAACAACAATGGCACTAAATTCCAGAATTATGATCAATCGAGGCGTTCTGGAGGAAACAACGCTCCTTCGAGCGGATGTTTCACTTGCGGGGGAGCTCACTGGAACAAAGATTGCCCTCAGCAAAATGACAACAAGAACGGTCCCAAACGTCAGAGTGCGGGAACAAAACCGTCAGATCAGGCCAGTAAGGCACATACGGTCAATACCGTACAGGCGAGTAAAATCTCGCGTCGTAAGACGTCACTTAAGGACGCAGACAAAATTGCAGTTTGCAAAGAAGTTTCAAAAAACTCCAACAGGAGCCATCAGGGGGCTCCATCGGAGTAGGTACTCCTTCAACACCGTTTTGCGGTTCTGTGACAGTGTTGGACTGTCATAGAAATTAGGCGGCATGTATTCCCAACAAGGAGGAGGAGAAGGAGTTCCAGGATGTTGAAGCTGGAGTCGTTTCAGCCGAAACGCCACCGTCATCAGGCAAACTACATTGGGCAGACCGGTCAGATTGTGAATCCGTTTGTTTCAGTGTGGTAGATGAGCGTGTGGATCGCGCCACTGGTGGTAGGCGGAAAAAAGTTCACTCGTCGGCAGACGTTAAACGTAGAGGGTTGAAAGTCATTTCAAAAAAATCAAGTTCTAGTTTTGAAACGAATGGAAGGGGTTATGAATCATCTTCAGGTTCATGGAGTTGTGAGATCATCGAGGTACCCCAGGTCGTTGTTGGTGGGTCGTTCTATCCACCACAACACAAGGTTTCGGAGTTAGTGATCGGTATACAGAAGAACCAGGAGTGGCCTGTTGTCAAAGAGAGTGCTAGGGCACTGCAAACTGGGCACAGGTCCGGTGTAGACACAAGTCGAGATGACAAGGTGTATCCAAGGGAAGATTGCGAATCAAGGTTTCGGAACGAAAAAGTCGTCGAGAGTGGCGTACTCTTTTCGGTTCCACTTCGGGGTAGTGAAGACACCGAGGGTGGTGGTCTGTCACTCACTCCCACACAGGACGCAGGTTTCGAAGTCGATGCATGCCAAGTCTCAAGGACGGTATCGAGGGGCAGAGCAGATGGGATCGCAGGTGCGAATCGCCATTCCCCGTTGGTAGATACCAGAGGCGTGGTAGGCATGTCATCTGAGAGAGTTACACGTCTTAGTCGGGGCGGAGGCGAGGTTCCTGAGGGATGCAATCGCCAAGTCCCATCGTTGGCTGCAGTTGGTGCTGCAGTACTTGATGTCAATCGCAAGTCGGAACTTCTGAGTTTCATTGAGACCGACCCGCTTAGGAAGAAGTCGGAGGTGGATCTGCTGGATCCATTGTGTCTATATCGTCGCTGTGATACTAGCTTAGCGAACAACAATGTTGAGGGACGATTGCATCAGTTGCCGCGAATCGAGGCTGAACTGATGGGTCGTCGAGTTAGGGTTTTGGTGGACAGCGGAAGTTCGCTAAATCTCCTGAAACGTAGTTTGTTGCCTGTCACCTGGAGGGTGGATAGGGAGCAAGTGACACCGTTGCAGCTTGCATGCGCTGGTCGTGGCATCACCAGTCTAGGGGAGACAATAGTCGAACTGTTAATAGATGGTGTTGTTCACGAAGTTGTCGTGCAAGTGGTGGATGATCTTGTCGAGGATCTTCTGCTCGGGTGTCCCTGGCTGGCATCAAACGAGGCTATGGTCGACTTTGCACGTCGCACCATGTACGTTGGAAAGGGGCCTAGCCAAACTATTTTCTGGGCGGAGGAGGTCTATCTTCCACCAGAAAAGTTCCCTGAACCACAGGTAGCGGACGAACAGCTACCGGCGTTCTCGAGAAAGGAATTTCGGAGTCTTATCCGAGAGTTTGGAGACGTCTTTTACGAATCTCCAAGGCAACCAGTGACGAGGGCTGCTTGCCACAAAATCCGATTGAAGGAGGAGCTACCCTTCAAGCTCCGTCCGTACAAAGTTTCCGATGAGAAGAGGGCTCTTATCCAAGAGGAGGTGGATAAGATGCTCGCTGCAGGTGTAATAAGTAGGTCCCATTCTGCCTTTATTAGTCCGGTCGTTATCGTCACGAAGAAGGACGGTACGGCTCGGTTTTGTGTCGGCTACAGGAAGTTGAATAGTCTGACAATACCCGAGTCGTCGGTATTGCCAGGTATTCACGAGACTATCAAAGAGCTCGGAACAGCGAGAGTGTTCACTTCTTTGGATCTGAAGTCTGGGTTTTGGCAGATACCCATGGATGAGGCTAGTAAAAAGTATACAGCTTTTGCTACGCCTGATGGAGCTTGTTATGAGTTTAACTCAATGCCGTTTGGTCTAACGAATGCACCTGGAAGTTTCCAAATCCTTATGACGGAAGTGTTGGTTGGTTATGTCGATAAATTCGTCAAAGTATATCTAGACGACATAATCGTTTACAGCGAAGATGAAAAGGAGAACCTCTACCATCTCCGCCTTGTGCTGGAGAGGTTCAGAGCACATGGCCTGTGGTGCAGTTTAAAGAAGTGCAACTTCGCTCAGCGTAGGCTGGAGTACTTGGGGCATGTGGTGACGGAAACGTCAAACGAACCAATGCCAGGTCATGTGTTAGCGGTTCAACAATTCCCGCTACCCAAGAATGTCTCTCAGCTCCGAGGATTCTTTGGCACCGTTGGTTGGCTACGGGAGTTCATCCCGAACTTAGCGGAGTTGGAGGCTCCGATAAGTGATATGCCCAAATCGAAGAAAGGTCGAGACCTTAAGTGGAACTCTCAAGCATTGGAGGCGTTTGAGAGGATCAAGGAAGTCGTGGGCCGTCCTATGGTCTTGGCCAGGCAGGACATGACTCTCCCGTTTTTCCTGCAGACCGATGCATCTGGGGTAGTGATCGCTGCAGTCCTTTATCAAGTTGATTGTCACGGCGACAGAAGGATCGTTTCACATGCTAGTGCCAAGCTCAAGGGCGCGGAACTAAACTATCATGTGAACGAGACTGAATGTTTAGCCATTGTTTGGGGTATCAAGCGATACCGTCATTATCTCGAAGACCGTCCATTCACTCTTCGAACGGACAGCAAAGCGTTGACTTGGTTATCCAAGTTCAAGGACGCAAAAGCGAAGTTAACTCGTTGGGCCTTACTTCTACAGGAGTATTCCTTCACTGTGGAGCACGTCGCAGGTCGAGACAATCAGCTAGCTGATTTCTTGTCCCGTAATCCCTCGGGGTCTCACAGTGAAGACTTGGATGCTGATGTAGAGCGTATGGGGTTGCCACCTATGAAGGTGCAATTGTCTGAACACCAAGGTGTGGTGAGCGTCGTAGAGACGCCGGCTGAAGTGGTCGTGCGGCGGCAGGCCATAGATAGGGAGACGCAAAGGTTGAGGGCGCGTATCAGAACGATACAGGAGTTGGGTCCTAGGTCCAGGGACGATCTTCGTTTTATCAACAAGTTTTCAGATGTCCAAGGGGTTGTATATGTTTCTTCTGCTGGTAAACGGCTATTGTATGTGCCCGAGGCGCTCCGTGAGGACGTGTCGGCTTATTACCATGAACACCCGACCGCTGGTCATCCTGGTCAAGAGGAAACCTTACGTGCCTTGAAACGGCACTATTGGTGGCCGACCATGGAGGACTACGTCTGGGCCTACGTGAGAGGTTGCCTAGTCTGCCAGTGCGTTAAAGCCGTACGGCATCAGGAAGCGGCACCGCAACGGCCTAGTGTGCCGAAGCGACCGTGGCAGATGCTGGCTGTTGACGTCCTGGGGCCCTATGCAGCCTCAAGGAGGGGAAACAGGTTCGTGGTAATTGCCGTCGATATGTTTTCAAAGTGGGTTGAAGCCAAGGCCACTAAGACATGCACGTCGGATGTAATTTCTCGTTTTCTAGACGAAGAAATCTTATTTCGTTGGGGTTGTCCAGAAGTCGTCATTTCTGACAACGGCCCGCAGTTTCAGAGCAATCATCTGCTAAAATACTACGATGCGAAGAACATCGAGGTCAAATTTTCACCTGTTTTTCATCAACAGGCGAACCCTGTCGAGCGAACGGTCCAGGAACTGAAGAAGTGCCTAAGAGCAAGGATGCTGGAAACCACTTCGGAAAGGTTTTGGGAAGAAGGTCTGGCTGCAAGTCTCTATTGCTTACGGAACCGTAAGAATAGAGCAACAGGGGAGACTCCAGCGGAGTTATTGTTAGGATATACACCTGGTCGTCCAGGAGATTGGAGGCTACCTATGTACCGAGATCCGGTACATAATAGCCCCGAAAATCGGCAAGAACGTCTTGCAAAAGCAGCCAGACGTCAGGCAGTTTATCAGAGGAATTTATTCCCTGATAAAGATCTACCGTCGCCACGGACCTACGGGGTCGGCGACCGCGTTTTAGTTAGGAATTTCGTCAAAGGAAACTTCGGAGGTACACTGTCAGGACCGCATCCGATCACGAGGGTGATGGGGCGAGACAGTTACCTCGTAGATAGAAACGGCACCGAGAGGCTGGTGCACGTAGACGATATCCGTTCTTGGGTAAGCAGGACTTTGCCGGCTGGCGTCCACCACGACGATGGTGGCCCAGGTCCGGATCAGCCAGAGTCCAACGACGCTGACCAAGAAGTGACAGGGGAAGTCACACCTAGGCCGACGACTGGGGGCGGTCCGAAGCCACCTTCGTTAATCCGGGTACGAGCTGACGCACCCAACTCAACGAATCCACGGGAAGTAACGGTCAGTTTCGATCCAAAGGACAAAGCGGTCCGGCGGACAGTGAAAAGGTTGAGGAGAAATCCACAAGGACGGAAGCGCGACTCAGACTGCGCGAAGAAGAGAGGAGTATCCCGTAGGAGTCCGTTGCCGGTGGTGAACTCTGGCCTTTTGGAGATCAGAGATTCTGAACTCCCCAACTGCAGCCAACGATGGGACTTGGCGATTGCATCCCTCAGGAACCTCGCCTCCGCCCCGACTAAGACGTGTAACTCTCTCAGATGACATGCCTACCACGCCTCTGGTATCTACCAACGGGGAATGGCGATTCGCACCTGCGATCCCATCTGCTCTGCCCCTCGATACCGTCCTTGAGACTTGGCATGCATCGACTTCGAAACCTGCGTCCTGTGTGGGAGTGAGTGACAGACCACCACCCTCGGTGTCTTCACTACCCCGAAGTGGAACCGAAAAGAGTACGTCACTCTCGACGACTTTTTCGTTCCGAAACCTTGATTCGCAATCTTCCCTTGGATACACCTTTTCATCACGACTTGTGCCTATACCGGACCTGTGCCCAGTTTGCAGTGCCCTAGCACTCTCTTTGACAACAGGCCCCTCCTGGTCCTTCTGTATACCGATCACTAACTCCGAAACCTTGTGTTGTGGCGGATGGAACGACCCACCAACAACGACCTGGGGTACCTCGATGATCTCACAACTCCATGAACCTGAAGATGATTCATAACACCTTTCATTCGTTCCAAAACTAGAACCTGATCTTTTTGAAATGACTTTCAACCCTCTACGTTTAACGTCTGTCGACGAGTGAACTTTTTTCCGCCTACCACCAGTGGCGCGATCCACACGCTCATCTACCACACTGAAACAAACGGATTCACAATCTGACCGGTCTGCCAAATGTAGTTTGCCTGATGACGGTGGCGTTTCGGCTGAAACGACTCCAGCTTCAACATCCTGGAACTCCTTCTCCTCCTCCTTGTTGGGAATACATGCGGCATAATTTCTATGACAGTCCAACACTGTCACAGAACCGCAAAACGGTGTTGAAGGAGTACCTACTCCGATGGAGCCCCCTGATGGCTCCTGTTGGAGTTTTTTGATTCTTCGCAAACTGTGATTTTGTCTGCGTCCTTAGCTGACGTCTTACGACGCGAGATTTTACTCGCCTGTACGGTATTGACCGTATGTGCCTTACTGGCCTGATCTAACGGTTTTGTTCCCGCACTCTGACGTTTGGGACCGTTCTTGTTGTCATTTTGCTGAGGGCAATCTTTGTTCCAGTGAGCTCCCCCGCAAGTGGAACATCCGCTCGAAGGAGCGTTGTTTCCTCCAGAACGCCTCGATTGATCATAATTCTGGAATTTAGTGCCATTGTTGTTAAAGTTATTGGACCTAACATGGTTCGAACCCCTGTTGTCCTGTAACTGTCCCTGAGGACGTTTAGGTGGCACATCGTCGGCCTGATGAGGACGGTTGGTGTTCGAAACAAGTTTCGGCCCCGACTGTACACTTTGGCTGGTGCTACGAAGTAGCGTCTCGACAGCAACAGCTTTTTGAGTCAGCTCTTCAATAGTTGCAAATCTATGCAATTGCAAATGGACTTTGATATCCGGTCTGATCCGGTTCAATATTAATCGCACAACCCTTCCTTCGTCCATCTCTGGGTAGAGCCTCTGTGAAAGACTCCACTTGTTCAGGATGAAGGAAGTTATTGACTCTCCCTTCGAATGGTCAGTGCCAAAGAACTCCGCTTCTAAGCTCGAGACCAACAGATCGTTATCGAACCGTTCCTGGAGCCGGTTTGTGAAAAACTGCCAGTTTAGGCGTGAGTTGCGATATGGAGCATACCACTGCTGGGCTGCTCCCTTGAGCCACTGAGCGGCAACGCTCACCCAGACGGTTGGATCAAAGCCCTCCAAATAATCCTCAGAGGATTGGATAAATTGAATTGGATCTTCGTGAGGAAGCCCACTGAAACTGGGATGTGGTTTGTTGTTGATTAAACCCCCATCAACACCGTTTAGGGTTCCCCGACGTCTATCCTCCAGCAAGTCTGCGAGTCGCACGAGCACGTCGTCGACCCCCGTCACTGGTCTCCTGGAATTCTCCTGAATCCGGACTGTGGGCACTGGCCTCCTCGATGGGTAATATCCACTCCTATGGACATCACCGGGGTTGGAAGCGACGTTTCGAGCAACTCGAGGGACATCCTCAGATTCCCTATAATGCCGATTCCCGGTTGGCAACCGGGTAAACGTGCCATATGGGCGCCAAAGGGTTTCCGGTTCACCCATAACCATTTCATTAACCGGGAGTCTCTCAGGAGAGAGATCCCGAACTCTAATTCTGTTTGCAGGAGGAAGGCTACACCCGCAGATCCCTGAAGACGGTCTGTCTTCAGCAGCCCCACGTTGGGCGCCATGTCTCGTAATCCGGTGTGGATGGACGGCTTCCGCAAAGTTTCGGATTTCTCCGAAACCCTCTTCAGCCGCCCACCGCTCTGCTCCAAGTGACCTGGAGGGCAAGGACGTCGTCACCCAGGGATTTCGGGTGGCAACTCCCGTGTCCCAGCCGACACCTGACTCGAAATCTGCCTTCGTAGCTCTTGTTGCTTGAATTGGCTGTGCATAATGTATCCCTTGGGAGGTACGCTGAACCCGCCCCTGGAGAGATATGGGAATGCGAGCATTCCCAACTCCCTCCGAGAGCCTTCCACCACCCCCTAGTTCTTCCACTAGGGCCTCAGCATCACCCGGTTCCCTTAGGGTATGCACATCTACTTCATCTGGCCTCCGCTGTGGTGCGTGGGGCACACCCGATGACCCCGGAGCGCTTCGGCGCATTCCGGGGGGGCGTACCCCTCGAGCTTCGCCAGCACGGACTCCTTCGTAGCCCTCCGACCTACAAACAGAAACATTTCTCGTTATTCTAAATTGCTCCAAACGGGCTTCCAAAGGTGGAGTTGTGACAACTCCCGCGGAATCGATTACTAACCCTACCTGAGCCGACGGGGAAGGCTGCCTCCCTCCGTCTAAGCTCGACTCTAAAGTACCTTGGTCCAGCACACTTCTCGGAGACAAGGTAGTTGACATCGTCAACTCACGGTATTCCCGGTAGTACGTACCTGGGGGACGTCTCCGTCGAGGCGTCGCGACGCTTCGGGGAATAGACGCCTGGCGTCTAAGTCACCCGACGGCGGAGGTGTCCGAGAAAGCCCAGCGCCGGCGAACACGGCTTGGGTATTCTCCTCCGCGAGCATATGAGATCTCAATCTCATATTCGTCATTGCTCTAAAGGACAAAAATTACGGCTGTAATGTATTGTCGGGCTACTTGCGTGTGCAAGTGTGTGGCAAAGGAGAAGTGCACTAAAATCGACCTCGCGTCGAACCAACTCAAGTGTGACGATGAGAAGGGTCACCCTATAGCTAACTAACCTAACACCTAACAAGACCTCGCCGGGAAATGGACGAGGGAGGAAGGATTCACGGTTTAGAAAACTATCTAAATAAAATTTCCTAACTTCAAAATTGTGTGAAGCACCAAAAGGAAAAATTAAACTTGAAAAATTTTCACTTCAAAAATTACAACTGGATGTGACAAAAACCAAGACAGAGAGTTGGGTAAAAGGATCACGGAGCCTAACCAGACTGTCTCAGGTGGAAAAGCCGAGAACAGCCGCAGGAAATAGGTATGGGAAGGACGCGAAACCCCTAGGTACCACAGGAAATGTGGCTCGCCAACGACAAAGTCGCAGCTAATGATGTCTTGACAGGCCGAGGAATTTAAGCTCGAACGATACAATCTTCGTGGAACTCTACGATCGAGCCGATTGTATCAGGTGAGATCTCGTTTTGGTGCCTGACCCCTTTTCATACGATGGGGATTTTTCGTCAACGTCGCGTACAGGTATTAAGTCGGGAAATAACTTTGATGAAGTTAAATCCCTAAGTGTCCGTTGCAAAAGATCACTTTACACTGATTATTGCTCGAGAGTTAAACTACCTATCAACGTACTTTCGTAGCGCGAATAAAACACCTGTAAACCGTACAAGTGAGTCTAACCCCCTTTAAGATAGAAACAAAACGTTATGAATCTACTGTGAACTGAATTATTATTACCGAGAACCTGACTCTAACTGCTAGCCAAAACGATGAATTGCAGAGACAAAAGGCAAAGCCAAACAAACGTAAGTTATTTAACGGAAACACGAAATTCATTATTACACTGCAATTCGACAAGAAAGAGTGGCTGTCTGCTGCTTCGCTGCTTGCATATTTATGCAATCCTGACTGCTGAATCCGCGACACCCATTGGCCTAGAGGGCCAAAGTGGGCGTCGCCCTTGGCTGAACATAACCCTAGCTCGCGAAAACGCGCGGGATTTGGGCAAATGACCGTTAAAGTCCCGTTATCTGCGTTTTCTAGGGAGTATTTGACGAAAGTCACTAAATACTCCCTTGATCTAGGGAGATATTGAAAGTCGGAATTTCAGATATCACGAATCCTAGGGCGGTCCGATATTCGGAGAGCCTCGAGAAAAACCATAAACCAACGTGATTCTTGAACGCCGAAGAAATACACGTATTCCTTCGCCGAAAAATCTATACCCGTTTTCCGATTTGGCCAACCTGATGAGAAATCGAATTGAAATAAAATAATTTGTGAAAACAAATGGAGCCACGGAATCTTTCCACCCAACAAGAGACTAGCGTGTCGAAACCTTGCTCTAAGTGTTCTGTATACCGGGTGCTCGACTGTTTGGGGCCACAAATTAATAAAGTTGAAAACTAGTCAGGAATTTCCGGTAAATCGGTAAAACTACGTACAGTGGAGTTCCACTGGGTGGAGATTGGGACTTTACATCATACAGGGTGAGACTAGACTAGTGACCTGAATATAATGCAAAAATCTAATATTATTCGACTGGCTTCTAGGTGAAAATTGAGAGTTATTAAGTGTAAAAATGGCTCACTAAAGGTGATCATACACAAAAAAATCATCGTAGGAGTGCGGCGAGCCTGCCCTGCGACATTACTTGTCTCGTTCCACGGAGTGGGTGGACGGCCTTAGCAAAGTTTCGGATTTCTCCGAAATCATCCTCAGCCACCCACCGCTCTGCTCCATGTCGCCTGGAGGGCAAGGACGTCGTCACCCAGGGATTTCGGGTGGCAACTTCCGTGTCCCTGCCGACACCTGATTCGAAATCTGCCTTTCTAGCTCTTACTGCTTGTTCAGGCTGTGCGTAGGGATTCCCTTGGGAGGTACACCTACTTCTGGCCTTGGCTGTTGTGCGTAAGGCACACCCAATGACCTCAGAGCGCTTCGGCGCATTCCGAGGGGGCGTACTTCGCGAGCTTCGCCAGCACGGACTCCTTGGTAACCCTCCGACCTACAAACAGAAACATTTCTCGTTAATCGAAATTGCTCAGAACATTCTTCCAGTGGTGGAGTTGTGACAACTCCCGCGGAATCGATCACTAAATCTATCTGAGCCGACGGGGAAGGCTGTCTCCCTCCGTCTAAGCTCGACTCTAAAGTACCTTGGTCTAGCACACTTCTCGGGGACAGGGTAGTCGACATCGTCAACTCATGGTATTCTCCGGTAGTACGTACCTGGGGGACGTCGCGACGCTTCGGAGAATAGACGCCTAGCGTCTAAGTCATCCGACGGCGGAGGTGTTCGAGAAAGCCCAGCGCCGGCGGACACGGCTTGGGTATTCTCCTCCGCGAGCATATGAGATCTCAATCTCATATTCGTCATTGCTCTAAGGACAATAATTACGGCTGTAATTTATTGTCGGGCTACTTGCGTGTGCAAGTGTGTGGCCAAGGAGGAGTGCACTAAAATCGACCTCGCGTCGACCCAACTCAAGTGTGACGATGAGAAGGGTCACCCTATAGCTAACTATCCTAACACCTAACAAGACCTCGCCGGGAAATGGACGAGGGTGGAAGGATTCACGGTTTAGAAAAACTATCTAAATAAAATTTCCTAACTTCAAAAATTGTGTGAAGCACCAATAAGGAAACTTGAAAAATTTTACTTCAAAATTTTACAAATGAACGTGACAAAAAACCAAGACAGAGATTTGGGTAAAAGGATTACGGAGCCTAACCAGACTGTCTCAGGTGGAAAAGCCGAGAACAGCCGCAGGAAATAGGTATGGAAAGGACGCGAAACCTCTAGGTACCACAGGAAATGTGAGTCGCCAACGACTAAGTCGCAGCTATTGATGTCTTGACAGGCCGAGGAATTTAAGCTCGAACGACACAATCTTCGTGGAACTCTACGATCGAGCCGATTGTATCAGGTGAGATCTCGTTTTGGTGCCTGACCCCTTTTCATACAATGGGGATTTTTCGTCAACGTCGCGTACAGGTATTAAGTCGGGAAATAACTTTGATGAAGTTAAATCCCTAAGTGTCCGTTGCAAAAGATCACTTTACACTTGATTATTGCACGAGAGTTGAACTACCTATCAACGTACTTTCGTAGCGCGAATAAAACACTTGTAAACCGTACAAGTGAGTCTAACCCCTTTTAAGATAGAAACAAAACGTTATGAATCTACTGTGAACTGAATTATTATTACCGAGAACCTGACTCTAACTGCTAGCCAAAACGATGAATTGCAGCGACAAAAGGCCAAGCCAAACAAAAGTTAGTTATTTAACGGAAACACGAAATTGATTATTACACTGCAATTCGACAAGAAAGAGTGGCTGTAGGCTGCTTCGCTGCTTGCATATTTATGCAATCCTGGCTGCTGAATCCGCGACACCCATTGGCCTAGAGGGCCAAAGTGGGCGTTGCCCTTGGCTGAACAAAACCCCAGCTCGCGAAAACGCGCGGGATTGAGGCAAATGACCGTTAAAGTCCCGTTATCTGCGTTTTCTAGGGAGTATTTGACAAAAGTCACTAAATACTCACTAGATCTAGGGAGATATGGAAAGTCAGAATTTCCGATATCACGATTCCTAGGACGGTCCGATATTCGGAGAGCCCCGAGAAAAAGCATAAACCAACGTGATTCTTGAACGCCGAAGAAATACACGTATTCCTTCGCCGAGGAATCTATACCCGTTTTCCGATTTGGCCTACCTGATGAGAAATCGAATTGAAATAAAATAATTTGTGAAAACAAATGGAGCCACGGAAACCTTGCTCTAAGTGTTCTGTATACCGGGTGCTCGACTGTTTGGGGCCACAAATTAATAAAATTGAAAACTAGTCAGGAATTTCCGGTAAATCGAGAAAACTACGTACAGTGGAGTTCCACTGGGTGGAGATTGGGACTTTACATCATAGGGTGAAACAAGACTAGGGACCTGAATATAATGCAAAAATCTAATATTATTCGACTGGCTTCTAGGTGAAAATTGAGAGTTATCAAGTGTAAAAATGGCTCACTAAAGGTGACCATACACAAAAGAAATCATCGTAGGAGCGCGGCGAGCTTTCCCTGCGACACCCACCTACTAAAGAGTTTAACTTCGTTGAAGTTATTTCCAAACGAAACAACCGACAAAAGCTAAAATTACGTTAACTCCCTAAAAGTCACCTTCCGCACTCTGATGAACCAAGGCTGGAACCACCAAAGTTACTGGAGCGTCATCCTCCATGTCGGAATCGTTCTCAGTACTGTCTTTACTAACTCTAGTCCGTTCGAAGAGTGAATGGACGGTCTTCGAGATAATGACGGTATCGCTTGATACCCCAAACAATGGGTAAACATTCAGTCTCGTTCACATGGTAGTTTAGTTCCGCGCCCTTGAGCTTGGCACTAGCATGCGAAACGATCCTTCTGTCGCCATGACAATCGACTTGATACAGGACTGCAGCGATGCCTACCCCAGATGCATCGGTCTGCAGGAAAAACGGGAGAGTCATGTCCGGCCTGGCAAAGACCATAGGACGGCCCACAACTTCCTTGATCCTCTCAAACGCCTCCAATGCTTGAGAGTTCCACTTAAGGTCTCGACCTTTCTTCGACTTCAGCATATCACTTATCGGAGCCTCCAACTCCGCTAAGTTCGGGATGAACTCCCGTAACCAACCAACGGTGCCCAAGAATCCTCGGACCTGAGAGACATTCTTGGGTAGCGGGAATTGTTGAACTGCTAACACATGACCTGGCATTGGTTCGTTTGACGTTTCCGTCACCACATGCCCCAAGTACTCCAGCCTACGCTGAGCGAAGTTGCACTTCTTTAAACTTCACCACAGGCCATGTGCTCTGAACCTCTCCAGCACAAAGCGGAGTTGGTAGAGGTTCTCCTTTTCATCTTTGCTGTAAATGATTATGTCGTCCAGATACACTTTGACGAATTTATCGACATAACCAACCAACACTTCCGTCATAAGGATTTGGAAACTTCCAGGTGCATTCGATAGACCAAACGGCATTGAGTTAAACTCATAACAAGCTCCATCAGGCGTAGCAAAAGCTGTATACTTTTTACTAGCCTCATCCATGGGTACCTGCCAAAACCCAGACTTCAGATCCAAAGAAGTGAACACTTTCGCTGTTCCGAGCTCTTTGATAGTCTCGTGAATACCTGGCAATACCGACGACTCGGGTATTGTCAGACTATTCAACTTCCTGTAGTCGACACAAAACCGAGCCGTACCGTCCTTCTTCGTGACGATAACGACCGGACTAATAAAGGCAGAATGGAATCCACCTCCTCTTGGATAAGAGCCCTCTTCTGATCGGAAACTTTGTACGGACGGTGCTTGAAGGGTAGTTCCTCCTTCAATCGGATTTTGTGGCAAGCAGCCCTCGTCACTGGTTGCCTTGGAGATTCATGAAAGATGTCTCCAAACTCTCGGATAAGACTCCAAAATTCCTTTCTCGAGAACGCCGGTAGCTGTACGTCCGCTACCTGTGGTTCAGGGAACTTTTCTGGTGGAAGATAGACCTCCTCCGCCCAGAAAATAGTTCGCCTAGGCCCCTTTTCAACGTTCATGGTGCGACGTGCAAAGTTTACCATAGCCTCGTTTGATGCCAGCCAGGGACACCCGAGCAGAAGATCCTCGACAAGATCATCCACCACTTGCACGACAACTTCGTGAACAAAACCATCTATTAACAGTTCGACTATTGTCTCCCCTAGACTGGTGATGCCACGACCGGTGCATGCAAGCTGCAACGGCGTCACTTGCTTCCTATCCACCCTCCAGGTGACAGGCAACAAACTACGTTTTAGGAGATTCAGCGAACTTCCGCTGTCCACCAAAACCCTAACTCGACGACCCATCAATTCAGCCTCGATTCGCGGCAATTGATGCAATCGTCCCTCAACATTGTTGTTCGCTAAGCTAGTATCACAGCAACGATATAGACACAATGGATCCAGCAGATCCACCTCCGACTCCTTCCTAAGCGGGTCGGTCTCAATGAAACACAGAAGTTCCGACTTGCGATTACCATCAAGTGCTGCAGCACCTACTGCAGCCAACGATGGGACTTGGCGATTGCATCCCTCAGGAACCTCGCCTCCGCCCCGACTAAGACGTGTAACTCTCTCAGATGACATGCCTACCACGCATCAGGTATCTACTAACGGGGAATGGCGATTCGCACCTGCGATCCCATCTGCTCTGCCCCTAGATACCGTCCTTGAGACTTGGCATGCATCGACCTCGAAACCTGCGTCCTGTGTGGGAGTGAGTGACAGACCACCACCCTCGGTGTCTTCACTACCCCGAAGTGGAACCGAAAAGATTACGTCGCTCTCGACGATTTTTTCGTTCCGAAACCTTGATTCGCAATCTTCCCTTTGATAAACCTTTTCACTTCGACTTGTGCCTATACCGGACCTGTGCCCAGTTTGAAGTGCCCTAGCACTCTCTTTGACAACAGGCCCCTCCTGGTCCTTCTGTATATCGATCACTAACTCCGAAACCTTGTGTTGTGGCGGATGGAACGACCCACCAACAACGACCTGGGGTACCTCGATGAACTCACAACTCCATGAACCTGAAGATGATTCACAACCCCTTTCTTTCGTTCCAAAACTAGAACTTGACATGTTTGAAATGACTTTCAACCCTCTTCGATTAACGTCCGCCGACGAGTGAACTTTTTTTCGCCTACCACCAGTGGCGCGATCCACACGCTCATCTACTACACTGAAACAAACAGATTCACAATCTGACCGGTCTGCCCAATGTAATGTGCCTGATGACGGTGGCGTTTCGGCTGAAACGACTCCAGCCTCAACATCCAGGAACACCTTCTCCTCCTCCTCGTTGGAAATACATGCCGCATAATTTCTATGACAGTCCAACACTGTCACAGAACCGCAAAACGGTGTTGAAGGAGTACTTACTCCGATGGAGCCCCCTGATGGCTCCTGTTGGAGTTTTTTGAATCTTCGCAAACTGCGATTTTGTCTGCGTCCTTAACTGACGTCTTACGACGCGAGATTTTACTCGCCTGTACGGTATTGACCGTATGTGCCTTACTGGCCTGGTCTGACGGTTTCGTTTCCGCACTCTGACGTTTGGGACCGTTCTTATTGTCATTTTGCTGAGGGCAATCTTTGTTCCAGTGAGCTCCCCCGCAAGTGAAACATCCGCTCGAAGGAGCGTTGTTTCCCCCAGAACGCTTCGACCGATCAAATTTCTGGAATTTACTGCCATTATTGTTAAAGTTATTGGACCTAACATGGTTCGAACCCCTGTTGTCCTGCGACTGTCCCTGAGGACGTTTAGATGGCACATCGTCGGCCTGATGAGGACGGTTGGTGTTCGAAACAAGTTTCGGCCCTGAGTGTACACTCTGGCTGGTGCTACGAAGTAACGTCTCGACAGCAACAGCTTTTTGTGTCAGCTCTTCAATAGTTGCAAAATTATGCAATTGCAAATGGACTTTTATATCCGGTCTGATCCGGTTCAGTATTAATCGTACTACCCTTCTTTCGTCCATCTCTGGGTAGAGCCTCTGTGAAAGACTCCACTTGTACAGGATGAAGGAAGTTATTGACTCTCCCTTCAGCTGGTCAGTGCCAAAGAACTCCGCTTCTAAACTGGAGACCAACAAATCGTTGTCGAACCGTTCCTGGAGCCGATTGGTGAAAAACTGCCAGTTTAGGCGTGAGTTGCGATATGGAGCATACCACTGCTGGGCTGCTCCCTTGAGCCACTGAGCTGCAACGCTCACCCAGACGGTTGGATCAAAGCCCCCTAGATAATCCTCAGAGGATTGAATAAATTGAAATGGATCTTCGTGAGGAAGCCCACTGAAACTGGGATGTGGTTTGTTGTTAATTAAACCCTCATCAACACCGTTTAGGGTTCCCCGACGCCTATCCTCCAGCAAGTCTGCGAGTCGCACGAGCACGTCGTCGACCCCCGTCACTGGTCTCCTGGGATTCTCCTGAACCCGGACTGTGGGCACTGGCCTCCTCGTTGGGTAATACCCACTCCAGTGGACATTACCAGGGTTGGAAGCGACGTTTTGAACATATCAAGGGACATCCTCAGATTCCCTATAATGACGATTCCCGGTTGGCAACCGGGTAAACGTGCCATATGGGCGCCAAAGGGTTTCCAGTTCACCCATAACCATATCATTGACTGGGAGTCTCTCGGGAGAGAGATCCCGAACTCTAAATCTGTTTGTCGGAGGAGGGTTACATTCGCAGATCCCTGAAGATGGTCTATCTTCAGCAGCCCTACGTTGGGCGCCATGTCTCGTAATCCGGTGTGGATGGACGGCTTTAGAAAAATTTCGGATTTCTCCGAAACCATCCTCAGCCACCCATCGCTCTGCTCCGAGTTGCCTGGAGGGCAAGGACGTCGTCACCCAGGGATTTCGGGTGGCAACTTCCGTGTCCCTGCCGACACCTGATTCGAAATCTGCCTTTCTAGCTCTTACTGCTTGTTCAGGCTGTGCATAGGAATTCCCTTGGGAGGTACACCTACTTCTGGCCTTGGCTGTTGTGCGTGAGGCACACCCAATGACCTCGGAGCGCTTCGGCGCATTCCGAGGGGGCGTACTTCGCGAGCTTCGCCAGCACGGACTCCTTGGTAACCCTCCGACCTACAAACAGAAACATTTCTCGTTTATCGAAATTGCTCAAAACATGCTTCCAGTGGTGGAGTTGTGACAACTCCCGCGGAATCGATCACTAAATCTATCTGAGCCGACGGGGAAGGCTGCCTCCCTCCGTCTAAGCTTGACTCTAAAGTACCTTGGTCTAGCACACTTCTCGGGGACAAGGTAGTCGACATCGTCAACTCACGGTATTCCCCGGTAGTACGTACCTAGGGGACGTCTCCGTCGAGACGTCGCGACGCTTCGGAGAATAGACGCCTAGCGTCTAAGTCATCCGACGGCGGAGGTGTTCGAGAAAGCCCAGCGCTGGCGAACACGGCTTGGGTATTCTCCTTCGCGAGCATATGAGATCTCAATCTCATATTCGTCATTGCTCTAAGGACAATAATTACGGCTGTAATATATTGTCGGGCTACTTGCGTGTGCAAGTGTGTGGCAAAGGAGAAGTGCACTAAAATCGACCTCGCGTCGACCCAACTCAATTGTGACGATGAGAAGGGTCACCCTATAGCTAACTATCCTAACACCTAACAAGACCTCGCCGGGAAATGGACGAGGGTGGAAGGATTCACGGTTTAGAAAAACTATCTAAATAAAATTTCCTAACTTCAAAAATTGTGTGAAGCATCAAAAAGGAAACTTGAAAAATTTTACTTCAAAAATTTACAAATGAACGTGACAAAAAAACCAAGACAGAGATTTGGGTAAAAGGATTACGGAGCCTAACCAGACTGTCTCAGGTGGAAAAGCCGAGAACAGCCGCAGGAAATAGGTATGGGAAGGACGCGAAACCCCTAGGTACCACAGGAAATGTGGCTCGCCAACGACAAAGTCGCAGCTAATGATGTCTTGACAGGCCGAGGAATTTAAGCTCGAAAGATACAATCTTCGTGGAACTCTACGATCGAGCCGATTGTATCAGGTGAGATCTCGTTTTGGTGCCTGACCCCTTTTCATACGATGGGGATTTTTCGTCAACGTCGCGTACAGGTATTAAGTCGGGAAATAACTTTGATGAAGTTACATCCCTAAGTGTCCGTTGCAAAAGATCACTTTACACTTGATTATTGCACGAGAGTTAAACTACCTATCAACGTACTTTCGGAGCGCGAATAAAACACTTGTAAACCGTACAAGTGAGTCTAACCCGTTTCAAGATAGAAACAAAACGTTATGAATCTATTGTGAACTGAATTATTATTACCGAGAACCTGACTCTAACTGCTAGGCAAAACGATGAATTGCAACGACAAAAGGCAAAGCCAAACAAAAGTTAGTTATTGAACGGAAACACGAAATTGATTATTACACTGCAATTCGACAAGAAAGAGTGGCTGTAGGCTGCTTCACTGCTTGCATATTTATGCAATCCTGGCTGCTGAATCCGCGACACCCATTGGCCTAGAGGGCCAAAGTGGGCGTCGCTCTTGGCTGAACAAAACCCTAGCTCGCGAAAACGCGCGGGATTGAGGCAAATGACCGTTAAAGTCCCGTTATCTGCGTTTTCTAGGGAGTATTTGACAAAAATCACTAAATACTCACTAGATCTAGGGAGATATGGAAAGTCAGAATTTCCGATATCACGATTCCTAGGACGGTCCGATATTCGGAGAGCCCCGAGAAAAAGCATAAACCAACGTGATTCTTGAACGCCGAAGAAATACACGTATTCCTTCGCCGAGGAATCTATACCCGTTTTCCGATTTGGCCTACCTGATGAGAAATCGAATTGAAATAAAATAATTTGTGAAAACAAATGGAGCCACGGAAACCTTGCTCTAAGTGTTCTGTATACCGGGTGCTCGACTGTTTGGGGCCACAAATTAATAAAATTGAAAACTAGTCAGGAATTTCCGGTAAATCGGGAAAACTACGTACAGTGGAGTTCCACTGGGTGGAGATTGGGACTTTACATCATACAGGGTGAAACTAGACTAGGGACCTGAATATAATGCAAAAATCTAATATTATTCGACTGGCTTCTAGGTGAAAATTGAGAGTTATCAAGTGTAAAAATGGCTCACTAAAGGTGACCATACACAAAAAAAATCATCGTAGGAGCGCAGCGAGCTTGCCCTGCGACATTATAAATATGGGTACTTTTCTCAACTTCACTCATATAAGTCTACTTTTGAATGTTGAACGTTTTACACTAGAATTTTTATAATTACAGTTATCGCAATGTCAATAGTTACTGATCTTGTGCGGTATATTGCCACCATACTGGGAGTCATCAAACCAAATTATAATGATGAAGTTGCACGAGAGGGCCTTGAGGAGTGTACCAAGGGGATGAGAAGGATTCGGAAAGGGATGAAGAATGCTACTTCTATGGGAGAGAAGCAGCATCTGGAAGCGTGTTTAAGAAATATCCTGACGATGAGGAATCAGTTTGAGGCCGAACAGAAAAAAGGGGCAGGGCATTCTTCTAGACCTGAAACTGCATGGAATCGTGTTCATTGGGATGAGTCTGACTCAGCTTTCAATAGCCGAATCAGGACTGGTGTTATTTCCAACCTCAAACACAAGGACCCCGGCTCTTTCCTGATTGACTCTAAAGCAATTTTCAAACGCCGCATTCATGACGCTCTCAAGAATGAAACGTCAGTCAAGGTGAACTCTGTTTTCTGTGGAGAATTCGAGATAGTGAAGGGAGCTAGTGTAGTGAAGGAGTATGAATACTTTCCTACTACAAACTCGCCAATCTACCGTGAAACCGACTTGGATGAGTGGTTTAACTCGAAGATTATTGCTGTCATTATGAAAGATCTTGAAGAGTTCCAGAAACGAGATTCAGGGTGGTCGTTGAAGAAAGTGGTTAATCTGGGCGTAAACATCAACAAGTTTACTCCCCAGCTTGGATCTTTTTACATCGAGTTGCCACCTCAAATCAAGAAAAAAAAAGCTTGCGTCAATGTCAGAAATAATGATCAAGCATGCTTCGCCTGGGCCGTTACTTCTGCTTTACATCCTGCCGATTCCATAAAAAAAGCAAGCCGTTCCTCATCATACCCCCACTATTCAACAGTGTTGAAACTGGGAGGCATCCAATTTCCAACAAAATGGTATTTCGATTAACGTTTATATCCTTGAAAAATTAAAAAATTCGTTCAAAACACTACCAACATTCCTTACTGATGATAAGAAGGAGAGACACGTTAATCTTCTCTTGGTGCAAGATCGTTATTCTGGTGAACATTCCGATGCTTCTACCAAATACCATTTCGTATGAATTAAAAACATGTCGAGGCTTCTTTCCAAACAGCTGAGTAAAGAACATTGTCAAAAATTCTTCTGTGGTCGTTGCCTTCACTACTTTCGCTTTGAAGGAAAACTGAATAAACATACTGAGAACTGCCAAAAATTAAATGAAACTGCAATAAGGATGCCAGAGCCGGGAAAAAATAGTTTGAAGTTTAAAAATTTTAAAAACAAGGAGAAGGCACCTTTCATGGTTTATGCTGACTTGAAATCGGCCTTGAAACCAGTTGAAGATCCCAAGAAACCTCAGCATCACGTTCCAGCTGCCATAGGATACTACGTGAAATGTTCATATGATAATACACTTTCATTTTATAAGTCTCATCGTGGGCAGAACTGTATGGCGTGGTTTGCTGATGAAATGGCTCAATTGGCTGAGGATATGGCAACAGTTTTTTGGTGTCCTTATGATATCAATATGACTTGGGTGCAGGAAGCACAATTCAAACTTGCTTCACACTGCCACATTTGCGAGCAACCTTTCACTCCGGAATGTAAGAAAGTTCGAGATCACAACCACGTTATTTCCGGAAATAACTATCGGGGAGCTGCTCATGAAGGGTGCAATATTAACTACAAGGACACTCACACTGTTCCGGTTGTTTTTCATAATTTAAGTGGATATGATGCACACTTTATCGTTAAAGACATTGCTACAAGAATGGCTGGAAAGGTTGATCTACTCCCAATTACCAAAGAGAAATATATTTCCTTCACTAAACACGTTGATGATACCCCAATTCAATTAAGGTTTATTGACTCGTTTCGTTTCATGGCTTGTTCATTGGATAAACTAGCATCATATCTTCCCGAGTTTCCCAATTTGAAGTCACAGTTTCCCGATGTAGCTAAAGATCAGTTCAAATTATTGACGAAGAAAGGAGTTATGCCTTATGATTATATTGATTCATTTAGTCGATTCGATGAAACAGCTCTACCATCTCAAGATAAATTTTATAACAAGCTGGAAAATAAACCCTGCCCCTGACGTTTGTATCGACGAGCTCAGGATGTATGGACCACATTCAACTGCCAGGATCTCGGTGATTATGTGGACTTATACATGAAAACTGATATTCTCCTGTTGGCTGATGTCTTTGAAATGTTCAGAACCTGCATCCTCAAGTCACATAAACTCGATCCTGCGCACTATTTCACACTGCCGGGCTATACGTGGGATGCCATGATGAAGTATACCGGAATTGAGTTTAAACTTTTCACTGATGTCGACATGTTTCTATTTGTCGAGCGAGGTATTCGAGGAGGTCTGAGTCAAGTTTGCTCCAAACGCCGAGCTCACGCAAACAATAAATATATGCCCAACAGCTATAACCCATCCAAACCCTCAACTTTCCTGATGTACTTCGATGTCAACAATCAGAACGGATGGGCTACGTCACAGTACCTTCCTTGTGGCGAGTTCGAATGGGCAGATACAAATATTGATGTCACAACTGTGGCAGATGATGCCGATGAAGGATACATGTTGGAAGTAGATTTGGAGTATCCTAAACACTTACATGATAAGCATAAAGATATACCGTTCTGTCCACAACTCATAAATTCAAAAACGATGATGCCTCCTGAGAATGTGCGAGATGTAACTAAATTGATGGCCACTTTACACTCGAAGGAGAAATATATCATACATCATAGGGCATTGAAGCAGGCATTAGCAAATGGATTGGTCTTGACTAAAATCCACCGTGTTCTTAAATTTGAACAAAGTCCCTGGTTGAAGTCATATATCGATCTCAATACGGAGCTCCGCAAGAAGGCAACAAATGACTTTGAAAAAAATCTTTTCAAATTGATGAACACTGCAGTCTTTGGTAAAACTATGGAGAACGTCCGGAAGAGGGTCAACATCCACCTTCTAACTGAGTGGAGTGGAAGATATGGTGCAGAAGCCTATATCTCAAAACCGGAGTTTAAAAATTGCACCATCTCCAGTGGAAACTTGGTGGCTGTTGAGCTTAACAAGCTGCAGATTTTCCTGAACAAGCCTATATATGTAGGGCAGGCTATATTGGATTTAGCAAAAACTACCATCTATGATTTCCACTATGGATATATGGCTGAAAGTTTTGGAGAGGACTGTACCGTTATGTACACTGATACAGATTCTTTCGTATACGAGCTGCATCAGGACCCCTATGTAGTTATGAAGGAGGACTGCCACAAACATTTTGACACTTCAGACTATCCCTCCGACAACATTTATGGAATTCCTCAGGTCAACAAGAAAGTATTGGGTATGATGAAATATGAAAATAGAGGCGTGCTGATGACTGATTATGTAGGACTTCGTTCCAAATTGTATGCTACGAAAGTGTTGATATCAGATGCTGACATTATTGATAAAAGAAGAAAAATGGAAGAAGCTGAGTATGATGAGGATGAAATCAATGAGATATTGATGAATTTTGGAACAACCAAGAAGGCTAAGGGCGTGAAATCGTCTGTGGTCAGGACTAAGATTACATTCGATGATTATGTGGAATGTCTGAACAGTTGGAATTGTATGACTGTAACCCAGAGACTAATCCGCTCTGAGAAACATCAAGTACACTCAATTGTACAGAACAAAATTGCGCTCAACCCACATGACGATAAACGCTACCTGATACTAAACTGGGATGAAACTTTACCTTGAAGACATTATTCAATAAAAGAAAATTTTATGGATACTTCAGAATAACTATGTATATATATGCTAAAATAAAATGTATTATTTGATGACTATTTTCTCATGATTGGTGGTTATGCTATGCCTACTGCGGGAGTCTTCCACAATAAAAAAGGGTAACGCATTGGTAGTCCTACCTCCTGGGTGATGTGGAAACGGACTGATAGCAATACTCAACCAACGCAAAATTTTTAAGTATTTTGAATCTTCTTCAAATTATTATCATTTTTGATTCTCTAATGATACTTGTTGCTAAAATCACTTTTGAAAGGTATGTTCGGTTCATTGGATTAATTCATTATCAATCTGTGTACTTCGCACACAAACATATGATACTTGAAGTGTCCATTTTTTTTTTTCATGCTGATTTTGCATCAAAATATAATTTATTCAACAACTTTTATATTTCTGATATCTAACGAGTCTTGAAATATTATCATCCTATTTGTTTTATTGCGATTCATATCAATAATCATCTTTAAACGCTGTGTACGTTGAACCTTCAATTGTTTTGTTCTCAAATGCTATTTCAAAACGGAATCTATGAATATCACACTCGTTTTTTTTTTTGTTGCTGTGAGCTCTCTTATTATTCAAAACTGGTTCCATCACGAAATAATCCATATTTTTTCTGCGTGCTATGCAACATCAAATACAAGTGAATTTTCTACATTCCATTAGGTGTTTATATGCACAAAAAAACGGTTGCACGAAACGGTTACGCACGGAAACGGTTGCATGAAAACGGTTGCACGAAAACGGTTGCACACGAAAACGGTTACACGAAATCGGTTGCACGGAAACGGTTGCACGGAAACGGTTGCATGAAAACAGTTGCACGATAACGGTTGCATGAAAACGGTTGCAAGAAAACGGTTGCACGAAAGCGGTTGCGCACGGAAACGGTTACACGAAAACGGTTGCACGAAAACGGTTGCACGAAAACGGTTGCATACTGAAACGGTTGAATGACAACGGTTGCACGAAAATGGTTGCACAAAAAGTTTGCACGAAAACGGTTTCACGCTTGAAACGCACGCAAAACCATTTGAAACATATACACAGAAACTCGAAATGCATGTAAAACGCACGTTATCGGGAATAATCATCCCTAAAAAAAAACGTTTATCTGCTTCTACTGGCGAAGTTACATTATTTCCTCAATATCCAATGAAAGTTGTCTTGTTTTTAGAGTACCCGCACGTCGTTGTACCTTCGCTAATAACGAAGTTAGTTCCTATGCCCATTTGGCATTAATAAATGCTTAAAAATGTTTCTTGACATCGAAACAAACCTATTGGTATCAACATTATTGAAATCGTACTATCGGGAGTAACTAAATTTGGACCCTTCTCAATGCTCTATCTCAATTTTTAATGATAGGAAGTGTTTATTTTCTGATTATTCGTAAAGATCTAAAAAGGTTGGTAATTCACATATTGGGCACCTTCCTGATAATAGATAGCGCTGACGTATTAGGTCTCAATGACATGTAATACATTTCCGATTGGGATCGCACGTTGAAACGCTAAACTCCTGTTAAAACATCATATTTTTTTTTCTATAAATGAGATGCTCTGTATACCATCTTGATTAGGATTGAAACGTCCTATGAGCGGTTTTTTTCCTATCTTGAATAGTTTTTGAACACTCTGTGTATGTCTAACAAATTTTGGAACACTCAGTATGAAATATCACCATATTTTTCTATTGGGTCCCCATATCCCCAATGATACGTATTTTCTGCGTCCCATTTTCCACATGACATTTGACACATGCATCAGCCATGTTTTTTCTCTTAAATAAAGTGTGATATGCCCTGTATATACTATTGCTGAATACTTTCTTTTCTTCAACGATATTACCAATGACAACTGACAGATATCGAGTGTGAGGTGCCGCCGATATATTGAGCGACGTTCTAAACAAAAAATATCAAACGTTAACGAACCGACTTCTAACATTTGAGCGATGAGTACATAACGCATTCTAATGTGAGGTTTATGGCACTTATGGCAGTTGACGGAAGAAAATTCTATCATTTTCTTGATCCCCCATAAAAGTTGTCTTGTTGGAGTACCCGCACGTCGTTGTACCTTCGCTAATAACGAAGTTAGCCTCCTATGCCCTTTTGGCATTGGAAAATGCTTAAAAATGATTTTTGACATCGAAACGAATCCATTGATGCCAAAATTATCGATATCGGACAACCGGAAGTGAAAACCAGAAGTGGCCATTTTATTGCATATTTGAACTTTCCTCGATGTGGACAATTCGAATTCACTATTACTTTTCTTCTACCTCAATTTTTTCAAACCGGAAGTGCTTATTTTTCGATGATTCGTATTTTAAATCCCCATGTCCCCAATGAAACCTTTTTTTCTGCCCCAAGCAGCCTTGTCTTTTTTTCTCCCAAATGATATGATTTTTCAGAAACTTTGCATTTTGAGACACCCTGTATACTAAATCTAACGAGCAGCCGCTATTTTTTTTTCTCTTAAATTATACGTTTTGAAACACCCTGTATATTAAATAAGACAAGCACCCACTATGTTATTTTCTCTTGAATAATATGTTGGTACACCTGGTATACTAAATCAAACGAGCAGCCATGTTTTTTTTTTCTATTAAATGTTAAGTTTTGAGACACCCTGTATACTAAATAAGACAAGCACCCACCATGTTTTTTTCTCTTAAATGGTATGTTTTGATACACCTGGTATACTAAATCTAACGAGCAGCCGCCATTTCATTTTCTCTTTAATTATACTTTTTGAGACACCCTATACACATAGCTTGTTGAAACGCTAGAACACCGTTGAACAGCCATTTTTTCACATTTATTCCAAACATTATTATTATTATCAGACTCACAATCATTATTTTTTTTTAAATATCCAAACAGCGTGCTCTGGTAGCTGGAGAAATATATTCCCCACATTTGTACATCAACTTGTACGAAATCTCCGTGGAGACAATGCTAGCGTCACTCGCTACCACACGTCTGGCCGCCGTACGAGCAAGACGTGTGCTGCTCCGTAAATTGTTCGCGCACGCGCAACAAACCACTTCACAACTTGTAATTTTCAACAGTGAATAAGTGCGATTGAAGAATCAAACTATAGCTGGGAAAACTGAGAAACACCTCAAAAAGCCTTTTCAACCGGAAGAAGCAACAAGAGGGAAGAAAGCAAACGTGAGTGACAACTTTCTCTTAATTAAGTGCAGTGATCTTGGTGAATCGAGTAGCTAAGATCTCGCACGAAATTTTGAGAAACGTCCAGTCCTCCGTTCTGGTCAGCTTAGTGCTTGGACTTACTGTCGCAGGGCAGGCTCGCCGCGCTCCTACGATGATTTTTTTTGTGTATGGTCACCTTTAGTGAGCCATTTTTACACTTAATAACTCTCAATTTTCACCTAGAAGCCAGTCGAATAATATTAGATTTTTGCATTATATTCAGGTCACTAGTCTAGTCTCACCCTGTATGATGTAAAGTCCCAATCTCCACCCAGTGGAACTCCACTGTACGTAGTTTTACCGATTTACCGGAAATTCCTGACTAGTTTTCAATTTTATTAATTTGTGGCCCCAAACAGTCGAGCACCCGGTATACAGAACACTTAGAGCAAGGTTTCGACACGCTAGTCTCTTGTTGGGTGGAAAGATTCCGTGGCTCCATTTGTTTTCACAAATTATTTTATTTCAATTCGATTTCTCATCAGGTTGGCCAAATCGGAAAACGGGTATAGATTCCTCGGCGAAGGAATACGTGTATTTCTTCGGCGTTCAAGAATCACGTTGGTTTATGGTTTTTCTCGGGGCTCTCCGAATATCGGACCGCCCTAGGAATCGAGATATCTGAAATTCTGACTTTCAATATCTCCCTAGATCTGGGGAGTATTTAGTGACTTTTGTCAAATACTCCCTAGAAAACGCAGGTAACGGGACTTTAACGGTCATTTGCCCAAATCCCGCGCGTTTTCGCGAGCTAGGGTTTTGTTCAGCCAAGGGCGACGCCCACTTTGGCCTTCTAGGCCAATGGGTGTCGCGGATTTAGCAGTCAGGATTGCATAAATATGCAAGCAGCGAAGCAGCAGACAGCCACTCTTTCTTGTCGAATTGCAGTGTAATAATCAATTTTGTGTTTCCGTTAAATAACTTACGTTTGTTTGGCTTTGCCTTTTGTCTCTGCAATTCATCGTTTTGGCTAGCAGTTAGAGTCAGGTTCTCGGTAATAATAATTCAGTTCACAGTAGATTCATAACGTTTTGTTTCTATCTTAAAGGGGGTTAGACTCACTTGTACGGTTTACAGGTGTTTTATTCGCGCTACGAAAGTACGTTGATAGGTAGTTTAACTCTCGAGCAATAATCAGTGTAAAGTGATCTTTTGCAACGGACACTTAGGGATTTAACTTCACCAAAGTTATTTCCCGACTTAATACCTGTACGCGACGTTGACGAAAAATCCCCATCGTATGAAAAGGGGTCAGGCACCAAAACGAGATCTCACCTGATACAATCGGCTCGATCGTAGAGTTCCACGAAGATTGTATCGTTCGAGCTTAAATTCCTCGGCCTGTCAAGACATCATTAGCTGCGACTTTGTCGTTGGCGAGCCACATTTCCTGTGGTACCTAGGGGTTTCGCGTCCTTCCCATACCTATTTCCTGCGGCTGTTCTCGGCTTTTCCACCTGAGACAGTCTGGTTAGGCTCCGTGATCCTTTACCCAAATCTCTGTCTTGGTTTTTGTCACATCCAGTTGTAATTTTTAAAGTAAAATTTTTCAAGTTTAATTTTCCTTTTTGGTGCTTCACACAATTTTTGAAGTTAGGAAATTTTATTTAGATAGTTTTTCTAAACCGTGAATCCTTCCTCCCTCGTCCATTTCCCGGCGAGGTCTTGTTAGGTGTTAGGTTAGTTAGCTATAGGGTGACCCTTCTCATCGTCACACTTGAGTTGGGTCGACGCGAGGTCGATTTTAGTGCACTTCTCCTTTGCCACACACTTGCACACGCAAGTAGCCCGACAATACATTACAGCCGTAATTGTTGTCCTTTAGAGCAATGACGAATATGAGATTGAGATCTCATATGCTCGCGGAGGAGAATACCCAAGCCGTGTTCGCCGGCGTTGGGCTTTCTCGGACACCTCCGCCGTCGGGTGACTTAGACGCCAGGCGTCTATTCCCCGAAGCGTCGCGACGCCTCGACGGAGACGTCCCCCAGGTACGTACTACCGGGGAAAATCGTGAGTTGACGATGTCAACTACCTTGTCCCCGAGAAGTGTGCTGGACCAAGGTACTTTAGAGTCGAGCTTAGACGGAGGGAGGCAGCCTTCCCCGTCGGCTCAGGTAGGGTTAGTAATCGATTCCGCGGGAGTTGTCACAACTCCACCTTTGGAAGCCCGTTTTGAGCAATTTCGACTAACCAGAAATGTATCTGTTTGCAGGTCGGAGGGCTACGAAGGAGTCCGTGCTGGCGAAGCTCGTGAGGTACGCCCCCTCGGAATGCGCCGAAGCGCTCCGGGGTCATCGGGTGTGCCCCACGCACCACAGCGGAGGCCGGATATAGATGTGCATACCCTAAGGGAACCGGGTGATGCTGAGGCCCTAGTGGAAGAACTAGGGGGTGGTGGAAGGCTCTCGGAGGGAGTTGGGAATGCTCGCATTCCCATATCTCTCCAGGGGCGGGTTCAGTGTACCTCCCAAGGGAATCACTATGCACAGCCTGAATATGCAACAAGAGCTACGAAGGCAGATTTCGTGACGGGTGTCGGCAGGGACACGGAAGTTGCCACCCGAAATCCCTGGGTGACGACGTCCTTGCCCTCCAGGCAACTAGGAGCAGAGCGGTGGGTGGCTGAAGATGGGTTCGGAGGAATCCGAAACTTTGCGGAAGCCGTCCATCCACACCTTTTTACGAGACATGGCGCCCAACGTGGGGCGCCATGTCTCGTAAAAAGGTGTGGATGGACGGCTTCCGCAAAGTTTCGGATTTCTCCGAAACCCCCTTCAGCCGCCCACCGCTCTGCTCCAAGTGACCTGGAGGGCAAGGACGTCGTCACCCAGGGATTTCGGGTGGCAACTTCCGTGTCCCAGCCGACACCTGATTCGAAATCTGCCTTCGTAGCTCTTATCGCTTGTTCTGGCCGTGCATATTGTATCCCTTGGGAGGTACGCTGAACCCGCCCCTGGAGAGATATGGGAATGCGAGCATTCCCAACTCTCTCCAGGGGCGGGTTCAGTGTACCTCCCAAGGGAATCACTATGCACAGCCTGAATATGCAACAAGAGCTACGAAGGCAGATTTCGTGACGGGTGTCGGCAGGGACACGGAAGTTGCCACCCGAAATCCCTGGGTGACGACGTCCTTGCCCTCCAGGCAACTAGGAGCAGAGCGGTGGGTGGCTGAAGATGGGTTCGGAGGAATCCGAAACTTTGCGGAAGCCGTCCATCCACACCTTTTTACGAGACATGGCGCCCAACGTGGGGCTGCTGAAGACAGACCGTCTTCAGGGATCTGCGGGTGTAGCCTTCCTCCTGCAAACAGACTTAGAGTTCGGGATCTCTCTCCTGAGAGACTCCCAGTTAATGAAATGGTTATGGGTGAACCGGAAACCCTTTGGCGCCCATATGGCACGTTTACCCGGTTGCCAACCGGGAATCGGCATTATAGGGAATCTGAGGATGTCCCTCGAGTTGCTCGAAACGTCGCTTCCAACCCCGGTGATGTCCACAGGAGTGGATATTACCCATCGAGGAGGCCAGTGTCCACAGTCCGGATTCAGGAGAATCCCAGAAGACCAGTGACGGGGGTCGACGACGTGCTCGTGCGACTCGCGGATTTGCTGGAGGATAGACGTCGGGGAACCCTAAACGGTGTTGATGGGGGTTTAATTAACAATAAACCACATCCCAGTTTCAGTGGGCTTCCTCACGAAGATCCAATTCAATTTATTCAATCCTCTGAGGATTATCTAGGGGGCTTTGATCCAACCGTCTGGGTGAGCGTTGCAGCTCAGTGGCTCAAGGGAGCAGCCCAGCAGTGGTATGCTCCATATCGCAACTCACGCCTAAACTGGCAGTTTTTCACAAACCGGCTCCAGGAACGGTTCGATAACGATCTGTTGGTCTCGAGCTTAGAAGCGGAGTTCTTTGGCACTGACCAGCCGAAGGGAGAGTTAATAACTTCCTTCATCCTGAGCAAGTGGAGTCTTTCACAAAGGCTCTACCCAGAGATGGACGAAGGAAGGGTTGTGCGATTAATATTGAACCGGATCAGACCGGATATCAAAGTCCATTTGCAATTGCATAGATTTGCAACTATTGAAGAGCTGACACAAAAAGCTGTTGCTGTCGAGACGCTACTTCGTAGCACCAGCCAAAGTGTACAGTCGGGGCCGAAACTTGTTTCGAACACCAACCGTCCTCATCAGGCCGACGATGTGCCACCTAAACGTCCTCAGGGACAGCTACAGGACAACAGGGGTTCGAACCATGTTAGGTCCAATAACTTTAATAACAATGGCACTAAATTCCAGAATTACGATCAATCGAGGCGTTCTGGAGGAAACAACGCTCCTTCGAGCGGATGTTTCACTTGCGGGGGAGCTCATTGGAACAAAGATTGCCCTCAGCAAAATGACAACAAGAACGGTCCCAAACGTCAGAGTGCGGGAACAAAACCGTTAGATCAGGCCAGTAAGGCACATACGGTCAATACCGTACAGACGAGTAAAATCTCGCGTCGTAAGACGTCAGCTAAAGACGCAGACAAAATCACAGTTTGCGAAGAATCAAAAAACTCCAACAGGAGCCATCAGGGGGCTCCATCGGAGTAGGTACTCCTTCAACACCGTTTTGCGGTTCTGTGACAGTGTTGGACTGTCATAGAAATTATGCGGCATGTATTCCCAACAAGGAGGAGGAGAAGGAGTTCCAGGATGTTGAAGCTGGAGTCGTTTCAGCCGAAACGCCACCGTCATCAGGCAAACTACATTGGGCAGACCGGTCAGATTGTGAATCCGTTTGTTTCAGTGTGGTAGATGAGCGTGTGGATCGCGCCACTGGTGGTAGGCGGAAAAAAGTTCACTCGTCGGCAGACGTTAAACGTAGAGGGTTGAAAGTCATTTCAAAAAAATCAGGTTCTAGTTTTGGAACGAATGTAAGGGGTTATGAATCATCTTCAGGTTCATGGAGTTGTGAGATCATCGAGGTACCCCAGGTTGTTGTTGGTGGGTCGTTCCATCCGCCACAACACAAGGTTTCGGAGTTAGTGATCGGTATACAGAAGGACCAGGAGGGGCCTGTTGTCAAAGAGAGTGCTAGGGCACTGCAAACTGGGCACAGGTCCGGTATAGGCACAAGTCGAGATGAAAAGGTGTATCCAAGGGAAGATTGCGAATCAAGGTTTCGGAACGAAAAGGTCGTCGAGAGTGACGTACTCTTTTCGGTTCCACTTCGGGGTAGTGAAGACACCGAGGGTGGTGGTCTGTCACTCACTCCCACACAGGACGCAGGTTTCGAGGTCGATGCATGCCAAGTCTCAAGGATGGTATCGAGGGGCAGAGCAGATGGGATCGCAGGTGCGAATCGCCATTCCCCGTTGGTAGATACCAGAGGCGTGGTAGGCATGTCATCTGAGAGAGTTACACGTCTTAGTCGGGGCGGAGGCGAGGTTCCTGAGGGATGCAATCGCCAAGTCCCATCGTTAGCTGCAGTTGGTGCTGCAGCACTTGGTGTCAATCGCAAGTCGGAACTTCTGAGTTTCATTGAGACCGACCCGCTTAGGAAGAAGTCGGAGGTGGATCTGCTGGATCCATTGTGTCTATATCGTCGCTGTGATACTAGCTTAGCGAACAACAATGTTGAGGGACGATTGCATCAGTTGCCGCGAATCGAGGCTGAACTGATGGGTCGTCGAGTTAGGGTTTTGGTGGACAGCGGAAGTTCGCTAAATCTCCTGAAACGTAGTTTGTTGCCTGTCACCTGGAGGGTGGATAGGAAGCAAGTGACACCGTTGCAGCTTGCATGCGCCGGTCGTGGCATCACCAGTCTAGGGGAGACAATAGTCGAACTATTAATAGATGGTGTTGTTCACGAAGTTGTCGTGCAAGTGGTGGATGATCTTGTCGAGGATCTTCTGCTCGGGTGTCCCTGGCTGGCATCAAACGAGGCTATGGTCGACTTTGCACGTCGCACCATGTACGTTGGAAAGGGGCCTAGGCAAACTATTTTCTGGGCGGAGGAGGTCTATCTTCCACCAGAAAAGTTCCCTGAACCACAGGTAGCGGACGTACAGCTACCGGCGTTCTCGAGAAAGGAATTTCGGAGTCTTATCCGAGAGTTTGGAGACGTCTTTTACGAATCTCCAAGGCAACCAGTGACGAGGGCTGCTTGCCACAAAATCCGATTGAAGGAGGAGCTACCCTTCAAGCTCCGTCCGTACAAAGTTTCCGATCAGAAGAGGGCTCTTATCCAAGAGGAGGTGGATAAGATGCTCGCTGCAGGTGTCATAAGTAGGTCCCATTCTGCCTTTATTAGTCCGGTCGTTATCGTCACGAAGAAGGACGGTACGGCTCGGTTTTGTGTCGACTACAGGAAGTTGAATAGTCTGACAATACCCGAGTCGTCGGTATTGCCAGGTATTCACGAGACTATCAAAGAGCTCGGAACAGCGAGAGTGTTCACTTCTTTGGATCTGAAGTCTGGGTTTTGGCAGATACCCATGGATGAGGCTAGTAAAAAGTATACAGCTTTTGCTACGCCTGATGGAGCTTGTTATGAGTTTAACTCAATGCCGTTTGGTCTAACGAATGCACCTGGAAGTTTCCAAATCCTTATGACGGAAGTGTTGGTTGGTTATGTCGATAAATTCGTCAAAGTATATCTAGACGACATAATCGTTTACAGCGAAGATGAAAAGGAGAACCTCTACCATCTCCGCCTTGTGCTGGAGAGGTTCAGAGCACATGGCCTGTGGTGCAGTTTAAAGAAGTGCAACTTCGCTCAGCGTAGGCTGGAGTACTTGGGGCATGTGGTGACGGAAACGTCAAACGAACCAATGCCAGGTCATGTGTTAGCGGTTCAACAATTCCCGCTACCCAAGAATGTCTCTCAGCTCCGAGGATTCTTGGGCACCGTTGGTTGGCTACGGGAGTTCATCCCGAACTTAGCGGAGTTGGAGGCTCCGATAAGTGACATGCTCAAGTCGAAGAAAGGTCGAGACCTTAAGTGGAACTCTCAAGCATTGGAGGCGTTTGAGAGGATCAAGGAAGTCGTGGGCCGTCCTATGGTCTTGGCCAGGCCGGACATGACTCTCCCGTTTTTCCTGCAGACCGATGCATCTGGGGTAGGCATCGCTGCAGTCCTTTATCAAGTTGATTGTCACGGCGACAGAAGGATCGTTTCACATGCTAGTGCCAAGCTCAAGGGCGCGGAACTAAACTATCATGTGAACGAGACTGAATGTTTAGCCATTGTTTGGGGTATCAAGCGATACCGTCATTATCTCGAAGACCGTCCATTCACTCTTCGAACGGACAGCAAAGCGTTGACTTGGTTATCCAAGTTCAAGGACGCAAAAGCGAAGTTAACTCGTTGGGCCTTACTTCTACAGGAGTATTCCTTCACTGTGGAGCACGTCGCAGGTCGAGACATTCAGCTAGCTGATTTCTTGTCCCGTAATCCCTCGGGGTCTCACAGTGAAGACTTGGATGCTGATGTAGAGCGTATGGGGTTGCCACCTATGAAGGTGCAACTGTCTGAACACCAAGGTGTGGTGAGCGTCGTAGAGACGCCGGCTGAAGTGGTCGTGCGGCGGCAGGCCATAGATAGGGAGACGCAAAGGTTGAGGGCGCGTATCAGAACGATACAGGAGTTAGGTCCTATGTCCAGGGACGATCTTCGCTTTATCAACAAGTTTTCGGATGTCCAAGGGGTTGTATATGTTTCTTCTGCTGGTAAACGGCTATTGTATGTGCCCGAGGCGCTCCGTGAGGACGTGTCGGCTTATTACCATGAACACCCGACCGCTGGTCATCCTGGTCAAGATGAAACCTTACGTGCCTTGAAACGGCACTATTGGTGGCCGGCCATGGAGGACTACGTCCGGGCCTACGTGAGAGGTTGCCTAGTCTGCCAGTGCGTTAAAGCCGTACGGCATCAGGAAGCGGCACCGCAACGGCCTAGTGTGCCGAAGCGACCGTGGCAGATGCTGGCTGTTGACGTCCTGGGGCCCTATGCAGCCTCAAGGAGGGGAAACAGGTTCGTGGTAATTGCCGTCGATATGTTTTCAAAGTGGGTTGAAGCCAAGGCCACTAAGACATGCACGTCGAAAGTAATTTCTCGTTTTCTAGACGAAGAAATCTTATCTCGTTGGGGTTGTCCAGAAGTCGTCATTTCTGACAACGGCCCGCAGTTTCAGAGCAATCGTCTGCTAAAATACTACGATGCGAAGAACATTGAGGTCAAATTTTCACCTGTTTATCATCAACAGGCGAACCCTGTCGAGCGAAGGGTCCAGGAACTGAAGAAGTGCCTAAGAGCAAGGATGCTGGAAACCACTTCGGAAGGGCTTTGGGAAGAAGGTCTGGCTGCAAGTCTCTATTGCTTACGGAACCGTAAGAATAGAGCAACAGGGGAGACTCCAGCGGAGTTATTGTTAGGATATACACCTGGTCGTCCAGGAGATTGGAGGCTACCTATGTACCAAGATCCGGTACATAATAGCCCCAAAGATCGGCAAGAACGTCTTGCAAAAGCAGCCAGACGTCAGGCAGTTTATCAGAGGAATTTATTCCCTGATAAAGATCTACCGTCGCCACGGACCTACGGGGTCGGCGACCGCGTTTTAGTTAGGAATTTCGTCAAAGGAAACTTCGGAGGTACACTGTCAGGACCGCATCCGATCACGAGGGTGATGGGGCGAGACAGTTACCTCGTAGATAGGAACGGCACCGAGAGGCTGGTGCACGTAGACGATATCCGTTCTTGGGTAAGCAGGACTTTGCCGGCTGGCGTCCGCCACGACGATGGTGGCCCAGGTCCGGATCAGCCAGAGTCCAACGACGCTGACCAAGAAGTGACAGGGGAAGTCACACCTAGGCCGACGACTGGGGGCGGTCCGAAGCCACCTTCGTTAATCCGGGTACGAGCTGACGCACCCAACTCAACGAATCCACGGGAAGTAACGGTCAGTTTCGATCCAAAGGACAAAGTGGTCCGGCGGACAGTGAAAAGGTTGAGGAAGAATCCACAAGGACGGAAACGCGACTCAGACTGCGCGGGGAAGAGAAGAGTATCCCGTAGGAGTCCGTTGCCGGTGGTGAACTCTGGCCTTTTGGAGATCAGAGATTCTGAACTCCCCGTCGCAAACTCGCCAGTAGGGGGGCGTGCTACTACTGAAGTAGACGCTCTTACCCGTCAAGCGGTCGTTCCAGACCAAGGTCCAGCGTACGATTCAGATTCGGAAGTGGAAGCTGCTATCCGAGAAATAGCACTTCCAGTAGGGGGGTCTCCATTATCATTGATGGTCGACCCGGGAGAGAATGTGAGACAGGAAGGCTCAGTAAGGACTGAGATTCCTAGTAAGAGTACAGGACGGCGAAGGAGATGCCGAGCTGTGGCGCTGGACTCCGACAGAGCTCCGATCCAGCGGCCACCGACAGACTCCGCCCGTCAGTATGTTTCGGTGACCGGGTCTGACGAAGATCCCGTACCAGCCCAGAGCTACAGCGAAGCTCCTAGAGTTAGTAAAGACTGTACTGAGAACGATTCCGACATGGAGGATGACGCTCCAGTAACTTTGGTGGTTCCAGCCTTGGTTCATCAGAGTGCGGAAGGTGATTATTAGGGAGTTAACGTAAATTTAGCTTTTGTCGGTTGTTTCGTTTGGAAATAACTTCGACCAAGTTAAACTCTTTAGTAGGGGGGTGTCGCAGGGCAGGCTCGCCGCGCTCCTACGATGATTTTTTTTGTGTATGGTCACCTTTAGTGAGCCATTTTTACACTTAATAACTCTCAATTTTCACCTAGAAGCCAGTCGAATAATATTAGATTTTTGCATTATATTCAGGTCACTAGTCTAGTCTCACCCTGTATGATGTAAAGTCCCAATCTCCACCCAGTGGAACTCCACTGTACGTAGTTTTACCGATTTACCGGAAATTCCTGACTAGTTTTCAATTTTATTAATTTGTGGCCCCAAACAGTCGAGCACCCGGTATACAGAACACTTAGAGCAAGGTTTCGACACGCTAGTCTCTTGTTGGGTGGAAAGATTCCGTGGCTCCATTTGTTTTCACAAATTATTTTATTTCAATTCGATTTCTCATCAGGTTGGCCAAATCGGAAAACGGGTATAGATTCCTCGGCGAAGGAATACGTGTATTTCTTCGGCGTTCAAGAATCACGTTGGTTTATGGTTTTTCTCGGGGCTCTCCGAATATCGGACCGCCCTAGGAATCGAGATATCTGAAATTCTGACTTTCAATATCTCCCTAGATCTGGGGAGTATTTAGTGACTTTTGTCAAATACTCCCTAGAAAACGCAGGTAACGGGACTTTAACGGTCATTTGCCCAAATCCCGCGCGTTTTCGCGAGCTAGGGTTTTGTTCAGCCAAGGGCGACGCCCACTTTGGCCTTCTAGGCCAATGGGTGTCGCGGATTTAGCAGTCAGGATTGCATAAATATGCAAGCAGCGAAGCAGCAGACAGCCACTCTTTCTTGTCGAATTGCAGTGTAATAATCAATTTTGTGTTTCCGTTAAATAACTTACGTTTGTTTGGCTTTGCCTTTTGTCTCTGCAATTCATCGTTTTGGCTAGCAGTTAGAGTCAGGTTCTCGGTAATAATAATTCAGTTCACAGTAGATTCATAACGTTTTGTTTCTATCTTAAAGGGGGTTAGACTCACTTGTACGGTTTACAGGTGTTTTATTCGCGCTACGAAAGTACGTTGATAGGTAGTTTAACTCTCGAGCAATAATCAGTGTAAAGTGATCTTTTGCAACGGACACTTAGGGATTTAACTTCACCAAAGTTATTTCCCGACTTAATACCTGTACGCGACGTTGACGAAAAATCCCCATCGTATGAAAAGGGGTCAGGCACCAAAACGAGATCTCACCTGATACAATCGGCTCGATCGTAGAGTTCCACGAAGATTGTATCGTTCGAGCTTAAATTCCTCGGCCTGTCAAGACATCATTAGCTGCGACTTTGTCGTTGGCGAGCCACATTTCCTGTGGTACCTAGGGGTTTCGCGTCCTTCCCATACCTATTTCCTGCGGCTGTTCTCGGCTTTTCCACCTGAGACAGTCTGGTTAGGCTCCGTGATCCTTTACCCAAATCTCTGTCTTGGTTTTTGTCACATCCAGTTGTAATTTTTAAAGTAAAATTTTTCAAGTTTAATTTTCCTTTTTGGTGCTTCACACAATTTTTGAAGTTAGGAAATTTTATTTAGATAGTTTTTCTAAACCGTGAATCCTTCCTCCCTCGTCCATTTCCCGGCGAGGTCTTGTTAGGTGTTAGGTTAGTTAGCTATAGGGTGACCCTTCTCATCGTCACACTTGAGTTGGGTCGACGCGAGGTCGATTTTAGTGCACTTCTCCTTTGCCACACACTTGCACACGCAAGTAGCCCGACAATACATTACAGCCGTAATTGTTGTCCTTTAGAGCAATGACGAATATGAGATTGAGATCTCATATGCTCGCGGAGGAGAATACCCAAGCCGTGTTCGCCGGCGTTGGGCTTTCTCGGACACCTCCGCCGTCGGGTGACTTAGACGCCAGGCGTCTATTCCCCGAAGCGTCGCGACGCCTCGACGGAGACGTCCCCCAGGTACGTACTACCGGGGAAAATCGTGAGTTGACGATGTCAACTACCTTGTCCCCGAGAAGTGTGCTGGACCAAGGTACTTTAGAGTCGAGCTTAGACGGAGGGAGGCAGCCTTCCCCGTCGGCTCAGGTAGGGTTAGTAATCGATTCCGCGGGAGTTGTCACAACTCCACCTTTGGAAGCCCGTTTTGAGCAATTTCGACTAACCAGAAATGTATCTGTTTGCAGGTCGGAGGGCTACGAAGGAGTCCGTGCTGGCGAAGCTCGTGAGGTACGCCCCCTCGGAATGCGCCGAAGCGCTCCGGGGTCATCGGGTGTGCCCCACGCACCACAGCGGAGGCCGGATATAGATGTGCATACCCTAAGGGAACCGGGTGATGCTGAGGCCCTAGTGGAAGAACTAGGGGGTGGTGGAAGGCTCTCGGAGGGAGTTGGGAATGCTCGCATTCCCATATCTCTCCAGGGGCGGGTTCAGTGTACCTCCCAAGGGAATCACTATGCACAGCCTGAATATGCAACAAGAGCTACGAAGGCAGATTTCGTGACGGGTGTCGGCAGGGACACGGAAGTTGCCACCCGAAATCCCTGGGTGACGACGTCCTTGCCCTCCAGGCAACTAGGAGCAGAGCGGTGGGTGGCTGAAGATGGGTTCGGAGGAATCCGAAACTTTGCGGAAGCCGTCCATCCACACCTTTTTACGAGACATTACTGTTGTCGCAGGGCAGGCTCGCCGCGCTCCTACGATGATTTTTTTTTGTGTATGGTCACCTTTAGTGAGCCATTTTTACACTTGATAACTCTCAATTTTCACCTAGAAGCCAGTCGAATAATATTAGATTTTTGCATTATATTCAGGTCACTAGTCTAGTCTCACCCTGTATGATGTAAAGTCCCAATCTCCACCCAGTGGAACTCCACTGTACGTAGTTTTACCGATTTACCGGAAATTCCTGACTAGTTTTCAATTTTATTAATTTGTGGCCCCAAACAGTCGAGCACCCGGTATACAGAACACTTAGAGCAAGGTTTCGACACGCTAGTCTCTTGTTGGGTGGAAAGATTCCGTGGCTCCATTTGTTTTCACAAATTATTTTATTTCAATTCGATTTCTCATCAGGTTGGCCAAATCGGAAAACGGGTATAGATTCCTCGGCGAAGGAATACGTGTATTTCTTCGGCGTTCAAGAATCACGTTGGTTTATGGTTTTTCTCGGGGCTCTCCGAATATCGGACCGCCCTAGGAATCGAGATATCTGAAATTCTGACTTTCAATATCTCCCTAGATCTGGGGAGTATTTAGTGACTTTTGTCAAATACTCCCTAGAAAACGCAGGTAACGGGACTTTAACGGTCATTTGCCCAAATCCCGCGCGTTTTCGCGAGCTAGGGTTTTGTTCAGCCAAGGGCGACGCCCATTTTGGCCCTCTAGGCCAATGGGTGTCGCGGATTCAGCAGTCAGGATTGCATAAATATGCAAGCAGCGAAGCAGCAGATAGCCACTCTTTCTTGTCGAATTGCAGTGTAATAATCAATTTTGTGTTTCCGTTAAATAACTTACGTTTGTTTGGCTTTGCCTTTTGTCTCTGCAATTCATCGTTTTGGCTAGCAGTTAGAGTCAGGTTCTCGGTAATAATAATTCAGTTCACAGTAGATTCATAACGTTTTGTTTCTATCTTAAAGGGGGTTAGACTCACTTGTACGGTTTACAGGTGTTTTATTCGCGCTACGAAAGTACGTTGATAGGCAGTTTAACTCTCGAGCAATAATCAGTGTAAAGTGATCTTTTGCAACGGACACTTAGGGATTTAACTTCATCAAAGTTATTTCCCGACTTAATACCTGTACGCGACGTTGACGAAAAATCCCCATCGTATGAAAAGGGGTCAGGCACCAAAACGAGATCTCACCTGATACAATCGGCTCGATCGTAGAGTTCCACGAAGATTGTATCGTTCGAGCTTAAATTCCTCGGCCTGTCAAGACATCATTAGCTGCGACTTTGTCGTTGGCGAGCCACATTTCCTGTGGTACCTAGGGGTTTCGCGTCCTTCCCATACCTATTTCCTGCGGCTGTTCTCGGCTTTTCCACCTGAGACAGTCTGGTTAGGCTCCGTGATCCTTTACCCAAATCTCTGTCTTGGTTTTTGTCACATCCAGTTGTAATTTTTAAAGTAAAATTTTTCAAGTTTAATTTTTCCTTTTTGGTGCTTCACACAATTTTTGAAGTTAGGAAATTTTATTTAGATAGTTTTTCTAAACCGTGAATCCTTCCTCCCTCGTCCATTTCCCGGCGAGGTCTTGTTAGGTGTTAGGTTAGTTAGCTATAGGGTGACCCTTCTCATCGTCACACTTGAGTTGGGTCGACGCGAGGTCGATTTTAGTGCACTTCTCCTTTGCCACACACTTGCACACGCAAGTAGCCCGACAATACATTACAGCCGTAATTGTTTGTCCTTTAGAGCAATGACGAATATGAGATTGAGATCTCATATGCTCGCGGAGGAGAATACCCAAGCCGTGTTCGCCGGCGTTGGGCTTTCTCGGACACCTCCGCCGTCGGGTGACTTAGACGCCAGGCGTCTATTCCCCGAAGCGTCGCGACGCCTCGACGGAGACGTCCCCCAGGTACGTACTACCGGGGAAAATCGTGAGTTGACGATGTCAACTACCTTGTCCCCGAGAAGTGTGCTGGACCAAGGTACTTTAGAGTCGAGCTTAGACGGAGGGAGGCAGCCTTCCCCGTCGGCTCAGGTAGGGTTAGTAATCGATTCCGCGGGAGTTGTCACAACTCCACCTTTGGAAGCCCGTTTTGAGCAATTTCGACTAACCCGAAATGTATCTGTTTGCAGGTCGGAGGGCTACGAAGGAGTCCGTGCTGGCGAAGCTCGTGGGGTACGCCCCCTCGGAATGCGCCGAAGCGCTCCGGGGTCATCGGGTGTGCCCCACGCACCACAGCGGAGGCCAGAAGCTATAGATGTGCATACCCTAAGGGAACCGGGTGATGCTGAGGCCCTAGTGGATGAACTAGGGGGTGGTGGAAGGCTCTCGGAGGGAGTTGGGAATGCTCGCATTCCCATATCTCTCCAGGGGCGGGTTCAGTGTACCTCCCAAGGGAATCACTATGCACAGCCTGAATATGCAACAAGAGCTACGAAGGCAGATTTCGTGACGGGTGTCGGCAGGGACACGGAAGTTGCCACCCGAAATCCCTGGGTGACGACGTCCTTGCCCTCCAGGCAACTAGGAGCAGAGCGGTGGGTGGCTGAAGATGGGTTCGGAGGAATCCGAAACTTTGCGGAAGCCGTCCATCCACACCTTTTTACGAGACACTGTCTCTCTCTTGTGCGGTATATTGCCACCATACTGGGAGTCATCAAACCAAATTATAATGATGAAGTTGCACGAGAGGGCCTTGAGGAGTGTACCAAGGGGATGAGAAGGATTCGGAAAGGGATGAAGAATGCTACTTCTATGGGAGAGAAGCAGCATCTGGAAGCGTGTTTAAGAAATATCCTGACGATGAGGAATCAGTTTGAGGCCGAACAGAAAAAAGGGGCAGGGCATTCTTCTAGACCTGAAACTGCATGGAATCGTGTTCATTGGGATGAGTCTGACTCAGCTTTCAATAGCCGAATCAGGACTGGTGTTATTTCCAACCTCAAACACAAGGACCCCGGCTCTTTCCTGATTGACTCTAAAGCAATTTTCAAACGCCGCATTCATGACGCTCTCAAGAATGAAACGTCAGTCAAGGTGAACTCTGTTTTCTGTGGAGAATTCGAGATAGTGAAGGGAGCTAGTGTAGTGAAGGAGTATGAATACTTTCCTACTACAAACTCGCCAATCTACCGTGAAACCGACTTGGATGAGTGGTTTAACTCGAAGATTATTGCTGTCATTATGAAAGATCTTGAAGAGTTCCAGAAACGAGATTCAGGGTGGTCGTTGAAGAAAGTGGTTAATCTGGGCGTAAACATCAACAAGTTTACTCCCCAGCTTGGATCTTTTTACATCGAGTTGCCACCTCAAATCAAGAAAAAAAAAGCTTGCGTCAATGTCAGAAATAATGATCAAGCATGCTTCGCCTGGGCCGTTACTTCTGCTTTACATCCTGCCGATTCCATAAAAAAAGCAAGCCGTTCCTCATCATACCCCCACTATTCAACAGTGTTGAAACTGGGAGGCATCCAATTTCCAACAAAATGGTATTTCGATTAACGTTTATATCCTTGAAAAATTAAAAAATTCGTTCAAAACACTACCAACATTCCTTACTGATGATAAGAAGGAGAGACACGTTAATCTTCTCTTGGTGCAAGATCGTTATTCTGGTGAACATTCCGATGCTTCTACCAAATACCATTTCGTATGAATTAAAAACATGTCGAGGCTTCTTTCCAAACAGCTGAGTAAAGAACATTGTCAAAAATTCTTCTGTGGTCGTTGCCTTCACTACTTTCGCTTTGAAGGAAAACTGAATAAACATACTGAGAACTGCCAAAAATTAAATGAAACTGCAATAAGGATGCCAGAGCCGGGAAAAAATAGTTTGAAGTTTAAAAATTTTAAAAACAAGGAGAAGGCACCTTTCATGGTTTATGCTGACTTGAAATCGGCCTTGAAACCAGTTGAAGATCCCAAGAAACCTCAGCATCACGTTCCAGCTGCCATAGGATACTACGTGAAATGTTCATATGATAATACACTTTCATTTTATAAGTCTCATCGTGGGCAGAACTGTATGGCGTGGTTTGCTGATGAAATGGCTCAATTGGCTGAGGATATGGCAACAGTTTTTTGGTGTCCTTATGATATCAATATGACTTGGGTGCAGGAAGCACAATTCAAACTTGCTTCACACTGCCACATTTGCGAGCAACCTTTCACTCCGGAATGTAAGAAAGTTCGAGATCACAACCACGTTATTTCCGGAAATAACTATCGGGGAGCTGCTCATGAAGGGTGCAATATTAACTACAAGGACACTCACACTGTTCCGGTTGTTTTTCATAATTTAAGTGGATATGATGCACACTTTATCGTTAAAGACATTGCTACAAGAATGGCTGGAAAGGTTGATCTACTCCCAATTACCAAAGAGAAATATATTTCCTTCACTAAACACGTTGATGATACCCCAATTCAATTAAGGTTTATTGACTCGTTTCGTTTCATGGCTTGTTCATTGGATAAACTAGCATCATATCTTCCCGAGTTTCCCAATTTGAAGTCACAGTTTCCCGATGTAGCTAAAGATCAGTTCAAATTATTGACGAAGAAAGGAGTTATGCCTTATGATTATATTGATTCATTTAGTCGATTCGATGAAACAGCTCTACCATCTCAAGATAAATTTTATAACAAGCTGGAAAATAAACCCTGCCCCTGACGTTTGTATCGACGAGCTCAGGATGTATGGACCACATTCAACTGCCAGGATCTCGGTGATTATGTGGACTTATACATGAAAACTGATATTCTCCTGTTGGCTGATGTCTTTGAAATGTTCAGAACCTGCATCCTCAAGTCACATAAACTCGATCCTGCGCACTATTTCACACTGCCGGGCTATACGTGGGATGCCATGATGAAGTATACCGGAATTGAGTTTAAACTTTTCACTGATGTCGACATGTTTCTATTTGTCGAGCGAGGTATTCGAGGAGGTCTGAGTCAAGTTTGCTCCAAACGCCGAGCTCACGCAAACAATAAATATATGCCCAACAGCTATAACCCATCCAAACCCTCAACTTTCCTGATGTACTTCGATGTCAACAATCAGAACGGATGGGCTACGTCACAGTACCTTCCTTGTGGCGAGTTCGAATGGGCAGATACAAATATTGATGTCACAACTGTGGCAGATGATGCCGATGAAGGATACATGTTGGAAGTAGATTTGGAGTATCCTAAACACTTACATGATAAGCATAAAGATATACCGTTCTGTCCACAACTCATAAATTCAAAAACGATGATGCCTCCTGAGAATGTGCGAGATGTAACTAAATTGATGGCCACTTTACACTCGAAGGAGAAATATATCATACATCATAGGGCATTGAAGCAGGCATTAGCAAATGGATTGGTCTTGACTAAAATCCACCGTGTTCTTAAATTTGAACAAAGTCCCTGGTTGAAGTCATATATCGATCTCAATACGGAGCTCCGCAAGAAGGCAACAAATGACTTTGAAAAAAATCTTTTCAAATTGATGAACACTGCAGTCTTTGGTAAAACTATGGAGAACGTCCGGAAGAGGGTCAACATCCACCTTCTAACTGAGTGGAGTGGAAGATATGGTGCAGAAGCCTATATCTCAAAACCGGAGTTTAAAAATTGCACCATCTCCAGTGGAAACTTGGTGGCTGTTGAGCTTAACAAGCTGCAGATTTTCCTGAACAAGCCTATATATGTAGGGCAGGCTATATTGGATTTAGCAAAAACTACCATCTATGATTTCCACTATGGATATATGGCTGAAAGTTTTGGAGAGGACTGTACCGTTATGTACACTGATACAGATTCTTTCGTATACGAGCTGCATCAGGACCCCTATGTAGTTATGAAGGAGGACTGCCACAAACATTTTGACACTTCAGACTATCCCTCCGACAACATTTATGGAATTCCTCAGGTCAACAAGAAAGTATTGGGTATGATGAAATATGAAAATAGAGGCGTGCTGATGACTGATTATGTAGGACTTCGTTCCAAATTGTATGCTACGAAAGTGTTGATATCAGATGCTGACATTATTGATAAAAGAAGAAAAATGGAAGAAGCTGAGTATGATGAGGATGAAATCAATGAGATATTGATGAATTTTGGAACAACCAAGAAGGCTAAGGGCGTGAAATCGTCTGTGGTCAGGACTAAGATTACATTCGATGATTATGTGGAATGTCTGAACAGTTGGAATTGTATGACTGTAACCCAGAGACTAATCCGCTCTGAGAAACATCAAGTACACTCAATTGTACAGAACAAAATTGCGCTCAACCCACATGACGATAAACGCTACCTGATACTAAACTGGGATGAAACTTTACCTTGAAGACATTATTCAATAAAAGAAAATTTTATGGATACTTCAGAATAACTATGTATATATATGCTAAAATAAAATGTATTATTTGATGACTATTTTCTCATGATTGGTGGTTATGCTATGCCTACTGCGGGAGTCTTCCACAATAAAAAAGGGTAACGCATTGGTAGTCCTACCTCCTGGGTGATGTGGAAACGGACTGATAGCAATACTCAACCAACGCAAAATTTTTAAGTATTTTGAATCTTCTTCAAATTATTATCATTTTTGATTCTCTAATGATACTTGTTGCTAAAATCACTTTTGAAAGGTATGTTCGGTTCATTGGATTAATTCATTATCAATCTGTGTACTTCGCACACAAACATATGATACTTGAAGTGTCCATTTTTTTTTTTCATGCTGATTTTGCATCAAAATATAATTTATTCAACAACTTTTATATTTCTGATATCTAACGAGTCTTGAAATATTATCATCCTATTTGTTTTATTGCGATTCATATCAATAATCATCTTTAAACGCTGTGTACGTTGAACCTTCAATTGTTTTGTTCTCAAATGCTATTTCAAAACGGAATCTATGAATATCACACTCGTTTTTTTTTTTGTTGCTGTGAGCTCTCTTATTATTCAAAACTGGTTCCATCACGAAATAATCCATATTTTTTCTGCGTGCTATGCAACATCAAATACAAGTGAATTTTCTACATTCCATTAGGTGTTTATATGCACAAAAAAACGGTTGCACGAAACGGTTACGCACGGAAACGGTTGCATGAAAACGGTTGCACGAAAACGGTTGCACACGAAAACGGTTACACGAAATCGGTTGCACGGAAACGGTTGCACGGAAACGGTTGCATGAAAACAGTTGCACGATAACGGTTGCATGAAAACGGTTGCAAGAAAACGGTTGCACGAAAGCGGTTGCGCACGGAAACGGTTACACGAAAACGGTTGCACGAAAACGGTTGCACGAAAACGGTTGCATACTGAAACGGTTGAATGACAACGGTTGCACGAAAATGGTTGCACAAAAAGTTTGCACGAAAACGGTTTCACGCTTGAAACGCACGCAAAACCATTTGAAACATATACACAGAAACTCGAAATGCATGTAAAACGCACGTTATCGGGAATAATCATCCCTAAAAAAAAACGTTTATCTGCTTCTACTGGCGAAGTTACATTATTTCCTCAATATCCAATGAAAGTTGTCTTGTTTTTAGAGTACCCGCACGTCGTTGTACCTTCGCTAATAACGAAGTTAGTTCCTATGCCCATTTGGCATTAATAAATGCTTAAAAATGTTTCTTGACATCGAAACAAACCTATTGGTATCAACATTATTGAAATCGTACTATCGGGAGTAACTAAATTTGGACCCTTCTCAATGCTCTATCTCAATTTTTAATGATAGGAAGTGTTTATTTTCTGATTATTCGTAAAGATCTAAAAAGGTTGGTAATTCACATATTGGGCACCTTCCTGATAATAGATAGCGCTGACGTATTAGGTCTCAATGACATGTAATACATTTCCGATTGGGATCGCACGTTGAAACGCTAAACTCCTGTTAAAACATCATATTTTTTTTTCTATAAATGAGATGCTCTGTATACCATCTTGATTAGGATTGAAACGTCCTATGAGCGGTTTTTTTCCTATCTTGAATAGTTTTTGAACACTCTGTGTATGTCTAACAAATTTTGGAACACTCAGTATGAAATATCACCATATTTTTCTATTGGGTCCCCATATCCCCAATGATACGTATTTTCTGCGTCCCATTTTCCACATGACATTTGACACATGCATCAGCCATGTTTTTTCTCTTAAATAAAGTGTGATATGCCCTGTATATACTATTGCTGAATACTTTCTTTTCTTCAACGATATTACCAATGACAACTGACAGATATCGAGTGTGAGGTGCCGCCGATATATTGAGCGACGTTCTAAACAAAAAATATCAAACGTTAACGAACCGACTTCTAACATTTGAGCGATGAGTACATAACGCATTCTAATGTGAGGTTTATGGCACTTATGGCAGTTGACGGAAGAAAATTCTATCATTTTCTTGATCCCCCATAAAAGTTGTCTTGTTGGAGTACCCGCACGTCGTTGTACCTTCGCTAATAACGAAGTTAGCCTCCTATGCCCTTTTGGCATTGGAAAATGCTTAAAAATGATTTTTGACATCGAAACGAATCCATTGATGCCAAAATTATCGATATCGGACAACCGGAAGTGAAAACCAGAAGTGGCCATTTTATTGCATATTTGAACTTTCCTCGATGTGGACAATTCGAATTCACTATTACTTTTCTTCTACCTCAATTTTTTCAAACCGGAAGTGCTTATTTTTCGATGATTCGTATTTTAAATCCCCATGTCCCCAATGAAACCTTTTTTTCTGCCCCAAGCAGCCTTGTCTTTTTTTCTCCCAAATGATATGATTTTTCAGAAACTTTGCATTTTGAGACACCCTGTATACTAAATCTAACGAGCAGCCGCTATTTTTTTTTCTCTTAAATTATACGTTTTGAAACACCCTGTATATTAAATAAGACAAGCACCCACTATGTTATTTTCTCTTGAATAATATGTTGGTACACCTGGTATACTAAATCAAACGAGCAGCCATGTTTTTTTTTTCTATTAAATGTTAAGTTTTGAGACACCCTGTATACTAAATAAGACAAGCACCCACCATGTTTTTTTCTCTTAAATGGTATGTTTTGATACACCTGGTATACTAAATCTAACGAGCAGCCGCCATTTCATTTTCTCTTTAATTATACTTTTTGAGACACCCTATACACATAGCTTGTTGAAACGCTAGAACACCGTTGAACAGCCATTTTTTCACATTTATTCCAAACATTATTATTATTATCAGACTCACAATCATTATTTTTTTTTAAATATCCAAACAGCGTGCTCTGGTAGCTGGAGAAATATATTCCCCACATTTGTACATCAACTTGTACGAAATCTCCGTGGAGACAATGCTAGCGTCACTCGCTACCACACGTCTGGCCGCCGTACGAGCAAGACGTGTGCTGCTCCGTAAATTGTTCGCGCACGCGCAACAAACCACTTCACAACTTGTAATTTTCAACAGTGAATAAGTGCGATTGAAGAATCAAACTATAGCTGGGAAAACTGAGAAACACCTCAAAAAGCCTTTTCAACCGGAAGAAGCAACAAGAGGGAAGAAAGCAAACGTGAGTGACAACTTTCTCTTAATTAAGTGCAGTGATCTTGGTGAATCGAGTAGCTAAGATCTCGCACGAAATTTTGAGAAACGTCCAGTCCTCCGTTCTGGTCAGCTTAGTGCTTGGACTTACTGTCGCAGGGCAGGCTCGCCGCGCTCCTACGATGATTTTTTTTGTGTATGGTCACCTTTAGTGAGCCATTTTTACACTTAATAACTCTCAATTTTCACCTAGAAGCCAGTCGAATAATATTAGATTTTTGCATTATATTCAGGTCACTAGTCTAGTCTCACCCTGTATGATGTAAAGTCCCAATCTCCACCCAGTGGAACTCCACTGTACGTAGTTTTACCGATTTACCGGAAATTCCTGACTAGTTTTCAATTTTATTAATTTGTGGCCCCAAACAGTCGAGCACCCGGTATACAGAACACTTAGAGCAAGGTTTCGACACGCTAGTCTCTTGTTGGGTGGAAAGATTCCGTGGCTCCATTTGTTTTCACAAATTATTTTATTTCAATTCGATTTCTCATCAGGTTGGCCAAATCGGAAAACGGGTATAGATTCCTCGGCGAAGGAATACGTGTATTTCTTCGGCGTTCAAGAATCACGTTGGTTTATGGTTTTTCTCGGGGCTCTCCGAATATCGGACCGCCCTAGGAATCGAGATATCTGAAATTCTGACTTTCAATATCTCCCTAGATCTGGGGAGTATTTAGTGACTTTTGTCAAATACTCCCTAGAAAACGCAGGTAACGGGACTTTAACGGTCATTTGCCCAAATCCCGCGCGTTTTCGCGAGCTAGGGTTTTGTTCAGCCAAGGGCGACGCCCACTTTGGCCTTCTAGGCCAATGGGTGTCGCGGATTTAGCAGTCAGGATTGCATAAATATGCAAGCAGCGAAGCAGCAGACAGCCACTCTTTCTTGTCGAATTGCAGTGTAATAATCAATTTTGTGTTTCCGTTAAATAACTTACGTTTGTTTGGCTTTGCCTTTTGTCTCTGCAATTCATCGTTTTGGCTAGCAGTTAGAGTCAGGTTCTCGGTAATAATAATTCAGTTCACAGTAGATTCATAACGTTTTGTTTCTATCTTAAAGGGGGTTAGACTCACTTGTACGGTTTACAGGTGTTTTATTCGCGCTACGAAAGTACGTTGATAGGTAGTTTAACTCTCGAGCAATAATCAGTGTAAAGTGATCTTTTGCAACGGACACTTAGGGATTTAACTTCACCAAAGTTATTTCCCGACTTAATACCTGTACGCGACGTTGACGAAAAATCCCCATCGTATGAAAAGGGGTCAGGCACCAAAACGAGATCTCACCTGATACAATCGGCTCGATCGTAGAGTTCCACGAAGATTGTATCGTTCGAGCTTAAATTCCTCGGCCTGTCAAGACATCATTAGCTGCGACTTTGTCGTTGGCGAGCCACATTTCCTGTGGTACCTAGGGGTTTCGCGTCCTTCCCATACCTATTTCCTGCGGCTGTTCTCGGCTTTTCCACCTGAGACAGTCTGGTTAGGCTCCGTGATCCTTTACCCAAATCTCTGTCTTGGTTTTTGTCACATCCAGTTGTAATTTTTAAAGTAAAATTTTTCAAGTTTAATTTTCCTTTTTGGTGCTTCACACAATTTTTGAAGTTAGGAAATTTTATTTAGATAGTTTTTCTAAACCGTGAATCCTTCCTCCCTCGTCCATTTCCCGGCGAGGTCTTGTTAGGTGTTAGGTTAGTTAGCTATAGGGTGACCCTTCTCATCGTCACACTTGAGTTGGGTCGACGCGAGGTCGATTTTAGTGCACTTCTCCTTTGCCACACACTTGCACACGCAAGTAGCCCGACAATACATTACAGCCGTAATTGTTGTCCTTTAGAGCAATGACGAATATGAGATTGAGATCTCATATGCTCGCGGAGGAGAATACCCAAGCCGTGTTCGCCGGCGTTGGGCTTTCTCGGACACCTCCGCCGTCGGGTGACTTAGACGCCAGGCGTCTATTCCCCGAAGCGTCGCGACGCCTCGACGGAGACGTCCCCCAGGTACGTACTACCGGGGAAAATCGTGAGTTGACGATGTCAACTACCTTGTCCCCGAGAAGTGTGCTGGACCAAGGTACTTTAGAGTCGAGCTTAGACGGAGGGAGGCAGCCTTCCCCGTCGGCTCAGGTAGGGTTAGTAATCGATTCCGCGGGAGTTGTCACAACTCCACCTTTGGAAGCCCGTTTTGAGCAATTTCGACTAACCAGAAATGTATCTGTTTGCAGGTCGGAGGGCTACGAAGGAGTCCGTGCTGGCGAAGCTCGTGAGGTACGCCCCCTCGGAATGCGCCGAAGCGCTCCGGGGTCATCGGGTGTGCCCCACGCACCACAGCGGAGGCCGGATATAGATGTGCATACCCTAAGGGAACCGGGTGATGCTGAGGCCCTAGTGGAAGAACTAGGGGGTGGTGGAAGGCTCTCGGAGGGAGTTGGGAATGCTCGCATTCCCATATCTCTCCAGGGGCGGGTTCAGTGTACCTCCCAAGGGAATCACTATGCACAGCCTGAATATGCAACAAGAGCTACGAAGGCAGATTTCGTGACGGGTGTCGGCAGGGACACGGAAGTTGCCACCCGAAATCCCTGGGTGACGACGTCCTTGCCCTCCAGGCAACTAGGAGCAGAGCGGTGGGTGGCTGAAGATGGGTTCGGAGGAATCCGAAACTTTGCGGAAGCCGTCCATCCACACCTTTTTACGAGACATGGCGCCCAACGTGGGGCGCCATGTCTCGTAAAAAGGTGTGGATGGACGGCTTCCGCAAAGTTTCGGATTTCTCCGAAACCCCCTTCAGCCGCCCACCGCTCTGCTCCAAGTGACCTGGAGGGCAAGGACGTCGTCACCCAGGGATTTCGGGTGGCAACTTCCGTGTCCCAGCCGACACCTGATTCGAAATCTGCCTTCGTAGCTCTTATCGCTTGTTCTGGCCGTGCATATTGTATCCCTTGGGAGGTACGCTGAACCCGCCCCTGGAGAGATATGGGAATGCGAGCATTCCCAACTCTCTCCAGGGGCGGGTTCAGTGTACCTCCCAAGGGAATCACTATGCACAGCCTGAATATGCAACAAGAGCTACGAAGGCAGATTTCGTGACGGGTGTCGGCAGGGACACGGAAGTTGCCACCCGAAATCCCTGGGTGACGACGTCCTTGCCCTCCAGGCAACTAGGAGCAGAGCGGTGGGTGGCTGAAGATGGGTTCGGAGGAATCCGAAACTTTGCGGAAGCCGTCCATCCACACCTTTTTACGAGACATGGCGCCCAACGTGGGGCTGCTGAAGACAGACCGTCTTCAGGGATCTGCGGGTGTAGCCTTCCTCCTGCAAACAGACTTAGAGTTCGGGATCTCTCTCCTGAGAGACTCCCAGTTAATGAAATGGTTATGGGTGAACCGGAAACCCTTTGGCGCCCATATGGCACGTTTACCCGGTTGCCAACCGGGAATCGGCATTATAGGGAATCTGAGGATGTCCCTCGAGTTGCTCGAAACGTCGCTTCCAACCCCGGTGATGTCCACAGGAGTGGATATTACCCATCGAGGAGGCCAGTGCCCACAGTCCGGATTCAGGAGAATCCCAGAAGACCAGTGACGGGGGTCGACGACGTGCTCGTGCGACTCGCGGATTTGCTGGAGGATAGACGTCGGGGAACCCTAAACGGTGTTGATGGGGGTTTAATTAACAATAAACCACATCCCAGTTTCAGTGGGCTTCCTCACGAAGATCCAATTCAATTTATTCAATCCTCTGAGGATTATCTAGGGGGCTTTGATCCAACCGTCTGGGTGAGCGTTGCAGCTCAGTGGCTCAAGGGAGCAGCCCAGCAGTGGTATGCTCCATATCGCAACTCACGCCTAAACTGGCAGTTTTTCACAAACCGGCTCCAGGAACGGTTCGATAACGATCTGTTGGTCTCGAGCTTAGAAGCGGAGTTCTTTGGCACTGACCAGCCGAAGGGAGAGTTAATAACTTCCTTCATCCTGAGCAAGTGGAGTCTTTCACAAAGGCTCTACCCAGAGATGGACGAAGGAAGGGTTGTGCGATTAATATTGAACCGGATCAGACCGGATATCAAAGTCCATTTGCAATTGCATAGATTTGCAACTATTGAAGAGCTGACACAAAAAGCTGTTGCTGTCGAGACGCTACTTCGTAGCACCAGCCAAAGTGTACAGTCGGGGCCGAAACTTGTTTCGAACACCAACCGTCCTCATCAGGCCGACGATGTGCCACCTAAACGTCCTCAGGGACAGCTACAGGACAACAGGGGTTCGAACCATGTTAGGTCCAATAACTTTAATAACAATGGCACTAAATTCCAGAATTACGATCAATCGAGGCGTTCTGGAGGAAACAACGCTCCTTCGAGCGGATGTTTCACTTGCGGGGGAGCTCATTGGAACAAAGATTGCCCTCAGCAAAATGACAACAAGAACGGTCCCAAACGTCAGAGTGCGGGAACAAAACCGTTAGATCAGGCCAGTAAGGCACATACGGTCAATACCGTACAGACGAGTAAAATCTCGCGTCGTAAGACGTCAGCTAAAGACGCAGACAAAATCACAGTTTGCGAAGAATCAAAAAACTCCAACAGGAGCCATCAGGGGGCTCCATCGGAGTAGGTACTCCTTCAACACCGTTTTGCGGTTCTGTGACAGTGTTGGACTGTCATAGAAATTATGCGGCATGTATTCCCAACAAGGAGGAGGAGAAGGAGTTCCAGGATGTTGAAGCTGGAGTCGTTTCAGCCGAAACGCCACCGTCATCAGGCAAACTACATTGGGCAGACCGGTCAGATTGTGAATCCGTTTGTTTCAGTGTGGTAGATGAGCGTGTGGATCGCGCCACTGGTGGTAGGCGGAAAAAAGTTCACTCGTCGGCAGACGTTAAACGTAGAGGGTTGAAAGTCATTTCAAAAAAATCAGGTTCTAGTTTTGGAACGAATGTAAGGGGTTATGAATCATCTTCAGGTTCATGGAGTTGTGAGATCATCGAGGTACCCCAGGTTGTTGTTGGTGGGTCGTTCCATCCGCCACAACACAAGGTTTCGGAGTTAGTGATCGGTATACAGAAGGACCAGGAGGGGCCTGTTGTCAAAGAGAGTGCTAGGGCACTGCAAACTGGGCACAGGTCCGGTATAGGCACAAGTCGAGATGAAAAGGTGTATCCAAGGGAAGATTGCGAATCAAGGTTTCGGAACGAAAAGGTCGTCGAGAGTGACGTACTCTTTTCGGTTCCACTTCGGGGTAGTGAAGACACCGAGGGTGGTGGTCTGTCACTCACTCCCACACAGGACGCAGGTTTCGAGGTCGATGCATGCCAAGTCTCAAGGATGGTATCGAGGGGCAGAGCAGATGGGATCGCAGGTGCGAATCGCCATTCCCCGTTGGTAGATACCAGAGGCGTGGTAGGCATGTCATCTGAGAGAGTTACACGTCTTAGTCGGGGCGGAGGCGAGGTTCCTGAGGGATGCAATCGCCAAGTCCCATCGTTAGCTGCAGTTGGTGCTGCAGCACTTGGTGTCAATCGCAAGTCGGAACTTCTGAGTTTCATTGAGACCGACCCGCTTAGGAAGAAGTCGGAGGTGGATCTGCTGGATCCATTGTGTCTATATCGTCGCTGTGATACTAGCTTAGCGAACAACAATGTTGAGGGACGATTGCATCAGTTGCCGCGAATCGAGGCTGAACTGATGGGTCGTCGAGTTAGGGTTTTGGTGGACAGCGGAAGTTCGCTAAATCTCCTGAAACGTAGTTTGTTGCCTGTCACCTGGAGGGTGGATAGGAAGCAAGTGACACCGTTGCAGCTTGCATGCGCCGGTCGTGGCATCACCAGTCTAGGGGAGACAATAGTCGAACTATTAATAGATGGTGTTGTTCACGAAGTTGTCGTGCAAGTGGTGGATGATCTTGTCGAGGATCTTCTGCTCGGGTGTCCCTGGCTGGCATCAAACGAGGCTATGGTCGACTTTGCACGTCGCACCATGTACGTTGGAAAGGGGCCTAGGCAAACTATTTTCTGGGCGGAGGAGGTCTATCTTCCACCAGAAAAGTTCCCTGAACCACAGGTAGCGGACGTACAGCTACCGGCGTTCTCGAGAAAGGAATTTCGGAGTCTTATCCGAGAGTTTGGAGACGTCTTTTACGAATCTCCAAGGCAACCAGTGACGAGGGCTGCTTGCCACAAAATCCGATTGAAGGAGGAGCTACCCTTCAAGCTCCGTCCGTACAAAGTTTCCGATCAGAAGAGGGCTCTTATCCAAGAGGAGGTGGATAAGATGCTCGCTGCAGGTGTCATAAGTAGGTCCCATTCTGCCTTTATTAGTCCGGTCGTTATCGTCACGAAGAAGGACGGTACGGCTCGGTTTTGTGTCGACTACAGGAAGTTGAATAGTCTGACAATACCCGAGTCGTCGGTATTGCCAGGTATTCACGAGACTATCAAAGAGCTCGGAACAGCGAGAGTGTTCACTTCTTTGGATCTGAAGTCTGGGTTTTGGCAGATACCCATGGATGAGGCTAGTAAAAAGTATACAGCTTTTGCTACGCCTGATGGAGCTTGTTATGAGTTTAACTCAATGCCGTTTGGTCTAACGAATGCACCTGGAAGTTTCCAAATCCTTATGACGGAAGTGTTGGTTGGTTATGTCGATAAATTCGTCAAAGTATATCTAGACGACATAATCGTTTACAGCGAAGATGAAAAGGAGAACCTCTACCATCTCCGCCTTGTGCTGGAGAGGTTCAGAGCACATGGCCTGTGGTGCAGTTTAAAGAAGTGCAACTTCGCTCAGCGTAGGCTGGAGTACTTGGGGCATGTGGTGACGGAAACGTCAAACGAACCAATGCCAGGTCATGTGTTAGCGGTTCAACAATTCCCGCTACCCAAGAATGTCTCTCAGCTCCGAGGATTCTTGGGCACCGTTGGTTGGCTACGGGAGTTCATCCCGAACTTAGCGGAGTTGGAGGCTCCGATAAGTGACATGCTCAAGTCGAAGAAAGGTCGAGACCTTAAGTGGAACTCTCAAGCATTGGAGGCGTTTGAGAGGATCAAGGAAGTCGTGGGCCGTCCTATGGTCTTGGCCAGGCCGGACATGACTCTCCCGTTTTTCCTGCAGACCGATGCATCTGGGGTAGGCATCGCTGCAGTCCTTTATCAAGTTGATTGTCACGGCGACAGAAGGATCGTTTCACATGCTAGTGCCAAGCTCAAGGGCGCGGAACTAAACTATCATGTGAACGAGACTGAATGTTTAGCCATTGTTTGGGGTATCAAGCGATACCGTCATTATCTCGAAGACCGTCCATTCACTCTTCGAACGGACAGCAAAGCGTTGACTTGGTTATCCAAGTTCAAGGACGCAAAAGCGAAGTTAACTCGTTGGGCCTTACTTCTACAGGAGTATTCCTTCACTGTGGAGCACGTCGCAGGTCGAGACATTCAGCTAGCTGATTTCTTGTCCCGTAATCCCTCGGGGTCTCACAGTGAAGACTTGGATGCTGATGTAGAGCGTATGGGGTTGCCACCTATGAAGGTGCAACTGTCTGAACACCAAGGTGTGGTGAGCGTCGTAGAGACGCCGGCTGAAGTGGTCGTGCGGCGGCAGGCCATAGATAGGGAGACGCAAAGGTTGAGGGCGCGTATCAGAACGATACAGGAGTTAGGTCCTATGTCCAGGGACGATCTTCGCTTTATCAACAAGTTTTCGGATGTCCAAGGGGTTGTATATGTTTCTTCTGCTGGTAAACGGCTATTGTATGTGCCCGAGGCGCTCCGTGAGGACGTGTCGGCTTATTACCATGAACACCCGACCGCTGGTCATCCTGGTCAAGAGGAAACCTTACGTGCCTTGAAACGGCACTATTGGTGGCCGGCCATGGAGGACTACGTCCGGGCCTACGTGAGAGGTTGCCTAGTCTGCCAGTGCGTTAAAGCCGTACGGCATCAGGAAGCGGCACCGCAACGGCCTAGTGTGCCGAAGCGACCGTGGCAGATGCTGGCTGTTGACGTCCTGGGGCCCTATGCAGCCTCAAGGAGGGGAAACAGGTTCGTGGTAATTGCCGTCGATATGTTTTCAAAGTGGGTTGAAGCCAAGGCCACTAAGACATGCACGTCGAAAGTAATTTCTCGTTTTCTAGACGAAGAAATCTTATCTCGTTGGGGTTGTCCAGAAGTCGTCATTTCTGACAACGGCCCGCAGTTTCAGAGCAATCGTCTGCTAAAATACTACGATGCGAAGAACATTGAGGTCAAATTTTCACCTGTTTATCATCAACAGGCGAACCCTGTCGAGCGAAGGGTCCAGGAACTGAAGAAGTGCCTAAGAGCAAGGATGCTGGAAACCACTTCGGAAGGGCTTTGGGAAGAAGGTCTGGCTGCAAGTCTCTATTGCTTACGGAACCGTAAGAATAGAGCAACAGGGGAGACTCCAGCGGAGTTATTGTTAGGATATACACCTGGTCGTCCAGGAGATTGGAGGCTACCTATGTACCAAGATCCGGTACATAATAGCCCCAAAGATCGGCAAGAACGTCTTGCAAAAGCAGCCAGACGTCAGGCAGTTTATCAGAGGAATTTATTCCCTGATAAAGATCTACCGTCGCCACGGACCTACGGGGTCGGCGACCGCGTTTTAGTTAGGAATTTCGTCAAAGGAAACTTCGGAGGTACACTGTCAGGACCGCATCCGATCACGAGGGTGATGGGGCGAGACAGTTACCTCGTAGATAGGAACGGCACCGAGAGGCTGGTGCACGTAGACGATATCCGTTCTTGGGTAAGCAGGACTTTGCCGGCTGGCGTCCGCCACGACGATGGTGGCCCAGGTCCGGATCAGCCAGAGTCCAACGACGCTGACCAAGAAGTGACAGGGGAAGTCACACCTAGGCCGACGACTGGGGGCGGTCCGAAGCCACCTTCGTTAATCCGGGTACGAGCTGACGCACCCAACTCAACGAATCCACGGGAAGTAACGGTCAGTTTCGATCCAAAGGACAAAGTGGTCCGGCGGACAGTGAAAAGGTTGAGGAAGAATCCACAAGGACGGAAACGCGACTCAGACTGCGCGGGGAAGAGAAGAGTATCCCGTAGGAGTCCGTTGCCGGTGGTGAACTCTGGCCTTTTGGAGATCAGAGATTCTGAACTCCCCGTCGCAAACTCGCCAGTAGGGGGGCGTGCTACTACTGAAGTAGACGCTCTTACCCGTCAAGCGGTCGTTCCAGACCAAGGTCCAGCGTACGATTCAGATTCGGAAGTGGAAGCTGCTATCCGAGAAATAGCACTTCCAGTAGGGGGGTCTCCATTATCATTGATGGTCGACCCGGGAGAGAATGTGAGACAGGAAGGCTCAGTAAGGACTGAGATTCCTAGTAAGAGTACAGGACGGCGAAGGAGATGCCGAGCTGTGGCGCTGGACTCCGACAGAGCTCCGATCCAGCGGCCACCGACAGACTCCGCCCGTCAGTATGTTTCGGTGACCGGGTCTGACGAAGATCCCGTACCAGCCCAGAGCTACAGCGAAGCTCCTAGAGTTAGTAAAGACTGTACTGAGAACGATTCCGACATGGAGGATGACGCTCCAGTAACTTTGGTGGTTCCAGCCTTGGTTCATCAGAGTGCGGAAGGTGATTATTAGGGAGTTAACGTAAATTTAGCTTTTGTCGGTTGTTTCGTTTGGAAATAACTTCGACCAAGTTAAACTCTTTAGTAGGGGGGTGTCGCAGGGCAGGCTCGCCGCGCTCCTACGATGATTTTTTTTGTGTATGGTCACCTTTAGTGAGCCATTTTTACACTTAATAACTCTCAATTTTCACCTAGAAGCCAGTCGAATAATATTAGATTTTTGCATTATATTCAGGTCACTAGTCTAGTCTCACCCTGTATGATGTAAAGTCCCAATCTCCACCCAGTGGAACTCCACTGTACGTAGTTTTACCGATTTACCGGAAATTCCTGACTAGTTTTCAATTTTATTAATTTGTGGCCCCAAACAGTCGAGCACCCGGTATACAGAACACTTAGAGCAAGGTTTCGACACGCTAGTCTCTTGTTGGGTGGAAAGATTCCGTGGCTCCATTTGTTTTCACAAATTATTTTATTTCAATTCGATTTCTCATCAGGTTGGCCAAATCGGAAAACGGGTATAGATTCCTCGGCGAAGGAATACGTGTATTTCTTCGGCGTTCAAGAATCACGTTGGTTTATGGTTTTTCTCGGGGCTCTCCGAATATCGGACCGCCCTAGGAATCGAGATATCTGAAATTCTGACTTTCAATATCTCCCTAGATCTGGGGAGTATTTAGTGACTTTTGTCAAATACTCCCTAGAAAACGCAGGTAACGGGACTTTAACGGTCATTTGCCCAAATCCCGCGCGTTTTCGCGAGCTAGGGTTTTGTTCAGCCAAGGGCGACGCCCACTTTGGCCTTCTAGGCCAATGGGTGTCGCGGATTTAGCAGTCAGGATTGCATAAATATGCAAGCAGCGAAGCAGCAGACAGCCACTCTTTCTTGTCGAATTGCAGTGTAATAATCAATTTTGTGTTTCCGTTAAATAACTTACGTTTGTTTGGCTTTGCCTTTTGTCTCTGCAATTCATCGTTTTGGCTAGCAGTTAGAGTCAGGTTCTCGGTAATAATAATTCAGTTCACAGTAGATTCATAACGTTTTGTTTCTATCTTAAAGGGGGTTAGACTCACTTGTACGGTTTACAGGTGTTTTATTCGCGCTACGAAAGTACGTTGATAGGTAGTTTAACTCTCGAGCAATAATCAGTGTAAAGTGATCTTTTGCAACGGACACTTAGGGATTTAACTTCACCAAAGTTATTTCCCGACTTAATACCTGTACGCGACGTTGACGAAAAATCCCCATCGTATGAAAAGGGGTCAGGCACCAAAACGAGATCTCACCTGATACAATCGGCTCGATCGTAGAGTTCCACGAAGATTGTATCGTTCGAGCTTAAATTCCTCGGCCTGTCAAGACATCATTAGCTGCGACTTTGTCGTTGGCGAGCCACATTTCCTGTGGTACCTAGGGGTTTCGCGTCCTTCCCATACCTATTTCCTGCGGCTGTTCTCGGCTTTTCCACCTGAGACAGTCTGGTTAGGCTCCGTGATCCTTTACCCAAATCTCTGTCTTGGTTTTTGTCACATCCAGTTGTAATTTTTAAAGTAAAATTTTTCAAGTTTAATTTTCCTTTTTGGTGCTTCACACAATTTTTGAAGTTAGGAAATTTTATTTAGATAGTTTTTCTAAACCGTGAATCCTTCCTCCCTCGTCCATTTCCCGGCGAGGTCTTGTTAGGTGTTAGGTTAGTTAGCTATAGGGTGACCCTTCTCATCGTCACACTTGAGTTGGGTCGACGCGAGGTCGATTTTAGTGCACTTCTCCTTTGCCACACACTTGCACACGCAAGTAGCCCGACAATACATTACAGCCGTAATTGTTGTCCTTTAGAGCAATGACGAATATGAGATTGAGATCTCATATGCTCGCGGAGGAGAATACCCAAGCCGTGTTCGCCGGCGTTGGGCTTTCTCGGACACCTCCGCCGTCGGGTGACTTAGACGCCAGGCGTCTATTCCCCGAAGCGTCGCGACGCCTCGACGGAGACGTCCCCCAGGTACGTACTACCGGGGAAAATCGTGAGTTGACGATGTCAACTACCTTGTCCCCGAGAAGTGTGCTGGACCAAGGTACTTTAGAGTCGAGCTTAGACGGAGGGAGGCAGCCTTCCCCGTCGGCTCAGGTAGGGTTAGTAATCGATTCCGCGGGAGTTGTCACAACTCCACCTTTGGAAGCCCGTTTTGAGCAATTTCGACTAACCAGAAATGTATCTGTTTGCAGGTCGGAGGGCTACGAAGGAGTCCGTGCTGGCGAAGCTCGTGAGGTACGCCCCCTCGGAATGCGCCGAAGCGCTCCGGGGTCATCGGGTGTGCCCCACGCACCACAGCGGAGGCCGGATATAGATGTGCATACCCTAAGGGAACCGGGTGATGCTGAGGCCCTAGTGGAAGAACTAGGGGGTGGTGGAAGGCTCTCGGAGGGAGTTGGGAATGCTCGCATTCCCATATCTCTCCAGGGGCGGGTTCAGTGTACCTCCCAAGGGAATCACTATGCACAGCCTGAATATGCAACAAGAGCTACGAAGGCAGATTTCGTGACGGGTGTCGGCAGGGACACGGAAGTTGCCACCCGAAATCCCTGGGTGACGACGTCCTTGCCCTCCAGGCAACTAGGAGCAGAGCGGTGGGTGGCTGAAGATGGGTTCGGAGGAATCCGAAACTTTGCGGAAGCCGTCCATCCACACCTTTTTACGAGACATTACTGTTGTCGCAGGGCAGGCTCGCCGCGCTCCTACGATGATTTTTTTTTGTGTATGGTCACCTTTAGTGAGCCATTTTTACACTTGATAACTCTCAATTTTCACCTAGAAGCCAGTCGAATAATATTAGATTTTTGCATTATATTCAGGTCACTAGTCTAGTCTCACCCTGTATGATGTAAAGTCCCAATCTCCACCCAGTGGAACTCCACTGTACGTAGTTTTACCGATTTACCGGAAATTCCTGACTAGTTTTCAATTTTATTAATTTGTGGCCCCAAACAGTCGAGCACCCGGTATACAGAACACTTAGAGCAAGGTTTCGACACGCTAGTCTCTTGTTGGGTGGAAAGATTCCGTGGCTCCATTTGTTTTCACAAATTATTTTATTTCAATTCGATTTCTCATCAGGTTGGCCAAATCGGAAAACGGGTATAGATTCCTCGGCGAAGGAATACGTGTATTTCTTCGGCGTTCAAGAATCACGTTGGTTTATGGTTTTTCTCGGGGCTCTCCGAATATCGGACCGCCCTAGGAATCGAGATATCTGAAATTCTGACTTTCAATATCTCCCTAGATCTGGGGAGTATTTAGTGACTTTTGTCAAATACTCCCTAGAAAACGCAGGTAACGGGACTTTAACGGTCATTTGCCCAAATCCCGCGCGTTTTCGCGAGCTAGGGTTTTGTTCAGCCAAGGGCGACGCCCATTTTGGCCCTCTAGGCCAATGGGTGTCGCGGATTCAGCAGTCAGGATTGCATAAATATGCAAGCAGCGAAGCAGCAGATAGCCACTCTTTCTTGTCGAATTGCAGTGTAATAATCAATTTTGTGTTTCCGTTAAATAACTTACGTTTGTTTGGCTTTGCCTTTTGTCTCTGCAATTCATCGTTTTGGCTAGCAGTTAGAGTCAGGTTCTCGGTAATAATAATTCAGTTCACAGTAGATTCATAACGTTTTGTTTCTATCTTAAAGGGGGTTAGACTCACTTGTACGGTTTACAGGTGTTTTATTCGCGCTACGAAAGTACGTTGATAGGCAGTTTAACTCTCGAGCAATAATCAGTGTAAAGTGATCTTTTGCAACGGACACTTAGGGATTTAACTTCATCAAAGTTATTTCCCGACTTAATACCTGTACGCGACGTTGACGAAAAATCCCCATCGTATGAAAAGGGGTCAGGCACCAAAACGAGATCTCACCTGATACAATCGGCTCGATCGTAGAGTTCCACGAAGATTGTATCGTTCGAGCTTAAATTCCTCGGCCTGTCAAGACATCATTAGCTGCGACTTTGTCGTTGGCGAGCCACATTTCCTGTGGTACCTAGGGGTTTCGCGTCCTTCCCATACCTATTTCCTGCGGCTGTTCTCGGCTTTTCCACCTGAGACAGTCTGGTTAGGCTCCGTGATCCTTTACCCAAATCTCTGTCTTGGTTTTTGTCACATCCAGTTGTAATTTTTAAAGTAAAATTTTTCAAGTTTAATTTTTCCTTTTTGGTGCTTCACACAATTTTTGAAGTTAGGAAATTTTATTTAGATAGTTTTTCTAAACCGTGAATCCTTCCTCCCTCGTCCATTTCCCGGCGAGGTCTTGTTAGGTGTTAGGTTAGTTAGCTATAGGGTGACCCTTCTCATCGTCACACTTGAGTTGGGTCGACGCGAGGTCGATTTTAGTGCACTTCTCCTTTGCCACACACTTGCACACGCAAGTAGCCCGACAATACATTACAGCCGTAATTGTTTGTCCTTTAGAGCAATGACGAATATGAGATTGAGATCTCATATGCTCGCGGAGGAGAATACCCAAGCCGTGTTCGCCGGCGTTGGGCTTTCTCGGACACCTCCGCCGTCGGGTGACTTAGACGCCAGGCGTCTATTCCCCGAAGCGTCGCGACGCCTCGACGGAGACGTCCCCCAGGTACGTACTACCGGGGAAAATCGTGAGTTGACGATGTCAACTACCTTGTCCCCGAGAAGTGTGCTGGACCAAGGTACTTTAGAGTCGAGCTTAGACGGAGGGAGGCAGCCTTCCCCGTCGGCTCAGGTAGGGTTAGTAATCGATTCCGCGGGAGTTGTCACAACTCCACCTTTGGAAGCCCGTTTTGAGCAATTTCGACTAACCCGAAATGTATCTGTTTGCAGGTCGGAGGGCTACGAAGGAGTCCGTGCTGGCGAAGCTCGTGGGGTACGCCCCCTCGGAATGCGCCGAAGCGCTCCGGGGTCATCGGGTGTGCCCCACGCACCACAGCGGAGGCCAGAAGCTATAGATGTGCATACCCTAAGGGAACCGGGTGATGCTGAGGCCCTAGTGGATGAACTAGGGGGTGGTGGAAGGCTCTCGGAGGGAGTTGGGAATGCTCGCATTCCCATATCTCTCCAGGGGCGGGTTCAGTGTACCTCCCAAGGGAATCACTATGCACAGCCTGAATATGCAACAAGAGCTACGAAGGCAGATTTCGTGACGGGTGTCGGCAGGGACACGGAAGTTGCCACCCGAAATCCCTGGGTGACGACGTCCTTGCCCTCCAGGCAACTAGGAGCAGAGCGGTGGGTGGCTGAAGATGGGTTCGGAGGAATCCGAAACTTTGCGGAAGCCGTCCATCCACACCTTTTTACGAGACACTGTCTCGTAATCCGGTGTGGATGGACGGCTTCCGCAAAGTTTCGGATTTCTCCGAAACCATCCTCAGCCGCCCACCGCTCTGCTCCAAGTGACCTGGAGGGCAAGGACGTCGTCACCCAGGGATTTCGGGTGGCAACTTCCGTGTCCCAGCCGACACCTGACTCAAAATCTGCCTTGGTAGCTCTTATTGCTTGTTCTGGCCGTGCATATTGTATCCCTTGGGAGGTACGCTGAACCCGCCCCTGGAGAGATATGGGAATGCGAGCATTCCCAACTCCCTCCGAGAGCCTTCCACCACCCCCTAGTTCATCCACTAGGGCCTCAGCATCACCCGGTTCCCTTAGGGTATGCACATCTATATCCGGCCTCCGCTGTGGTGCGTGGGGCACACCCGATGACCCCGGAGCGCTTCGGCGCATTCCGAGGGGGCGTACCTCACGAGCTTCGCCAGCACGGACTCCTTCGTAGCCCTCCGACCTGCAAACAGATACATTTCTGGTTAGTCGAAATTGCTCAAAACGGGCTTCCAAAGGTGGAGTTGTGACAACTCCCGCGGAATCGATTACTAATTCTAACTGAGCCGACGGGGAAGGCTGCCTCCCTCCGTCTAAGCTCGACTCTAGAGTACCTTGGTCCAGCACACTTCTCGGGGACAAGGTAGTTGACATCGTCAACTCACGATTTTCCCCGGTAGTACATACCTGGGGGACGTCTCCGTCGAGGCGTCGCGACGCTTCGGGGAATAGACGCCTGGCGTCTGAGTCACCCGACGGCGGAGGTGTCCGAGAAAGCCCAGCGCCGGCGAACACGGCTTGGGTATTCTCCTCCGCGAGCATATGAGATCTCAATCTCATATTCGTCATTGCTCTAAAGGACAACAATTACGGCTGTAATGTATTGTCGGGCTACTTGCGTGTGCAAGTGTGTGGCAAAGGAGAAGTGCACTAAAATCGACCTCGCGTCGACCCAACTCAAGTGTGACGATGAGAAGGGTCACCCTATAGCTAACTAACCTAACACCTAACAAGACCTCGCCGGGAAATGGACGAGGGAGGAAGGATTCACGGTTTAGAAAAACTATCTAAATAAAATTTCCTAACTTCAAAAATTGTGTGAAGCACCAAAAAGGAAAATTAAACTTGAAAAATTTTACTTTAAAAATTACAACTGGATGTGACAAAAACCAAGACAGAGATTTGGGTAAAGGATCACGGAGCCTAACCAGACTGTCTCAGGTGGAAAAGCCGAGAACAGCCGCAGGAAATAGGTATGGGAAGGACGCGAAACCCCTAGGTACCACAGGAAATGTGGCTCGCCAACGACAAAGTCGCAGCTAATGATGTCTTGACAGGCCGAGGAATTTAAGCTCGAACGATACAATCTTCGTGGAACTCTACGATCGAGCCGATTGTATCAGGTGAGATCTCGTTTTGGTGCCTGACCCCTTTTCATACGATGGGGATTTTTCGTCAACGTCGCGTACAGGTATTAAGTCGGGAAATAACTTTGATGAAGTTAAATCCCTAAGTGTCCGTTGCAAAAGATCACTTTACACTGATTATTGCTCGAGAGTTAAACTGCCTATCAACGTACTTTCGTAGCGCGAATAAAACACCTGTAAACCGTACAAGTGAGTCTAACCCCTTTAAGATAGAAACAAAACGTTATGAATCTACTGTGAACTGAATTATTATTACCGAGAACCTGACTCTAACTGCTAGCCAAAACGATGAATTGCAGAGACAAAAGGCAAAGCCAAACAAACGTAAGTTATTTAACGGAAACACAAAGTTGATTATTACACTGCAATTCGACAAGAAAGAGTGGCTGTCTGCTGCTTCGCTGCTTGCATATTTATGCAATCCTGACTGCTGAATCCGCGACACCCATTGGCCTAGAGGGCCAAAGTGGGCGTCGCCCTTGGCTGAACAAAACCCTAGCTCGCGAAAACGCGCGGGATTTGGGCAAATGACCGTTAAAGTCCCGTTACCTGCGTTTTCTAGGGAGTATTTGACAAAAGTCACTAAATACTCCCCAGATCTAGGGAGATATTGAAAGTCAGAATTTCAGATATCTCGATTCCTAGGGCGGTCCGATATTCGGAGAGCCCCGAGAAAAACCATAAACCAACGTGATTCTTGAACGCCGAAGAAATACACGTATTCCTTCGCCGAGGAATCTATACCCGTTTTCCGATTTGGCCAACCTGATGAGAAATCGAATTGAAATAAAATAATTTGTGAAAACAAATGGAGCCACGGAATCTTTCCACCCAACAAGAGACTAGCGTGTCGAAACCTTGCTCTAAGTGTTCTGTATACCGGGTGCTCGACTGTTTGGGGCCACAAATTAATAAAATTGAAAACTAGTCAGGAATTTCCGGTAAATCGGTAAAACTACGTACAGTGGAGTTCCACTGGGTGGAGATTGGGACTTTACATCATACAGGGTGAGACTAGACTAGTGACCTGAATATAATGCAAAAATCTAATATTATTCGACTGGCTTCTAGGTGAAAATTGAGAGTTATTAAGTGTAAAAATGGCTCACTAAAGGTGACCATACACAAAAAAAATCATCGTAGGAGCGCGGCGAGCCTGCCCTGCGACACCCCCCTACTAAAGAGTTTAACTTGGTCGAAGTTATTTCCAAACGAAACAACCGACAAAGGCTAAATTTACGTTAACTCCCTAATAGTCACCTTCCGCACTCTGATGAACCAAGGCTGGAACCACCAAAGTTACTGGAGCGTCATCCTCCATGTCGGAATCGTTCTCAGTACAGTCTTTACTAACTCTAGGAGCTTCGCTGTAGCTCTGGGCTGGTACGGGATCTTCGTCAGACCCGGTCACCGAAACATACTGACGGGCGGAGTCTGTCGGTGGCCGCTGGATCGGAGCTCTGTCGGAGTCCAGCGCCACAGCTCGGCATCTCCTTCGCCGTCCTGTACTCTTACTAGGAATCTCAGTCCTTACTGAGCCTTCCTGTCTCACATTCTCTCCCGGGTCGACCATCAATGATAATGGAGACCCCCCTACTGGAAGTGCTAACTCTCGGATAGCAGCTTCCACTTCCGAATCTGAATCGTACTCTGGACCTTGGTCTGGAACGACCGCTTGACGGGTAAGAGCGTCTACTTCAGTAGTAGCACGCCCCCCTACTGGCGAGTTTGCGACGGGAAGTTCAGAATCTCTGATCTCCAAAAGGCCAGAGTTCACCACCGGCAACGGACTCCTACGGGATACTCCTCTCTTCTCCGCGCAGTCTGAGTCGCGCTTCCGTCCTTGTGGATTCCTCCTCAACCTTTTCACTGTCCGCCGGACCGCTTTGTCCTTTGGATCGAAACTGACCGTTACTTCCCGTGGATTCGTTGAGTTGGGTGCGTCAGCTCGTACCCGGATTAACGAAGGTGGCTTCGGACCGCCCCCAGTCGTCGGCCTAGGTGTGACTTCCCCTGTCACTTCTTGGTCAGCGTCGTTGGACTCTGGCTGATCCGGACCTGGGCCACCATCGTCGTGGCGGACGCCAGCCGGCAAAGTCCTGCTTACCCAAGAACGGATATCGTCTACGTGCACCAGCCTCTCGGTGCCGTTCCTATCCACGAGGTAACTGTCTCGCCCCATCACCCTCGTGATCGGATGCGGTCCTGACAGTGTACCTCCGAAATTTCCTTTGACGAAATTCCTAACTAAAACGCGGTCGCCGACCCCGTAGGTCCGTGGCGACGGTAGATCTTTATCAGGGAATAAATTCCTCTGATAAACTGCCTGACGTCTGGCTGCTTTTGCAAGACGTTCTTGCCGATCTTCGGGGCTATTATGTACCGGATCTCGGTACATAGGTAGCCTCCAATCTCCTGGACGACCAGGTGTATATCCTAACAATAACTCCGCTGGAGTCTCCCCTGTTGCTCTATTCTTACGGTTCCGTAAGCAATAGAGACTTGCAGCCAGACCTTCTTCCCAAAACCTTTCCGAAGTGGTTTCCAGCATTCTTGCTCTTAGGCACTTCTTCAGTTCCTGGACCCTTCGCTCGACAGGGTTCGCCTGTTGATGATAAACAGGTGAAAATTTGACCTCAATGTTCTTCGCATCGTAGTATTTTAGCAGATGATTGCTCTGAAACTGCGGGCCGTTGTCAGAAATGACGACTTCTGGACAACCCCAACGAGATAAGATTTCTTCGTCTAGAAAACGAGAAATTACTTTCGACGTGCATTTCTTAGTGGCCTTGGCTTCAACCCACTTTGAAAACATATCGACGGCAATTACCACGAACCTGTTTCCCCTCCTTGAGGCTGCATAGGGCCCCAGGACGTCAACAGCCAGCATCTGCCACGGTCGCTTCGGCACACTAGGCCGTTGCGGTGCCGCTTCCTGATGCCGTACGGCTTTAACGCACTGGCAGACTAGGCAACCTCTCACGTAGGCCCGGACGTAGTCCTCCATGGCCGGCCACCAATAGTGCCGTTTCAAGGCACGTAAGGTTTCCTCTTGACCAGGATGACCAGCGGTCGGGTGTTCATGGTAATAAGCCGACACGTCCTCACGGAGCGCCTCGGGCACATACAATAGCCGTTTACCAGCAGAAGAAACATATACAACACCTTGGACATCTGAAAACTTGTTGATAAAACGAAGATCGTCCCTGGACATAGGACCTAACTCCTGTATCGTTCTGATACGCGCCCTCAACCTTTGCGTCTCCCTATCTATGGCCTGCCGCCGCACGACCACTTCAGCCGGCGTCTCTACGACGCTCACCACACCTTGGTGTTCAGACAGTTGCACCTTCATAGGTGGCAACCCCATACGCTCTACATCAGCATCCAAGTCTTCACTGTGAGACCCCGAGGGATTACGGGACAAGAAATCAGCTAGCTGATTGTCTCGACCTGCGACGTGCTCCACAGTGAAGGAATACTCCTGTAGAAGTAAGGCCCAACGAGTTAACTTCGCTTTTGCGTCCTTGAACTTGGATAACCAAGTCAACGCTTTGCTGTCCGTTCGAAGAGTGAATGGACGGTCTTCGAGATAATGACGGTATCGCTTGATACCCCAAACAATGGCTAAACATTCAGTCTCGTTCACATGATAGTTTAGTTCCGCGCCCTTGAGCTTGGCACTAGCATGTGAAACGATCCTTCTGTCGCCGTGACAATCAACTTGATAAAGGACTGCAGCGATGCCTACCCCAGATGCATCGGTCTGCAGGAAAAACGGGAGAGTCATGTCCGGCCTGGCCAAGACCATAGGACGGCCCACGACTTCCTTGATCCTCTCAAACGCCTCCAATGCTTGAGAGTTCCACTTAAGGTCTCGACCTTTCTTCGACTTGAGCATGTCACTTATCGGAGCCTCCAACTCCGCTAAGTTTGGGATGAACTCCCGTAGCCAACCAACGGTGCCCAAGAATCCTCGGACCTGAGAGACATTCTTGGGTAGCGGGAATTGTTGAACCGCTAACACATGACCTGGCATTGGTTCGTTTGACGTTTCCGTCACCACATGCCCCAAGTACTCCAGCCTACGCTGAGCGAAGTTGCACTTCTTTAAACTGCACCACAGGCCATGTGCTCTGAACCTCTCCAGCACAAGGCGGAGATGGTAGAGGTTCTCCTTTTCATCTTCGCTGTAAACGATTATGTCGTCTAGATATACTTTGACGAATTTATCGACATAACCAACCAACACTTCCGTCATAAGGATTTGGAAACTTCCAGGTGCATTCGTTAGACCAAACGGCATTGAGTTAAACTCATAACAAGCTCCATCAGGCGTAGCAAAAGCTGTATACTTTTTACTAGCCTCATCCATGGGTATCTGCCAAAACCCAGACTTCAGATCCAAAGAAGTGAACACTCTCGCTGTTCCGAGCTCTTTGATAGTCTCGTGAATACCTGGCAATACCGACGACTCGGGTATTGTCAGACTATTCAACTTCCTGTAGTCGACACAAAACCGAGCCGTACCGTCCTTCTTCGTGACGATAACGACCGGACTAATAAAGGCAGAATGGGACCTACTTATGACACCTGCAGCGAGCATCTTATCCACCTCCTCTTGGATAAGAGCCCTCTTCTGATCGGAAACTTTGTACGGACGGAGCTTGAAGGGTAGCTCCTCCTTCAATCGGATTTTGTGGCAAGCAGCCCTCGTCACTGGTTGCCTTGGAGATTCGTAAAAGACGTCTCCAAACTCTCGGATAAGACTCCGAAATTCCTTTCTCGAGAACGCCGGTAGCTGTACGTCCGCTACCTGTGGTTCAGGGAACTTTTCTGGAGGAAGATAGACCTCCTCCGCCCAGAAAATAGTTTGCCTAGGCCCCTTTCCAACGTACATGGTACGACGTGCAAAGTCGACCATAGCCTCGTTTGATGCCAGCCAGGGACACCCGAGCAGAAGATCCTCGACAAGATCATCCACCACTTGCACGACAACTTCGTGAACAACATCATCTATTAACAGTTCGACTATTGTCTCCCCTAGACTGGTGATGCCACGACCGGCGCATGCAAGCTGCAACGGTGTCACTTGCTTCCTATCCACCCTCCAGGTGACAGGCAACAAACTACGTTTCAGGAGATTTAGCGAACTTCCACTGTCCACCAAAACCCTAACTCGACGACCCATCAGTTCAGCCTCGATTCGCGGCAACTGATGCAATCGTCCCTCAACATTGTTGTTCGCTAAGCTAGTATCACAGCGACGATATAGACACAATGGATCCAGCAGATCCACCTCCGACTTCTTCCTAAGCGGGTCGGTCTCAATGAAACTCAGAAGTTCCGACTTGCGATTGACACCAAGTGCTGCAGCACCAACTGCAGCTAACGATGGGACTTGGCGATTGCATCCCTCAGGAACCTCGCCTCCGCCCCGACTAAGACGTGTAACTCTCTCAGATGACATGCCTACCACGCCTCTGGTATCTACCAACGGGGAATGGCGATTCGCACCTGCGATCCCATCTGCTCTGCCCCTCGATACCATCCTTGAGACTTGGCATGCATCGACCTCGAAACCTGCGTCCTGTGTGGGAGTGAGTGACAGACCACCACCCTCGGTGTCTTCACTACCCCGAAGTGGAACCGAAAAGAGTACGTCACTCTCGACGACCTTTTCGTTCCGAAACCTTGATTCGCAATCTTCCCTTGGATACACCTTTTCATCTCGACTTGTGCCTATACCGGACCTGTGCCCAGTTTGCAGTGCCCTAGCACTCTCTTTGACAACAGGCCCCTCCTGGTCCTTCTGTATACCGATCACTAACTCCGAAACCTTGTGTTGTGGCGGATGGAACGACCCACCAACAACGACCTGGGGTACCTCGATGATCTCACAACTCCATGAACCTGAAGATGATTCATAACCCCTTACATTCGTTCCAAAACTAGAACTTGACATGTTTGAAATGACTTTCAACCCTCTACGTTTAACGTCTGCCGACGAGTGAACTTTTTTCCGCCTACCACCAGTGGCGCAATCCACACGCTCATCTACCACACTGAAACAAACAGATTCACAATCTGACCGGTCTGCCCAATGTAGTTTGCCTGATGACGGTGGCGTTTCGGCTGAAACGACTCCAGCTTCAACATCCTGGAACTCCTTCTCCTCCTCCTTGTTGGGAATACATGCCGCATAATTTCTATGACAGTCCAACACTGTCACAGAACCGCAAAACAGTGTTGAAGGAGTACCTACTCCGATGGAGCCCCCTGATGGCTCCTGTTGGAGTTTTTTGATTCTTCTTTGCAAACTGCAATTTTGTCTGCGTCCTTAAGTGACGTCTTACGACGCGAGGTTTTACTCGCCTGCACGGTATTAACCGTATGTGCCTTATTGGCATGATCTAACGGTTTTGTTCCCGCACTCTGACGTTTGGGACCGTTCCTGTTGTCATTTTGCTGAGGGCAATCTTTGTTCCAATGAGCTCCCCCGCAAGTGAAACATCCGCTCGAAGGAGCGTTGTTTCCTCCAGAACGCCTCGATTGATCATAATTCTGGAATTTAGTGCCATTGTTATTAAAGTTACTGGACCTAACATGGTTCGAACCCCTGTTGTCCTGTAGCTGTCCCTGAGGACGTTTAGGTGGCACATCGTCGGCCTGATGAGGACGGTTGGTGTTCGAAACAAGATTCGGCCCCGACTGTACACTTTGGCTGGTGCTACGAAGTAGCGTCTCGACAGCAACAGCTTTTTGTGTCAGCTCTTCAATAGTTGCAAATCTATGCAATTGCAAATGGACTTTGATATACGGTCTGATCCGGTTCAATATTAATCGCACAACCCTTCCTTCGTCCATCTCTGGGTAGAGCCTTTGTGAAAGACTCCACTTGCTCAGGATGAAGGAAGTTATTGACTCTCCCTTCGGCTGGTCAGTGCCAAAGAACTCCGCTTCTAAGCTCGAGACCAACAGATCGTTATCGAACCGTTCCTGGAGCCGATTTGTGAAAAACTGCCAGTTTAGGCGTGAGTTTCGATATGGAGCATACCACTGCTGGGCTGCTCCCTTGAGCCACTGAGCGGCAACGCTCACCCAGACGGTTGGATCAAAGCCCCCTAAATAATCCTCAGAGGATTGGATAAATTGTATTGGATCTTCGTGAGGAAGCCCACTGAAACTGGGATGTGGTTTGTTATTGATTAAACCCCCATCAACACCGTTTAGGGTTCCCCGACGTCTATCCTCCAGCAAGTCTGCGAGTCGCACGAGCACGTCGTCGACCCCCGTCACTGGTCTTCTAGGATTCTCCTGAATCCGGACTATGGGCACTGGCCTCCTCGATGGGTAATATCCACTCCTGTGGACATCACCGGGGTTGGAAGCGACGTTTCGAGCAACTCGAGGGACATCCTCAGATTCCCTATAATGCCGATTCCCGGTTGGCAACCGGGTAAACGTGCCATATGGGCGCCAAAGGGTTTCCGGTTCACCCATAACCATTTCATTAACCGGGAGTCTCTCAGGAGAGAGATCCCGAACTCTAATTCTGTTTGCAGGAGGAAGGCTACACCCGCAGATCCCTGAAGACGGTCTGTCTTCAGCAGCCCCACGTTGGGCGCCATGTCTCGTAATCCGGTGTGGATGGACGGCTTCCGCAAAGTTTCGGATTTCTCCGAAACCATCCTCAGCCGCCCACCGCTCTGCTCCAAGTGACCTGGAGGGCAAGGACGTCGTCACCCAGGGATTTCGGGTGGCAACTTCCGTGTCCCAGCCGACACCTGACTCGAAATCTGCCTTGGTAGCTCTTATTGCTTGTTCTGGCCGTGCATATTGTATCCCTTGGGAGGTACGCTGAACCCGCCCCTGGAGAGATATGGGAATGCGAGCATTCCCAACTCCCTCCGAGAGCCTTCCACCACCCCCTAGTTCATCCACTAGGGCCTCAGCATCACCCGGTTCCCTTAGGGTATGCACATCTATATCCGGCCTCCGCTGTGGTGCGTGGGGCACACCCGATGACCCCGGAGCGCTTCGGCGCATTCCGAGGGGGCGTACCTCACGAGCTTCGCCAGCACGGACTCCTTCGTAGCCCTCCGACCTGCAAACAGATACATTTCTGGTTAGTCGAAATTGCTCAAAACGGGCTTCCAAAGGTGGAGTTGTGACAACTCCCGCGGAATCGATTACTAACCCTACCTGAGCCGACGGGGAAGGCTGCCTCCCTCCGTCTAAGCTCGACTCTAAAGTACCTTGGTCCAGCACACTTCTCGGGGACAAGGTAGTTGACATCGTCAACTCACGATTTTCCCCGGTAGTACGTACCTGGGGGACGTCTCCGTCGAGGCGTCGCGACGCTTCGGGGAATAGACGCCTGGCGTCTAAGTCACCCGACGGCGGAGGTGTCCGAGAAAGCCCAGCGCCGGCGAACACGGCTTGGGTATTCTCCTCCGCGAGCATATGAGATCTCAATCTCATATTCGTCATTGCTCTAAAGGACAAACAATTACGGCTGTAATGTATTGTCGGGCTACTTGCGTGTGCAAGTGTGTGGCAAAGGAGAAGTGCACTAAAATCGACCTCGCGTCGACCCAACTCAAGTGTGACGATGAGAAGGGTCACCCTATAGCTAACTAACCTAACACCTAACAAGACCTCGCCGGGAAATGGACGAGGGAGGAAGGATTCACGGTTTAGAAAAACTATCTAAATAAAATTTCCTAACTTCGAAATTGTGTGAAGCACCAAAAAGGAAAAATTAAACTTGAAAAATTTTACTTCAAAAATTTACAACTGGATGTGACAAAAACCAAGACAGAGATTTGGGTAAAAGGATCACGGAGCCTAACCAGACTGTCTCAGGTGGAAAAGCCGAGAACAGCCGCAGGAAATAGGTATGGGAAGGACGCGAAACCCCTAGGTACCACAGGAAATGTGGCTCGCCAACGACAAAGTCGCAGCTAATGATGTCTTGACAGGCCGAGGAATTTAAGCTCGAACGATACAATCTTCGTGGAACTCTACGATCGAGCCGATTGTATCAGGTGAGATCTCGTTTTGGTGCCTGACCCCTTTTCATACGATGGGGATTTTTCGTCAACGTCGCGTACAGGTATTAAGTCGGGAAATAACTTTGATGAAGTTAAATCCCTAAGTGTCCGTTGCAAAAGATCACTTTACACTGATTATTGCTCGAGAGTTAAACTGCCTATCAACGTACTTTCGTAGCGCGAATAAAACACCTGTAAACCGTACAAGTGAGTCTAACCCCTTTTTAAGATAGAAACAAAACGTTATGAATCTACTGTGAACTGAATTATTATTACCGAGAACCTGACTCTAATTGCTAGCCAAAACGATGAATTGCAGAGACAAAAGGCAAAGCCAAACAAACGTAAGTTATTTAACGGAAACACGAAATTGATTATTACACTGCAATTCGACAAGAAAGAGTGGCTATCTGCTGCTTCGCTGCTTGCATATTTATGCAATCCTGACTGCTGAATCCGCGACACCCATTGGCCTAGAGGGCCAAAGTGGGCGTCGCCCTTGGCCGAACAAAACCCTAGCTCGCGAAAACGCGCGGGATTTGGGCAAATGACCGTTAAAGTCCCGTTACCTGCGTTTTCTAGGGAGTATTTGACAAAAGTCACTAAATACTCCCCAGATCTAGGGAGATATTGAAAGTCAGAATTTCAGATATCTCGATTCCTAGGGCGGTCCGATATTCGGAGAGCCCCGAGAAAAACCATAAACCAACGTGATTCTTGAACGCCGAAGAAATACACGTATTCCTTCGCCGAGGAATCTATACCCGTTTTCCGATTTGGCCAACCTGATGAGAAATCGAATTGAAATAAAATAATTTGTGAAAACAAATGGAGCCACGGAATCTTTCCACCCAACAAGAGACTAGCGTGTCGAAACCTTGCTCTAAGTGTTCTGTATACCGGGTGCTCGACTGTTTGGGGCCACAAATTAATAAAATTGAAAACTAGTCAGGAATTTCCGGTAAATCGGTAAAACTACGTACAGTGGAGTTCCACTGGGTGGAGATTGGGACTTTACATCATACAGGGTGAGACTAGACTAGTGACCTGAATATAATGCAAAAATCTAATATTATTCGACTGGCTTCTAGGTGAAAATTGAGAGTTATTAAGTGTAAAAATGGCTCACTAAAGGTGACCATACACAAAAAAAATCATCGTAGGAGCGCGGCGAGCCTGCCCTGCGACACCCCCCTACTAAAGAGTTTAACTTGGTCGAAGTTATTTCCAAACGAAACAACCGACAAAAGCTAAATTTACGTTAACTCCCTAATAATCACCTTCCGCACTCTGATGAACCAAGGCTGGAACCACCAAAGTTACTGGAGCGTCATCCTCCATGTCGGAATCGTTCTCAGTACAGTCTTTACTAACTCTAGGAGCTTCGCTGTAGCTCTGGGCTGGTACGGGATCTTCGTCAGACCCGGTCACCGAAACATACTGACGGGCGGAGTCTGTCGGTGGCCGCTGGATCGGAGCTCTGTCGGAGTCCAGCGCCACAGCTCGGCATCTCCTTCGCCGTCCTGTACTCTTACTAGGAATCTCAGTCCTTACTGAGCCTTCCTGTCTCACATTCTCTCCCGGGTCGACCATCAATGATAATGGAGACCCCCCTACTGGAAGTGCTATTTCTCGGATAGCAGCTTCCACTTCCGAATCTGAATCGTACGCTGGACCTTGGTCTGGAACGACCGCTTGACGGGTAAGAGCGTCTACTTCAGTAGTAGCACGCCCCCCTACTGGCGAGTTTGCGACGGGGAGTTCAGAATCTCTGATCTCCAAAAGGCCAGAGTTCACCACCGGCAACGGACTCCTACGGGATACTCCTCTCTTCCCCGCACAGTCTGAGTCGCGTTTCCGTCCTTGTGGATTCTTCCTCAACCTTTTCACTGTCCGCCGGACCGCTTTGTCCTTTGGATCGAAACTGACCGTTACTTCCCGTGGATTCGTTGAGTTGGGTGCGTCAGCTCGTACCCGGATTAACGAAGGTGGCTTCGGACCGCCCCCAGTCGTCGGCCTAGGTGTGACTTCCCCTGTCACTTCTTGGTCAGCGTCGTTGGACTCTGGCTGATCCGGACCTGGGCCACCATCGTCGTGGCGGACGCCAGCCGGCAAAGTCCTGCTTACCCAAGAACGGATATCGTCTACGTGCACCAGCCTCTCGGTGCCGTTCCTATCTACGAGGTAACTGTCTCGCCCCATCACCCTCGTGATCGGATGCGGTCCTGAAAGTGTACCTCCGAAATTTCCTTTGACGAAATTCCTAACTAAAACGCGGTCGCCGACCCCGTAGGTCCGTGGCGACGGTAGATCTTTATCAGGGAATAAATTCCTCTGATAAACTGCCTGACGTCTGGCTGCTTTTGCAAGACGTTCTTGCCGATCTTCGGGGCTATTATGTACCGGATCTCGGTACATAGGTAGCCTCCAATCTCCTGGACGACCAGGTGTATATCCTAACAATAACTCCGCTGGAGTCTCCCCTGTTGCTCTATTCTTACGGTTCCGTAAGCAATAGAGACTTGCAGCCAGACCTTCTTCCCAAAGCCCTTCCGAAGTGGTTTCCAGCATCCTTGCTCTTAGGCACTTCTTCAGTTCCTGGACCCTTCGCTCGACAGGGTTAGCCTGTTGATGAAAAACAGGTGAAAATTTGACTTCGATGTTCTTCAAATCGTAGTATTTTAGCAGATGATTGCTCTGAAACTGCGGGCCGTTGTCAGAAATGACGACTTCTGGACAACCCCAACGAGATAAGATTTCTTCGTCTAGAAAACGAGAAATTACTTTCGACGTGCATGTCTTAGTGGCCTTGGCTTCAACCCACTTTGAAAACATATCGACGGCAATTACCACGAACCTGTTTCCCCTCCTTGAGGCTGCATAGGGCCCCAGGACGTCAACAGCCAGCATCTGCCACGGTCGCTTCGGCACACTAGGCCGTTGCGGTGCCGCTTCCTGATGCCGTACGGCTTTAACGCACTGGCAGACTAGGCAACCTCTCACGTAGGCCCGGACGTAGTCCTCCATGGCCGGCCACCAATAGTGCCGTTTCAAGGCACGTAAGGTTTCCTCTTGACCAGGATGACCAGCGGTCGGGTGTTCATGGTAATAAGCCGACACGTCCTCACGGAGCGCCTCGGGCACATACAATAGCCGTTTACCAGCAGAAGAAACATATACAACCCCTTGGACATCTGAAAACTTGTTGATAAAACGAAGATCGTCCCTGGACGTAGGACCTAACTCCTGTATCGTTCTGATACGCGCCCTCAACCTTTGCGTCTCCCTATCTATGGCCTGCCGCCGCACGACCACTTCAGCCGGCGTCTCTACGACGCTCACCACACCTTGGTGTTCAGACAATTGCACCTTCATAGGTGGCAACCCCATACGCTCTACATCAGCATCCAAGTCTTCACTGTGAGACCCCGAGGGATTACGGGACAAGAAATCAGCTAGCTGATTGTCTCGACCTGCGACGTGCTCCACAGTGAAGGAATACTCCTGTAGAAGTAAGGCCCAACGAGTTAACTTCGCTTTTGCGTCCTTGAACTTGGATAACCAAGTTAACGCTTTGCTGTCCGTTCGAAGAGTGAATGGACGGTCTTCGAGATAATGACGGTATCGCTTGATACCCCAAATAATGGCTAAACATTCAGTCTCGTTCACATGATAGTTTAGTTCCGCGCCCTTGAGCTTGGCACTAGCATGTGAAACGATCCTTCTGTCGCCGTGACAATCAACTTGATAAAGGACTGCAGCGATGCCTACCCCAGATGCATCGATCTGCAGGAAAAACGGGAGAGTCATGTCCGGCCTGGCCAAGACCATAGGACGGCCCACGACTTCCTTGATCCTCTCAAACGCCTCCAATGCTTGAGAGTTCCACTTAAGGTCTCGACCTTTCTTCGACTTGAGCATGTCACTTATCGGAGCCTCCAACTCCGCTAAGTTCGGGATGAACTCCCGTAGCCAACCAACGGTGCCCAAGAATCCTCGGAGCTGAGAGACATTCTTGGGTAGCGGGAATTGTTGAACCGCTAACACATGACCTGGCATTGGTTCGTTTGACGTTTCCGTCACCACATGCCCCAAGTACTCCAGCCTACGCTGAGCGAAGTTGCACTTCTTTAAACTGCACCACAGGCCATGTGCTCTGAACCTCTCCAGCACAAGGCGGAGATGGTAGAGGTTCTCCTTTTCATCTTCGCTGTAAACGATTATGTCGTCTAGATATACTTTGACGAATTTATCGACATAACCAACCAACACTTCCGTCATAAGGATTTGGAAACTTCCAGGTGCATTCGTTAGACCAAACGGCATTGAGTTAAACTCATAACAAGCTCCATCAGGCGTAGCAAAAGCTGTATACTTTTTACTAGCCTCATCCATGGGTATCTGCCAAAACCCAGACTTCAGATCCAAAGAAGTGAACACTCTCGCTGTTCCGAGCTCTTTGATAGTCTCGTGAATACCTGGCAATACCGACGACTCGGGTATTGTCAGACTATTCAACTTCCTGTAGTCGACACAAAACCGAGCCGTACCGTCCTTCTTCGTGACGATAACGACCAGACTAATAAAGGCAGAATGGGACCTACTTATGACACCTGCAGCGAGCATCTTATCCACCTCCTCTTGGATAAGAGCCCTCTTCTGATCGGAAACTTTGTACGGACGGAGCTTGAAGGGTAGCTCCTCCTTCAATCGGATTTTGTGGCAAGCAGCCCTCGTCACTGGTTGCCTTGGAGATTCGTAAAAGACGTCTCCAAACTCTCGGATAAGACTCCGAAATTCCTTTCTCGAGAACGCCGGTAGCTGTTCGTCCGCTACCTGTGGTTCAGGGAACTTTTCTGGTGGAAGATAGACCTCCTCCGCCCAGAAAATAGTTTGCCTAGGCCCCTTTCCAACGTACATGGTGCGACGTGCAAAGTCGACCATAGCCTCGTTTGATGCCAGCCAGGGACACCCGAGCAGAAGATCTTCGACAAAATCATCCACCACTTGCACGACAACTTCGTGAACAACACCATCTATTAACAGTTCGACTATTGTCTCCCCTAGGCTGGTGATGCCACGACCGGCGCATGCAAGCTGCAACGGTGTCACTTGCTTCCTATCCACCCTCCAGGTGACAGGCAACAAACTACGTTTCAGGAGATTTAGCGAACTTCCGCTGTCCACCAAAACCCTAACTCGACGACCCATCAGTTCAGCCTCGATTCGCGGCAACTGATGCAATCGTCCCTCAACATTGTTGTTCGCTAAGCTAGTATCACAGCGACGATATAGACACAATGGATCTAGCAGATCCACCTCCGACTTCTTCCCAAGCGGGTCGGTCTCAATGAAACTCAGAAGTTCCGACTTGCGATTGACATCAAGTACTGCAGCACCAACTGCAGCCAACGATGGGACTTGGCGATTGCATCCCTCAGGAACCTCGCCTCCGCCCCGACTAAGACGTGTAACTCTCTCAGATGACATGCCTACCACGCCTCTGGTATCTACCAACGGGGAATGGCGATTCGCACCTGCGATCCCATCTGCTCTGCCCCTCGATACCGTCCTTGAGACTTGGCATGCATCGACCTCGAAACCTGCGTCCTGTGTGGGAGTGAGTGACAGACCACCACCCTCGGTGTCTTCACTACCCCGAAGTGGAACCGAAAAGAGTACGTCACTCTCGACGACTTTTTCGTTCCGAAACCTTGATTCGCAATCTTCCCTTGGATACTCCTTTTCATCTCGACTTGTGCCTATACCGGACCTGTGCCCAGTTTGCAGTGCCCTAGCACTCTCTTTGACAACAGGCCCCTCCTGGTCCTTCTGTATACCGATCACTAACTCCGAAACCTTGTGTTGTGGCGGATGGAACGACCCACCAACAACGACCTGGGGTACCTCGATGATCTCACAACTCCATGAACCTGAAGATGATTCATAACCCCTTCCATTCGTTCCAAAACTAGAACTTGACATGTTTGAAATGACTTTCAACCCTCTACGTTTAACGTCTGCCGACGAGTGAACTTTTTTCCGCCTATCACCAGTGGCGCGATCCACACGCTCATCTACCACACTGAAACAAACGGATTCACAATCTGACCGGTCTGCCCAATGTAGTTTGCCTGATGACGGTGGCGTTTCGGCTGAAACGACTCCAGCTTCAACATCCTGGAACTCCTTCTCCTCCTCCTTGTTGGGAATACATGCCGCATAATTTCTATGACAGTCCAACACTGTCACAGAACCGCAAAACGGTGTTGAAGGAGTACCTACTCCGATGGAGCCCCCTGATGGCTCCTGTTGGAGTTTTTTGAAACTTCTTTGCAAACTGCAATTTTGTCTGCGTCCTTAAGTGACGTCTTACGACGCGAGGTTTTACTCGCCTGCACGGTATTAACCGTATGTGCCTTATTGGCCTGATCTAACGGTTTTGTTCCCGCACTCTGACGTTTGGGACCGTTCTTGTTGTCATTTTGCTGAGGGCAATCTTTGTTCCAGTGAGCTCCCCCGCAAGTGAAACATCCGCTCGAAGGAGCGTTGTTTCCTCCAGAACGCCTCGATTGATCATAATTCTGGAATTTAGTGCCATTGTTATTAAAGTTACTGGGCCTGACATGGTTCGAACCCCTGTTGTCCTGTAACTGTCCCTGAGGACGTTTGAGTGGCACATCGTCGGCCTGATGAGGACGGTTGGTGTTCGAAACAAGTTTCGGCCCTGACTGTACACTTTGGCTGGTGCTACGAAGTAGCGTCTCGACAGCAACAGCTTTTTGTGTCAGCTCTTCAATAGTTGCAAATCTATGCAATTGCAAATGGACTTTGATATCCGGTCTGATCCGGTTCAATATTAATCGCACAACCCTTCCTTCGTCCATCTCTGGGTAGAGCCTCTGTGAAAGACTCCACTTGTTCAGGATGAAGGAAGTTATTGACTCTCCCTTCGGCTGGTCAGTGCCAAAGAACTCCGCTTCTAAGCTCGAGACCAACAGATCGTTATCGAACCGTTCCTGGAGCCGATTTGTGAAAAACTGCCAGTTTAGGCGTGAGTTTCGATATGGAGCATACCACTGCTGGGCTGCTCCCTTGAGCCACTGAGCTGCAACGCTCACCCAGACGGTTGGATCAAAGCCCCCTATATAATCCTCAGAGGATTGGATAAATTGGATTGGATCTTCGTGAGGAAGCCCACTGAAACTGGGATGTGGTTTATTGTTAATTAAACCCCCATCAACACCGTTTAGGGTTCCCCGACGTCTATCCTCCAGCAAATCTGCGAGTCGCACGAGCACGTCGTCGACCCCCGTCACTGGTCTTCTGGGATTCTCCTGAATCCGGACTGTGGGCACTGGCCTCCTCGATGGGTAATATCCACTCCTGTGGACATCACCGGGGTTGGAAGCGACGTTTCGAGCAACTCGAGGGACATCCTCAGATTCCCTATAATGCCGATTCCCGGTTGGCAACCGGGTAAACGTGCCATATGGGCGCCAAAGGGTTTCCGGTTCACCCATAACCATTTCATTAACTGGGAGTCTCTCAGGAGAGAGATCCCGAACTCTAATTCTGTTTGCAGGAGGAAGGCTACACCCGCAGATCCTTGAAGACGGTCTGTCTTCAGCAGCCCCAGGTTGGGCGCCATGTCTCGTAAAAAGGTGTGGATGGACGGCTTCCGCAAAGTTTCGGATTCCTCCGAACCCATCTTCAGCCACCCACCGCTCTGCTCCTAGTTGCCTGGAGGGCAAGGACGTCGTCACCCAGGGATTTCGGGTGGCAACTTCCGTGTCCCTGCCGACACACGTCACGAAATCTGCCTTCGTAGCTCTTATTGCATAATCAGGCTGTGCATAGATGTTCCTGTGGGAGGTACGCTGAACCCGCCCCTGGAGAGATATGGGAATGCGAGCATTCCCAACTCCCTCCGAGAGCCTTCCACCACCCCCTAGTTCCTCCACTAGGGCCTCAGCATCACCCGGTTCCCTTAGGGTATGCACATCTGTATCCTGTGGCCTCCGCTGTGGTGCGTGAGGCACACCCAATGACCTCGGAGCGCTTCGGCGCATTCCGAAGGGGCGTACCTCACGAGCTTCGCCAGCACGGACTCCTTCGTAGCCCTCCGACCTACAAACAGAAACATTTCTCATTATTCTAAATTGCTCTAAACGGGCTTCCAAAGGTGGAGTTGTGACAACTCCCGCGGAATCGATTACTAACCCTACCTGAGCCGACGGGGAAGGCTGCCTCCCTCCGTCTAAGCTCGACTCTAAAGTACCTTGGTCCAGCACACTTCTCGGGGACAAGGTAGTTGACATCGTCAACTCACGATTTTCCCCGGTAGTACGTACCTGGGGGACGTCTCCGTCGAGGCGTCGCGACGCTTCGGGGAATAGTCGCCTGGCGTCTAAGTCACCCGACGGCGGAGGTGTCCGAGAAAGCCCAGCGCCGGCGAACACGGCTTGGGTATTCTCCTCCGCGAGCATATGAGATCTCAATCTCATATTCGTCATTGCTCTAAAGGACAAACAATTACGGCTGTAATGTATTGTCGGGCTACTTGCGTGTGCAAGTGTGTGGCAAAGGAGAAGTGCACTAAAATCGACCTCGCGTCGACCCAACTCGAGTGTGACGATGAGAAGGGTCACCCTATAGCTAACTAACCTAACACCTAACAAGACCTCGCCGGGAAATGGACGAGGGAGGAAGGATTCACGGTTTAGAAAAACTATCTAAATAAAATTTCCTAACTTCAAAATTGTGTGAAGCACCAAAAAGGAAAAATTAAACTTGAAAAATTTTACTTCAAAAATTTACAACTGGATGTGACAAAAACCAAGACAGAGATTTGGGTAAAAGGATCACGGAGCCTAACCAGACTGTCTCAGGTGGAAAAGCCGAGAACAGCCGCAGGAAATAGGTATGGGAAGGACGCGAAACCCCTAGGTACCACAGGAAATGTGGCTCGCCAACGACAAAGTCGCAGCTAATGATGTCTTGACAGGCCGAGGAATTTAAGCTCGAACGATACAATCTTCGTGGAACTCTACGATCGAGCCGATTGTATCAGGTGAGATCTCGTTTTGGTGCCTGACCCCTTTTCATACGATGGGGATTTTTCGTCAACGTCGCGTACAGGTATTAAGTCGGGAAATAACTTTGATGAAGTTAAATCCCTAAGTGTCCGTTGCAAAAGATCACTTTACACTGATTATTGCTCGAGAGTTAAACTGCCTATCAACGTACTTTCGTAGCGCGAATAAAACACCTGTAAACCGTACAAGTGAGTCTAACCCCTTTTTAAGATAGAACAAAACGTTATGAATCTACTGTGAACTGAATTATTATTACCGAGAACCTGACTCTAATTGCTAGCCAAAACGATGAATTGCAGAGACAAAAGGCAAAGCCAAACAAACGTAAGTTATTTAACGGAAACACGAAATTGATTATTACACTGCAATTCGACAAGAAAGAGTGGCTATCTGCTGCTTCGCTGCTTGCATATTTATGCAATCCTGACTGCTGAATCCGCGACACCCATTGGCCTAGAGGGCCAAAGTGGGCGTCGCCCTTGGCCGAACAAATCCCTAGCTCGCGAAAACGCGCGGGATTTGGGCAAATGACCGTTAAAGTCCCGTTACCTGCGTTTTCTAGGGAGTATTTGACAAAAGTCACTAAATACTCCCCAGATCTAGGGAGATATTGAAAGTCAGAATTTCAGATATCTCGATTCCTAGGGCGGTCCGATATTCGGAGAGCCCCGAGAAAAACCATAAACCAACGTGATTCTTGAACGCCGAAGAAATACACGTATTCCTTCGCCGAGGAATCTATACCCGTTTTCCGATTTGGCCAACCTGATGAGAAATCGAATTGAAATAAAATAATTTGTGAAAACAAATGGAGCCACGGAATCTTTCCACCCAACAAGAGACTAGCGTGTCGAAACCTTGCTCTAAGTGTTCTGTATACCGGGTGCTCGACTGTTTGGGGCCACAAATTAATAAAATTGAAAACTAGTCAGGAATTTCCGGTAAATCGGTAAAACTACGTACAGTGGAGTTCCACTGGGTGGAGATTGGGACTTTACATCATACAGGGTGAGACTAGACTAGTGACCTGAATATAATGCAAAAATCTAATATTATTCGACTGGCTTCTAGGTGATAATTGAGAGTTATTAAGTGTAAAAATGGCTCACTAAAGGTGACCATACACAAAAAAAATCATCGTAGGAGCGCGGCGAGCCTGCCCTGCGACATTACTCAAGTCAGAGTATCCCGGAGGCGTGACTTTCAGCCACGCCCACTGAAAACAATCGGGAAAAATTTCCATATTTCATTCCCGAATATATCAACGCCAGGTAGGAAATAAAGAGTATGGATCGAGACGAGACGTACACTAACCAACACGAACGAGTCGAAGATGTCAGCAACACCGACACAGAGCTCCCTATCGATCACATGAAGCATGACGAATTCTTCAAGGAATTCAACAAGATATACTCCACAGAAGAGATTATACAAGGAAAACATCATTTCCTGGCCAAGGAAATGATAAAAATGTACTCAGACTGGATGGATGAGGACGCCCAATACGGTCTTGCACCACAAAGGCTCCCCAGAGATTATGAAAACTACATTAAAATAGATAAGAAGATCTATAAAAAATACAAGAGCTTAGTCAAAAACTTCATTGCCTCCCATGAAGCAGACCTGGAAGAAGCATGGAGAAAGAAAAGAGAGAAAGATGAGCGCAGAAAAATCAGGAAAATGCAGCAGAAAGAGCAGGAAGAGATTGAAGAAGGAAAACTTCAAAAAGAGACCTTAGAACATCAAATTATGAAAGAAAAGGAAGCTGCCGAGATAGCTGAGCGTGAGAGGCTTGACGCGGAACGACAACTCACTCTACAAAAAACACGTAAGCAAGAAGAAATGAAAAACCAACTAGAGAAAACTCAATGCTCCATTCTATACAATTGGATTGAGGCGAACAAACTTAACTATACCGACCCAGAGGGAATCTATTCTCCAATACATCCACTGGATATAGATACACTAAAAACCAACGCTGAGCTCTGGCAAAAGTATCAGGATATCAAGGTTCGGATACAGTCAGACTTCGAGCAAAAAATGTCAGGAAAACAAGCCGAACGGAAGAGAATCCTTGAGCTAGAACTGAAAGCTAGGCAGGAAGAAGAACTACAGCAACGTGAAAGGGAAAATCAACAACAGCTTAAGAACATCGAAGAAAAACAAAAGCAAGCCCAAGCTCAGAAAGAAAATGAAGAGAGAAGTAAACGCAGAGAGGAACAAGAAAGAGCGCAACAAGTAGCCGAGCAGAAGAAAAATAATCAAGTGATGGCTGAGATACAAAACAGCACACTTGAAAAATGGGTAAGAGTAAACAAAACTAATATAGCGAACCCTGAGGAAAGCTACCAGCCAATGAGCGACTCAGATTTGAGAACTATAAGGCCAAACAGCAAACTCTGGCAAAGATACTTGAAAATTGCCGCGAGCATACAGATAGATTATCAAATCAGAGACGAGAAAAGGCGCCTACAAGAAGAGGCTGAAGAGAGGGAAAACCCCAACAACAACAATAATAATAACTCAGAAGATCGAACAGCCGATAAGACCATCATTGAAACACCTGAAGAAACCGAATCGCAAAACACTAACACAGAAGAGAAGACCCAAACCTCAATACAAACACGCCCGCAACAAAGTCAGAGGAAAATGAAAAAGGAAACCCCGCCCCCTATCACCATAGATGGCAAGGCGAGGGACTTCGAACAAATTCGCGAAATGTTGGAAGATGAAAGAGTGTACTATGAGCTCAAGTACACTCAATCACAGACACTGCTCCACACATTCGCCATAGAAGATTACGGAAAGGCGATAAACATATGTAAGGGAATGGGGGCTCAGTTCCATACATACACGCCGGAGAGTCGCAAAGAACACCTCTTCGTCATCAAGGGCCTCGACCACACCCCGGATGGCGCGGAAATTAAGAAAGCAATGAAAGAGGAACACAACATCGAAATAAATAAAGTATTCAGGATGTCAAAGACAATTAGGCCAATGTATATTGTCACGACATCGGCCAAATATAAGCTAAGAGACCTTCAACGACAGGTCAAGACGCTCAACAGCACGAGGATCACTTGGGACTACAGGCAAAATGAAAATGCAGTCACGCAATGCCGAAACTGCCAACGCTGGGGACACGCAGCAGGAAACTGCTATAGGTCACCCAGATGCCTAAAATGTGGCCAAGGCCACCTGACAACAACATGCCTGAAAACTAGAGACTTGCCACCGAAATGTGCAAACTGCAGCCAGGAACACACGGCCAACTATAAGAAATGCCCTGCATATATTTTTAAAATCAAGGAAATAGAGACAAGAACATCAAATTCGAAACCAAATCCCCGAACTGGAGGACCGGGGAAAGCAACTAAGGAACCACTGCCTCTAAATAACCTGAAAAGGTTTCCCCTCACGAGAGGCCAGGGGGAAACAGGTTACATCACAAAGCCTGCACTACATAACAGCCCTGGAAAAATGGAAGCTCCATTCAGTGAGGAACCAATTCACGAGCAGGGCCCTCAGTCACAACCGAGATGCCTCCACTGTGGTGGTGGGGCGTGGCAGGACAATCTCCTGCTGGCCATGGCATTGAATAACATCCAAAGCCAGATTACAGAACTCCGCACCCTCATTATGAGGATAGGAGCCTCGCCGAAGGTGGCCTCGCCGCTCGGGGCCTCGGGGGGGGTGGGGGGGCGCCTTGTGGGCCCCCCTCGTCGCCCCTCGGTGCCCTGTGCGGGGATGGCCGCCGGAGGGGAGGGTAATCTGGCAACTACACAACATCATCACACAGACACTCTACACTCAAAATAAAGCTCGGGTGAAATGTGAACCCCCGACCTAGGAAACTGGGCAGGGGGGGAGCAATACACCTGTGCGGGGAAGGTACCCCTCCCCTGCGCAATATCATTTTCATAAAGCAGGTTTTTTCTCGCTTTTCCTGCTATACACCTCATAAACCTTCACACACTCACGAAACCAGAACACTGCATTCTCATCACACACTTACTTCAAATGCCAACATAAGCTATGCAGGAGGTTGGCCTGATACGAATCACCACACAATGGACGGTGAAAAACTGAGCATGCCAGAACACCGGCTCGACTGGGAAGCCCTGCTCATGAATCTGAGAGAAGATCCCGGTTGGAATCGCAATATGTTTTGCATCAAAAACTGTAGATGTCAATTGATAATTTAATTCAATAAAACCTTTTTAAGTTTTAAGTTAAGTCACTCGCTACCAACCAAAAGGACGATGGTTCAAACCTCTGCTGCTGAAATCTTTTTTCTTTATAAATTCAATTCAATTAATTCATAATATGTGTGCGCCGCCCTCTATTGGCAAAATGTTATCAATCAACTGGATCTCTCTCGACTACGTCACACGATGAACGCGAAGCAGTGACGCGTCACCTTGACAGGAACCAAAATTTACAGAACGAACCACCATAAAAAAATACATGGGATTTTGTCCTAAAACTCTTGTAGCTACTATACTGTAATATTATTATTAGTTTAATTTCGGAAGCAAGGTGAGAATTAATGAGAATTGTTATTTTCATTTTATGAAAACCCAAAATTCTGATAATAATTGCATGTTGAAATTATTCATTTGTCATATCTCATCTAATAGCATTGAGTAATGTCATAAATAATGTCATTTACTTACATGTGTCATAGGAATCCCTTTCTCTACCTTTTTCTCAATCTCCTTCCTGAATGTCATTTTTTTATCCTAATAAAATAAATTTTATATTATAATAAGTGTATATTGTATGTCTGTAGTATATTAATGTTTTTAAATTGAGTACAATAGCAGGTGGCAATAATCCAAAAATTTTACTTAAGATAATGGTTAATCAACATAATAATGGAATCATCTGTGTTCTTCTGTATTTTTTGTTTTATATGTAGAAGTGATATAACCAACTGTATATAACAATAAATTATGTCTCAAACTTTCAGTTGTTTAATTTTTAATTGGTATTTTCCACATAATATCATTTGGTATGTAGGTGGATTCTTTTGAACAGGGATCAATTACCCAAACTGAAAATACTCCCATGACTCGCGTTTCTTCGACGATGCCAATTAAGTCTAGTTTCGCCGACCAAGTTAGCATCTTCAGCGAAATGTGCGTTAAATGCGAATATTTTCAGTGGTGTGTGGATAATTGAGCTCTGAAAGTTTTCATTTCAAGTCGCATAAGAAATAAAGATGAAGATGGGGCAGATCAACTATTGCCATATCAAATTATTGATTCATTGGCAAATACTAAATGGCTTCTGATTGAAATCATTAAGTCAATGTACCATTTATAAATTATCCGAAATATTTCATATCTGTGGCCTTGGAAGGTGTTCATTTTATTTAAAATTAATGATGCTTGAAAGGGACAAAACAGTAAATTTTCTGAATCATTCTTTCTCTCAGGGTTTTTAGATTGGTGAGAATAATTATTCATTCTATAAAATGCATTGTGAATAGAAATTTGATTACTTGGAGGCCTGTGGAGGATGTTTCAACAGAAGCTATAAAGTTTAAACCGAGGCCTTTTTTTACTTCAAACTAGTGTTGTGGAATTTGAGAATACATAGGTAATGTAACCAATTGAACTATATGGGTAACTTTTCTAATAAACGCAAAACAACCATTCATACATATAAATTCCTTGAATGAAAACTTATAAAATTTCATTGAGCGAGTATAGAGAATATATTCTCCTTCATTGAAGAAATACGATATGAATTCATGAACTAACATCACATTCTCTTCATAAAGAAGTGGATAAAAAAGAAACTCGCTTCCATGTATGATATTTCTTCATGAAATAATAAACAAGAACAACTCAAATATATAGTGTTCCTCAATTACAATAACAATCCATAAACTATAATTCAATAATTCTTGTATCCTCAAAATTTCATAGGGTTATATGGACATTTATCCATAAGATGAAATGTTCCATTGTATTATTATATTTAAAAAATACAGCCGAAATTCTGAGAGATGTAAAAGTTTCATTTATTCATCATATTCCCTCATAACCAGAGAATATATTCACACTAACACGTTCAAAACACCGACTGTAAATATAATTAAATTGATTTTAATAAATAATTCTTACTTTTGATGGATACGAATTTCGGAATTTAAAGTACACATGAATATTAGTACAACATATTGTGTTGAGCATCGTATGCTCGAATTCATGCGGCGGGCAGTGTATACAACCTAAACGAACGTCGACATAGTTGCGCGTAGTGGGCTGAATCAGGCGGCGCAATGGAAATCTTGTACCACCGACATCAAAGGTGCCGACGCCAAGTGAATTTACTGGTTCTTTAAGCATTATACTGTGCCCATACGATTTCGTCGATTCGATGGAAAAGTTGGAAGTTGAATGTTTGCCGGCACTTCATCATTTCTACAACAAGTTGAACGATTGTCACATTAGCAAGACAGAATAAGAACAAGCGCAGAACGTGTGGCAAACGTTCATTTTGAAAACACTGGGCGAGTACTCCGACTTGTACATGAAAACATATTGCTCTTGGCTGATATTTTCGAGAATTTTCGAAATATCGGTCACGAGACATATGGCCTGGACCCCGCGTGGAATTACACCCTACCTGGCTATACGTGGTCGTGCATGTTGAAGTACACCCAGTGCAAGTTGCAGATTTTGAAGGACGTCGACATGCTCATGTTCATCGAGCGAGGAATTCGCGGGGGCATCAGTCAGTGCTGCAACAGGCCCTCCACGGCAAATAATAAATACATAGGTGACAGGTAAGACGTCACTCAGCCCTCCACTTATTTGCTATATCTCGTTGTAAATAATTCAGATGGGTGGGCCATGATGGAATATCTTTCGTACCGGGGGATTCAAATGGCTCGAGAATGCTGCCGATTTGAATGTGCTCGAGGTGTCATACACTTCGCCAATTGGCTATATTCTCGAAGTCGATTTGGAGTACCCCGAACACTTATATGACAAACACAAAGATTTTCCATTGTGCGCCGAATACCGTACTCCGCCAGGCTCAAAATTACCCAAACTGACCACCCTGTACAACAAGGAAATCTATGTTGTACACTACAGGGTGTTGAAACAAGCACTGACGCACGGACTTGTACTTAGAAAAATTAACAGAGTTCTGCAATTCGACCAATCAGCCTGCCTCAAACCATACATTGAATTGAATACGAAATTACGCTCAGAAGCAAAAACCACTTTCGGCAAAAATAACTAAAAATTAGCCAATAACGCAGTATGCGGGAAAACGATGCAGAACATACGGAAACATCGTATAGTGAAAATGGTCTCAAAATTTCAAGAAACGCGCAATTTTCGATGAGGACCTCGTCGCTATCGAGATGGCGAAGACGGATCTGTTGTTCAATAAGCCTGTTCACAGCTAAATGGCGATACTTGACATTTCCAAGGTGTGCGTGTATGATTTCCATCACGGCTTCTTGGTAAAAAAAATACACGAACGATCAGTGCAAGTTGATGTACATGGATACTGATTCGCTGATTTATGAGATCAAATCCGATGACATTTATCAAAATGTATTGAAATTAGACATTGAAAAATTCGATACAAGTGATTACCCCACCAACAACCCTTATGGTATTCCCCTTGCAAACAAAAAAGTCCCCGGCTTGATGAAAGACGAAGCGAATGGCCAAATTATGACAGATTTCGTGGGACTCCGTTCAAAGCTGTACACCTATAAGATACAGGGTGGGAAATGCGTCAAAAATCCAATGGAGTGAAATACAACGTTGTCCAAAATTAAATCACTTTTGACGACTATGTAGAATGTTTGGAAAATCAGCGTGAGAAAGTCACATCTCAACGTTGTTTTCGCTCTTTTGCGCACAACGTTTTTAGTGTTAAGCAAACAAAAATCGCTCTGAGTCCATATGACGACAAACGGTATTCGATTGCCGGCTCTCATGATACTCTGCCATGGGGGCATTACAGTTTTATGAATATGTAAAATTAATTGTTTCAGTCCCCCGCCATGGCACACTCTATGCAAAATTTGTGTAATCAAGAAATCAGCAGAGTCGCATCATCACTATCACAATTTATTGAGACTTCACCTTTGCCGTGGTCCATCACGGAGAGTATTGTCAAAATGTGGTCCACCGAAAAAATAGGAAGAATTAGTATACCAGGCTTGGGGTGATCGACCTTTTTACAGTTTGGCGCACTTGGAGTACACACGAGAACTTGATGTCACAGACAGAAAAGACGCACTCACCACCGAAGACTGGTCTATACATTTCACTGAAGATGTCTATTGCGTATGGTTGAACCAGTACTATATTCCAAACTACGAATTACGTCTGTGTTATACCTGTTTCAAAGCATTCAGAAAGGCCATGCAACACCATACATTTCACAGTATCAGAGACCATAAACACATCGTATTCAATTCGAATAAGATGAGTGAATTGCATCGAAATCCTTCATCATGGTGTCACAACAGATTTGACAAGCTACTATTCACGCTGAAAACTAGCGATTTCTGTCATTATGACTTTCATTCATACGATTACAAAGGTCATCATTTCGAAACGCATCCTCCATATAATCGCTTCATTGGCTCTGGCGATGAGGATTCTGATCTCGATTGAATAAATGCAAAAACATACAAAAATATGCGAAAAATGAATGGTGGAATTGTCGAAAACTATAAATGTATTATTATTATTATATTGTGATTATTATTTGTATTATTGTATCAATAGACGTATGAAATAAATTTTCTCGGCTTTTCTTTTGTTGGACGAATGAGAAAGTGTGTATTAATTTTTCAACTTAAAAAAAAACGCATCGATTTTGATAGTAAAAATTTGTGCTTTTTCGATCAAAAAAGTACCTATTGTTAGCTTGAAAATCAGCACGTTTTCGGACCAAAAAAGTACTCAGTAAACAATCAGCACTTTTTATAAAAAAAGTACCCATTTTTGAGTAAAAAAACAGGACTTTTTTTATCAAAAAGAGACTCCAAATTTGATATGGTGGTTGAACTGAGTAAAAAGTTCAGTGAAATTCAGTCAAAGTTCAGTTACTGAATTCAGTGAGACTCAGTGACTGAAAAATTTTATTTTCTGTTCGAATAAAAATCGATCTTTTCAGCCTCAAGAATGAATGGTTTTTGATCGTAAAAAAGTACTCATTTTAGGCTCAAAAACGATGCACTTTTTTCGCTCAAAAATAGCATCATTTTTGAGCCTAAAAATGAGCACTTTTTTCACTCAAAAAGAGCATCATTTTTGAGCCTAAAATAAGCATTTTTTTATCAAAAAGAGCATCGTTTTTTAGCCTAAAAATGAGTACTTTCTTAAAATCAAAAACGATCCATTCTTGAGGCTGAAAAGATTGATTTTTATTCGAACAGAAAATAAAACAAAAAATTAGGTAAGATACATATGTTTTGAGAAGTGTCGTAAAGGATGCTCTACAAACTACGCATGTGTCACACAGAGCGGCACATCGTGAGCAGCACAGTAAGTGTCTACATGACATGAACAATACACAGAGCTCATTCACAAGACACAACACGACAAATCAAAGTGTTCTGTGAGTCTGCGACGCCGCTATCTGTCATCGGTGGTCGACTGTCAAGTGTCACTACTGGAGGAAGATCAACAGCGCCATTTTGAGGAGGTGTGTCATCTGTCACTGGTGGTGTCACTCTGCTAATGACATCTGACGCTCTTGGTTCTGGAGGGACATCAGCGCCATCTGTCGTCGGTCTGTGCCTGATCACCTGATTGTGCTCAGAGTAAGTACGGACGAAATCACAATGGGTGCTCCATTCACGATGGTCAGCTATAGGATCGTCATTAGGCTGCCATCTGAACCCTTCTACTTGGCACGAAAGACATGCAACTATATCTTCCGAGCCGGTATACGTAAAACCAGCTTCGGCTAACTCACTTGCAGGAAAGGCTGAAGTCCAGCATCGAAACGAGTCGAGTCTTGTTTCGTACTGCATCTCTCTCTCTCTGCAAACACACAGACACACTGCACACTGCATACTGAATTGAAACGATACATCTGTCCAATAAATGTTTATTTCATTTCGTAATCAAACAATACTTTGTACCTTGAATAAAATAAACATTCGCGGAAACATAAATGTTTATCGTCTTTTGACATAGAACACAAGTTTATAGCCTCATCAAATATCATATCATTGTTTCTAGAAATATCTTTAGCACTAGCTAATATATCATGATAAAATTGACAAAAGTTCATATTAAGTAAATATTCAAATCTTCCCGCCAACACTGTCGCATCCAGATGCAGGATTTCCTGAATTTCGAGCTCCATTAGGTAGAGTAGGTGTCATGCTTGGAAACTCGCATTTTTGTTGTCTCTTCATAAGTGTTTAATTCCAAATCCATGACATCGTCCCAGTCGAGTTTGCTGTTGACTGCATTCGGGTCAGTTCGGCTATTTTACAGACGATTAATAGCCCCCACGAAGGTGCCCCATTCAAACATGCTGAAAGACAGGCTTGAGCATATGGTGTGGACCTTGCACACGAGTTTCACTGCAGGTATGAAACTCCGAGCAAAATTTATTCCGCATTGAACAGTGAGAATATCAGTGTTTCGGAACTCGTACGTGGCGTTGCACACATAGAATCGTTCAGTTTTGATGGCTTCTTTGTACATGTCACAAACTCGATCTAGTTCAGCGGTACGTTCTACCCACTCTGATGATGATGACACTAGTGATGAAGACATTAACTCGTGATCAGACGTTGGCTCCTCATATTCGAACTGCATTCCACTAAGCATAGCGACAGACTGACGCACCAACGCAGAGATTTTCATCATCATCATCATCATCATCATCATCATCATCATCATCATCATCATCATCATCATCATCATCATCATCATCATCATCATCATCATCATCATCATCATCATCATCATCATCATCATCATCATCATCATCATCATCATCATCATCATCATCATCATCATCATCATCATCATCATCATCATCATCATCATCATCATCATCATCATCATCATCATCATCATCATCATCATCATCATCATCATCATCATCATCATCATCATCATCATCATCATCATCATCATCATCATCATCATCATCATCATCATCATCATCATCATCATCATCATCATCATCATCATCATCATCATCATCATCATCATCATCATCATCATCATCATCATCATCATCATCATCATCATCATCATCATCATCATCATCATCATCATCATCATCATCATCATCATCATCATCATCATCATCATCATCATCATCATCATCATCATCATCATCATCATCATCATCATCATCATCATCATCATCATCATCATCATCATCATCATCATCATCATCATCATCATCATCATCATCATCATCATCATCATCATCATCATCATCATCATCATCATCATCATCATCATCATCATCATCATCATCATCATCATCATCATCATCATCATCATCATCATCATCATCATCATCATCATCATCATCATCATCATCATCATCATCATCATCATCATCATCATCATCATCATCATCATCATCATCATCATCATCATCATCATCATCATCATCATCATCATCATCATCATCATCATCATCATCATCATCATCATCATCATCATCATCATCATCATCATCATCATCATCATCATCATCATCATCATCATCATCATCATCATCATCATCATCATCATCATCATCATCATCATCATCATCATCATCATCATCATCATCATCATCATCATCATTTGTGTGGTAGCTTTCTTCATCTTTTTCCGTCGTCATGTCTGGAGTCGATGGCAGCTCGTTTCTCTTCTTTTTTCACTGTCAGTCGTGATCGCTTGGTGAGTGGCGGCACTGACGCACTCAATCTTTTCAGCGGCACCGTAATGGGTTTGAATATTTTACTCAGTGCTTCATCCTGTTCGGATTTTCCGAGTTTCAGAGTCCGATACTTTATTCGAACAATTTTTGACAACTGATTGACTTGACGTTAATTGCAGTGTCGACATGTGATGTAGTCGGCGCCATTGCTCCGGAAGGAATGACGTACTCAAAGCATTACACTTGGATAAATTTGTCAAAGCCCAGACGGTAGTGCCCTTTGTTCACATCGAAGTCTTTAACAATCACCAAAGATCCGAATTTTTCTTTCCAACAGGTGGCGCACATGCGGCGAAATTCCTCAAAGGTGTAATCCGGGGATACGTGCTCTTCGAAAGCGTGCTTCAAATTCATATCATCTTGCCGAAATAGTTCTATAATATTGCAATTGTCCCTGATGAGCTGTTTGGGTATTTTTGAGTAGGTTTGACATAGGTAGGCTGCGTCAATCCCTTTGTGGCGTGCCATTGCATAGAACTCTCTATTTTATTCTGTTCGTCACACGCCACATCGTCAAATATGAAAATTGAGTTTTTTTCGCAAATAGCCCACGCCCCTGACTTGTTTGAGTACATCGTACAGTAAACATTCTCGAAGCGTGCTCCGTTCGGGCTGAACAGCAGACTGAGTACAGCGTTGGTCTTACCACATCCGCTGGGGCCACAAAATATCGCTCGAAACGAATTCGGTAGCAGGGGACCGTGTTTGCGTATTACACCATTGAAGCCGTTTCCACCAACGAAATCCAAATTGACTATTTCCAGAGCCGGCTTTTGTTGCACCACTTTAATTTTTTAGCTGTGTTACATGTGACCACGCCCACATCTGGCGTTCGACTGACAGTTTGAGTGCTTGAGCGCGGCTATGTAAGTGAGAGCGCAACACTTAAAGTGGGGTACTGTAAGTAGGTATGCAACATCATTCGCGTCAGTGTCATGCTGACAGTCGAACACGAAGGTCGTGGAGTGGTGAACTCTCTGATCAATCATTTACTGTTCGAGCTGCATCTGCCTGGATACCAATACTGCGGACCGGGTACCAAACTGCAGACAAGATTAGCACGTGGAGACTCTGGTGTGAACCTCCTAGACGCTGCTTACAGATCCCACGATATTGCATATTCGCAAAGCAACTCTCTAAAGGACAGACACAATGCTGATTGGGTGCTGGAAAATCGAGCTTGGGAACGTGTCAAGTCCAAAGACGCGAAAGTCGGCGAGAAAGCTGCAGCTTGGCTAGTCACCACAACTATGAAGGCGAAGCGTAATTTGGGCATGGGCATGAAGGCTTCTGGTGCAAAACGTCCAAGGAAACAGAGGTCGTTCAAGAAGGATGTGGTCTCGAAAATCGCCAATCATCTGCGGAAGACACTGAAGCCTGACCAACTGAAAGATTTGGGTGCAAAGGCTCTACGAAAGTCTTCGTTGGTAGAACTGCGTGCAGCCTGAGCCCAAGTCAAAAAATTGGGTGGTCGCAAAAACATCAAAGTACCTCGAATAATACCTTTCGAAGCGAAGAGTGGAGGTTTGCTGCCTTCGCTTCCCATCTTCGCAGCTTTGGGAGCACTGGGATCGTTGGCTGGTGGTGCCAGCTCCATAGCCAGGAACATCGTCTCCTCGAAAAACGCTCAGAAGGAATTAGATGAAGAGAAGCGCCACAATACTGCAATGGAGAACATCGGAAAGCAGGGATCTGACCTGTTTATGCGCATAACGAGTCGCGGATGCTATGATCTTTTCCCCAAGAATTTTGCAAAAAACTCCCATTGAAGCTGCCCAATAGCAAGCGACCTTTGTTCGATGTGGACTTGGTCGAGTATGCCAAACGTTTGAAAATTCCTAATTTCATTTGGGTTTTCATGCGTGACAACCTACCGCAATCTACGCCCATGAACAAAGAGTGCGCCATTGTCAATCTGGACTCGATAAAAATCGTGGAACGCATTGGGTAGCTTACGTGAAGAGTGGGAAAACAGTAACATATTTTGAAAGTTTCGGTAACTTGAAGCCGCCTGTGGAACTGGTGCGATACTTGAATGCTGGTAGTAGTAGTAGTAGTGGTGGAAGTGCGAAAATCTACTACAATAACGATCGCTATCAGACATTCGATCAGGCCAATTGCGGTCATTTATGTTTAAGATTTCTCTACGACCAAACACCTCAAAAATGAGCAATACTAGTAATAAAAAAATGGTGACCTTCAATGAAGAGTGTAATACGGTTCATCATATGGTCGTGTGGCGATTTGCATACAACGCTTCAAGCAACTTGGATTGGGAACGTCTGGCCTTGAACAGGATTCGTTTCGCCAGACGAATCGCAAGCCTTTCCCATATAATTGACCCGATTTTGGATGTGGAGCACAGGCGACGCATTTGGGAGTCTTTAGAAGAAAGTGTATAACCTCTCCAGTGTCAGTCATGTCTTTGGTGTTCACCCTGACAGGTCACATTTCTACGCTGACTGCAGACTTTGCTCCGCCAATTCAATGGGACGAAGATAGCACTTACGGCTTGGCTTTGATTGGTTTTCATTCCTACAACAGTATACCGAACATAAGTGGCGGAAAATTCTATTACTTTGCCAACGGAGCGCCATCTGTTAGCATCATCCATATACCGACAGGCTGCTACGAAATCTTCGACATTGCCAAGTTTATTCACAAGCACATCGATAAACCGAGAGAGAAGAAGAAATATAAAAGAGAGGTGAACGTAGAGGGAGCAACACCATCGAAGAGGCATGTTCTCTCTGAAACCCAATACCAATACGCTACAGTGCGAAATTTACAGCAAGTACTATAGCATAGACTTTCGTCATGAGGATTCAATCGGAAGGCTATTGGGTTTCTCGCCTAGAGTACTGGAAGCTAGAATTGTTCACGTGTCTGACCTGCCCGTCAACATAGTCAAAGTTCGAACAGTTGATATTGACAGTAACGTCACATCGGGTGCCTTCTTCAACAATCGTCCATCTCACACCATATACGAGTTCGCCGTTAGGGAGGACCCCGGCTTTGCCATCGACGAAACTCCACCAAATTTGATTTACTTGTCTGTGAACAAGAGTGAAATACACAACATAACTTTGAATATTTTCGATCAGGACTTCTGCAGCGTGAATTTCCGCGGAGAAATCATCATAATAAGACTGGTGTTGCGCAAGCTGTCAAATGGGGTTGGTATTTGATCAGGATTAAGATAACGAGCATAAAAGTGTCGAGAACGCAGGCGTCAGTTCAGTCGCGCAGACGCAGTCATCGAGAGCATACCACACTCTTCATAATCATACTCTCTCTTTGTCAAGTTTATAGTTTCTCAAATCTCAAGGACATCACGTTGTCAAAACAAGTGTTCAACGTGTACAATCATCCAAAGTTTGATGAATCCATCCAAAGAGTGGAAACACAAACGCACCACCCATATGTCAAATCCTTCCAAAATAATGACATTGTTGAAATTGTCATTCAGCAGAGTGACACGTGGATACTGATGAACGACGCCATGATATGCATAGAGGGCACTCTAACCAGAACCGCAGGAGAGGGTAATTTTCGAATTGTCAATAATGCCGGTGCATTCTTCTTCGATTCCATCTACTATGAAATCAATGGCAAATAGGTGGACTCTGTTTGCTCGCCAGGTATAGTAAGCACCTTACGAGGCTACACCTGTTATGCAGATGCTGACACTCGACACTTGGCCACTGCTGGATGGACGTATCCCGCCGGAGCTATTCGCAACGCAAACGATGGAGAGTTCGCCATATGGATTCCGCTTAAACATCTGTTTGGCATATTCCATCACTACAGATATGCCACAATCGGAAGGCAGTGCATTCGTCTGGTGGGAAGCAGAAACGATGACAACTGCATGGTGATAGGGGAAATTGCGAATGCGCAGGTGGCGGCCACAGCCGCATTGACGATCAACAGCATAGTGCTCAAAGTCAAACACGTCGTACCCAATGATGACATTCGCTTTCATTTGCTGCAATCCATGAAAAAATACGCTCCTGTGGTCATTTCTTACAACAAGTAGCAAATGCACGAACTGCCTGCACTCACGCCAGGTTCCACCAAAGAAATTTGGGCTGTCAAAACTTGTACGGAATTGGAGAGTCATTTCAAACAGATATTGGCCGGGATAAGGATATCAGCGAGAAGAAAGATGGGGGAGGAGTAATGATTGCCATTAGGAAAAAATTCCGGTGCTGTGAGAGAGCATCTTGGTCATCAGGTAGCCAATGCGAAGACTTGTGGATCAGTGTTACACTGAGTGACCAAAAAAACTCAATGTGTGTTGTGTGTATATTCCGCCAGCTATAAACCTGAATTCATTTGAAATCTACTTAAACTCTTTACGGGCCGTGGTCTCGGATCATGGAAATGATGAATTCCTTATTCTTGGCGACTTTAATGTACTAAGCATCACATGGCAATTTGAGGTTAACCAAAATTTGTATTTTGCTAGTAGAACAACGGACAGCTTTGGCAAAATCCTAGTTGACACCTTTAACTTCTTAAATTTTGATCAGTACAGTGGCGTTAGGAATGCACATGGTAAGCTACTTGATCTAGTTTTTTCTTCTCTCAAGGAGACCTGTGTTAGTGCCAACACGACTTCCTTCGTTAAGGAAGATTCGTTCCATAAATCCCTTGACATCTGTCTCGATACAAAAACAAAAGATGGAACAACCAAGTACAAACAAGCCTTCAATAAACGTAACTTTTTTAAAGCTGACTATGATATGATTAACGCTGCACTGAGATCCATCGAATGGAACGTCATATTCAGACACCTTGACTGTAACGAGGCATTATCTGTGTTTTACAATAAAATTAATTTCCTTATTTCAACATTTGTACCGAGTAAAAATTTCAAACAAGATTTTCCTATCTGGTTCAACTCATTTACTACGTCTCTGATTAGACAGAAAGCGAAATTGCACAAAAAATGGAAAAAATTCAATATCCAATCTGACTATGTCGAATTCTGCAACATAATGAGAGAGGTTAAACATAATATTAAGAAAAACCTTGAAGAATACTCTCGCAGCGTTGAAAACAATATTTCCTACAATATTAGAGCTTTTTGGTCGTTTGTGTCTAACCAGAAAAAATCGAAAAATATCCCCACTCAAGTGGAATATCAGGGAAACACTTACTCCAACGACTCTGATGTTTGCGAAGCCTTCTCTTGTTATTTCTCCTCCGTTTTTGAATCAGCTGATGCACCTTCCTTGATTCCTCAATCGACTCCTCCAATAACAATTTCAGCGGATCACATTTGTGTAGGCACCGTTATCGATCAAATAAAAAAACTCGATACTAATAAGGGCGCTGGGCCTGATGGCATACCACCTGTCTTTTTGAGAAACACGTGTGACATGATAGCATTACCGCTTGCCTCAATATATAATATATCATTATCAGAAGGAGTATTTCCGAGCAGGTGGAAACACGCCAATGTTATTCCTATCTTCAAAAACTGGAACAGAAATGAGGTAAAAAATTATAGGCCAATCTCGATATTATCAGCTCCTGGAAAATTATTTGAGGCTATCATTACCTCTGAGTTATTTTTCTCAACAAAAAATCTTATCGATGTAAACCAACACGGATTTTTCCAAGGTCGCTCCGTACTCACTAATCTAGCATGCTTTACTCAGAACATATTGAACAAAATGAACGAAAGAAAACAGGTAGATGCCGTGTATACCGACTTCTCGAAAGCCTTTGACAAAGTTCACCATAAGTTACTCATCATAAAGTTAGAAAACATCGGTGTACACGGCAACTTACTGAGATGGATTGAGAGTTATATAACTAATATGACCCAGACTGTAACTATGAATAATTGGTATTCTGAATCAATAAATGTAACGTCCGGTGTGCCACAAGGGTCCCACCTTGGACCACTCCTATTCAGCCTATTTATCAATGATAATGGTGCATGTTTTGAATATTCTGGCTTCTGTCTGTACGCTGATGACTTGAAAGCATTCAACACTATTAACAATGTCACAGATAGTCATAAGTTGCAGTCTGATCTTAACAGGTTACAAGTTTATTGTGTTACCAACAAACTACAACTGAATACTAATAAATGTAATTCTATTACGTTCTCTAGACTACACAATAACGAATCCTTCGACTACACAATCAACAATGCTAAACTAGAGAAAGTCGACGTCATAAAAGATTTAGGTGTCCTATTGGACTCCAAATTAACTGTTGAACATCATATTGAATCAATTGTTAGAAAGTCTATGCGTAATTTAGAGTTTATTTCACGTGCAACCAAGTCATTCACAAATCCCGCCACATTATTCATTTTGTATAATGCATTGATTCGTAGTCATCTTGAATTTGCTTGTATAATCTGGAATCCTTATTACCAAAAATACATTGATCGAATCGAGAGGATTCAGAAAAAAATCATCAATATTTTGAACTATAGATTCAATAGACAACAGTGTCGTCAGAATTACGAAGCAAGCTTAATACATTTTAATCGGCAAAAACTTCCATCAAGACGACTCTTTTCCTCTACAAGATTGTAAATAACCATGTTGATAGTCCTTATTTATTGAGTAGTGTTAATTTCAATACTAGACCCTATGTCACTCGTTCACCAAATTTGTTCTACACAATAAACACCAACACTATGTACAAAATTCACCAGTAGTTGCAATTCAAACAACGTATAATCAATACTTAATCCACATCGACCTATTTCGTCAATCGTTTACAATAGTTAGAAATCAGGCTTATCGTGTTCTTGCTGTTTGATTAAACATTATTTCTTGACATACTTTCAGCCATGTACCTACCTAGATTTAGTTTTAGTTTAGTTAAATTAGAAAAAAAAATAGTTTTAAATGATTCATCTATTTATTGCCATACTTGTTTAATTACATGTGTAATTCCGTAATTGGAACATTTGTTCTGTTGAATTACCTTATACAAAATAAATAAATAAAACTTGGCTCGAGATTCAACATACTTCGACCACGTTGACATCAGAGATATACGTCTGACTTTGAACTTTGAAAATTACTCACATTAACGCATGCGATTGGAATTTGACACAGACAGCTTTGCAAATTGTTCGATGAAGCGCCCTATGCTGGATTACACGGCATTCAAGGATCGCCGCCATTTTCGTAATAGACTGTCCCGCAGAGCGGAATTTTTAAAATCGTCCACAATCGATGTTAAGCTTGACATCGAGGCCAGAGTTGGATTTCCCGCCAATACTCGAGCCTATTGCATCATCATACACGACTGTATTATGGAACACTTGCCATTGAGCGAGATTGTACGTCGTCTGTTATGAAAAGTAACATACAGTAGTAGCAGTGAGTAGTGGGGAATCCACTCTGTTTGTGTGAAATGCAGGCTTCGACAGGTCGAGAGCGTCAGTTCGCAGTCAGACTTCCTACAAGATGAAACTCTTAGTGTGCGACATCCAAGGTTTCTGTATCGGTGGTGAATTTCAACCGAAAGAACTCGCAATCACAAACGGGCAGAGCACCAATCATTTTATATTTGAACCAGTTGTGTCGTTCCGCGCTTTGAGTGCCGCAGACAAAAAAAAGTAAGATAAAAAAAATTTCCACGGGGTGTCCTATTCGGCCGGGTGCATCGATTTTGCTGAATCCGCCGAGAGTGTGCTGCAGCCCATCGCCGAGGCCGACCTGGATTACGTGAAGGGGCACCAGAAATTTGATCTCTTTAACTTCAACGAGGAAGCCCCGCATAGTCAATATTGGGTCGGCCTCCGCCACCACTTTAAACGTGTTCGAGAAGGAGCCCCCTTTGTGCTTGAATCATATGGCAGCAGCAGCAGGCAGTGAAGTCCATTATGCGCTAAGACATTGTTTTGTTATATGGTCGTGGATGTCTAATCAATTGATTTGGTGAATCCGGCACCCCGACCCACAAATGAGTGCTACCATAGACTCACACCTCGAAAAACTGAGACAATTGAAATCCCAAGTGGCGGACTACGAGCGAAAAATTCAGATGTTTAAACGTTTCAAAAACTTCCAAATCGAAGATGGCGAATGGTCCACTGTCTTGACCAGCCCGCAACGTTTCGATACGAAAGGAGCCGACATCAGCTCACCACAGCCGCCGAAGAGACGCCAACTCGACATATAAAATTATTGTCATTACGCTTATACTCATTATTATTATTGTACATATTATTATTCATGTATTAATAGGTGTATAAAACGAATTTTCTCGAATTTTATTATGAAGATGAACGAATGGCTGAGAAAGCGAGAGAGAGAGAGTCTATGTTTCAAACTTATTTCATTTTGGGAGAAAAACACACAAGTTTTTTAAACTTCTAAATGAAATCAGTTTGCGAGATAGACGGGGTGGAAAGCAGGCAAAGACTTTTCGTGTGCGAAAAAACAATTCCTGTTCAAACACGAAATGAAATTAAAAAAATGTATGAGTGTACGCTGAGTTGAGTATTGCGTATATTTTTCTCTCAGTGTGTATATATGAGAGCGATATACGCAATGTTTCTCAGTGTACAGTCATTCATCCTGCTGACAACAACAACATATGTGATTTTGACGGGTGTCCTGTCAAACAAACTGTACATCAGACCACCTTACGAGGCAGGTGAGGTTCATGTCTCTTTTTCGGATGAGAAAAATCACTCGATGCCCACCAACTGGACGAAAATGTCTAAGGCTTTAATGAACGACGGATACTTGCCTGTTTTGAAGGCCGAAATTCCACCGAATTCGAGTGCATACAAGCTGAGGAAAGTCTTTCGCAACGAAACTTGCCAAGAAACCGACTGGTTTTTGCTCCAACCGCCAGCATCTCCGGTAGTGGAGGAGCTAACTCTTTGCACAATGCCTGCAGTGTCCCGAGTAACAACGCCGACGACAACGACGTCAAGATGCCCTACAGACACCTACGATGGATTCATGATTTTTGTATCTTTAGCACTCATATGTCAACTAGGCGAATTATCGTATAAGCTATTGCAATCAATTCGACGAAGATACATATTCAACGATTCGAAAGAAGATGGTGAATATTACCATGCCACTGAACTATGATTTACAAGCAAAAAAATAAATGAAGTTTTACTGTATTTTTGCATTTTTATTTCAAGTCTCAACACGAACAAAACAGTCTTGAATTCCTCGAATTTGTTTGTTTATTCAATATCTAGCGTTCGAATTCCCCCCTCCCCCCACCACCCCGCCCGTAGCACCCAGCCCGCAGCTAACCGCGTAATTCTCAAAGACAAAGACAGAAACAACCCGATGAGTTAGAGTGAGATGTCAATCATGTCTTATTTCCGACACAACACACTGAGTCTTGATGGAAAACACTCACCGAATTCTTAGAATGTGACGTCAAAGCCTCTTAGCGTAAACAACATTCCTTCGACGTGCCGCCGCGTATCGCCAGCGAGCCGGTCCAGCGGTGACGTATCACCAGTGCCAGCGTCAATAACTATAAAATCAACGAAAAATAAAAAATAAATAAAAATCGAAATATCTGGGCCCCTGGCGCTCCAGCGCACCCCATCTTCTCTGAGGACGTTCTTCGCCCACGCCCCCAGCCCCCCGCACTTTTTCCCATCCGATCCCAGTTACCCAATTCTATACAACCATGACCATCAAGAATTTAAATTGACGAAAACTCGGCCCCCTTGGGCTCTAGCGCGCCCTCTCTTCTGTGGGGACGTTCCTCGATGGGGCCCCCATCCTGCAGCACCAGCTCCGGCGCCGAGAACTCAATGGGGCCCCACAAAAGGAGTCGAATAGTGAGGTTATGTCACTTTTTTGATGTTCATAATTGTATTGTCTATCTACTTAGGTAATACACGAGCATTAACCGGCCTACGAAACGAGCCAAATGCAGTTCGGAAAAAGCCGTGAGGCAAATCTTAAAATGTATAAACCATGATAACCCAATTCGTTTACACAATTCCGTATAGAAAACACATAACACAGCAATAAACACTTAGATAATAAATTACAGGTATAGAAAAAGCAGCCACCTACCTAAAAATGCAGGCACCGATTCAGAACACGAAATGGAGTGTTTGAAATCATCTTACCCCAAGCAATTCGTTGATTTGCTCAATGGTGAAATAGTGAAGTTTCGCCAAAATATGGTTTAACAGCTCTCCTACGAATCGTTTTCTCAAAAGGAAAGAAATGCAAAAAAAACTCATAAAAAACGGAGTAGCTAAAGTCCGGGCGACACAGTTTCGCGACGTTGCCGATGTGATAAATTAATCCACAGTATTTATTCATATATTACACGGGATGAAGATACCCATTTACACTAATACAAAACAGTTAAAAATACAGTGTTTTCAAAAGTATCGTAACGGTCTCATATTTCAGAAGCGGCACTGAGAAAATTTACGAAAATTTCGACAGAGTGGTTTTTGATGATGCCCGATTCAACGGTCATATTGGCAATGTTGCAAAATCAACAATTTTTCAGATTCATTGCAATCAATTCAGCGACGCCTCATTACTTATCTATGTCTCCAAATATCAGATTTTAAATTGATGTAGTTTGAGCAACCAGCTAATTTAGAAATCTTAAAAAATAAAATATGTCAGGCAGCTCATTTAATCAAGCTTCGAATGCTAGCTAATACCTTGAGGGAATTTTATGACCGCTTGAGCTATTGTTTTGCAAATGATGGCAAACATTTTAAGCACTTGGTGAGATAAATTTCAATTTCTGTAATTTTGTATGACATTTTATGATATTTTCTCGAGCTGTTTCAAAAATATTGGACCGTTCTCAGAGATTTCAACGAACCATGATCTCATAATTCAAAAACCACATTAATTTACAATCTGATATTTTGAGACATGAGTAACGACGGGGCGCTGAATTGATTGCAATGAAACTAAATAGGGTTTTCCATTTGTAAAAATTGAGTTACCGTTAATGTCTGGAAAACTGTTGATTTGGCAACATTAAAAACCATCTTTTATGAAATTTTACGAATTTTTCTTGAACCATATTGAAAATATTGGAACGTTCCCAGACTTTTGAACGAAAAAGCCATGTTATCATATTTCCAAAACTACATTAATTCAAAATCTGATATTTGGAGACATAAGTAATGAGGCGTCGCTGAACTGATCGTAATGAAAACAAATAGGGTATTCTATTTAAAAAAGATGAGTTACCCTCAATATCTGAAAAACTGTTGATTCGGCAACATTGCCGATATTACTGTTGAATCGGGCATCATCAAAAACCACCCCATCGAAATTTTCGTAAATTTTCTCATGGCCGTTTCTGAAATATGAGACCGCCGATACTTTTGAAAGATACTGTATATAATAAATACCCATATCTAAAGACAGTATTACGGTATTAATAACCAGCATAATACACTATTTTTTCTACACCCTATAAATGCGTGATTGAAAAATTATTTATTTTTTTATTAAAAAATTTGTATCTTAAGGAAAAAACTGTATCGTAATGAGAAAATTCTGTGTCATTATTGATCTCTTTATGAAACGGAAATTATTATGGGCATATAAGTGTAATAATATAGTAAGGGTGTTGAAAAAAGTACATTATTATTGTTAAAATGTCATGATCACAAATTAAACATAATACGTATTATAAAAAGTATACTAGATAAAAGGTATATTAACACAGGTAGACATTTGATGACGGTACATCTTTATTTTTTCTCCTGAGCATTTTTTTTCTCTTCTCGAATTTCTCAAGAGCATGGAGTTTGAAGGGGTCAATATAAACTGTATTGGGATTTTTTTAAATTCTTTTAGAAACACTTCTGCACCACCAAAATAAAGCACATCTTGTAATTAGCTCAAGTACTTTCTGTCCTAAATTATGATGTGGGCAATTCATCGCACTGAAACACAAGTTTTTCTTTAGGATGCTCTCTAAAACTTTAGATCAGTTTTGTCTATCGCATATTCTGCAAATGGTGAAGCAAAAATGTTTCCCAAGGAGCGATACCCCTTTCCACTACTCTTGAACAAAGACAATGCCAAAACTTTCTCGCCCACTGTATATCTTCGAGCTTATGGTCTCAGACGCTGGTTGCGAAGCTGACACATCATAAAGTTCATCCTCCAATAAACACGTCAGGAACTATTGAGTTGGCCAGAGAATAACTGAAAAAATCATAGTAGGTAAAAATTGTTCAAGCCCGTGTTGAAGTATGAAAATAGTCGACCGAAAGAAGATATTTTTCAGTCCCTTTGTAGGAGATACATTTCAAATTGTGGAACATGTACACATAGCCCATTTTTCTCGATATTTTAATTGTTTTGCTGAATTTTTTACAATAATTTTGTTTAGTCAAGTTTCTTCTGGAATATTTTCTTGTCACAATCCGTATACGTGGTAACTTTGGCGACTAATGATTCAAAAAGTAGCCATAGAAAGTAAATAAAATGGATGATGTCGATTGAAATATTAAGACGCGATGAATTGATGAAAAATCAAACAATTTAACCGATTAAATTTTGAAATGTAGGATAATTTTAATAAAAAAAACATATTTTGGAATTTTATTTTACTTATTTTTTTCAAATCACTTGGTAGATTTCTCCAAATTGTATAAATTCAGAATTGCTCCTCCATTGAAATTTGTCTCATTTCGAAATATACAGTATGACTGAAAAATACTGAGCCATTTATGATAAACATTTTTGAATCGCCCAGTATGAGATTACAGGTTGTGAATTATTTTCGATGAAGATCAGTTCATCATATTCTGTTACATGTTTCACTAAATAATATATCGATGGCCTGAAGAAAATTGATAATTGATTAGGCTTATTTTACTTTGAAGATTACCCTGTAGATAATTGAAAAATAGGTCTCATTCAAGCATCAGAATACTGTTTGGGATTGAATGAATGAAAACTGACAGAAAAAAAGTTATTGAATATTCTAATGGCGTACAAGATAATGAAATACAAATGGCCACTTTGAACGTCGAAACCCCATATCTCGAAAACAAGTCATAGAATCGTGTTGAGTCAATGGACACTTTTGAGTAATTGATCGAATACTACAACATACTAAAATTTCAAGAAATTTCACCGAAGGCCACTTTTCACGAGAGAAGTGCACGGTTCTTTGGTGTGGCTGTAACCTTTTCTGCAATGGCAAGACGTTCCTTGTATGATTTAATATTTTTCTGCATTCTTGACATTTGGGCTCCCCATCTCTTCACTTTATGGTAGAATAATCTTGCTTTGGGAAGAAGATTTTTAGCTCGAGTTTCATTCACGTCACCCAATAAAGTTCTCCTACCAGTCCCTGAAAGAATCATTACCATCATATACATTTTCCTCATCAAGTTTAATTGACAGTTTTCTTCATTTTATATAATGCAATTGAATGTCATCATTTCCTTGTTCCTAACCCATGACAAGACATTTTGAAAACATATTATAAGTTTCTATAGTTACAGCAATCATGGTTGATATAGAAACGTCAGTCTTACGGCTCCACTGACATTAATTTCATAAAATGAACCGTTTTTGCCATACGGCAATATGGCCGATTTATGCACCCCTACCTAAGAACTAAGATGCCTAAAAACCGTGGTGTGTCGACTGATTACATTTAGTTTAATTTTTTTGAAGACAAAACAAATGAAATCGTGGTGTATTTCTGTAATCGGATCCAGAGATGGCGCCTCGTCCTCATGTCAATATTCCAGTGATTGTGATTATTTTTGATTGAATTTGACGGAATGTCAATAAACTTTTTAAATATAATTCTGAAGCAATATAGTTTACTTCAAATCGATATGGTTGCGGATTTAGATTCTTTCCTGCTTAAGCTGACCGATACTCAGTCAATAGAAGAGTACATTAAAACCATCTCTGAAAAGTTTTTTCGTTACTTCATCCTCGGAAGTCCATTGAAAAGAGATATTACAGCAGTCAGAGCCCACCATTTCAGGCCGAGAAAACATGGTGGACTCATTTACCAGGCATTGGATATTTTCCATGAAGATCTAGAAGCCGAGCGATGACCAGCTCAACAAACCATGTTTCAAACCTGTTTTTTTTGTTGTTTTTCCGGGAAATCCTTACGACCAATGGTACTTGTAGTCCAATAAGTTCATGTTTTACATACGATCCAAGAAAGCCCCCCGCATAACTAGGAGGAGCGCGTACGGCAGAGGATAACCTACATAACAGCGTAGGGCCTGCCATTCAGCAGGTATGAGCAGGTTTGCCCAGCCCTCTGAAACACTCAGACGGGCAGGAGCGAACTATCTCTGTAGAATGCAGTCAAACTCCCTCCTTTACCCCATACCCTGTAGCGAAGTGATAGATTTTTGGTGTTTTATTTATTTATCTGTTGTAATGTCGCTATACAATTTTATGAAAACGTAATTAATATACCGTTTTTGCCTTTTTGCCTTTGCCTTTTGCTTAAGCTGAGTGCATACATAAGCTTTTTGCGTTTCAGTTCATATAAACTGATTTTTTTTTTAAATATTCAATTACTTGAAGAACATTTTATTTACGGTTCAGTACTGCAGAGTTGTAAGTGCAGAACTGCCTGGAAGTCATGAATATTTTCAGATATTCATTTATACAGTGTGTCCATAAAGTAAACCCCACCCCTGTTAACTTTTGAACGGATTGAAATTTTCGCATGAATTTTTTTTTGGAAGAATGCACCTGTAATGCAATATGACAATCAGTATGGTGAATTGAAGCAACATTTTGAAGTCATAAGAAAATATTATTGATTGGAAATAACGGTCCAACCAATCATTGAGGAACAATCTTTCTTATGAATAAACAGGTCACATATTACTAGAAATATCTCAAGAAAACAAATACACATCAATCTGTTAAATCACTATCAGTAATCGTAATAATTTAATACATTTACTTGCTTATTCTAATGATTGTTTCTAGGTAGAATGCGAGTATTTTGTCGTTTTTTGCATTTTTTAAGAAAATGTACCACAGTGGTGTATATTTTTTTACACCATCGGAAAGTAGAGATGTCAACGAACAAAATGCCAAACAACTATTTTAAAAAAGTCAATATTTTGACGTGAGATTTTTCGATTGAAAATTAGGGTGCTTTTTCAATATTTGGTCAAAATTAGGTGAAAAAATAAATATTTCAATAAAAAAAAATACAGTGTATTTGGAACATAAAAAGGTAAGTTTTCACCAAATTTCGTGATTTTTTTTTTGTCAAAGATTTGCCCTTGGTTTGTACAAGTGTTTAATAAACACACTGAATAATTCAGGGTTTCGGAATTTCCATTCTTGAGCATAATGGATGTTTCGAATCAGCTGGATGAGTTAAGGTTCGCTGATGATTAACTATAATCATGACTAATAATATCATCCTCCTTCTCACGTGTGTTATGTAACGATTCCCCGTATTGTGTAGATAACGAAGACAGCATCCCAGAGTGCATTTACATTGAAGATCATCGGGCTGAACACATAGAATCCGCTGAATTCTGCATTTTTATCCGAGATAACATGAACTTATAAATATATGCTTTTTCCATTTTTTATTCAGTTATAATTGTACCATTGGCTTTGACATTGCCAATAAAAATACGTTGTAACTCATAATATTTGGTTTTCGAGATTTTGAAAGTAATTTTTGTTTTTTAAAAATTAAGTTCGGAGGCTCCCAAACTTAATTGGCGCAGTCGTTGTAGGATAGCACCGGCCCTTGGCGATCTAATATCGACGCTTATCCAGTGCTATATCGTGAACCGGAAGATTTCGAACAAAATCGTCGGAGTTATTTCCAACTATTTATAAGAACTATTGAACTTTAATTGAACTATTGCAAAATAAGTGAATTGAACAATACACATTATTGGATTATCAGTGCCATTATTGGATTATCAGTGCCAAATTATTGGATTATCAGTGCCAAATTATTGGATTACCAGTGCCAATCAAGGATATACCAATCCATTTGTACCAATGAAGATCATATTTATTTTAATGTAAGTGATTGCTCAATTCCTAATTTTCCTATTATCATTATTTCCCTGTTTCTTCGCAATTTTATGTCTGATATTGAACTCACCACTCTCATTTCAAACATAAATCTTGAAAACAACGCAAGTGAAAATAGTCTAGAGGAGGAAACCAACGAAATAACGACCGCATTTCAAACTAGCTACCTGGATGGTATTCCAAAATTCGAAGGCGAACCTGCAGAACTTGCTGATTTCCTCGAAGCTTGTGACCTCATAGTCAATCAGTTCTCTAAACCATTGGAACCACTTGCATTCATCAATAAATTTTTAGTAACCTTTATCAAGAACAAGCTTACAGGGAGAGCCAAAACTATTACAGGAGCAAGAGAAGTAAAGTCATGGGACGAACTTCGGAACTTACTCCAAAGAAACTTCGCTGATCAACGCGACGAAAATTCATTACTCAGAGATCTCATGCTCCTGTGACAAGAAATGAACGAATCACCCCAACAATATAGATCTAGATGTCAAAACGTAGGAAGCTTACTTCTTTCAAACCTCGCATGCAACGAACCCAATGCACCAGTGAGAGCAGTCAAAACCACTTTATACGATAACCTCACATTGAAAGCTTTTCTCACCGGACTGAAGGAACCACTTAGATCAATAATTCGTTCAAGAGGACCCACAAATATTGAAAGAGCACTTGCACAACTTTTATGTGAAGAAAATATTTCATATGCCAGAAACAGAACGAACAATCTGATTCAGCAACAGAGAAGAGAACCTAGAACATCTCCACCAAATTTCAACAACTTTCAATCAAGAAATCAAGCAGTTAGACCCATGCAAGCACCCCCTCAAAACCGCCAAAATTTTGTACCCAGACCAATACGACCATTCGTACCTGCGAATCAGCCAACGTTTCAGAGACCACCTTCAAGGCAACCTAATTGGAATTTTACCCAACCTCAAGGCAACCAACAATTTCGACCACCACAAAGAAATGTTTTTCAATCTCATCCATATCGCCCACTCTCTAGACCAACCCCAATGGACACATCTTCAGGAAATTTTTCTAAAAATACGCAGCCGAAACCTAAACCCAATTTCATAGCAGAAGAACTATTCTGGCAAGAAGATGGAGACCATTCAGCGGAATATCAAGATTATCAATACGATCAATATTATCCAACCGATCAGATCGAAGAAAACTACTATCCAGGATATTCAACCGAAACAACACAACCCCAAATGAATATGAAAATGAATCGCATAAAGATCAAAATTTTCAGATTACCCCATCGAACAATCAGACAACGTAGTAATTATCAATGCAACAACGTTTTCCAAACTTCCATATATTATTATACCAGAAACCAAAACAAAATTCATGATCGATACCGGATCCACAAAAACACTCATTAGCCCAGGCGTTGCAAGTACGTTTTACCCACAACACATTAGGAAGATCCTTTTCAAATACAGTCTGCCCACAACACATCTACGCACAAATATAGTATAACTATACCACTACCAAAAATTTTCAAAAGGCAGGACATCTACCAAAAATTTTATTTATTCGATTTTAACCCCAAATATGATGGACTCATTGGAATCGATTTACTTCGAAATATTGGAGTAACTGTTGACCTGAACAAGAACGCCCTGGTCACGAAGGAAGCGATCATCCCACTCAACTTCGATTCAAGATAATCTACGCAATCAAAAAAATTAATATTCCATCTTGAGTTATGGCAAAGAACGGAACACATTGTGGAAATACCTGTCAATAAAAACTTAAATGAAGGAGTGATACCTTTCAGAAAATTTAAAGAATTGGATATACCAGCAGCGTACGTGTTAGTCAAAAATCAAAAGGCTTCCACGACATTGATCAACCCAACTGATCAAAAACTCTCTTTCGATCTATTCGAACCCATCGAAATTGAGCCAATAGAAGCATTTGAAATCAATACTTTTGACGAACCAGGAGTACAGATAAATGACAACTACTATGAAAATCTTCGAAACAAAAACTTGATGAACATACGATTGGAACACATGAATCCTGAAGAAAAATTTGCGATCCAACAACTCTGCCGTGACTATAAGGATCTATTTCACTGCGAACAAATTCCTCTTACTTTCAATAACCAAATCAAACACAATATAAAATTGACAGACGATACCCCAATATTCACCAAATCTTACAGATACCCTCAAATACATCAGCAAGAGGTCCGATCCCAAATTCAGTCTATGCTACAACAAGGAATCATACGACCATCTACGTCACCATGGAGCTCACCTATAGGGGTAGTGCCCAAGAAAATGGACGCATCTGGAAAAAAGAAATGGAGACTAGTGATCGATTATAGGAAGCTCAATCAGAAAACAGTGTACGACAAATATCCACTTCCCAATATCACGGAAATACTGGACAAACTTGGGATAAGCCAATATTTCACGACCCTTGATCTTGCTTCAGGCTTTCATCAAGTAAAAATGGAAGAACGTGACATTGAGAAGACGGCTTTCAGCACTGAAAATGGTCACTATGAATACCAACGCATGCCATTCGGGTTGAAAAATGCCCCTGCTACTTTTCAACGCGTTATGGACAACATCTTACGAGGCATACAGAATGAGAAGTGTTTGGTATATCTAGACGATATTGTCGTTTTTTCGACGTCTTTAAAAGAACACATAGAACGTCTGAGAGAAGTATTCGAAAGATTAAGGCAATCCAACTTCAAAATCCAACTAGATAAAAGTGAATTTCTAAGAAAAGAGGTCGCCTACCTCGGGCATATCATCACGCCAGAAGGGGTCAAGCCAAACCCAGAGAAAGTGAAAGCTGTTCAACACTTTCCTATACCTAAGACACAAAAGGAGATAAAGGGATTCCTAGGCTTACTTGGCTACTATGGAAGGTTCATAAAAGACTTCGCTAAACTCACCAAGCCATTGACCAGATGCCTAAAGAAAAACGCCAAGGTCATTCAATCATTGGAATTCATTGAAAGCTTCGAAAATTGTAAGAAAATTTTATTGAATGATCCAATATTACAGTTTCCAGATTTTTCAAGGCCATTTATATTGACTACAGATGCCAGTAACGTTGCCCTTGGAGCCGTATTATCCCAAGGTGAAGTTGGAAATGACAAACCAGTCGCTTACGCATCGAGGACACTAAACGATACCGAGCAGAAATATTCAACGATTGAGAAAGAACTACTAGCCATCATTTGGGCCACAAAGACATTCCGCCCTTATTTATATGGAAGAAAATTTACCATCTACCCTGACCACCACCCACTCCAGTGGCTTTTCTCTTTAAAGAACCTAATATGAAACTAGCCAGATGGAGACTACGCCTCGAAGTGTATGACTATGTTGTAGTATATAAAAAAGGGAAATACAATACAAATGCCGATGTCCTCTCCAGAATACAAATCAATCCCATGGACATCGATGTCAGATCGACACAGGTTGAGATGGATCCCGAACTAGATCAACTACTTGACGATTTAGTAAGTATGGAGGAAGATCACCGTAGCCAATTGAACACTCCAGAACTAATGGATCTTGATAATCAGGAAAGAAACCATCAATTACCCAATTCACCACCTGAACTTTCAGAACAAATGGTTCTCACAATTCCAATACTACCGGAACACACACCCGAAAATACAAAAATCACTATGAACTCCAGACAAGAATCAGACCCGCCAGACAGCATATCGATTATTCAAGATGCGATCGACAAAAAAGAAAAGCAGTTCATTATCACCACTGTTTTCAACAACCCTGTGCAGCCCAAAATCATTCGACGAAGAAAACAAGTCATCATTCATGCCCAAATATCGCAAGATAACAACGAAGATGAAATCAAATCTTTTTTGATTCAATATTGTGAACTTCGGAAAAAATATTTCAGTTTCTTCTATAAAGAAAAAATGTACAAAGATTTCTGTAAGACGTTCTGTACAACATTCAATAAAGACCACCATCGCGGTATAAATGAAACATACAAAAACATAAATAGAAAGTACTTTTGGCCTAACATGAAAAAATCAATTGAAAATTTCATTAATTCTTGTTTGGTATGTAAGAAAACTAAATATGAAAGACATCGACCAACGATACCTCTCATAATCACAGAGACCGTAATGAAACCCTTCGAGAAATTGAATGCCGATCTATTCACAATCGAAGGTCAAACATTTTTCACCATAGTGGACGAATTCTCTAAATTTGGTCAAGCGTATCCTGTCCAAAGCAAGAATGCTATAGAAATAGCAGATAAATTGTTAGAATATTTTCGTAACTTTGGAGTACCGGAATCTATAACGTTCGACTCCGGGACAGAGTTCGAAAACGAGACCGTTTCATCACTCTTAAAACTACACAAGGTCAATGTACACTTCACTACACCTCAACATCCTCAATCTAATGGATTGATTGAAAGACTACATGGAACTTTAACGGAGCATTACAGAATCGTTAAAGAACATTCTACAGACACATCGACAAGACTCATGGCATATGCCGTTATCGGATACAACAACTCTATACATTCAGCAACAGGATATACCCCTTTGGAACTTTTGTATGGACATACCGCTTCAAGGAACCCATATGATATATTCTACGATCAACAATACTACGGACAATATGTGGAAGATCATCGGAAAAAAATATCTTTAACCTATGAGAAAGTCAAAGATAAACTACAAAACGAAAAGACCAGGACCATAACGAATCGAAACCAGAAACAAACAAACCAAAACGTTTTTAAAGTTGGAAATCAAGTATTTGAGAAGAACCCAGAAAGTGAAAGAAACAAATCGAAAAACCGCTATTTAGGACCAAGCAAAATTATCCAAATTAATGTAGACAACACCTGTATCATAGCGAATTCCGAAAATCAAATACGAAGAGTACATTTCGACAATCTAAGACACCCTATTGTTCCAGATTCACCTGCTGCACCTGCTGCACCCTTAGATCTGCCGTACGAAGTGGAGTAATAACAACGAAATTTACAGAAAACCCAGGACTGCTACCCCAAAAGCTTGGTACAGCCCGCAATATCGTCAACTACTGGACTTTCATTAGGATATTCGACATTCAAAGTATCTATCAAGAATATGTACGAATCCAAAACATAACCAATCATATGAAAATCACATACCAGTTTGGAAAAAATGGGGCCAACCACCATAGAGAGCAAAATTATATCACTATAATGGACAACCTCTCCAATGAAATTCAAAGAAAACTAACACAGATATTCCCAACAACAACAATACTCCGCAAAAAACGTGGATTGATCAATATTATGGGAAATGTTAAAGCAATAACAGGAAACTTGGATGCAGAAGATGGTCAAAAATTCGAAGAAGCCATCCAAAAACTTCAAGCACAACAAACGAAACAAAGGATGCTATCAGAGGAACAAATTTCACTGACTACAAAGGCGATCGAAAAATTTAATTCAACAATACGTTCGATCGCGACAAACCAATTAAATATTCAAACAAAATTTCTGCAAATTGAAACAGCCATTAGAAAACAGTTCCTTCAAAATACTGATACATATGAACCACTGAACTCAAATACTGTGTTCACGCAAATGATAGCAGCCACAGATGCCAACATAAGGATACTGGAAGATTTAGAAACAGCAATGACCTTTGCCAAAATAGGAGTGCTTCATCCATCCATCATAGAAGCCGACGACCTATTGGAAGAGTTAACGTTCATCTCTCACCACTTAGATGATACCATCCTCCCATATGAACCGAGCAGAGATGAAAAAGTCATCTTTGAGAAGATAACGAAAATAAAGGCCTACCAAAAAAATGCTAAAATAGTATTTATCTTAGAAGTACCAATTACAGAACAATATCGTTACAATTACTATCACCTTAACTCCCCTCCCATCGAAACACAACATAACTTTTCCAAATTATAGTACCCAAAACTAAATTCCTTTTTCTCAATGAGCATCACTACTTACTTTCGAATGAACCATGCCATGAAGTCATTCCCAGAGAAGCACTTTGCACCCTACCAGAATGGAACCCAATGGAATTCGAAACGCCATGTGAAGTACAACTCATCCGTTTCACCAAAGACTATGGAAGCTGCCATCCGGAACACCTCAAACTCCAGGACCAGAAAATTCAGAAGGTGAATACCAATCAATGAATTGCAATATTCCCCAACGAAACCACTGCATTATCAATTTGTGGTAACGATGAAGAGATGTCATCCCTGAAGGGCACCTATGTCATAGAAGTTCCCGAATATTGCAAAATGAAAATCGACACTACCATATTACAGACGTACAAGAACCCGAATGCTGTTACAAAAATCATAAAAGTGCCACACCTAGACATAGACATAGAAGAAAACGTCAAAAGAAACCTTCAAGAAATGCCACCAATTCACCTAGAATCACTGGATCTTGACGACCTAGAAACCATCCGAGACAGACTGGATAACGTGAAGGAAAAACTTCAAGAAGACAAGCCTTTCATTTCTTCACGAACCAACATATGGACCGTTTTGCTATACATCGCCATAGCCTGTATTGCAGCATACTTCTTCTCAACAATATATATTAAGAAGTACAAGGGGACGAACGGTTCCGTAAGTTCCACTAGTGTATTGGAATCATCAACTCATCCCATACCAATAGAAGACCTGAGGATTGGAAATCAGGACCGATAAACCAATCCCGATTTCCAAACAATGGCGGGAGGTGTTATGTAACGATTCCCCGTATTGTGTAGATAACGAAGACAGCATCCCAGAGTGCATTTACATTGAAGATCATCGGGCTGAAAACATAAAATCCGCTGAATTCTGCATTTTTATCCGAGATAACATGAACTTATAAATATATGCTTTTTCCATTTTTTATTCAGTTATAATTGTACCATTGGCTTTGACATTGCTAATAAAAATACGTTGTAACTCATAGTTTTTGGTTTTCGAGATTTTGAAAGTAATTTTTGTTTTTTAAAAATTAAGTTCGGAGGCTCCCAAACTTAATTCGTGTGAATATTTCACAGGAGAGATAAAAAATTAAAATGGGTGACAAGTTGACCGACTTAAAGTTCTCCAAATGTAATCTTCCAAAGTGATATACCACCAATAGAACGGAAACAATATGTATTTTACGCTGGTGTTATATGAAAAATGTACAACTCATAAAACTGGCATTTCTCAATTTTGCTCTCTTCTGTTAGTTGCGCCCATACGTGATAAGGGGGATGATCTGTACTATAAGATTTGGAGAGCACAGCAAAGTAGTTCTTGTAGAGAAGTGTACCAAGAATCTAACAGATATAATGATTGCCCTAGGGATTGAAGTTGTTTTCTGTTAGATAGGTAACCTACAGTAAGAGTTTAGGCGGGATTGAATTATGTTATAAATTTTTCATTATCAATTTCTTACTAACTCAAAACAGATCCCAACTGAAAATCAATTTTTTGCTTTAGATGAATGATGTGGTGTTGACAATAGACCGCATTAGTGTGACGTCAAAATGTATGCAACTAACAGTGTACTGAGTCCTAACGAAATATATCTGAACGAAGCTGTGCTAACATGAACCTTCAGTAACCATTACATAAGGTTTAGAATCTGCCGTTCAAATTATGATGTTATTAATTCAATTATTTCGCTATTATCAGCAATATATGAGAAATGTATGTATATGAATTCGATAGAAAAAGAATTATTATGTCTTATAGAATGGTTAACGTAAAAAAAGTCTTCTAAATATCTTCTGAACAAATTTCAGGAAATCCATTATGCGTCGACCAATAGCAAAATAGAATCATGCTTCTAACTTCATGATGTTTGCTCGTAGTCGTGTCCACAGAACACACATTATGTCATATGTAAAATGTATTTGAAATTTTCATTAAAAAGTATCAATGTCTGCGTAGATGAAAACGTCCGATAAAATGATTTCATCTTTCGACATCTTCAGCAATGTTTTCAAATTCGAATGTGAATAAAATGAAACACTTGGCTGATCACCACTTTACTGTTTCGTGCCTAAATTAGGAGCGCCATCTAGTGGGGATGCACTTCCTTGCAGAATGAAGTTAGATGTAGATGAATATTCAAATTTAATTCGTTTATAAATCATGAATAATCCTTTCTGAAAATTGTTTTATAGAGATATCATTTCTTTCATGCTTCATATCCAAGGCTAGCTGTAGGCAATTCCTTAAATATTTACTTATTTCGTGTGAGAGCATAAAACAAAAAGAGCTGTTATGATTCTTCTATTATCGCTCTTATGTCATCCGTACTTAAGGCAGAGAATAACGCATATCATATTCGTGACGTCATCACTGATGCAGTCCATTGACAAGACCAAATTATACTTATATACATTCTATCAAAATCCCAGTTATCATAGTATATGGTGTAAGGTTTTCATTTATCACATTGTCCTATACTAAAAATACATAATCGATGTATATTAAAATCCAGAACTCATTCACTCTACCAACAAAATACTTTGCCCATTGTTATTTATTTCTTGTCATTGCTTTTGCCTCTGCCCATGTCTTTCGTTTCCTTTGAAGTATGCTTCCTAAAACTCCATCCCGTGTTCGTCTTTGTCTTCCTCTTTCTCTCCTCTTTTGTATCTTTGACTGCCATACTCTAGTGTTGATTCTATGTCAAGGTATTCTCTTATTTTTGTATTTCTGAGTTTATCTTGCTTTGTGACTCGAAATTATACTCAAATGGTAGAAAAAAATTACTGGTCTTAACTGAAAAAATATAATGGTAGCTCCGGGACAACAAAAAACTTCATTGTAAATTGAATTGTGTTGAATACTATAGGACAAAACCAATAAAATATCAACTTTGGTATTTCTAGAAATGATTTTCAACGATTTATGATTATTTGGAAATAAAACAACTACGACACTTATTTATATGAGTAATGGTGAGCGCGTGTTTCCAAAATAAATCAGTTCTCACTCGACCAACTTAATCTTTCACTTTTTCCAAAATATCCATGCACAAAGTCAACTCAGACATTCAAGCATAATACTAAATCTTAAGTACATTGAAAGGATATTCATTCATTATACGGAACATTGGAAATAATAACCAACCCAATTCAAACTCATTCTGGAAATATTCTGATGAAGCTATTCTTACCTTCATGATAACCGTGTTCTTTTACCTTGAATGAAAAATTTAAATCTCTTGTATTTCGCCGCTGATGATACCCCAAATTAGACGTTAATCAGGCAATCAGCATCATTGTTCTACTCGCATCGAATGTAGACCCTTCTTCTGATGACTGGAATTCAATTCGCTTATATTCGTTGATTTCATAATTTGTATTCGGAAGTTTGTGAAAAATTACTGTTTTTGTTCGCGGCTCCAGTCATTTGAATTGAATAATCTAGGTGAAATTGATTGTGAGAATTTGAGAAGAGTTTACACCCATATCATTATTCTGATTCACAGTAGCGGTAATTATATAACCATGTGTCGAATAGCCATCGACCTACGTCCTTCGGCCAAAAATTTCTTGTAGACTTTGTTACTAACTCGTTACGCCACCTTAGGAGCCGCACTGTTAATTTGTGGATAGCACTACTAGAAATAAATCAATTCTTGCCCCAACCAGGAATCGAACAAAGGACCCTCGGCTCGTGATTCAGATTCTCATACTACAGTGCCACTCCGCCACATTCTGACTCATAATTTCAAATTATTTTTTTATTTTAACCTGTAGTACCACTAGAGGTTAAATTATTTCCGGTAATAAATTAACCTCGTGTGGTATTCGGTAAGAAAATTCTACACCAGATTGTGTTCGAAAATTAATTGATTTTAGAATTAAATTTTTTCAGTTTGCGTCGTTTCGGTAACAATAGATTTCTAGTATATAAGTTCTTAATTTATACCTATTGTAGCTGCATGAAAACATTTCATTTTCTTCTATATCAACTTTGGGTTAGTACAAGCGGAAGAAAATGATAATTTTTTCAATTTTTCATAGGTAGGTATATATTATAATATAATATATATAGATTCAATTTGGGCATCAATGGATTCTTAGCTTATAAATTCTCAATTTCTACTTATTGTAGTTGCATGAAAATACCAGTTTAGAACATATTACATTCTAATATTTTCTATCAATTTTGGTAGAAGATTATTATTTTACCAATTTTTCAAATAGGTACATATATAGATTTAGTGTGCTTTGCAGTTTTGGCAGCAATGTCTTCTCAGCCTGTATATACAGGTCGTTTCTTTTATCATGTGGTAATATTGCTATATTCTAAACCGTAATAGATACAAAGACGATTAAATGGTAAAAAAGGTAACTATTATGGTGAGCAGTAAATTGGTCATAGAAAATTTACGGGGATTCTTGCCCTTCCCAACTTATACAGGGAAAACTGAAAATGTTGTTTTCGGTTTTTTACGTTTAATTAAAAATTTATCATTACGTAGTTCTAGTACATTTTGAATACAATAAAACTTTTCCCTTTAATTTTTTTATATTTTCTGAAATAACCATTCTATTCGTAAAAAACCGAAAACATCATTTGTAGTTTTCCCTGTATGAGTCGGGAAGGGCGAGAGTCCCCGTAGATTTTCTCTGACCAATGTACTGCTCACCACAATAGTTACATTTTTTCCCATTTAATCGTCTTTGTATCTATTACTGTTTAGAATATAGCAATGTTACCACATGATAAAAGAAACGGCCTGTATATGTCACTTGATGATTTAATCTACGTGTAACAATATCTGAATGTTTTTGGAATTCTTCTGATACGTCTTTCCTCCTAAGTGGTGAAAACCCATGCGAATTATCACTCGGTATTGAATGTATGTGTTTGATAATAAATGAATAGTAACTTGTGACATCTACAGTCACTAGTTTGAAACTTAATTCGACACGAGCCATGGACTATATATATATTATTCATTCTTCTTCTGAGAATATCATTATATTTTGTCGATATTTGTAGTAGACTCCTCTGAATGTTGTTGAATAAACTATTTTTCGATAGATGTTGGTCGCAGTTTGCAATTGGCGCAGATAAGTATATTAAACTGGAATGGCGTACTTGAACATGACACCATTTTTTACAGTTAAATAAGATGTACTTCTCAAAACTTTCCATTATCAGATAGATATTACGATCAATTTATCAAACACAAATAGCTGTTTCAAAAACTTTTCGATACGTTAAATAATCATTTGCATATTTTTCTTGACGGCAGCGGCAAGCATGACCTCCTATGATGTCCAAACATAATACTAGTCTGTGCTTTGCAAAAGCTATAAATACAATGAGTTTGAATCAGAAAAAAATTGATTTGTTCCACCTTTAGTAGTAGAAAATTTAGGCATTAATGTAATTTATAGACAATGTAAATTACTAAATATTCATTTCTACCATTTAGTATAAAGAAAAGTTTAGAAAATGAGAGTTTATACTCATAATAACTATTTTTTATTACTTTCTATGACTAAAAGTCTGTAATTTGCTTTATTTATCACATTATTTATCGTAATATACATAGTTGTTATATGAAAAGTGTTGTATATGTTTCTTATTTGGTTCTGCTCCTCCCTGTATTCTGCACAGGGATAATTTGATATGATGTAACTTGTCAGGTAGACTTGGAAGTTGTCAGATATTTTGTATTGCTGAAGAATGTGGCGTCTCATACTGTATAAAAAAAATGTATTTTGATTTGTTGTTGTTGATATATAATTGTCAATAAAGATTTGAAGTAAAGTCATTCATGATTCTGTAAGCTTTTTTGGTTCAAAGTATATTTACCAGTTGTACGAAACATTTTGATACCTCGAGCCCGAATTGAATTTAAACTATGGATAGAGAAGTAATAAATACAGTCAAAAAACCAAGAAGAAGTGTTACTGGTGTCAACAAGGGATTGGCGAATGATTTTGAATGGCCGAGAGGATTTGGTGCTGGAAATAGAGGAAACGTGAGTAGATTAGCAGAAGATAAGGCTATCAATGTTCTCCCTATCAATGCAAATTCATTTTCATTGCCTGATTTTGAAAATTCCAAGGTTGACACGAATGTCACTGAAGAGTCAGTTCTTTCGGAACGATCTTATAGTCCGGGAAAAAACGAAAAATCTGTTGCTCGTTCTATTATTTCTTCAAAAGGTACCCATGCGTCCCTAGAACTGCAGAAGAAGCGCCTACTCATGCAGACAGAAATAGATAGGCAGGAACTAGAGAAGATAAAAGAAGATTTTGAAAAGAAGCAAAAATAAATCGAAAACAGATCGAAGATCCTACAGTTGGAGCATGATGTGAAGGAAGCTGAATTGGAAGCAGCTGCTGAAGTAGAAAACAACGGCACTAACGTATCGACATCTTCAAAGGTGAGCAAAATTGATAAATATGCTTCAGTTGTTGATTGGATAAAAAATGTTGATGTTGATGAATCCATTATTGATAATCCTCCTTATATTGTACCAAATATGAGCCAACCTCGTGATGATATGAATTTGCTATGTCGGACAATTTCTGATGTCATGAAAAATGTTGCGCCATCTGGACATGACAAATTTTTAGCCAGGCATATCGTTGATAAGGATTTTCCCATATTCGAAGGCAATCCTGAAGATTGGCCTATATTTTATCAGCGATATCAACAAGTATGTCGAATGTGCGAATACACTCGTGACGAAATTTTGATAAAGTTACAGAAGTGTTTGAGAGGAGAGGCAAAGTCAGCTGTGGCAGGAATGCTATTAACTTCCAAAAATGTTGATCCAATATTGGAAACATTACGCATGCGGTTCGGACGAGCAGATCATGTGATTGAAGTCATGATAACAAAAATTAAGGCTATTCCACCGTTGAGTGAAATCCACATTGAGAAGTTAATATTGCTTTCCAATGAAATAAAGAATCTTGTTTCCACAGCGAAAGCCCTTCTTTCCTATGATTATTTGAGGAACCCACAACTCATAAAAGAACTCCTAGCAAAATTACCTGATACTTTAAAGCTCAAATGGGGCGAAGTAATCATGGTAAGAAAGACTGATATATCTTTGGAAGTCTTTTCAACTTGGCTAGGTGATATCGCCATGGCTGCAAGTTACGTTAGCGGACCTTCATCAAAATCATCAGTATCTGGTAATAAACATCATCTGATAAAGTCTCACAACCTCAGAAAAGCAGAAACGATGCTGAGTACTGAGGAAGTTGAGAGAAAGTATGCTCCTATTGTTCTGGAGAACATAATGAAAATTCTTGTCCCATAATGAAATCTGATAACGTGGAGACAAGATGGAAAAAAATAACTGATAAAAAGTTATGTTTTTCTTGTTTGAAAAAAGGACAACAAAGATTTAGATGTAAAAGGAGGCAAGAATGTAAAATAAATGGATGTAAATATTTTCATCATCCGCTTTTACACAAAGCCTACCATGTCAAAACTACTGGCACTTCTGATGAATCTGAGGTCATGACAGCAAACGGTAATGAACTGGTTTACGCTGTAAGACATGAAAAGAATAGAGTTTTACTACGAATGCCCCCAGTGAAGATATTCGGACTGAATGGAGTAGTAGAAACACTAGCCATTTGTGACGAGGCTTCAACAGTTAGCCTGGTAGACGAAAGTGTCGTAAAACAGCTCGGCCTGAATGGCGAAAAAGAAGCACTCTGTCTTCAGTGTACAAATGACATTGTCTCTCAATTCGATAAATCCGAAAGGGTTACCTTGTATATTTCTGCTGCTTGCAATGATTCTAAAATATTTAATATGGAAAATGTAAGGACGGTCGAAAAATTATCACTTCCAGCACAAACTGTTAACATGGATCAGTGGAGAAAATATTCTCATCTGAAAGATCTTCCAATTAAGAGTCTGTCCAATGAGAAACTTGTGTTATTCATTGGTCAAGACAACACCCACTTGATAATTCCAAGGCAAATTAGGAACGGACCTGAAACTCTACCTATTGCTACGAAATGTAGGTTAGGATGGTCTTTGCATGGACCTTGTCCAGGAAGATGCGGTAGTCAAGGAATTCACACTCTCCATATCTGCGATACCACTCGAATGCACGATAATCATCTTCATGATCTCATTAAGCAATCATTTGCCACCGAGGCGTTTGGTGTTGCCATCCGAAAACCAAAGGAAATGAACAGAATAGAAGCCTAAAAATAATGGAGACAACTACCAGGAGAATAGGAAACAGGTACGAAACGGGTCTGCTTTGGAAATCTGATGAAGTTGAACTTCCAGATAGGTAGTAAATTAAACGCATTTCACAGACTAAAATGTGTGGAAAGGAAATTGTTGAAAAATGAAACATTGGCCAAGGACTACTGTAACAAAATTGACAGCTACTTGGAAAAAGGATAAACAAAAAAGCTGAGCACTGAAGAAGTGGAAATAGAGAGTCCAAGAACGTGGTATTTACCACATTTCGGAGTCGAGAATCCTAACAAACCTGGCAAATTAAGGTTAGTTTTCAACGCTGCTGCTAAGGTTGATGGAATTATCCTGAATGATAACCTTCCTTCTGGGCCAGATTTGTTACAATCTCTTATTTCCATTCTCTGGAAATTCAGACAGCGATGTGATATTCGTGAAATGTTTCACCAAGTAAGAATCAGAGAAGCTGATCAGTGTGCTCAAAGATTATTATGGAGAAACCTTGACACTCTCAGACCTCCTGACACTTACCAAATTAAAGTAATGACTTTCGGAGCCACTTGCTCTCCTGTGTCTGCACAATTTGTTAAGAATTTGAATGCAAGAGAACAAGCGACCTCTTCTGATATCTCAGACGCCATTATAAGCAAGTTTTATGTTGACGACTACCTAGATTCTGTGGATACCGAAGTGGAAGCTGTTAAGAAGGTTCAAGAAGTTAGAAGGGTGAGCGAATTAGGTGGTTTTCAAGTAGTGAAGTGGGTATCTAACTCTTCACTGGTGCGACGCATTCTTTCTGAAGGAACTAAGGACCTGAAAAAGTTGGAAGATGGAAATTGTGCCACACAGAGGGTTCTAGGCATATGGTGGGATTCTAAATCTGATGAGCTTCTATTCAAATTCAATTCCGATTTTAACAGTCACAAACCCTTCACTAAAAGGCAAATTCTGAGATTCATAATGTCTTTGTTCGATCCATTGGGCCTTATTGCATACCTCACAGTTAGAGAAAAGATTTTAATGCAAGATATATGGCGCTCAAGGATTGGATGGGATGAAACGCTGCCAGATAATCTACAAAATTCCTGGCGACAATGGTTAGAAGATCTATATAAAATTTCAGAAGCAAGAATTCCACGATGTTATTCTGTGAAAATTCCCACGGCGATTTCGATTGAGCTTCATATGTTTTCGGATGCGAGTGAAGAAGCCTTTGCAGCCGTAGCATATCTTCGAACAATATCAACGGATAGTATTGATGTCTCTTTGGTTTCATCAAAACAAGAGTGGCTCCCTTGAAATCTCTATCAATACCTCGAATGGAGTTACAAGCAGAGGTAATGGCAAGCCGACTATCTCATTCGATACTGGAAAATTTTGAATTGGAAATTAATCGGGTAATTCTTTGGACTGATTCAAACTGTGTTCTCAACTGGATTAGGAATGATTGTCGAAAATATAGTTTGTTGCACATCGTATCGTTGAAAAACAGGAGCTGACGGATCTCAAGGACTGGCGATGGATAAATACATCGGACAATGTAGCAGATGAGGCAACGAGAAGAATTAATAAAAGTTCCCAAGAAGTTTTTTCAACGAGATGGTTCAACGGACCGGGTTTTTTGAAAGAACCAGAAAGTCATTGGAACATTAGAAAAAATGAAAATGAGCTCCATCAAGACATATCGGATATGAAAAAAAAATTGATTGTTTCAAAATTGTTTTTTCCGTTAACCAGCTGTCACCCCCCTACGAACGACAGTCCTCAGAAGTCGAAACTTGTGCGAGCTAAGGATTAACGAGGTCTTACCTTTTAACGTGCGATTCCTAGAAAGCTGAATATACTGCGATAATTCTGCACATTGAACAAAATTTCTTGCCCGATATTACAAGATTTTCAAAATGGACACGATTAGTAAGAACCACTGCTTGGATTCTGAAATTTAGGAAAATAATGGTCTAAAAAATCAGAAAGACCAGCATTGACAACCCACTAAGAGGTGATATCACAGTTGAGTTTCGGACAGGACATAGAAAAATTGAATAAAAAAAATGTACTGGACCGAAAAAGTCGATTGAAGTCACTAAATCCGACACTAGACCAAGATGAACTAATAATTTTGGACGGAAGAACTGATTTGGCCGATTGTATGAGTTTTCGAACAAAGAAACCATACATTTTGAGTCCAAGCCATGAATATACGAAACTGCTTTTACAGCACTATCACGATAAGTATCGGCATCAAGGGATTAAAACAATTCTGAACGCTGTTCGCCAGAAATACTGGGTGATAGATGGAAGGGCAGCTGTGAAATCTACCTTTGGTCGCTGTTTGATATGTAGGAAATTCAGAGCAACACCTGTTATACCAAAAATGGGGCAACTTCCAATAGAACGAGTGAGTCCAGACGTTCGAGCCTTTGTAAACGTCGGTATGGACTACTTTGGCCCATTTTTTGTCACTGTTGGCCGAAGAAAAGAAAAAAGGTAGGGTGTCCTTTTCACTTGTTTGGCGGTAAGGGCTATCCACTTGGAGGTTGCTCTCAGTTTAACATCAGACTCTGCCATTATGGCAATCCGTAGGATGATTAATCGACGAGGCAAGCCCAGTAAAATATTTTGTGATAACGGGACTAATCTACGAGGAGCGGTAGAAGAATTGAAGAAAGCCCTACATGAAATGAATTCTTCAGCTATCAATGATGGTATGACCATGGAAGGAGTTGAATTCAAATTTATCCCACCACTGAGTCCGAACATGGGGGGAGCATGGGAAAGGCTTATTGGCTCAGTCATGAAAGTAATCGGGAAGGTCTTACACTCGCAGTCTTTGAGGGATGAAACGTTGCTGACTCTATTTGCAGAAGAAAAATATCGTTAATTCTCGGCCATTAACTCACGTTTCCGTAGATGCCAACGATCCAGAACCTTTAACACCAAACCATTTTCTTCTCGGCTACGCGAATCGAGTTGAAACACCATGTTCCGATCTTGGCAAAGTTACTCGAAAGGAATGGCGTAAATCTCAAATGCTCACTAATATATTCTGGAAACGATGGACGAGAGAATTACTACCAAAACTGACGAAACGAGCAAAATGGACAGACGACAGCCAACCAGTAAGGAAGGGAGATATAGTAATTATCGTAGACGATCATGCTTCAAGAAATAACTGGAAGTTGGGTAAAATTGAAGCACTATATCCTGGACCTCATGATTTTGTATTGCTGAAGATAATAAAAACTATAATAAAACATGGCGCAGTCGTAAAGAATACCTACTATTGAGAAAATATTTGAAATAGAGAATGGACTTTCAGAAAAACTAGCTTTCAGCGGAAATGTGTCTGAAAATTTCAAAAGGTTCAAACAGAGTTTTGAAATCTACTTGCTGGCGTCCGGTAAAGATACACAACCAGATAGAACCAAAGTGGCAATTTTATAAAATATAATTGGAGAAGAAGGTATAGAGCTATTCAATACACTCAAGCTAAAGGAAGAAAAAGAAGTCTACGAAACGGTGATCAGAGCGATAGATTACGTATCTCCTAAGAAAAATGTACTTTATGAAAGATTTCTCTTCTATAATAGAGTTAAGAAAGAGGGTGAACAATTTGATCATTTTCTCACTGATTTCAAGAAATTATCATTGAACTGTAATTTCAAAGATCAAACTGACTATATGATTCGAGATAGAATAGTCTTAGGTATCAGTGACAATGAATTGCAACAAAAATTACTTGAAAAGGGAGATATAACTTTGGATAAGTCCATTGAGATTTGCCGAGCAGCTGAAGTATCAAGGATACACGTTAAAGAAATTCAGGAAAAAGAAAAAATAATTAATGAAATCAGGAAGAAAAACAGATACTATGAGAGAGAAGGGTCGTCCAGAGGAAATAATCAATCAGGTTGTAACCAGAGAGCTGATTACCACTCAAGAGATGGTTTCAATTACAGAAGTTGTGGCAGATTCCATCAGCCGAGATCTTGTCCTGCTTACGGAAAAAAATGTGGAAAGTGTCACTTATTCAATCATTTCGAGAGGTTCTGCAAAAATAAAATGGTGAAAGAAATCCGTGGCATGAATGAGGATGAAGTTAATTCAGATAAAGATGTGCCGATTACTAGTATAGAAATAAATGAAGTTCAGACGAAAAATGAATGGAAGGAAATGATTAAAGTTGAGGACTCATATTTATATTTCAAGATTGATACTGGCTCTCAAGTCAATGTTTTGTCATATATGCATTTTTCTGAAGTGAATGAAAAGGTAGGTGGCGTACTGAATATGAAACAAACAAGTATTATCCTTGAGTCTTTTGGTGGATTCAAAGTCAAACCATTGGGTCTTGTGAGCATGAATTGTGAATTCAAAAATGAAAAGTACCTAGAAAAATTCGTTATTGTAGATAAAGGTATTGACCAGATTTTGGGTCTGAATACATGTATTGAATTACATATTATAAATAAAATCGATAAAATTTCTGAAAATTTAACAAAAGAAAATTTCATTGAAATCAATGAAGATATATTTTCAGGAGGAAAATATAATATAGAGTATGATTTGAAACTGAAAGTGAATGCGATACCAGTTACTAAACCACCTCGTAGAGTACCATTAGCTTTGAGAGAAAGACTTAGAAATTCTTTGAATGATTTAGAAAAAAGAGGAATTATATCGACATTTGATGGTCCTACAGAGTGGCTCAGTGACTTGGTGATTATAGAAAAAAAGCTAAAATGATATGTTTGGATCCAAAATATCTTAATGAAGCTTTAGAGAGAGAGTATTGTTTGATACCAACATTACAGGAAATCAGCGTACATTTAACAAATAAATGCTGTTTCTCTGTTTTGGATTTTAGGTGATGAATCGAGCAAATTATGTGCTTTTGGTACACCATTTGATGTCTATAAATTCAACAAGCTTCCTTTTGGTTTGAATTGTGCTCCAGAAATTTTTCAGAAGTACAATTAAAAAATATTTGGTGATATACCAGGTGTAATAGTATATTTTGACGATTTGTTAATTGCGGGATCATCTCCAGAAGAACATGATGAAATACTGAAAACAGTGGTCGAAAAAGCCAGGAAATTCAATGTGAAATTCAATAAAAATAAAATCCAATACAGACAAACACAAGTGCGGTATTTGGGACATTTATTTGATAGAAATGGTATGCATCCTGATGATGAAAAACTTAAGGCTATACAAAATTTGAAGATTCCAGAAAATAAAAAACAGTTACAAAGTTTATTAGGTATGGTGAACTATCTCAGGAGTTTTATTCCCAATCTATCGGACCTTACTGGGTCATTGCGAGAACTTCTGAAATCAATTACCATGTGGCTTTGGACTGAACGTCATACGATATCTCTAAATAAAATAGAAAATATTATTAGTTCTCCCCCCGTTTTAGCCAATTTTTATGAGAAAAAATAAACCATTATACAAACTGATTCCTCGAAAAATGGAATTGGTTGCTGTTTATTATAAGACAACAAACCTATTGCGTATGCATCTAGATCTCTTACTGAAGCAGAGAAAAACTATGCTCAAATTGAAAAAGAATATTTAGCAATAATTTTTGCTTGTCAAAAGTTTCATTATTACATCTACGGTAGGACGTTTCAGGTAGATTCAGATCATAAGCCACTTCTAGGTATTATGCAAAAAGGGGTATCACAAGTTTATTCACCAAGACTTCAAAGAATGAAAATAAAACTAATGAAATATGACATTCAACTCAAGTATTAACCAGGTAAATCTCTCCATATTGCAGATTATCTGTCAAGAAATTTTTTACAAGATGAATTTGACGATGATACAGATCTCACAGAAATTGTTCGTACTTCAGAACGTAATATTAATGTAACAGACTCTAGAAAAAATGAATTCAAAAGGGAAACATCAAAAGATCCAGTTCTTCAAAACGTAATAATGATGTGTACAATAGGTTGGCCCAGAAATATAAAAAAAATTTCTTCAGATAATTTAAAATCATTTTGGAGTGTTTGTTCAGATATTCATTATTCAAACGGTATTTTGTTTTTTAATGTCAGAATTATTGTTCCATCTTCGATGAGGTACAATATGATTAAGCAACTTCATGCAAATCACTTTGGTATCACGAAGACTCAGCAAAGGGCGGAACAAATTCTGTACTGGCCGAAAATGGATCTGGACATTAAAAAATTTGTTGAAATGTGTAGTGCATGATGAATTTAAAACTTCGAATCGTAGACAAGAAATGTTGCTGCATGACATACCTGACTTGCCGTTCAACAAAGTAGGTACTGATATATTTGAATATGGTGGAGAGTCATTTTTGGTTGTAGTTGATTATTTGACAAAATGGATTGAGTTGTCAAAATTAAAAATCAAAACGTCGACTTCAGTTATAGAGGCTTTGAAATAGTACATTATATACCGCGGGACTGAAGTAGTACATTTAATCCTGAAGGTAAAGTTTATGGCCCGACCGCAGGGAGGGCCATAATTTACCTGAAGGATTAAATGTACTTCAGTCGCAAGGTATATACGATACTTTTCGTACTTCCGGTATGATTTTATTAATTATTCCAATAATTTCAATCAGTTTTTTCTCTCTTCAACTCATTTAATAAACTGTCTTTAAAATAAGTTACCATAGTAACATTGCGTTGTGACAGTTATAATTTAGAAACATTGTCATTACTAGTGTCATTGTAAAGAAACATTGTTATTGATAATTATTGGTATCATGAGTGATGAAGGTGTATCTGATATTGATAAAAGAGCAGCCGAAGTAGGTGAAGAATTGTTACCACCGAAATCTAGAAAACTATACGAGCAGCAGTACGATGCTTTTAAAAAGTGGTGCCGCTTAAAAAATGTTAGACAACCTACTGAAAATGCGCTGTTAGTCTACTTCGATGATAAATCAAAAGCGGTTTGTGCCTCAACTCTCTGGGCACATTACTCAATGCTGAAATCGGTTATTAACATTAGAGAAGATATTGATATAAGTAAATTTCCAAAATTATTAGCTTTTTTGAAGAGAAGAAATGAGGGATTTAAGCCAAAGAAGTCAAGAATTCTCACGTCTGAGCAGGTAGATCAGTTCTTACGGGAGGCTCCGGATGATAAATATTTAATGCTTAAGGTAAATTTGGAAATTTGTTTATATTCAGAAATTTTAAGAAATCAATTTTTTTGTAGGTTGCACTTATTTTGGGCGTTGCGGGAGCTTGTCGTGGAAAAGAGTTGGTTGATTTAGAAATCGACGATGTGAGAGATTTGGGTGATTCCTTCCTAATTGCGATTAGAAACACCAAAAATAAAATTGACCGAAATTTTGTGATCAAAAATTCAGAAAACAGTGCCATCAGTTTTGTGGCGATATTTCGGAAATATGTGGCATTGCGAAAGACAGGGACAACTCATTCAAAATTTTTTGTTCAATACATCAACAAAGAATGTACTACGCGAGTAGTAGGAAAAAACATGTTTGGTACATTTCCACGGCAAATAGCAGCTTTCTTGAAATTAGAAAATGCGACGTCTTATACGGGACATTGTTTTAGACGCACATCTGCGTCTTTGTTAGCTGATTCGGGAGCAACAATAGACGTGCTGAAGAGACATGGAGGATGGAAATCCTCCAACGTGGCCGAGGGATATATTGAATCGTCTATTAAAAATAAACAAAAAATTTCAGATAAAATATTTGGTCAAGTCGCCGATTCGTCCACTATAGTTATGCCACAGTCCTCATTCTCGCTTCCTGTTTCCGCAGGATCTTCGAAACAAACACCAGTTCAATATGAAAAGGACCTATCTGTTACTCGTCAGTTACCTGCTGCATTAACCCAGGAAAGACTGGTCAATATGACGAACTGTCACAATATTAATTTGAATATTAACGTTAATTACCATTCTTATTAATTATATTTTTCAATAAAATATCCCTTGAATTCGTTTGTTTGTGATTTAATCGTTCCGGGAGTTTCGTCAATATTTAATCCCGGAGGGATTAAATGTGACACTTTAGTACCTGTCACAAGGGAGTGAAGTTGTTACTTTAGGCCCGGAAGTACGAAAAATATATTTGCTGTTCATGGGGTACCCTTAACGTTTGCAAATCAATGGAAATTGATTATTTTGTATAACGTTGGTAATTTGTATTTTAACGCTATTAAACGTTCAACGGAACATACAAAGTGTAGGTGAAGTAGTTAATAAAAAAAGATTCAACAAAATCCTGGCTAATATACCAGCTTATTTTATTATGATATAATAATTATGTATCTTCATTTTTACAGTGAGATCTTAAATTTAGACATATTCACATTTTAAAGGTACCTAAATGTCCAATTTTCACCATTTTTTATGACAATTTCAGAAGGTTTCTGGTGGTGACTGAACCGAGATTTTTTCGGAGCTTCTTGCTTCAACTATTATTGGTGGTTTTAACCGTCGGCGTTGATGTCAGTCCCAAAATTTAGGATTTTTGTTAGTAGGATTTGTAAGGTTTTGATTTCATTGGTTTGTGGCCAACAGCTTGACGTTTAAGATAAGCCTTTAATTTTTTGTATTCGCTGATGTGATGTGACGAGTGGTGTATTCTCAAAACAATTCAGTTGAGTTCAGAAATAAAAGACAGACATGAGATAAATTCATTCACGAGTTAAATTTTATCAGACTATTTCACGAATAAAGTCTCTTCATTAATATAAATACGAACTATGAATAACAGTCATAAAAAAATTATTAAAATCGTCAATATAATAATGTTTCTTTTCATAATTTCATTTGAGTTTGCACCGAAGCGACTCATTTTGACACAATCAGGTACAATTAATATTGATAGAACTGTGAGTGAAAAAAACATTTATCAAGGCAAGTACATTAAAATAAGTATGTTGTGGTATCGTTTGGGTATATAATTTAACATATATTGAAATAAAAAATTTAACATTATTTTCAAAATTCTTTGATGTCACGTTGTTTCTGAAGGTCCCTTGATGTAATTTTTGAATTACGTTCTTTCAATAATCTTGGCCCTGAGAAGATCTAGGCAAACTGCATTTTTTTCAGATGAATTTGTTTTTACAATTTTCCAACAAACACGTGTGAATTCAATTATTTGACTATTGGCATACTTATAAATTATAAATATTGATACAAATTCAAATGATACTCGTATTCTGTAGGTTCATAAAGATGTCGACCATAAGTTTGAGAGAAATTTCAGAACTTGGTACTGATGAGATGTATGACTGGCTTGAAGGATTTCCTGATGATCAAGCACAACAATGAGACTGAGGTGGAGACAGGAATAATATTAATAATTATAATACTCCCTCATAAACACTCATAGAGTGTACCCAAAGGCATAGCTTGTGCAATTAGAGGACGGTTATTATTATTATTTGCCGTGGCGCTCTGGGGCGACTTACTGATGTTTTTGGTGCTGTATTCACTTTCCAGCTGTAAGAAAACCCGGAAAACCTATAGCACCACCCCGGAAGAACAAGTGAATAATCCAAGAAAAACATCAGTAACACGTAATTCTTCAAGTATTATAAATTGTATGCTTCCATTACATGTTGTTTATTTCTTGCAGGTCAAGCAGATAATGCTTGCAAATTATTTGTCGCAGATGTGAAATCGCTCTTTGCTCAAAATATTTCGCAACATTTCACAAAAATTAAATTAGATTGATGTTGGTAGTTTTACTATTCACTAATTTCCATTCAAAAAATATATGCTTGTATTCTTATTTTTTTGTTTTATTATAATAACAGAAAGAGGTCGATATTTTGACTAAGATTCGAGCAGTTTAGTTACCGTCATTAACGTGCATTGGTTGAAAAATCGACCACCGCCTCCAACTGACAGATGATATCTGTCAATTTTTCTAAATATAGTAATGTACTTATATATGTCCAAAGAACCAAAAAAAATCTGACAAAAATAGTTTTGCGCGTTAAAGGGTTAAAGAAAATCCCGGAAAACCTACCGCACCACCCTGGGTGGTCAGTGCGCCGTCCAATCTAGAATTATAGATGTCGGGATTTTGAACTCCCGAGTTGCAGATAGTAATTTTCCAGAGCTTCGTAGATTCCAGTCATTGAATGTATCAAGAATTGAAAAAAGATTCAAGTTAAATATAAAATCTGAGAATCTCTAGAAGATATATCGTTTATAATAATAATATTGTTTGGGGACTTAAACTATTTTATATTTCAATTTTTTTAAACCAAGAGCGGGATATGTGTGATTATGGTCCAATTCGACTTAAACTTGTTATGTAGGGGTTTTTGGGGTATTAGATTATGAATCTTCAGACAAAAGAAATTTAGGGTAATACTAACAAAAAATTGAAATTAAAATCTATTAAATCCTTTACATGAGTACATTCTAAATTTATACAGAAAAATATAACAGTTCCAGAAAATAAATATAGGTATAAGAGAAGGGTAGTCGTTGATAACCAGATAGGAGTAGAAATAGATAATAATAATAATAATAAAGGTCTTTATTGAAAAGAAACATCAAAAGATTACACTTTAGCAATATATGTGGACGAGATTCAGCACAGGCGCATGATATCAAATAATATAACGCACCTGCCTATTTTTCCACCTAACAAAAAAAGTTTCACAGATGTGGCAGATTGTCAGCAATTCGATAGTATATTTTCACTTTCAAAATGTATGGATATACAGAGGTAGATATGTTATGAATGTAATGTATTTTCACTTATATTCAGTATTTTAAAGTGTTCATTAACGCTCATCTAGGATCATCATTTTCAGTGATCTCTTGAGTGGAGCCAGAGGTTTTTTCGTGATATCTTGAGTCAAGTCGTTCATGCATTTGGTAACATTGGAAGAAAATGAGCGTTTGAAGAAGTGGGTAGAGTGTTTCGGTAGAGATAAAGTATGTTTATGTCTGATATTAATATTGTGTATATCTGTACGAAATGATATTTTATTATATAAGTGGTGGAGTCTTGAACGTTAAAATATTTTTGAAAAAACACATACTATGATAATATCTACGATTTTCCATATTCATCCATTTCATTACTTTCAAACTGTGACTGATATGTTCATATTTTCTAATTCCAAAAATAAGTCTCAAACAGCTATTTTGTAGTCTTTGTATTCTTTTTTTGTCAGTTAAGTTTAGGCAAGGACTATAGATCACATCACAGTAATTCAATTGAGATAGTGCTAATGTTTCACAGAGAAGAGCTTTTATGGAGCTATGAAGTAGGTCTTTATTTTGGTAGATTGTTTTTAGTGCTCTGTAGCCCTTTTGTAAACAATTGCTGATATGTTTAGAAAATTGAAGACCTTGGTCGATCCATAACTTTTTATACTGGGGGCAAAAGAGACTGTGTCGTTATCCATCAATATTCCACTTGAAAAGTTATTTAGAAATATGTCTCTTTGTCGTTAGTAAATGATCTGCAAGAGATCTGCCTCATTTCATATGGAAAATAACATGGGAAATTGTCAAGGTCCATCGTGGTCATTTTTGACCCCTAAAAGGGATCCTTGCGGCACACCCATTTTCCAGGCCGTGACGCTCGATCGAGCGCCATCCTCCACCAGCCGTCACACTTATGAAATTAACCCATTATACATTTGTATTGCATTATGGTTAACAGTCCTCTCCAGGCTATGACGTCACACTACCCAATGCACAGCGACGCTGAGAGTGAGCAGCAACCCCCCGTATTTTGAATTTCCCGCCACCGATCATTAGTCATTCCACACTAGCATCGTGACAGTAGATATCTACTATATAGTTGAGGGATGAAAATTTGCGACGTCGAGGATTCGAGCTCACGACCCCTGGCACACGAGACTGGCACTCAACCGCCTCGACCACGGAGTTCAACTGCCAAGAAGACGGATCTCAACCATTACAAGAATCCAACTACCGAAGTACCGTTATCCACTCGAAGGGTAGTCGACTTGTGAAAAAATAAATATATTATCTTGTTAAACGCTGACCAGGCAGAGATATAGATATGAACTTATGATGAGCCGTCTCCGTGATGGAAATACGTAAACAAAATTGAATTATGTGTTTAACACTTCAAAAAAAAAACTGATTGATTATGGTACGAAGGATACATATTCAGGGCATCAGGAGAGAAATATGTCGCGGTATATGAAATGTCTGAACGCTTGATTATATAATTCAATTACCAACCGAGCTCACATACCGGGAAATGGGGGAAATGGGAGAGTGCTTGAACTGGGTCGTCTGTTTGAAGACCAAAAACAAGGATATTATTCCTGCGCAGTTTGTCGTCCAACTGAGTTAATTTATCTTACAGTTCTTCCTGCTCTTTTTCAAAATGAGAATTTTTTTTATTGACGGCAGACAATTCTTCTTGTATATGAGCCAATGTTTCCTGAGTTTTGTCGATCTTTTTATCAAGATTTTTCATTAATTCAAGCAAATCTGACAAAGTTACATCACAAGGGGTGTAATGGTTCGTTGTGGATGTTGTTATGGTTCATTGTGGATGTTGTAATAATTATTTGTGATTTGATATTAGAATATTGAACATTGACACGATTTCTGACGACCATTTCTGCTCCAAAGCATTGTGCTTAAAAACTTATATCACCGGCAAATCTGAAATATTATGAAAGCTACTTACAGTACGGTTTTATAGTGAAGTCTGGAACTGAAGCCATTGACATTCCTGTTCCTCAATGTGTTTTATGTTTTGAAACACTGTCGAATCGAATCATAAAGCCTTTTTTACTCATGCGACACCAAAATACTAAGCACCCTGATTTGATTGGTAAGCCCATTGAATGAGAAGAAAAATTTATTTTTTCTAGGAAAGAAAACCAATGTTTAACGAAGTTGGTCAATACTGATACTAACTTGATAAAAGAGTCATACCTTGAAGAAGAATTGCAAAAAGATCGAAAGCCTCACACAATCGGTCGCTGTGGATATGGTCCGAGCCGTGTTAGGAGAAAAGGCAGCAAAAGAAATTAAAGAAATACCACTGTCAAATAACACAGTAAAGCGACGAATTATCGATATGTAATATGATAATATTGAAGAACAACTAGCTTCAAAACTCCAAAAATGCACTTAATTTGCACTTCAAGTTGACGAAGGCACCGATGTTACAAACATGGCGTAGCTACTTGTTTTCGTGCGATTTGATTGTAATGAAGAGGTGATAGAAGAATTTTTGTTCTGTAAACTACTTGAATCAAATACCACAGCGCAACTTATTTTGAAAGTAATTGATGAATATGTGCTCAAAGTAGGCATTTCCTGGTTCAAGTGTTTTGGCTTGCAAAAGCTATGTCAGGACAATTGACAGGACTAGCAGCAAAAATAAAGGAAGGTGCTCCTGAATGCGAAAGTACGCATTGTGTCATCCATCGAGAAGCATTAGCTGCCATAGAGGTATGTCGAAAAATCTTAACTCCGTTCTATCAAATGCTGTGGAAGTTATTTACTTCATGAAGGCTAGGGCTCTGAACTCAAGATTTATCTCCTTGATGTGTGGAGAAATGGGTGGCGAGTTCTAAACTTTACTCCTACATACAGAAGTGAGGTGGTTATCTCGGGGAAAAATTTTGAACCGTCTCTTTGAACTGAAATCAGAAGTTTCCATGTTTCAAGTGGAAAAAATCATGACAAAAAAAAAAATTTTGCTGATGAAGAATGGTTGTCAAGATTGGCTTATCCAGCCGACATTTTTGATAAACTCAGCACAATTAATTTGGGACTTCAGGGACCAAACGCAACAGACAAAATAAACTACTTCAAGAGAAAGTTGGTCCTGTTTTGTCACAAATACAGGGGGAGAATTCATGTACATTCGCCACTATATCATCATTTTTTGAAGAGAATGAAATATATCCAATGCCAGATGTGGTTGCAGATATCATTGTTTACTCGGAAGGCCTTCAAAAAAGCATTGAGAAGTATTTCTCTGAAGATTATTCAAAAGTGGACTGGATCAAAAATACTTTTTCGAGAATCTCACCAAATGAATTGGAACTGAAAGGAAGTTTTATCGATTTTCCCGAAGGTAGTTCCATGAAAGATTATTTTAAAGAGGAATCTTCAATTAACTCTGCTATTTTTGTTGCCATTTGTTACCAGTTACTTGTGTGATAGTGGATTTTCTAAACTCTTGTACATAAAAAATGAACATAAAAACAGACTAAGCGTTGAAAAGGACTTTTCCGTCGACCGTTTATTTACGATGTATTTTAACGCACTCAAAATCGTTGATTATTGACCCCTGTTAATGAATGATTTTCTATTAATCAACGATTTACTTATATGCAACCCAACGTACATTGCTCCAATACATATTATATTTATATAGGGACCTGTGGCGTATGCAACCAAACATATTTATACTTACCCGCTAAACATTTATTTTGAAATCAAGTGGCTGTGTTAGTACTATCTGTCATTATTTATTTCATTGTTGTAATTTCTTAAAATTCTACGTTTATTTTAAAATCAAAAGATGGATAGTGACGAAGTTCTTTAAAAAAAAAATCAGAAAGCATCAAATACCTATATCAGTAAAGTTTTCAGTAGCATTGCTGCTAGATAGTCACGCAGCCGGCTGGTAAAATACTGGTTTGAGTCCTGAGGTGATAGTAAGGTCGAGAGTTCAATCCCCAAGTGGTACAACATAATTTTTTCCTTCAAATTATGGTCAACGGAAAAGTTTTGTAACGAACTCGTTAACTAAAATAGCGATTAAGAATCTCGATCATTAACGCGCTCGCTCCGCTCACTCGTTAAAATATCTCAATTGTTAATCGCCCTTATTAATACACTTGTTCGTTAAATAACGATAAAAGTGAAGACAAGTTCCATTACTACTAAAGTTGATGTTTTAATCACAGGCAAACAATATGAGGTTTCGCACTAAAGACTATAAAAGTATATCGTGTATGATGATTAATTTTTTGCTGAGTTTGTACTAATTATTCATTTGTTGGTTTTTAGACCTATGGGTAATGAATGAAACTGTAAATTAATACCATTTTCATCTTTTTATTTCTCCTTTATTATAAGCATGCTATAAATAAACAAAAATCTAACCATTAAGTATGAAGTTTTTTCAGGAATTTAATTCAAAAATACCTTCGAACAATTTTAGAAAAGTAAATATTATACGTTTATTAAAACATTCAGGTCTGGTGGAACGTCAAAATTTCTCAAAATGTCAAGTGGTACGCAGGTGGAACAAGGTTGAGAACCCCTACTCTAGAGTATATATTGAGAAGGTCAAATGGTAGAAGGCTATATCATTGAGCACTACCAGTTTGAAAGATTAGGTTTGAAGTTTTAGATAATGATAAAAAAGTAGTGGAGTGGTTTCAACTGAAAGCAATCAATTCGTATGAAATATTTTCCATATAAGTGTTCACAATTGCCCATTCTGGGATCGACGTCTCAGCTTTTTCTTCTGTTTTTTCTTTTCTGTTGGTTCTTGGTTGTGTATTTTCTTAATAGTGCCTGTTTTTGGTATTAATAAGTTGTCGTTCTTGTTGTTTGGTACTTTGTTCTGTGACTCTCTTATATTTGGCTGGTACGCAACTATAAATTCCTTCTCTTCTTCATCGAATACCTCTGAATTGTCGCACCATTGCATCATCCCCATTTCCAGCTTCCTGTCACCGTCTGGGTGAGTCAACTTTCCCATTGAAACTGATTTTGCTCATTATACCGAACCATTAAATTACTTACATAACTGAACAACCACCAAAAATTGGCACAGAAAAATAATATCGGCGTTCCGAAAGTAATTAAGTACAGTCCGAGTTTCTTATTATTATTAAATGATATTATTTCATAAGCGAACTCAAAGCATTGGTTCTTCGAGCCTTTATATTTTTTCTGTATCTCGAAAGGTGATTGTTCAATTTTTTTGTAGCTTTCAAGTGCATAGTACCATTTTGTTTGAACTATTCTGCTTTCCATTATTATTCACATTATTGCGAACCATCTATATTCGATCTGACAGTTGCAATTGTTCGTATTTCACTAAGTATTTCACGAGGTATTGCGATTGTTACTTCATTATATTTGAATATTCATTTACAATTTCGAATTTATCCAGGTACGGAACGTTAACAGTAGAGTGGGTCTTTTGTACCGAATGGTATTTTCTTTTTATACTACTACCGGTGTTTAGCCTTTTTGAGTGCAGCAACTTATTGTCTCGAATATTTTTTTGAAATTCTTCCGAAACACTTTCAAGAAAATGCCACCGGTCACTGATGATCAGAAGGTCTTGCGTTACAAGGCCATGCGGCAGACGGCCTTAAATAAATTCTCATTAATCGAAGCTTCGGCATTAGAAGCCAGAAACGACTCTACTTAACATACCAACTTCAAAGTGAGATTTCGCAGTTTGCCAAAATTACCAAAACTTTTCGAAAAACATAACAATTCCATTATCGCCTTGATTATATCAGACGTGGATGCTTTAAACGTTGAAAATAAAATCAGTGAAGATTTTACTAGGAGAGTGCATGAGATAGAAACTATTCACTGTGAATTGTTCGAAATTAGTCTGGAAAACAATGCCCTTGAATCGACAATGGCAAATTGCAAAAGAACTTGGTTTCAATTTTACTCAATTTCCGTATTCAAAAATATGTTTTTACCTGCGATGTCAAACAGATGTTCGGAATTATTTTGGTAAACCAAGCACATAGAAACTTTCAACGAATTTTATGGCGTGTTTCGGCAACTGAGCCAATCTCAGATTACCAACTGAATCGCCTTGTATTCGGAGTAGTGACTTCACCATACTTGGCAGTAGGAACTCTCCTCCAACTCGCAGGTAATCACATTGATTTACCTTCAGCTTCTCAAATTTTTAATCACGATACTTATGTGGATGACATTGTTTCGGGAACAGACTCTTTCGAAACAGGTTATCTATAAAAAACAGTTTATTGAATTACTTACCAGAGTTGGCTTTGAAGTCAGAAAGTGAGCTAGTAATGAGTCCAACCTACTTTCAATTTACAAATGATTTCATTCAAGAGCAGGCAATTTCTATTGATTTGGAAAATTATACAACGTTGAAAATACTCGACCTCAAATGGCATCCCACTTGTGATACATTTTGCAACTCCTTCAATGGTATCTCAAACAAAGCTGATACGAAGAAAAATATACTTTCGGAAATTGCCAGAATATTTGACCCTTTAGGGTTTCTCACACCTACCATTTTTGCGAAACAACTCATACAAATTTTGTGAGATCTAGGATTGAGCTGGGACGAAACACCTCCCAATGAGGTTATTTCTAAATGGGGAAGATACAAATGTGAACTCAACTCTCTTTCGAGTTTAAGAATTTCCCGACATTTGGAAGTAACTAATGGTCTCACCAGTTCTTTGATAGGCTTCGCAGATGCTTCTGAAAAAAGTTAATGTGGGGTTGTTTACTTTCGAGTAGAATTCAATAATTTGCATATCAAAACCGCGTTTGTTTGTGCCAAATCTAAAGTGGCACCGTTGAAGAAGGTATCTCTCCCTCGTTTAGAGCTCCTCGGGGCTGTTTTAGTAGCCAAACTTCTCAAATTCTTATTAAATACCTATCTTGAGGAGATCAAATTTGATAATATTTTTGCTTTTACTGATGGTGCAGTTGCACTTTCTTGGATGGAAGGTTTTCCCCACCTATGGAAAACTTTCGTTAGTAACCGTGTTACATATATTCAGGAACGAATATATCCTAGTCATTGGTTTCATGTTCCATCTCTGTTGAATCCCGCAGATTTTGGATCACGGGGAATTTTCCCGACAGAACTTTCAAAGTATTATGTGTGGTGGGAGGGGCCTGCATTTTTGAAAACTTCCTCCGTTACATGGAATTTTAGCCAGGTCAATATTTTATCTTCTAAGGAAGAATCTGATGAAAAAAGAAATGTTACCTTACATACTTCGATTAGTCCGAGTCTATTTGATTTCATCCTGAAAAACTATTCATCTTTAACCAAGATCAAACGAATCCTTGCATACATGCTTCGGTTTTTACATAATACTAAAAAGGAATCAGTAAAACGGAGTGGTTTCCTCACTCTTCAAGAGATAAGAAGTGCATTACTGCTTCTCGGTGAATATATACGTATTACTCATTTTATATACAAAATAACCTTGGTTGAAACCACTAGTTCAGTCGACAGGTAGTTTCAGATAGAAAAAGGTCGGAAGTTAATGAAACTTTAAGATGTTATTCAGGGATGGTTGATTAACATTTTTTAAAGTTTTGGAACTCGATAACCCTGTGCTAAAAAAGTAGGGGGGGGGAAACTGCAAATTTTTCGACCTTGGTGTGGTTTTTCCTCAATAACTTTTTGCCTTACGTTCTACAGCAAAATCGTTGTTCTACTTTTTTGTAGATCGTCAAATTCCCTACAAATTTGTTGCCTCAAACATGTTTGTGTGTCAATTTGTTACCGATATATGGCGCTTCGAAGAATAGGTAATTTTTCAAATTTCGCCACAAAATGCAGAATTCCACCCTATTTCTTCTGTTATACAAGAATTATGATGAAATGTAGTTGCTATTATAATTCCTACTTGAAATCACCAACTTCAGATAACCCCCACCCCTGCTTGCCCACCAGGTGTCAAGTCGTTCCTCCCAAGGACAAGAGAGTGTCGGGCCGAGGGGAGTGTGTGATCAGCTACAGCAGTAAAAAGCTGGAAAACAATAGATGTTAGAACACTGCTCCTGTGGAACTGCGGAATGCAAACGATGAGCCAATATTTAACATAGAAGGCTGAAATTCGTCTATTCTACCTGCGCTACCTAGACCTATTTTCTTTTCATTTATTCTCTCAACATGACTCTATCATTCATTAATTGCAGGTGATATTTTATACATCGACGAGAATAGCGATGTATACCAGTTTTCCATTCAGCAGCTGATTGGGCTGATTGAGGAAGACCATCGCTCCAGAGTATTCAACACAGTTGAGTTTCCTCCGATTGACAACTTCTTGGATAGTGCGTGAACTGCGGTTCCGGAGACACTGCTTCTTCTACTCCATATCTTGATTATGACCAACAAACGACGAACCTTGGACTCTTGGAAAAATAAATGCCTCGCTCTGGCTCATGCAATCATGACTGCTGTTTCCGTGTTTGTTTACAAGAAGTATGGCTGTAAACATCTCTTGAATTTTCTATCTTCCATGGGCTTTCATCGTCTCACGAAGAAGCCAACAGGCTAGAAGGGTCTTACGTGCTGCGAGCTAAAAGTACCCAAATTGCAGAGTCTGCCAATCCATTCAGTCAGTTCATATTTGACAATGCGGACTTCAATGTTGATGTCAATCGCTTCCGTTTCTTGCTCGTTGAAAATTGCTGGTAAAAAATTCACTGTCGATCCTCTCACTCTCTTCCAGCGTGTCTGCATTGCCAAAAAATCTGAAGAAGATCTGAAAGAACTATTCAAGTTTGAACTCGCACTCTTCCCTATGTGACTCTTCAGTGAAGAGGGAATGCGCAGGGGAGGAATCATGGCTGTAACTCCCCGGGAAGCTGTAGCCACCAATTCTGAAGTAGCCCGCCTGAAGGTGTCGTCAGCAGTCAAAGTCATTGCTGATGCTGGTACAGTAGAGGTGATGTCATATCACCGACCACCCAATGCAGGTCTGAAATCAATTAAAATAGTGTACCCTCGTCCGATGACATTGCTTGGCTATATGGAAAAAACTCTGCATATTCATCATCCGTACCTGGGTGGAATGGTTTTATGGAGCTTGGAACCAGTGGTGAGAGGTACGAATGCTCGAAAATAGTTTGCCTCCCGTTTATCAATGCTCCACCCAGCGAATATAATACAGTATATACATCTATTGTATCTGCCTTGAACAGAGTGGTCATTGGTTAAACAGAAGACTTGCATTGTGACTTTTGTCTAGCCATTGTTCTGGAACGCACGTGATGTAGTGGCAAACGACACTCAACCCGAGCTGAAAAATGTGGTTGTTAGGTTAGGCGGATTTCACCTATTAATGTCATTTATGGGGGCGATGGGCACAATCATGGATGGAAGTGGTTTGAAGGAGCTATTCAGCACAATTTACGCCATCAACAGTGTTGAAAAAATCCTAACAGGACATGCGTACGCTAGGGCTGTTCGCGTTCACATCCTGGCACATGCTGCTTTGACAGGCAAAATTTTTTAAGAAATTGATATCTCCGAACAAGACTTGACAGCGCTAGACCATGTGCTTAATATTTCGGATAGTTCCATTATCTTGAGGGCAGCTGATGATCCCGACTTCCATGCTGTGACTGAGCGATTTTCAGAGATGCTGACCACTATTGAAAAAAGAGGGCCAACGGCTGCTCTATGGATCCAATATTTTCGAATGTGTACGCTGCTGAAGAACTTCATAAAAGATGAAAGAATGGGTGATTGGAAACTCCATCTAGATTGCGTCAAGGAAATGATACCGTACTTTCACGCTACTGGACATCGGAATTATGCCAAAAGTGCTAAACTCATCACCAAGATATGGTTACCCTATAGGACAGGATGGATCATCACGAATATGTGAGGTTTACCACAGATGGCTACTTCACCATTCGTCGATCGGAAAAATTTTGGTCGGGCATCTGGTCTGACATGAGTATTGAGCAGGTACTCATGCGGGCTATGAAAAGCTATGGAGGACTCACTCGTGGACGCGGTGTAGGCGATTCTGTGCTTGCTAGATGGACATTGGGCATGTTGTGCCTTCAAAGCATTTGTGAACGAATAGAATCGTTTGCTGATGTTCGCTCAGAGTCATCTGAACAGCATGTGGACATGAGACCAACCAGAGTAGTGAGAGACAACATGGACATTGGGAAACTTCGCGTATGGTTCACTGAACATCACCCATTCCTTCACATTCAGGCGATAGTTTCTCTGAGCATGACGAAGTGAACTGTCACTTAGCGTAACAGATAGGCATATTATGCATGAAGAAAGTAGTGGGAGGAAATTTTGAAGAATTGAAACTGAAACGGAAGGATAAGGTCGTGACTCTCGCTTCCGTTTCTTGCTCGTTGAAAATTGCTGGTGAAAAATTCACTGTCGATCCTCTCACTCTCTTCCAACGTGTCTGCATTGCCAAAAAAATCTGAAGAAGATCTAAAAGAACTATTCAAGTTTGAACTCGTACCCTTCCCTATGTCACTCTTTAGTGAGGAGGAAATGCGCAGGAGAACGAAGTCTGCAATGTACCCACTCTTCACTCCCATAGACAGTCAACTATGTCAACAGGAAATGTAACGTGATTGATGGAGGAGGATACCTGCTACATAAAGTGGTGTGGAACAACTCCCACAACCACATTGGAGATGCTATGCTTTACGTACATCATCTACGTACAGAGACACTTTGGGAGCAATGTGATTGTTGTATTCGATGGATACCCCACTAATGCAGGCTATCAAAGCACCAAAGCCACAGAACGAGCTCGCCGTTTTGCATTACAATCAGCAACCTAAGTCGTGTTCTCCTCATCTACCATGGTGACCATAGCACAGAAAAAGTTCTTGGCAAACGATCATAATAAGAGCGCATTCATTTCGATGTTGATGACACGAATGACGGATGCTAGCAGGCATATGAGGACGCCGACGTGATGATCGTCATCACAGCCATATCCAAGGCCAGCGAATTCGACAGCGTCATAATTACTGCTGAAGATGTGAACATACTTATTCTGTTGACAGCATTAGCAACTTTTTTAGCACAGGATCCTCTAGGTCCAAAACTTGAGAAATTGTTGATAACCATCCCTGAAGAACCTCCTGAAGTTTCATTCATTTCCGACCTTTTTCAACTTGTCGACTGAACTACACTTTCAAAACGGCTCAGAAAATTAAATCAATTTCTAGATAAAGAAGGATTTCTACGGGTGGGCGGTCGCTTATGTTACTTCTAACTAGAATACGATAAAAAATATCCAATACTTACTTAGAAATTCACAGAACATATCAGTATACAAACCACACATTTTCTGTTGCTTCAAAACTTTTTGATTTTTTCCGCCAAGAAATTGATAAGGAAATCATCTCCCATCGTCATACTTCTAGGAAAATAAATACAAGTACTTTTCAAGCTCCGATGATGGGCGATTTGACCGATTTTTGAGTATCAAAACTGAAGCCGTTTTCAGTGGTCGGTGTCGATTTTTGTGGACCCTCTCTTGTTTCTATAAATAGGTATCGCGGGTCTAGAAGCATCAAAGCATATGCCTAGTTATTTGTTGTTCCACAAAAGCTCTTCATTTTGAGCTTGCCTCAGAGCTTTCTACAGAAGCCTTTCATGCCGCATTTAGGCGTTTTCTTGAAAGAAGGGATAGATGCTCCAAGATTGTTTCGGATTGTGGAAACAAATTCATTGGGGCTTGATAGATATTTGAAGCAAATTTTTTCATCGGTTATTTCGAAGGAAGCTATAGAATGGAATATAATGCTCCTGCTGCAAGTCATAGGGGTTGGATTCGGGAAGCCAATATAAAAGCTATCAAATCACACCTGGTTAGGGTAGTAGGGGGTCAAATACTCACTTTCGAAGAGTTTACTACAGTCTTAACGCAAATAGAGGCTATATTGAATTCAATGCCGTTGTGCCCCGTCAGTTCGGATCCAAACAACCTGACAGTTCTAACTCTAGGTAATATTTTGACATTAGAGCCTCTGACGGCATTACCAGACCCAGATATTTCTCATATAAAAATGAATAGACTCAGCCGCTGGCAACTTTTGCAACGTATTCATAGAGATTTTTGGAACAGGTGGCACAGCGAGTTCTTACACATGCTACAGCAAAGGGAAAAATAGAATTTACCTACAACTCCAGTTCCACTCGGTACGATGGTTCTGATAAAGAACGGAAGTTAATTGGGTTTTGGGTCATATAATAAAACTTTGTCCAGGTCCTGATGGCGTGGCGAGAGTTGCTGCGGTCAAAACTGCTAAAGGGCAACTCACACGTCCTCTGGTGAAATTATATCCTTTACCTAATAACTATTACGGCCTTCTGCCATATCACGGCAAGCCGGTATGATTTTTAAGTTTGAGAGCAGTATGTCCATCATTCCACCAAGGACCCCTATTATCAGAACCACCATTTTGACAGAATGGTTTGGATAAAGCCTGTGGAGTTCATAGAGTTGATCTTGATATTTGGTCCGTTTTTCCTCATCTTTTCGGACTATGCTCGTTTCGCCAGGAGCTGAAAACTCAATGATGAAAATCGTCCTACTTTGATGGTCGAGGAGGACTACATCAGGCTTATTGGCTTGTATTTATCTGAGGGTGGGGAATGATAAGTTCCAATAGATTCGGCACTTCTCATTCTCCACAACAGACTCAATATCCCCCGGAGCATAAGGCAATACCGGTATCTCGTCTACACGGTACGAGTCTTGTAGATGGTAGTACAACACTCGTAGGGCCGCTTGGCATACCTATGAATATGGGCTGAGACCGCATATGCATTATGGTCTCAGCTGCCCCACGACACGCTCTGCATCTAGTGTCAGGGACCTCTATACCCATCACGTGACTACGGTAGACAAAGGTTTTCATGGAAGGCCATTATGAATCTTTTGTTTCCCGACTTCAGCCCACTTGACCTGAGAAAAGCGAAGGTCAGGTTTCTGGATAAGCCAAGGTCTTCAATGTTCTTGAAGAAGACCCCATGCATTGGTTTATCCTTATGTAGCTGTAGGAGCCTGTTACACTCCGCAGCTTTCACGTGGGTTCCAACTCGGTGACAGAGTTTGGGTTCGTCCGTTCAGTGTCAAATAGGAGACCGAGTTCTTCGGCTGCACGGGTTGCTGCCTTGAAAAGAAATGCTCCAATTCCTGCTTTTTCGTGATCGCATACCAAGCAGAGAATGGGATCTGAACTCCTGATGACTTCATAGGCTCCATTCAGTACCATTCAGTTATGTAGACACTCCAAACTCAAAAGTCCTCGGCCTCCCTGTTGTTTGGGGAAGTATAACCGTGGAACGGACGATTTGGGATGCAAGCTCCTATGGAGATGCATCATTTTGCATGTTTTTACGTGGAGTCCATTTCATTACTCCAAAGGAGTAAAGTAGAATCGGAACGGCAAGTATATTAGTTGCAGCAACTTTGTTTTTCCCCGACAGTTCTGATGACCAGATATGTCGGAGTTCATGCTGATACTTGCCGCGGAGAGAGATTTTAACAGTAGCCACCTCTTGGGTGTGGCGTTGTTCCACCCCTAGGTAGGTATACGTCTCTCCGGCATCCAGATGATGTAGTATACTTCCGTCTACGAGCTGAACGTCCTCTCCGTATTCCTCGCATCGTCCTCTTTTGAGATAAACCGTGGCACATTTGTCGATCCCAAACTCCATTCCGATGGCATGCGTATACTCTTGCACCACCCTTAAGGACTGATGAAGATCCTTTTCTCCGGAGGCATAAAGTTTAAGATCATCCATGTAATACAGTTGGGTAACCTTATGCCTTCGGTTGCTGTGGGTGCCACAGTTGTATCCGCGGGTTTTCTGTAGTGCAATGGACAATCGCAGTAGTGAGATGCAGAAGAAAAGAGGGCTGAGGGAGTCTCCCCGAAACACACCCCTTCTAAAGATATCCAGCTCTGTTTGGACTCTGACTTGACCAGATGTTATGATAAAGCAAGTCCTCCAGATCGGCATCAGCTGTTCAATGCACTATTTGATCGGGTACCTGAGCAAATACGTGATGATCTCATGGGATGTTGTATCAAATGCCTTGCGATAGTCGATCCAGGCCATTGAAAGGTTACGCTTATACTGCACGGAGTTCCACATTATACATCTGTCGATCAGCATGATCTCCTCGCAGCCAGCCACCCCATTCTTTAACCCTCTTTGCTCTTTGCTCATACACCGGCTCAACTGCGGAGAGTATTCGCATGTATAAAATGCGTGTAAACGTCTTATAGCATGCGTTCAAGAACGTTATCGGTCTGAAGTTCTTTGGATCAGACAAATTTCCTTTTTTGGGGATTAGCACGTTTCGCCCCTCGATAAACCAATCCGGAATCTGTTGCTCCCCATCTAGCCAAGAGTTTAAAACTCTTCCTAATTGGTGGTGGGTACATGAAATTTTTTTCCACCAATAGTTATTTAGTCTATTGTAACGTAAGTATAGGCAGCCCGTTTGGCATGAATATTCTCGGTGGTCACCACCAGCAAGGGACCTCGCGAGAACGACCGACGACTCACGATTGATGCGTTGAAGTTCGAAGAGCGTGCGACACTGAAGAGCGATTGTGGCAGTTGTAATTTGAATTCATACTTCATCTTATTTTGTTAATAATATAGTGCGCCTGGTCATCCTGGTATTAACGAGACCAGCTAAAGCTATCCGTTACCTGTCCAGGTAGGTGTTGGGGATAAACTTATAGATGGTGGATTGGCTGGTAGGTTACATGGCAGTCATACTTAAGTAATGTTATATTTTAGGTTCATTAAAGTTGTATCAAAATCTGAATTAAATACTGTTGAGTATATCGAGTCGTAGTTGACTGTGTCCCAGCCGAATCCCATACTAACCTCCTGAGAAACCGATTCCGTTACATTATCAGGACCTGGTGCAGCAAAGTTCGATCCTTCGAGGGCCTGTCAAACTTCTTCCAGGGTTATCAGATTGCGCAGATCATTGAGCTCAGGATGACAAACCTCCTGCAAAAGGCTTCGAACTGTGCTAGGGCTTGGAGTATCTACGTTGAGTGGTTGCGGAAATTCATATATACCCTTCCAGAAGGTTTCTACCCGATCAGCCACCGGTGAATTATCCACAACACGTGGAGGCTCTTGGAATAGACGAGAAGGTTTATCGCGAAATTCTATTCTTATTATTATTGTAATTAAGTTGGTACTATGCATTTGTTGTGTATAGAAAATTGAATCGAGCAATTTCACTATTGACTGCCCCGTATTTCCCGTTCAGTTTCTTGCAGACCGATACGAGCAGTGCCGTGATATTCTCTCTCGGAATGAAAACCCCAGAATTGAACAGCCCTTTCTGTAATTCTGACCAATTTCGCAATATATTTCGTGTGATTATTAGTACCTACAAACAAAATCGAAAATAACCGGAAGAGGTCGCACCATTGCATCATTTCCAGTTCCAGCTTCCTGTCACCGTCTGGGTAAGTCAACGTCTGGGTAAGTCAACTTTCCCATTGAAACTGATTTTGCTCGTTATATCGAACCGTTCAATTAGTAACATAACTGAACAACCTCCAAATATAGGTACAGAAAAATATTATTGGTGTTCCGAAAGTATTTAATTACAGTCCGAGTTTCTTATTATATATGATAAAAGTTTTTCCCTACGAGGAATTATTGCAGAGTGAAGAAAAAATTCTCCTTTAGGAGTAGTCGGTTCTTCGCCCAAGATGTCCAAAATATCCTCGCCTAGTTCCACATCATTTTCAATGATGAGAGGGGATGTATCAGATTTTTCACCAAGTAATCGGTTCCACCATGCAGGGCTTCCAACATGCGAGTTGGGCTCCTCTTCCGTTATATCTGCTACTGACAATACGTACGAGTATCGCTTTGCAAACTTTTTTGGTTCTCCTTCACAAGATAGCCCTGCTCTTGTGGCGGAAAAAGCTATTTCATGACGCCGCTGTTGCTGCGGAGAACTGGAACGAGAATGACTTTAAAGCAGCGAAATGGTCTGCCGAAGTCTGGATCGTGAACGAGAGTGGTCTGGTCTTCGGCGCCGTTGTACAGCAGCATTTTCTCAAGACGCACTTCTCGTTATAGGTCTAGATTATCGCGATCGATACGACGTCGATTGTGAACGATTTTGCCTTATACTTCCCGTTCGAGTTTATCAAGCCTGTCTACTAATACTTTCTTAGATATCCTCTTCATAGTAGTGTCATGGCGTCAAGTGAAAACTTTGCGTCGTCACCACTCTGTGAATATTGTGCATGAAAAGTAAAAAAGGGTCCAAAATGTAAAGCCTGTGGTGCAGTAGCACATCCCAGTTGTGCAAAAAGACTAAAAAGTACCGTAATAAGCGACGATTAGATGGTTTGTTGTCAAAAGGAACTACCTAACCTCAAATCAGCACCAAATCTGGACCTATCTTTCAGCGAAGAACTCGTTGATCTAGACGACGACCAACTGAAAAAGGAAGTGATTTATCTCAGAAGTCTAATTAAACATTAAAATATCATTATTCAGGGACTCAATGAGAAAATCCGTTCCCTCCAGGAGAAAGCCGCGAGTGCTCCAAAACACCCCATACCTAGCACAACCCAGCCCATAGAAAGTTCAAGTAAAGGAACCTATAGGCAGGGGTAAAAACACTGAAATTATATCAGAAATTCCAATAGAAAATAGTTATGTCAAAATAGCAGTGGCTAATGACCCGTCAAAGTCTCCAAAAATTGCCTCAAAAAGCACTATAGGAAATAATGAGAGAAACAATCACCAATATATTACTGAAGCCATAATACAAGCGAACCAGATGAGCACCATGAGAGCTCTCCAACAGTTAGAGCCGAACAATAAGGAAGATGACGGTCGGAGAATGGTAAATGGACAGCGGAAAAGAAACGAATATACCTTGTAGGCCAGAACGATAACGCCCGAGAGATCCAAACAGTACCTAGTAGTAGTAGTAGTAATCGTGAGGAGGCCGCTGCCGCAGCCAGGCAAGTAGGCCCCAATGGACTCTTTTTGCTCTCCCCGCTCTCCACATAACTACCTTGCCTCTCCTAGTCTTCCATTCCGAATCTTTGTGACCTTCTGATGAAGGTCAGTATATCCGTCTACTTTAATTCGATGAGTTCTTCTTGTTGGAGTTTTCCAACTCCGAAGATACCGAATCTTAGCCTTCTGTACGCCTCACACTCGCCAAGAAAGTAAGACGATGTTTCTTCGCCTTCTTCACACATATAGCAAGTGGGGCTGTCTTTTATACCCATTAGTGACAGATGTCTGCCTAGTTTATTATGGCCTGTTAGTATTCCTACAAGGAGGCGTAGTGTTTGGCGATCTCTGCCTAAGAGCCACACCATCCTTGACTTGCTAGAGCCGGCTACAGAATCTTTTGACTGTCTGCATCCGGCAGTGTTCCTTCAGAGTTCGTTTAGTTCTCTTTCCGCCCAGTTGTTCAGGGCTGAAGAGATTTGACTTCTTGCGATGCCTAGTGCTGGCTCCAGCCCACAGAACGGCGCCGCGAAACTGGCACTGGCACGTATACAGTTAAACATATTAAAAATCAAAAATACAATGAACGCATTATGGAGTCTTGTAACATTATGAAAAGAGTTGAAAAATTATAAATGAAAACAAATAACCTAAAATAAAAAACCCTTCTATAGATGTTCTAAACGACCGTGGTGAACCTATTATAGATCCAGTAAAAAAAGTTAATTATATCAATTCATTTTATCAATTATTTCATAGAATCCTCCAAGAACTGTCCAACACCAAACATGGACATAAAATTAAAAAATGTCCATATTAGATTTTTCCTTGCTCCAGTTACACCCCTTGAAGTGTTAGAGATTATATCCAAAACAACGTCAAAAGCTGCTGAGGGTAAAGAAGTAGGTATACAATGTTACTTCTGCCTCATCAAAGTTAGGCAGAAGTAACTTTGCTCCACACGGTGAATCTCTCGATGGCCGCGTCCATCGAGTTCTTTCTGTTGGTGGAGGGTTGGTGCTGAAGAAGATGACGTGTTCGCCGAAGAGTTTCGGGGGTGGGGGGTTCAAAACGTTTCACCCTAAGTGGCGCGCGTCATTTCTGCAAAAAAACAGGGCGGCGATGGAGCAGAAGGCAAAAAAACATGGCGGCGATGACGGAAGTTATGAAAAAAAAACGTCCCTGCAAAAAACATGGCGATGGAGCGGAAGGCAAAAAAACATGGCGGTGATGGAGCGAAAGGCAAAAAAACATGGCGGCGATGGCGGAAGTTATGAAAAACCTTCCCTCACGTGATTCGCTGAGAGCAATTGGCTGGAGAGAAAAAAACGTCACGTGATTCGTTGAGAGCAATTGGCTGGAAGAGAAAAAAAATGGCCGCCATCTTAATTGACAAAACGAAAAAATCAAATATGAAAAATATCTTCTGTCTTAGAACACACACACACAACATAAAATTATGATGGACTTATTATTAATTCACTCGCTCTCGAATGAAATTCCAAAAGAAAAAAAAATACGTCTCCGCCGCCGTGAAATAGCGATAAGACACGTTTCTTGAATGTTTACTGTCTGCTCTCAAGTTGAACGAAATTCTCAGCAAACACGATGATACATTTTTGACCTTGAATTCGTTTTTCAGATTTAATCGCAGAGTTTTATCTCACACATCCGGTGTTTTGTTTACGCTGCTCGAGCTAAATTGACCTTGGAGTTGTTTTTTGTTATTTCGCAATTTGGGTTTTCCCCAGATCGACCGTTGCATACATTTGCAGCGTGGGTTACGCGAACTCGGCGTGGAGGTGGACGGCGTGGGTCACGTGACACAGAGAGTTAATACGTACGTTCACAGCGAGCCTGCGTCATTTCATTATCTGCGTTCGAAGCAACAACAAGTGCCTCTCTGCCGCTCATCTGCCTCTCGCTTTTTTTCTATACAAGTGCATTGTTTTTATTGTGAGTGCCATTTAATTCGTGATTTGCAAAGGTCAGTAGTAGTAGTTATTCTTTTTTTAGTTTTCGCGATTGCTTCAAGTGTGCCTATTTCTTTCGATTCACTGTTTGTTGTGTTTGTCATATTTTGTTTTTCGTCTCATACAGAGTGTCTCTCTCACAAAACGTCATATTTTTTTTGTTTTTCATACAGTGTGTGTGGATTGCATTTTTTATCATAATTCCTTCTGATACAGGGTGTCTCTCACAAAGTTCCATTTGCTATATACAGTGTGATTGGAATATTTTATTTTTATCATATTCATTTCTCATACACGGGGTGAATCGTAAACACTATTTTTCATTTTGAGTGAGTGAGTGAGAGTTATACAGCGTGTATGAATTTTTTTTCATTTTTCAAATGATTTCGCAGATGTCTCATCTTCTCGACGAAATTAACAAGATATCGTTGTCTTGCAGGAAGAACCTGCGGAAGTTGTCTGAGCTACCGAAGGACGAACCCCATCTGATCCTCGGCGCTGAAGCGAAAACAACCAAATTTGAAGAGTCCATCCTAGTGGAGTTGGAGTTGGAGTGTAAAGTATTCCTGCCAAATCGAGTGACTGGTGCATTCAAACCCATCCTCGACAAATCAACCGAGTCCCAGCATATGCTCATCTACAGGGGCGAGCAGAAAATGGCCAATCAAAATCATCCGCAGCAGCTCTTTGAGATTGCTAAGGCCTGAAGACGCCGCCGCCGCCGCCGTTGGAAACAAAGAGTGAGTTTCTTGTATTTTCATTTGACATTTTCTTGAAATTTTGTGTGTCTGTTGAATAATCATCATCATGTTATCTGACACTATCGTTGCACACAGTATGGAGATGGTAGCCAAGTAGCGTAAGGTCAAAAATATCCTCAAAAAGAGTTGAACTGATGAAGAACGCAAACATTGGCCGGCCCATTGCAAGTACACCGCCTGCCTGATCAATAGTGCGATCGCAGCAGTGGATTGCATCGGCTCTCTGAGAAAATTTAAAACTTTATGCGGACACTTGAAAATTATCCAAAATTCAATCAAAAAGTCAGGTCAACAACAACAGCCAGGCGTCGACGTGGTGGTGGGAGAGGGAGTCAAATCAAAATTATCATCTCGAGTAAAGTGGGAGGACTTGAAATCGGCATTTTCTTCGCGTTTACGCACCGGTATAAATATAAATTTGAAACATAAAGATATTGGGCAATTTTTTGGTGATACATTCATTTTATTCAGAAGCAGAATTCAAAATTTATTGAAAAAACATCCAATCATCAAAGTCAATGCGACATTTTGTGGTAAATTCGTGAAAAATTCCTTGAATCAAGAACAAATAATGAGCGACTTTAAATATTTCAACACTAAAAACGTTGTTATCGATAGGGGTACAACTTTGAAAAAGTGGTTCCTAGAAAATGACATCGATCAAATTCAAAACAAACTGTCGGAATTCGCGGACAAAGAAAGTGGCTGGAGTCTTCAGAAAATTGTTAGTTTGAAAATTAATATGAATAAATCAGACGTGGGAAACGGTTCGTCTTTCATCGAGCTGACAAAATCTATTGCGAATAAAAAAGCTTGCATTAATTTGGAAAATGAAGATGTTGCGTGTTTCGCTTGGGCCGTCGTTTCAGCCTTGTACCCTGTTGAATCGGGTAAATATACAGATAGAATTTCATCATACCCTCACTATTCAAATGTACTGAACTTGGATGGAATCGACTTTCCTATGACATTAAAACAAATTACCAAATTTGAGCGATTGAACAACATATCTGTGAATGTGTACACCTTGGAATTGATTCAGCCGCAGGCAAACAAGGAGGCATTTTTCGTTACTGTTCCGAGCTGACTCACGAAACAAAAAGTAGGCCAACATGTCAATCTTCTCCTCATTCAAAATGAATATCACCCGAAATTAAATGATTACGAGGCACCACCACTGAAAATCGCCGACGCCGATGATGCCGTCGGCGATGACATAAAATTCTATTACGTTTGGATGAAGGATTTATCTAGCCTACTCATTCGCCAACTCAGTAAAAACCAAAATGAAACATTCATTTGCGACGGGTGTTTGAATTATTTCATGAGTGGGGAGACACTCGACAGTCATACTGTTGATTGTCAAAAATTAAACGAAAGCAAAATTTCATTTCCTTCGTATGATCATGTAGAATTTCGGGATTTTGTACATAAAGAAATAGTGCCCTTTGTAATTTACGCGGATTTTGAGTCGATTTTGGAACAGTTTAATGACGAAAAATGCACCGCACATACGGCAAAGTACCAAAAACACATTCCTTTCAGCGCTGGATTTTATTTCAAGTGTGCATATGACGATACTTTGTCATTTTATGATAGTCATCGGGGCCTTGACTCGATGGATTGGTTTGCGGAGAGAATGGGGGCCATAGCCAAATTTGTGGAAGCCAAAACTTTGGATATTGTCCCCATGATCGTCTCACCTCCAGATAGAGCGACAGCGCCATGTTGCCATATCTGCGAAAAACCTTGGAAAACTGACGACAAAATTGTAATAGATCATAATCACTACACGGGAGCGTTCCGTGGATATGCGCATGCGCATTGCAATTTGAACTACAAAAAGTCGTTCGTTGTGCCAATCATTTTCCAGAATTTATCCGGATACGACAGTCATTTTATTATTCGAGATATAGCAAAAAGGGGTCGAGTCAGCCTGTTGCCTGTCAACAGAGAAAAATACATTTCTTTCACCCAGTACGACGGCAACACTGACATTAAATTTCGATTCATTGAATCTTTTCCGCTTCATGGGCATGAGCTTGAAGAATTTGGTGCAAACGCTGACCATCCATGACTTGAAGATTTCAAGGCGCGAATTTGCCAATTTCGATGCCGACCGTTACGAGTTACTCACTTGAAAATGGGTATTCCCATACGATTTCATCGATTCGATGGAGAAATTGGAATGCCCAAGTTTGCCGGCGCGCGATCAGTTCTACAACAAGTTGAATGATTGAGGCATCACCGATGCCGAATACGAGCATGCGTGGTATTACATTCTCCCGGGATATACGTGGTTCTGTATGTTGAAGTACAAACAGTGTTAATTGCAGATACTGAAAGACGTCGACATGCTTCTCTTTGTCTAGCGAGGAGTTCGTGGCGGCATCAGTCAGTGCTGCAACTGATTCTCCTCGGCAAATAAACAAGCACATGGGTGAAAGGTATGATGCCTCCAAACCGTCGACCTATTTGCTACATCTCGACGTGAATAATCAGTACGGTTGGGCCATGATGGAATATCTTCCGTACGATGGCTTTAAATGGCTCGAAAATGCAGCCGATTTCTATGTGTCGGAATTGTCGGACACCTCGCCCATCGGCTACATTCTCGAAGTCGATTTGGAGTACCCCGAACATCTGCATGACAAACACAAAGATTGGCACCCTTGTGTGCCAAGCACCGTACACCGCCAGGCTCGAAATTACCACGCTGTACAACAAGGAAAAATATGTTGGGCACTACAGGGTGTTGAAACAAGCACTCAAACACGGCCTTGTACTCAGGAAAATCCACAAGGTGTTGCAATTCAATCAGTCGGCGTGGCTGCGTCCCTACATTGAATTGAATAAGAAATTACGCTCTCAAGCAAAAACTACTTTTGGCAAAAATAACTACAAACTAGCCAATAACGCAGTGTTCGGGAAAACCATGGAAAACATACGGAAGCACCGTGTGGTGAAAATGGTCTCCAAGTGGGAGGGACGATATGGTGCAAAAAATCTGATTGCCAGTCCAAATTTCAGGAGTCGCACCTTTTTCGACGAGAGCCTCGTCGCTATCGAGATGGCAAAGACGGATTTGTTATTCAATTAGCCCTTGTACATGGGAATGTTGATTCTCGATATTTCCAAGGTGTGCGTGTACGATTTCCATTACGGCTTCATGATGGATAAGTACACGCACGATCAGTGGAAATTGATGTATACGGATACTGATTCGCTCATTTATGAAATTAAGTGCGATGATATTTATCGGGATTTGATTAGCAGTCACACTGAAAAATTCGATACGAGCGACTATCCAAGCGACAACCCATTTGACATCCCCCTCGAAAATAAAAAAGTACCCGGCTTGATGAAGGACGAAGCCAATGGTCGTATCATTTCGTAGGGCTTCGATCAAAGTTGTACACCTATAAGATACAAGGTGGAAAAACCGTAAAAAAATCCAAAGGGGTCAAATACAGCGTTGTCGAAAATCACATCACTTTTGAAGATTATGTGGAATGTCTGAAAAACAATGTGGAAAAAATAACTTCGCAACGCTGCATTCGATCCTTTTCACACAAAGTTTTTAGTGTTGAGCAAACAAAGATCGCTCTCAACCCCCACGACGACAAGCGCTGTTTGATTGTCGGCTCTCATGACACTCTGCCGTGGGGCCATCAGTTAGATATCTAATAGAATTTGAATGTTTTTTCAGAGAGCACATACCCACACATACACACCACCACCATGGTAGACACTTTGAAAAATTTATGCTGTCTGCAAGTAGTCAGATGTACATCATCAATAGTTGAATTCATCGAGGCCTCACCTCTACCATGGACGCTCACTGATCGAATTTTTAAAATGTTTGCCGATGAAAAATGGGTACAAATCTATAAGCAGGCTCAGAGCGTCAAAGGAAATTTCAATGATCTGAGTCACTTAGAGTACACGAGAGAAATCAGCTTTGAAGATAGGTGTGAAGCTCTCAAAAATCAAGACTGGGAGGGTCATTTGCACGAAGACCAATAATGTGTGTGGGCGACTGCATATCGTATTCCAAAATATAATTTACGATTTTGCCGCACTTGCTATAAAGCATTCAGAAGGGCTATGCAAAACCATCTAGTTCACAGCATCAGAGACCATCAACATATGGTGTTCGGTGTAAAGCACATAGACAATACCGGGTGGCTACGGAAGTATTGCCTACGGAATATCTCAGTTATTGTATGAAGTAGGTTTGTGAAATTCGGAGCGTCGATATAATGACATAAGAGCTAGAATTTGAGCATATTGACATGTCGAAGTTAACTTCCGGTCTGACCGGAAGTAACATCAACTTTCTTATTTTGAACGGAAACCCTATTTTTTTTTTCTTTTCGCTTTATTCAGCATTCAATTCCCTTTCTAATGACATATAACAAGTTGGTATCTAACCAGAAACTAGATCAGAAAAAAATTATTATTGAAATTCACCGAGTAGGCCGTGGAAGCAAAATGAAAGCCAAAAATTGAAAAGTTGGCTATGGAAACCATACGTCACTTGATAACAGTTGCTACTACTGTGATATTTTATTTTCATTCGTCGACGTTATAAAAAGCCGCCAAAAAAATATTGGAAAAATTGGGAAAAAAACAATACTCTGTAGGTCCATAACTTAAATAGGAACATACAACTTTTTCTTGCCATTCCTTTCTAATGATATAATAGAAAGTATTTTTTTGAAATGAAATACCAAAAATCCAATTATTATTTTTCAAATAACAAAAAAACAGATTTATCGAAAAAAAATAATTCAAATTGATAGGATTGAAGATAAAATAAATTCAAAACAAATGTTCAAAATGCATTCCCTCAGCGTCAATACATTTATTGACTCTGGTGATATTTTCATGTAAAACGTTTCTCAACATTTGGGGCGTGGTATCTTGGAAAGCTTTACGAATGTTTACTTTTAGCTCATGTAGAGTTGTAGGCTGTGTGGAATACACCCTATTTTTGAAATTTTTAAGAAAAAAGTCGCACGGAGTAAGATCAGGTGACCTTGGTGGCCACCTGACTGGACCATGGGTTGTTATAAGTCTCTCTTGAAAGCGATTTTGAAGATAATTTCACGCTATTCTTGAATTATGTGGAGGGCGCCATCTTGCTGAAAGTACATTCTCTCAGTTATTTCCGCTGGTAGGTTGTTAATGAATTCCGAAATTTCATTCGTTAAAAAATTAAATTCTCTCTCTCCGGTTAGTTGCCCTTGAAAAAGAATGGGGCCAATAATATGAGTTCCAACTATTCCTGCCCAAACATTCACACCAAATCTCTCCTGGAAGCCACCTTGTCGAAACCGGTGCTCGTTTTCTATCGCCAAGTACCTGAAACAAAAGACCGTTCACACTTTTAGCACTTTACACTTCGACTATCGACAATAATCCAAATGAAGTACAGTACCTACCTTGTATTATTCCTATTAAATAATCCATTGTTGGTAAATCTTGACTCGTCCGTAAACAAGGTACCATAGTTAAATAGGTGATTCTCAGCATTTTGTCGAAGAAACCAATTACAATATTCCAGGCGCCTTTCACCGTCATTTTCATACAAATGTTGATGCAACTGATACTTGAAGGATTTAAATCGATGTTTTTTCATAATTTTCCTAGCAGAGTCCCTACTTATAGCTAATTCGGCGCCAATCTGCCTTGAGGAAATTGTGCTATCGTATTGTACTAAAGCTAATACATTAATTTCAGTTTCCTCATTAATAACAAATGCTTCTTGGTCTTCGTGAACATCAGGCTCAGTTCTTAATTTTTCTTCAAGCCACTGGAAATACCTTCTTGACGGTTGCTGCCTCCCTGGATATCGCTCTAAATACAATCGTTCAGCGGCATAAGAATTTTTTAAACATTCACCATAAATGAGAAGCATGTCAATTTGTTCGGTTCGTGAATAACGGGGCATTTTTTGAATATTCCACTAACTGATTTCGATTTCCAAACCCTTTTAAAATGGCAGAATCAAAAACACTACTTCGAACGTCAAAATAATATGGATAGCAGCGTTCGTGAGAGCTCTCGTTTCTTTTTTGTTTCATTCCAAAATACATCTTAATCAGCCTACTTGTTAATATTTTGGTTCGAATGATTATTGCAATGGAATGATTATTCTGAATAGCACAAACATCGTCCATAGGTAGATATTAGAATATCTATGGACGATGGCACAGACCAAGTACGTTTATGTTCCTATTTAACCTAGAACCAACAGGATATAATTCATCATTCCACATTATTTTTAATGTTATTTTTGCGTATGGCGATAATCTGTTTTGTTATTTGAAGAATAATAATTGGATTTTTTGGTATTTTATTTCAAAAAATTACTTTCTATTATATCATTTGAAAGGAATGGTTATGCTGAATAGTACAGGCAAGAAAAAGTTGTATGTTCCTATTTAAGTTATGGACCTACAGAGTATTGTTTTTTTCCCAATTTTTCCAATATTTTTTTGTCGGCTTTTTATAACGCCGACGAATGAAAATAAAATATAACAGTGGTAGCAAATGTTATCAAGTGACGTATGGTTACCATAGCCAACTTTTCAATTTTTGGCTTTCATTTTGCTTCCACGGCCTACTCGGTGAATTTCAATATAATTGTTTTATGATCTAGTTTCTGGTTAGATACCAACTTGTGATATGTCATTAGAAAGGGAATTGAATACTGAATAAAGCGAAAAGAAAAAAAATAGGGTTTCCATTTAAAATAAGAAGGTTGATGTTACTTCCGGTCATCCATGTATCATCTGTCACTCTGCTAATGACATCTGACACTCTTGGTTCTGGAGGGACATCAGCGCCATCTGTCGTTGGTCTGTGTCTGTGCCGCTTAGAGTACTAACTACGAACGAAATCACAATGGGGGCTCCATCGACGATGGTCAGCCATAGGATCATCATTGGACAGCCATCTGAACCCTTCTACTTGGCACGAAAGACATGCAACTACATCTTCCGAACCGGTATACGTAAAGCCTGCTTCGGCTAACTTACTTGCAGGAAATGTCGAAGTCCAGCTTCGAAACGAGTCGAGTCTTGTATCGTACTACTGCATCTCTCTCTCTCTCTCTTTCTCTCGGCATACACACAGACACACTGCACACTGCATACTGAATTAAAACGCCAACTCTGCTCTCAATATATACATTTATTTCGTTTCGTAATCAAACATTACTTTGTCCGGCAAATAGCATAGGTATTCACGAAAACATAGATGTTTATCATCTTTTGATGATATAGTGCACAAGTTTATAGCCTCATCAAATGACAAACCCTTTTTTTTTTAGCTAGAGTTTTTGCAATGCTTAATAAATCGTGATAATATTGACTAAAGTTCATATTCAATAGATTTTCAAATCTTGTCGCCATCACAGTAGCATCTAGATGTAGGATATTTCGAACATCCGCTTCCGTCAGGTAGAAGTAGGTGTCATTCTTGGAAACTCGCACTTGTTGACTCTCTGCATACGTGTGTAATTCCAAATCCATAACATCGTCCCAGTCGAGTTTGATTCGGCTAGTCTTGGCTGCTGCTGTATTCTGATCATTTCGGCTAGTGTAAAGCAGCTGATTAATGGCCCCCATGAATTGGCCCCATTCAAACATGCTGAAGGACAGGCTGGAGCATATGGTGTGTTGGACCTTGCACACGAGTTTCACTGCAGGCACGAAACTCCGAGCAAAACTTATGCCGCATTGCAAGCTCAAAACGTTAGTGTTGCGAAACTCGTAGGTGGCGTTGCACGCGAAGAAACGTTCCGCTTTGATGGCCTCCTTGTACATGTCACATATTCGATCTAAATCTGCCATTCGATCTGCCCACTCTCGGTCCGATGATGATGATGATAATGATGATGATGAAGCTGACGCCGTCAACGCCACCGACGCCGACTCGTAACCAGAGGACTCTTCAGAAGACTCGACAACGACGTTGTTCACTGCACCAAACATGTTGACTGACTAATCTCTCTGCACTGTTCGGCATCGGTTTATTTCTCCACTGCCGCCGCCGCCATCACCCCCCACCCTCTCCCCATACGCCGGCTCAAGTTTCTACGTCGTCGAGAGCTGAGAGACGACTACGATGAAAGGCCCCCTCTTCCAGTTGAGATTGTGCCAATTTTCGATTGAATTACATGCGATTTGTCGCATCAATTCAACTATTGTGCGTTTTATCGAACTCCAGCCATTTCACAAGTACTTCACGACCCTTACGCCACTAGATAGACTTCGAGATTTTTGTTTTTTGTAGTTCTTGTTAGTAGAAAGCGCCGCTGATTGGTCACCCTTGCAAGTCCTCCAGCAAATACGTGATTGGTTGGGTGATTTTTCACTTTGACAACTTTGGCAATGTCCGGCAAAATGTCCAGCCATTTGTAGGTACCGTTCAAACTGAAATACTTGAAGAGATTCTCCTTGAGAGTACGTATAACCCTCTCTGCGATCGCTGCTTTCCTCACGGTATACGTGCTATAGTGTTTGATGTTGTACGTTTTTAGGAGAGTCTGAAAGCTGGAATTGTGAAATTCTGTTCCGAGATCTGATTGGAGGAGCTTGGGGCATCTTTTCGCTTTCGACAATATGTCACTCATCGCTTCGGTTACGTCTCAACCAGTTTTGGTCTTCAAGGGGCGCACTAATTGGTACTTGGAAAAGGTGTCAATCACCACGAGAATATAATTGAAGTTTTTATTGGCTTTGGACTGTTTTTGAAGATCAGCCAAGTCCATCTGCCACAGATCATCGAGTCCTTTGATGATGATACGTCTGCGAGGAAAATTCCTTCTGGCTGGAGCATGGAGCTCATCAACCAATTGTTTTTTCTCAGATAATGATGACGTCATTTCGCTAATGGCGGAGCCAATACACTAACTGCACTGGGCGTTACACCTTCTACTTAAGAGGCTGGAGTATCAACAATATCCAGTGCCAATTTATCCAAGCGTTTCTTGGTATTTTCATTCTTTTTCATCGAAAGTGACATGAATTTCATCACTCGAATATCAAAGGCTGTTAAATTGTTTTTGGTGGTGTCCAGCTCGTCTTTGAGTTTGTGTATGACGTCATCTTTGAGCTTCTGTATGACGTCATCAACGTATTTTTTGTTGGCAACATCATTGAGTGCACTTGGCGTTTCCACATTACATATTTTCACATGTTCAGCAGAAATGTCCCCATTTGTCGTATAGTTGAGTATAACGCCAGGAAAATGGTAGGGCTGCTGCTGCCGTGCACGGTGAGCTGACGAAGTTTGACCGAACTTGTTGATGCTTATGATGCGACTGTGGCATGCAAAAAAGTCTACGCTTTTATTTATCGAATATAGCCTGCTTCTCTCAGCTCATTGATGGTGTCTACCATCTCGTTGTCGGTAGAGGTGCTGCCGGCATTTTTGGCGGCTACCAGAAGCCTATATCTGTCAACGAGCTCGTTCACATCGTCCCGGTACACGTATTCTATGAGTTTCGTGTTGTATGTCAACTGATCTGGGATACCACTGCCGTCGGTGAAACGACCTCGACCTCCACCACCACCACCTATTTTTGATTGAGGATCTTTGAACATTGGTCGAATCAACTGTTCGTATTTGGCAGTCTGAGATGGTTTCAACCTACCTCGCGCATCTACATGCGCACCTGTAGCTGTCAAAATTTGGTTGTATGCCACCAAATCGGCTTTAGCGTATTTGGGATTTTTGTAAAAAATCAAATTATATAGTCCCGGAGTGCCCTCGTATGTTACACCATCAATGCGAATGTCCCCCGTATCTTTGTCGAAGTCCATCAGCTTTCTACCGAGCAACCATTGCGCTCTTGGTTTGTCATAAACGGGGCCGTACTCTACATCTATTTTGCCGGATTTGGCGTTCATTCACGAATTCAGTTGCTACTTCGGGATAAACTTCCAAGTAGTCATCCTCATCATCATCATCATAATCACCATCATCTGTGTGGTAGCTTTCTTCGTCTTCTTCCTTTTTCATAAAGTCTGGAGTCGATGGTGCAGGTTCCTGTTTCTCTTCTTTTTTCACTGTCAGTCGTGATCGCTTGGTGAGTGGCGGCACTGCCGCACTCAATCTTTTCAGCGGTACTGTAATGGGTTTGAATAATTTACCCAGTGCTTCATCATGCTCGGATTTTCCGAGTTTCAGACTCAGATACTTTCTCACAATTTTCGACAACTGATTGACTTGACGTTTGCGTTCAGTTTTAGCAATCTCCGTCTCGATGCGGGGTGATGTGGTCGGCGCCATGCCATCAGTACGAATGCCGTGCCACCTCGCATCACGTTTCTATATATTTGTCAAAGCCCAGGCGGTAGCGCCCTTTGTTCACATCAAAGTCTTTGACAATGACCAAAGATCCGAATTTTTCCTTTCAACAGGTGGCGCACATGCGTCGAAATTCCTCAAAGGTGTAATCCGGTGAGACGTGCTCGTCAAAGGCGTGCTTCAAATTCATATCGTCTTGCCGAGAAAGCACTATAATGTTGCAATTGTCCTCGATCAGCTGTTTGGATATTTCCGAGTAGGTTTGACACAAGTAGGTTGGGTCAATACCCTTGTGGCGTGCCATGGCATAGAACTCTCTGATTTCATTCTGTTTGTCACACGCCACATCGTCAAATATGAAAATTGAGTTTTCTTTCGCCTTTGACAGATCGATTACCTCGTCGTTGTCCCTGTATGGAAAATAACCTACGCCCTTGACTTGTTTGAGTACATCGTACAGTAGCTGATATTTAGGTTGGTACAGCGACATTGAATAAACGTAAACATTCTCAAAACGTGCTCCGTTCGGCTGAACAGCAGACTTAGTACAGCGTTAGTCTTGCCACATCCGCTGGGGCCCCAAAATATCGCTCGGAATGAATTCGGTAGCAGGGAGCCGTGTTTACGTATACCGTCATCGTCACCGCCAATACCTCCTTCACCAATGGTATCCAAATTGACTATTTCCAGAGCCGGCTCTTGTTGTACCACTTTCATGTTTGAGTTGATTGATTTTTTTGCTGAAGTGTGTGTGTGTGTGACCACGCCCACATCTGACATTCGAATGACATTTTAAGTGGGGTACAGTTATGTCAGTAGGTGCGCAACATCATTCGCGTCAGTGTCATGCTGACTGTCGAGCTCGAAGGTCGTGGTGTGGTGAACTCTCTGATTAATCATCTGCCATTCGAGCTTCATTTGCCTGGATACCAGTACTGTGGACCGGGTACCAAACAATAGAAGAGATTGGTACATGGAGACCCTGTTGTGAACCCTTTGGATTCGGCTTGTAAGACTCACGATATTGCATTAATCGAGCTTGGGAACGTGTCAAATCAAAATACGCCAAATTTGGTGAGGAAGCTGCTGCTTGGCTGGTCACCACAACCATGAAGGCAAAACGTAATTTGGGAATGGGTTTGAAGAAGAAGGCTGCTGCTGCTGCTGCAAAGCCAAAGTCTTTCCGTCGAGATGTTGTTAAAAAAATTACCAAGACTCTGCGAAAAACTCTGAAACCTGATCAGCTGAAAGATTTGAGTGCGAAGGCTCTGCGAAAATCCTCTTTGGTGGCACTGCGTGCTGCCCGTTCAAGTGAAAGAATTGGGTGGCCGCAAAAAAATCAGATTACCCCGAATAATACCGTTCGAAGCGAAGAGCGGTGGTGTGCTGCCTCTGCTTCCGATATTCGCCACTCTGGGGGCGCTGGGCTCGTTGGCAGGTGGTGCCAGCACCTAGCCAGGACCATAATCTCCTCGGCTAATGCCAAAAAGAAATTGGAGGAAAACAAGCGTCATAATACCGCAATGGAAAGCATTGGTGGCGGCGGCGGTGACAACAAAAATGTAGGAAGTTCCGGTTTGTTTCTGCGCAAGACCGCTAAATGCGGCTACGGTTTGTTTCTCAAGAAGAAATTTTCAAAAAACTCCCGCTGAAGCTGCCCAATAGAGCGTTGTACGATGAGGAATTACTTAAATATGTGAAACGTCTGAAAATACCTCATTTCATTGGTGTTTTCATGCGTGACAACTTACCTCGATCCTCATCATCATCGAAATTTCCCAAGTACAGAGAATGCGCAATCATCAATCTGGACTCGAGCAGGAATCGCGGAACGTATTGGGTAGCTTACGTGAAACGCGGACATGTGGTGAAATACTTTGACAGTTTCGGCAATTTGAAGCCGCCGGTGGAATTGGTGCGATTTCTGGGTAAAAAAGTGAAAATCTTCTACAACAACGATCGCTATCAGACATTCAACCAAGTTAACTGCGGTCATTTGTGTTTGAATGTTCTATACGAGAACACACTCTGAGTGTGCGCGCGCACGCGCGATAATTAATAGAAAAGTGGTGACCTTTAATGACGAGCGCAATGAGGTTCATTATATGGTGACGTGGCGTTTTGCATACAAAACTTCGCGCAAATCGTATTGGATGCAAGTGGCCATGGACAGGATACGTTTCGCTAGACGAATAGCGCGAGCCTCACGCGTCTTGAATCCCATACTAGGCTCTGAGCACAGAGCGCGCATATGGAATGGTTTAAATAGAAGTACATAACCCCATTCTTCAGTGTCAGTCATGTCTTTGCTGTTGACAGTGACAGGTCAAACGTCGACGCTAATCGCAGACTTTTCTCCGCCGCTCCAATTGGACGAAGATAGCACTTACGGCTTGGCATTGATGGGTTTCCATTCATACAACAGCATACCGAACATATCGAGTGGTCAATTCTATTAATCTGTCAAAGGAGCGCTATCCGTTAGCATCATCCAAATACCGACTGGGTGTTACGAAATAAGCGACATTGCCAAGTATATACATAAACACATCGAGAGGCCGAAAGAATCAAAGAAGGAGAAGAAGAGAGCCGTAGTGTCTAGTGACGTTGGCGACGTTGGCGACGTCGACGACGACGATGACGATGGTACCAACAAAAGCAAGGCTTTATTCTCTCTCAAACCCAACACCAATACGCTGCAGTGTGAGATATAACATCGATTTTCGTCCCAAGGATTCCATAGGACGATTACTGGATTATTCCCCGAGACTATTGGAGGCAGGAAGCGTTCACTCATCCGACCTACCTTTGAACATTATCAAAGTTCGAACTGTTCACATCGATAGTAACATCACATCGGCTGCCTTCTTCAACAATCGCCCGGCTCTCACCATATACGAGTTTGCCGTTCGAGAAGACCCCGGTTTTGCCATCGACGAAACGCCCTCGAATTCGATTTACCTGCCTGTGAACAAGACGGAAATACACAACATAACCTTGAATATTCTCGATCAGGACTGTTGCAGTGTGAATTTCCGTGGAGAGACCATCATTATACGACTTGTGCTGCGCAAGCTGTCATAAAAATGGGGTTGTTAATTGATCAGAATAATGATCATGATGCCTTTGGGCATAAAAGTGCAGAGGGTGCTGGCATCAATTCGGTCACGCAGACGCAGTCGAAGAGAGTAGACGCACACACTCTGTCTCACTCCAGCATACACTTTCTCCAATCGCAAGGACATTATGTTATCAAGACAAGTGTTCGACGTGTACAATCATCCAAAGTTCGACGAATCCATCAACAGAGTTGAGACTCGAACGCACCACCCGTACGTCAAGTCCTTTCAAAATAATGACATCATCGAAATTGTCATTCAGCAGAGCGATGTGTGGATACTGATGAACGATGCCCTTATGTGCATAGAGGGCTCTCTGAGTCGTACCGCAGGAACAGGCAATGTTAGATTTATCAATTATGCCGGAGCATACCTTTTCGAGGCCATCTACTATGAAATCAATGGCAAAGAGGTGGACTCTGTTCGATCGCCGGGTATAGTGAGAGCACCCTTCGCGGCTATACTTGTTACGAGGAAAATGATGTGCGACACTTGAGCACAGCCGGCTTGACCTATCCTGGCGGAACGGTTTACAAAGCCCCTGACGGTTCGTTCGCCATGTGGATCCCGCTTAAGCATCTGTTGGGCATATTCCATGACTATAGATATGCCACCATTGGACGACAGTGCATTCGCTTGGTGAGAAGTAGAAATGATAATAATTGCATGCTGATAGAGGAGTTGGCGAATCCAGTAGTCGAAGCCACCACAGCCACACTGACGATAACGAGCGTTGTACTCAGAGTCAAACATGTGGTGCCCAATGACGACATTCGTCTGAAATTGCTGCAGTTCATCAAAACAGACGCTCCTGTAGTGATTTCGTATCGCAAGTGGGACATACACGAGTTGCCTGCACTCACTCAGGGTTCCACCAAGGAAGTTTGGGCTGTGAAAACTTGCACGGCCATGGAGAATCCCCGATTCGTCATTGTGGCCTTCCAAACAAATCGGATTGGCAATGCGGATCGAGATGCGTCCTATTTCGATCACATCGACATCAGCGACATACGCCTAACCATGAACAGCGATACTTACCCGCATGAACGTATTCACTTGGAATTCAACAGAAACAACTTTGTCGAAGCCCATCGAGCCTACACGAAATTCTATCCGAGCTATGCCGATTGTCCGAAGAAGCACCCTCTACTCGATTACGGAGCATTCAAAAGCATAGCGACCGTGTTCGTAATAGACTGTTCCCGCAGAGCGGAATTCATGAAATCCTCAACTGTCGATGTCAAACTTGACATCGAGGCCAGAGTCGGATTTTCCGCCAATACTCGAGCCTATTGCATCATCATTCACGACTGTATGCTGGAACACTTGACCTTGAGCGAGATTGTACGCAGACTATCATAAAAAAATAGTGACATACAGTAGTAGCAGTAAGTAGTGGGGGAATCCACTCTTTGATTGTGTGTATATATGTAATGCAGGCATCGACAGGTTGAGAGCGTCAGTTGTAAGCCAAACGTTCAGTTGTTCAGTCGGTGTTTAATCTCGCTCTCTCTCTCTGAGTGTGTGTGTCTCTCAGTTAATCAAAGCAGTGAATCAGTTCAATAATCATCAAACAAACAAAAACAACAAGATGAAACTCGTAGCCTGTGACATTCAGGGTTTCACTGTGGGCGGTGAATTCCAACCCAAAGAGCTCGCCATCACCGACGGGCATCGCACAAACCACTTTTTATTCAAAGCCGTAGTGCCATTCCAAGATCTGAGCGAAGCAGATAAACGGCAAGTACGATATTTGGAGAGAAATATCCACGGCATTCCATACTCTGATGGCTATGTCGAATTCAACGAGATCCAGGAAGCATATCCATGGCATTCCGTACTCTGATGGCTATGTCGAATTCAACGAGATCCAGGAAGTGCTGCGCCCCATTATAGATGCCGATGTGGTTTACGTGAGGGGGTAATCAAAAATTCGAATTTTTGCTGAAGTGTGTGCTCGATCTGCCTAAGAGACCACACATCGTCGATATTGCGGCTACTACAAGTACAGTCGTCACAACGCCTCCACCGACACTCGAGAAGCAAAGCCCGCTCTGTTTGAATCATATAGCATCCGGAGAAATAGAAGTGCATTGTGCCGTGAGACACTGATTCGATATCTGGCAATGGATATCGTCACACCTGATATGGGGAGGCCCCACGGCGATCACGACGACGACACCCCTATCAATCGGCACTTGCAAAATTTGCGCGAGCTCAAGGCGCACATAGCAGAGTACGAGCATAAGCTGTGTATTTTCAAACGCTTCCAAAATATGCAAATTAACGTTGGTGAATGGATGGGGCAGCAGCAGCAGCAGCATTCACTAATCCACCACGTTCCGCCGCCGTCGCCGCCTGTACCAAGTCCATGACGTCAGCCACAGCAAGACTAGCCGAAAACACACGAAATATTATAATTCATATTGTATTATTATTCATATTGTATTATTATTATTATTATGTATTGATAGATGTATAAAACCAATTTTTCTCGATTTATTTTGCGGATTGAATGAATGAGAGACAGAGAGAGAGAGAGACTGAAAGAAATACGAGTCATGTACATTAGGCAATGGTGTATGTGTGTGTGTGTGTTCCTCTCAGTGTATATATTTGAGTGACATATACGCTGTTTCTCAGTGTACATTGAGCTATCGTCACGATGACAACAAGTTATATAATTCTAGCAGCCGTTTTGTCGAACGTACTGTATATTAGCCCGCCATATGAGTACGGCGAGGTATTGGTATCGTATTTGCACGACGATGATTCGAGTACTTCGAATTGGACGAAAATGACTCAGGCGCTAGCCAATGATGTATATTTGCCTGTGTTGAGAGCCGAAATCCCGATGAACACCTCATCGTACAGACTGCGGAAGATTTATACAAATCACACCTTTAGCGATACGCAGTGGTTTCCGCTGAAGATGTCTTGCCCCTCTAGCAGCAGCACTTCGAGACCATCGTCGTCGTCGTCGTCGTCATCATCGTCCCACCTAACTACCCAACCCGTGGACGCAAGCCCCTGCTGCTGCTGCTGATCGAGAAAGTAAGGATTCCAAATGCGAGCTGCCGCCTACACTGCACGATTGGTTTATATTTTTCGTGTCAATGGTTCTGAGTGTTCAAATATCCGAATCCATATATAGATTTATTAAATCCATGCATCAAAAATATTTATTAATCGATAATGATAATGTATCTTCATACTACGCCACTGGCACTGAAGTGTAATTTTTTTATGTGAAAAATAAATGTATTCTTCTCGAACTGACGTTATTCATTTCAATAAATGCAAACAGACACAGACAGACATACAATGCCATGGGATAGAGTGAGACACTTAAAATGCTTTGAATCGATCAATTTGGCTTTAAACTCGACTCTCTTATCTCTGCTGACTTATCATTTTCCTTGAAAACAAACATCTGAGACGGTAAACAACTCCAAGGTCAATTTAGCTCGAGCAGAGTAAACAAAACACCGGATGTGTGAGATAAAACTCTGCAATTAAATCTGAAAAACAAATTCAAGGTCAAAATGGATCATCGTGTTTAGTAAGAATTCAGTTCAACTTGAGAGCAGACAGTAAACATTCAAGAAACGTGCCTTATCGCTATTTTACGGCGGCGGAGACGTTTTTTTTTTCTTTTGGAATTTAATTCGAGAGCGAGTGAATTAATAATATGTCCATCATAATTTTCTGTTGTGTGTGTGTGTTCTAAGACAGTAGACATTTTTCATATTTGATTTTTTCGTTTTGTCAATTAAGGTGGCGGCCATTTTTTTTCTCTTCCAGCCAATTGCTCTCAACAAATCACGTGACGTTTTTTTCTCTTCCAGCCAATTGCTTTCAGCGAATCACGTGGGGGAAGGTTTTTTCATAACTTCCACCATCGCCGCCATGTTTTTTTGCCTTCCGCTCCATTGCCGCCATGTTTTTTGCGGGACGTTTTTTTTCATAACTTCCGCCATCGCCACCATGTTTTTTTGCCTTCCGCTCCATCGCCGCCATGTTTTTTTGCAGAAAAGACGCGCGCCACTTAGGGTGAAACGTTTTGAACCCCCCCACCCCTGAAACTCTTCGGCGAACACGTCATCTTCTTCAGCACCAACCCTGCACCAACCCTTCACCAACGGCAAGAACTCGATGGACGCGGCCATCGAGAGATTCACCGTGTGTAGCAAAGTTACTTCTGCCTCACTTTGATGAGGCAGAAGTAACTTTGAATTTCTACGTATAGATGACATAAATGGGAAGATCCTGAAAGACATTGCGGAACTTGTCAGTGAGCCTCTCAGTGAATTATTAAATGACTCGTTCACATCTAGAATTTTTCCAAATGTAAAGGAGTCGAAATGTATTCCACTATACAAGAATGAAGGTTCTAAAAGTGATCTCAAAAATTATAGGTATATATACATACAGAGCCAAATCTCAAAGATATTCGAAGCTTCATACGCTATATGATTGACAGCCTATTTAGAACAACATTAATTGATACCCCCTACTCAAAATGGATTTCGTAAAAACAAGTCTACTAACATAGCCATATATGACTGCATTTAATTCATACATAGAGCTCTTAATGATAAGAAGCATGTATTAGGACTTTTCTATGATTTCAGTCGAGCCTTCGACACCATTGATCACAACTTATTATTGTTAAAAATGGAAGCTATGGGAATTCGTGGTGTACCCCTAGTCTGGGCAAAATCATACTTAGAAAACCGTAAACAAACTGTCATGATTGGGTCAGCCAAATCGGATGCTCGAATCAATGCTGATAAAGGGGTTCCGCACGGCTCCATACTTGGACCTCTTTTTTTTATCACCTTCCTGAGTGATCTGAAAGAAGCATGTTCATCAGCCGGTCGAATTATCCTTTATGCTGACCATACAAATATCCTAATGTCATATACTACTGTCAAACAATTAGTCGAAAACAGTAATAAGGCATCAAAAGAACTAGAAAACTACTGCAAAGACAACAGTCGTATTTTAAGTAATCCCAAAACTTACCACATCCGGTTTCTCCCAAAAAAATTTCCATCCGGACTCTGATCTATATTTAATTATCAACGAAAGAGCAATAGAAAGTAAAGAATGTTCGAAATTTCTAGGAATGATATTGGATAGAAAACTCACTTGGGAAGATCACATAATGTCTGTGTGCTTAAAGCTCAGCACGATTGCATATATCACCAGAATACTATATTTCGGATTGACTCAATCAACTTAACAGTACGGCCTAATTTTCTGGGGATCCTCAAGTTATTTTAATCAAGCTTTTCGATCTCAAAAAAATAGTATATTACATACCTACACTGAGAGAAATCTGGAGAATATACTAGTATATTAAAAAAAATATTTTATGGTTCACTATTTCAAATTATGATTGTTAACAATTTGAACTGTAAACAGTAAAATATTTTTGTAGTAATGACATTATTGTTGTTTTCAGGATACTATTTTATAGTGCTTAGACACACAGTTATATATTAGCATATTGCACTATATAGAATTACCATATTTTATCCTAACATGGTTAGGTATAAAATATGCTAATTATTAATATACAATTTTCCTAAACTTTATGATACATGGAATACAAGCATCATATTGTAATGCATAAAAAACAGGATGAATGGTATAAATCACGTGGATGTTATTTTGACCTTCACATTTAGTCGCCTGCATTGTGACTAGTTGTTGGTTGCTACTTGTTACCTACACATTGACTGTCCGTTGAAGCGTTTGAGAGTGATGGAGAAACCAAGAAATTACGCAGCAGTAGCAGTAATCGTAGTCAGTACGCAACAGGCAACAACAGCTCTCAGCTTTCAATCAGTTCAGAGTTCAGTTAACCACAAAAATATTTTGTTGCAGTGTAAATTGTCTTATAGGGTAGAGATATCATTTGTGGCCACTTTAGGTAAATATCTTTCTGATGTCATCGAAAATATTGACTTAAATAGTCTAAGGCAATTTTGATCTGCTCAGTTATTGAATTGGATGTTTTAATTTTTGGTTCATGCTACTCAATTGGGTATGAAAAAGTGTTTTTATTGAAATAGCCACAGTTTCACCATTTCTTGTCACTTCGTTCCTCAACTAGCCTCTTTTGACACCATTTGCAGCCAGCAAGTTCTTAATACCGCCATACAACCACCATTTGTGGCCACCAAGATTTCTCCCCAAATTTATCAACGTCAAAATAGGTGACACAATTTGGCAAAAATGTATGTTGAATGATATGCTGTACTAGTTAGATACTAGGTGAGAATGAAAACAACTTATAAAATTAAGAATATTTCGTGTATTTGATAATTTCTTTAACAATGTAAATTCCTCGAGAATTTTTTTTTCACAGGTGTTTCAATGGTCTCCATGACCTCGATATTATCATACCAAATTTCGTCTTTTTTGCAGGGCCATTTCCAGTCTGCTCCACTTCTTTCCATTGTACTTATCAATGATGAATTCGACTTTACTTGAGTAATTTTTCCTAGTTAGTAACTGCCTTCATACTGTATGACAACATATTTGTCGACAGCTGCTTTCAGCTTTTAATTCTTTTCCGAATTTTCTAAAACTTGTAGACTTGAACCCTCATGTCTATTGACTTGATCGTTGGTGTTTTCTGCTTCATTCAATACATTACTATCATTTTCGTTCTGCTCAGTGGAATCTTGGATGACAATTTCCAAATCTTCAATGGTTTCTCTTTCGTTGGGTGGGCTTTTTTTCATAGCTTCTTTTTTCCTGAATTGCTTAGCCTTCTTCCCTTCTAACTCTTTCCTCCTGTTAATTCTTTGTTGTTGTTTCAGTAACTTCTCTTCATTCTGCTTGTCTTTTGCATATTGATTGGACTCTGCTTTCTCAATCCACTTCGATGAGGTAATAACACTTGGTAGATGCTCGCGATGTCTTTTTTTTTATTCATTCGAATTTATAGGATAAAATATCACTTCACTCCACTTCTTTACGTTTTGGCGTGGCAACAATACTTGGTGATATACTCTCAGGGTGAAATTTAACATAAGAAGTTGCTGCTGATAGTTTCTCCTTATCATCTGTAGTGGCATTCAATTCATGATTTGGATCATTGGTATCAACATTGTCTTGTATTTTGTTTCCTGGAAGCAAATCTCCTGAAGTGAATGCACAGTCAGTTGACAATGATACAAGAATGTCAACTGCTTCAGGATGACTGGTCTTTGGAGTTTCCGAGATGTTCTGTTGAATTTCCTCCAATCTAATATCATTAGAGTTTTCAACAACATTCAATAAAAATATAGAAAATTCTGGAAAATCGAATTCAATAATACCGTCATCTATATGAGATTCTTCTAGTATTGTCAGGCTCCTATTGTTGTCATCTGCTACATCTACTGCACTATTAACTGATAAGTATTCATCGGTATGCTCTACACGCATATCGTGAGTGTCATGTGAATGGGCAATTATCGTATCGTCCTGTTTGAAGGAATGCCAAATATCGAATAGTGATTTGGTTACTTCTGTATATTGCGAATTTTTCTAACCAGATAAGGTATGTGCATCTATTTTCGATTCAAAATATTCCAAATGACTGAGCGATCTTCTGTTGATATTATTTATATTTTTATCATTTTGCTGAATTTGTAGAGGTCGTTCTATTCTTGTCGTACACTTCGAATAATCCACATTATTTGGAGAGAACGGAAATAAACCGCATCTCCGAAAGCCATTTATAATTGCCGCCTTGAAATCGTTTTCATGCATTAATTTTTGTAAAATATTGGGAATATCAAACTTTTTTATATCACGTCCATTTTCAATTCTAAATATTCTAACTGCAGACTTCCACTTTGCCTTCAAAGGAAAAAAGAAACACATCTAAAGGTTGCAGTATATGTGTTGTATTGGGATACAAACAAATTAATATGACTTGCTTCTCAATACAACGTCTGCTAAGGGCAAACTCAGATGTGATGAGTGACCATCGAGGAAGACAATAACAGGAAGTTTCGCCTTAGTTTCTTCAAGAAATGGTATGAACACATTTGAGGAATATTCATAGAAGCAAGCTGAGTTCATCCATCCTTTAGGAGATTTTCCGATTCCCCAGTTTAATGGAGCGGATTTTGCAATTTTTTCTGGTAACCTGTGATATTTATATGCAGTGAGGGGATTGGCCAAAGCGTTAACTGCGAATAATGTAGTAATATTTTCCTTGTCAGAGTTGGAAGACGTATCGTAAACTGGCAGACCTTTTTCGGTGAGGACGAGATTACCCTTAGGGCACAAATAAACAGCTGTTTCGTCCATATTCCATATACGGGCTGGATCACATAGAACTTTATCATTATCTCCCAACAGTTCTAGGGTTTCTTTGAACCACTCTCTTATGTTATGTTCTGTTATGAGTGATCGTGCTCGATTGATGTATTCTGATTGTTTGTGAGAAATTTCAGGGTGGCGCTTCATGAATGAATGAAACCACTTACGGCCGGGAGTATTCTGGGTGAATGGAGTTGGTTTTGCCGAGGTTTTGCAGGTCGGGGCAAGCATTGAAAACATCAAGATGAAATAAAACCAACATTATAACATACGCATCAAATCAATTTGATAAGAGAAACATTCTCAATTGAAAATTGAAAATTCATGATTCCCGTGGAAATGGAAATAAACCTACGGTAAAAATGACAAGACGATTCCACAAGTGATTTTATGAATATTTTTTTTTTTGCTTATTTTAGGGTTTGTTTTCTTTGTTACTTTCACATGAAACTACGTTGAACACACAATTATTAAATCATAATCATATCACCGGCCGCAAAAATTCGTCAGCCGGACACGGAAATTGATCTTTCCGGCCTGAAATGCGGCCAGAAAGTGCATAATTTCGGCAACGGAATCAAGAAAAATTATGAGAATAATGAATAATGCTCATCTTCAAGCTTCATGCAAGCCTCTATTCATAAAATCAAGAGTAATGACATTGCCCTGACTATATATTTCACTTAATAATGCTCATAAGAGATAATGAGATAATTTCTCAAAAACAATTTAATCCATCTACCATTTTCCAGTCTACTTGTTGGTCACAAATCACCCAGCTATACCGGTATCAAGTGTTTTAATAAGATGAGGAATTTTATTGATGTAGGTTGCTGCGATTCGGTATTCAAAAATAGGGTGCAAAGTTTCTTATATGAGAGAGCAATTTATAGTGGGGAAGAGTTTCTATGCTCCTGAATATGATAATTCAATAAGATTTAAAAGACTTATACTTGATTAATTATCTTACTTATTATTAATATTATTATTGTGTGTGTTTTTAACTGAAATAACTAACTTAATAATGTTTGTAATTTGCGTGTGGATGTATTTTAATTTTATTAAGATACCTTGTAACTGACTAGTCCGATAAGTATTGTGCACTGATGTATAATCTTTTGTGACGAATAAACTATCTGTCTGTCTGTCTGTCTGTCTGTCTGTCTGTCTGTCTGTCTGTCTGTCTGTCTGTCTGTCTGTCTGTCTGTCTGTCTGTCTGTCTGTCTGTCTGTCGGTCCGTCCCTCCATCCATCCATCCATCCATCCATCCATCCATCCATCCATCCATCCATCCATCCATCCATCCATCCATCCATCCATCCATCCATCCATCCATCCATCCATCCATCCATCCATCCATCCATCCATCCATCCATCCATCCATCCATCCATCCATCCATCCATCCATCCATCCATCCATCCATCCATCCATCCATCCATCCATCCATCCATCCATCCATCCATCCATCCATCCATCCATCCATCCATCCATCCATCCATCCATCCATCCATCCATCCATCCATCCATCCATCCATCCATCCATCCATCCATCCATCCATCCATCCATCCATCCATCCATCCATCCATCCATCCATCCATCCATCCATCCATCCATCCATCCATCCATCCATCCATCCATCCATCCATCCATCCATCCATCCATCCATCCATCCATCCATCCATCCATCCATCCATCCATCCATCCATCCATCCATCCATCCATCCATCCATCCATCCATCCATCCATCCATCCATCCATCCATCCATCCATCCATCCATCCATCCTTCCTTCCTTCCGTCCGTCCGTCCGTCCGTCCGTCCGTCCGTCCGTCCGTCCGTCCGTCCGTCCGTCCGTCCGTCCGTCCGTCCGTCCGTCCGTCCGTCCGTCCGTCCGTCCGTCCGTCCGTCCGTCCGTCCGTCCGTCCGTCCGTCCGTCCGTCCGTCCGTCCGTCCGTCCGTCCGTCCGTCCGTCCGTCCGTCCGTCCATCCATCCATCCATCCATCCATCCATCCATCCATCCATCCATCCATCCATCCATCCATCCATCCATCCATCCATCCATCCATCCATCCATCCATCCATCCATCCATCCATCCATCCATCCATCCATCCATCCATCCATCCATCCATCTATCTAAAGCGTAGTCGGCAGGCACCTTGAAAAGGTCTCGTGGCTCCTCTCGGGTTACCCCATGTTGAACTTTCTGTCCGTTTGAGTACAGGGACATAAATCTCTGGAACGTCATTTCATCTTCCGATGGTCTGACGGTGCGGACTTGGTCGTGGTTTCCGGCGTAAGGGGACAACCTATTGAAGTGGACTACCCTAGGTTTTCCTCGTGGTGGCTTATACAGTGTCACCGTTAAAGTCCGCATCATATGGTTTTTTTTTTTATTATTCTGTTATTGCAAATTTAAAGTTCGTGAACAGTTTGTGCTTCGAAAATAATGCAGAATGACGTTTACGATTGTTTTCTATCTATTGGGTGCACCTGTCAAATTTGTCATTTTTTCAAAAAAGTTCCAGAATGTTAGGTTATTTCTCAATATTTCGAAAAATATTATATGAAAAAGTTGTTTATTTTTCGGTTTCCTACCCACCTACCAAATTTGAACCAGTTTGAACAACTTTTATTTTTTTCGCGTTTTCTTAACCTTACACTTTTTCGGATAATTTAAATTTGATGAAATCTGGAAAAAAAAAGTTGAGCTGAAAGAATTTTTTCTGTTTATAAATATTTCTAACTGGATATTTTCATATAAGTGGCTCTAGTTTCAATATTCCATAGCAAAATTTGCTTCAATTATTTTTATCACAATACATCAGTGAAGTAGAAAATACTTTAGGTCTATTGCTTTAGAAAAATATTCGATAATTCGAAACTAGAGCCACTTTGCATCAACTATAACATAATTTTTTTAGCATATTTGTATTTTTTTGAAAATATCGAAGTAGAAACATTTTTAAACAGAAAAAATCCTTCCAGCAGATAGGATTATTACATCTCAACTGGTTATTTCAGATTTTACCAAATTTAAATTATCCGAAAAAGTGTAAGGTTAAGAAAACTCGAAAAAAATCAAAGTGTTTCATCTGGTTCAGATTTGGTAGGTGGGTTGGAAACCGAAAAATGAACAACTTTTCCATATAATATTTTTCGAAAAATTGAGAAATAACCTAACATTTTGAAATTTTTTTGAAAAAATGTCAAATTTGACAGGTGTAGCCAATCGATGGAAAACAATCGTGAACGTCATTTTGCATTATTTCAAAGCAAAAACTGTTTACGAACTCTAAATTTGCAATATATGAATAATAAAAAAAAGTCCCATATGATGCGGACTTCAACGGTGACACTGTATATGCAGTAGACGAGGTCGTTTATCCTTTTCATGATCTTATATGGACCTTTCCACGAGTTCCGAAGTTTCTTTGATAGTCCACGGCGACGTTTAGGGTTATATAGCCAGACAAGGTCACCTGTCTGATATCCACCAGCATCCGCCTTGATGTCGTAGGTCTCCTTCATTCTGTCGCTGGCACTCTGGATGTTCAAACAGACCCGTTCATGGATATCGTCCATTCTCTGTCGCAGTTTGCTGACGTAGTCATCTCCCGCATTGTCTTGTCCTGGTGGCGTCCCAAACTTCAGTTCACATGGAAGTCGCAGCTCTCGTCCCATATTATCACTAGCAGGGGTTTGGCCGGTTGACTTATCAACTGCGGAACGATACGCCATCAGGAACAGATGAAGGTACTGGTTCCAATCCTTCTGGAGGTCAGAGACTACCTTGGACAGGTGGCGGTTTATCGTCTTATTCATCCGCTCCATTCCATCGGACTGTGGATGTAGAGCTGTGGTCCTCGTTTTCCGGATGTTTAGAATCTGATACATCTGGAACAGGTTTGTCTCGAAATTCCTGCCTTGATCCGAAAGCAGCTCTAACGGGACACCGAATCGACAAATCCACTCCTTCACCAAGATGTCGGCAACGGTGATGGCTTCTTGGTTGGGCAGGGCATAGGCTTCGGCCCACTTGCTGAAGTAATCCATCGCCACATGGATGTACTTGTTTCCGTGTTCAGATTGTGGGAACGGGCCAGAGATGTCAATGGCGATCCTTTCGAATGGGCTGCCCACATTGTACTGGCGCATCGGGGCCTTAGGTCTTGTTCGAGGCCCATTACTGGCAGCGCATACAGCACATTTTCTGCACCAGTCTTTGACGTTAGCTGGACAATTGGCCCAGTAGAACCGTTGCCTAACATTCTGGAGTGTCTTCGTTACTCCCAGATGACCTCCGGTGACCCCATCATGGATATCTCGGAGCACTTCCTGTCTTCTGCTCCTGGGAACTACTACCTGACGTCTTTCTTTCCTGCCATCCTCCGACTCCAACACACGCTTCAAGACTCCATTGTCTAAGGTGAAAGAGTTCCATTGGGCCCAGTAAGTTTTAACGACTGGAGAACAACTGGCTATTTCCTGCCACGACGGTCTTCGCTCACTGTTCTTCCAGCCGATGACTAAACCAATCTCTTGGTCTTTCTGGATCTTGTGGTCATTCCATTTATCATCGACCGCCGTGGTTTTGCAGAGTGTCGACTCCTTTTCCTCTGTTCGTCGGCAGTGTCAACAGTCGTCTGGACATGGTCTTCGCGATAAGGCATCCGCATTCTTATGGCTGGTCCCCGCCCGATGTTCGATCTCAAAGTCGAATTCCTGGAGCCTCTCAATCCAGCGTGCCACTTGCCCCTCGGGATTCTTAAACTGTAGGAGCCATTTGAGAGCTGCATGGTCAGTTTTTAGTAGGAATCTTCATCCATACACGTACTTGTAAAAGTGCTCAACTCCCTTGACAACAGCCAACAGTTCCCGCCTGGTGACACAGTAATTCCGCTCCAGTTTACTGAGGGTCTTGCTGAAATAACCTATAACCTTCTCTTGTCCTTCTTGGATCTGAGACAGGACAGCTCCAAGTCCCACGTTACTGGCGTCCGTGTCCGAAATGAATTTACCATCTGGAAGGGGATAGCTCAGGATTGGTGCGTTGATCAAAGCTCCTTTCAACTTCCTGAATGAATCTTAGCATTTATCTGACCTCTGGAACTTTGTTTGTCCTTCCGTGAGCCTGGTCAGTGGTTTTGCGACAGACACCAGACACGTCCTCCATGATAGTCCTTTCAAAATCGTCTCCATCAATCTTTCGAACGTGGCTGTAGCATTGCAGAGGCCGAATGGCATAACTGTAAACTGCCATAATCCGGAGCCGATGGTAAGACCTGTCTTTTCTCGATCTTCCTGGGCCAGTTCTACCTGCCAGTATCCGCTCTTCAAATCTAAGGTCGAGAAAATCGTAGATCCAGACAGCGTGTCTAGCGTGTCGTCTATCCTTGGGAGAGGGTAGCTGTCCTTTTTCGTCACGTTGTTTAGTTGACGGTAGTCTACGCAAAACCGTGTCTTTCTTCTTCACCAACACGACTGGAGAGGACCAGGGACTGTCGGATGGCTCGATGACTCCGTCTTTCTCCATGTCGCAGACTATTTTGTCAGCCTCCTCCTTTTTGGTGAGAGGAAGTCTTCTGGCTGATTGCCTGATTGGTCGGGCATTTCCAGTATCTATCTTGTGCTGAACCACCTTTGTTCTACCGCCTTTGTCTACTCCGGTATCGAAGATTTCCTTATACTTCTTGACTAGTTTCCTCAGTTTGGTCTTTTGTGCTGGCCCCATGTCCTTGGACTAAATAGCAACCAACTTCTCCAATTCTGCTGGCATGTTACTGGCTTGGCTAACAGTGCCGCGTACACTTCTAATCACAGAGGAAATTGACGAATAGTGCCCCAAAATTGTTCCCTTCTTCAAGGTCACCGGGTAATAATTGACATTCATTACCCTTACTGGCACAAATTTATCAGCACGCAACAAGGTTTTTCCTGGTGCAATTCCTCATCCAATTTTATCATCATGTAGCTTGGGCTCGAACATCACCACGTTTCCACTGCTCGCACCTCCATCCAGACGAGCCTCCAAAATGGTTTCAGCCCTTTCCGGTACGCTTACGTCTTCAGCCAGCAGAACTCGAACCATTCCTTCATTTCTCCCATGAAGTACCAGCTCTTCTCCGTTCACACGAAGGACGCCGTCTTTAAAATTCAGCTCGAATCCTCTAGAAATCATGATGTCCATTCCAATTATTACCTCGTCCTCGATATCCGCTACTAGAGCCCGGTGTTCCACTGTAGTGCTGCCCAAAGTCAGTTCAATTGGAAGTTCACCATACACAGTTGCCGGCTCTCCTGTTGCTGTGCGTAGCTTCCAATTTGACGATTCGATTCTTGCCGGTGTTTTGGCAAAAGTAGATCCAAGGATTTTCCTAGTCGCACCCGTCTCAAGGAGCATGGTACGAGGCTCGTTGTTAATGAGACCGTCTACGAAGACCCCTTTGTCTTGTCTTTAAAGTATAGCGACATATGCATTGTTAACTGGGGCTTGTTGGATACGGGCTGACGATTGCTCCTTCTTGACCTTCATCGTTGATGTCGATTTTTTCAATGTTGGACATTTGCTACGCACTTGCCCAAGTTCTCTACAATTTCGGCATCGTATCAGTCTTCTCTCAGGCACAACTTCCTTCAGCACTTTCCGCATCACAGCTTTCATATTAGTAGGCTCCTGTCGGTCTTCCTCGATCATCCGGACTCGACTCTGGCTTTTGCAGGATTGCTTTGCTGCTTCAAATTCCAGAGCGCGTGCCAATGCATCAACGTTATGTGCGGGGCGAGCTAGTGTCAATGCCTGCCTCGTGAACACTCTTAGCAAAGAATTCATGGGGTTGATTGATGATAGCTGTTTTTGACTGGTTTTCACTTTGACCAAATTGACCCCAGAACGAATTGAGCATAAGTTTAGCTGGGGATCTCAAACCTGGGTTACTGCAGATTTCAGGAAGCTCTAGTTGTATGTCTTCTCGTTGTAGAAAATTTTCAATATACTGATCTTTTTCTTTCTGTGTCCGACAATGCGAAGGCCAATCTGATGCCTCTTGCTTGTTCTTAAGGAACTTATTCATCATGCTCGTGAATAGGCCCGAGTGCTCTCTGTCAAACTGAATGGAGTCAAAGCTCCAAATTTCAAAAATTTCCAAGAGTTCATAACCCACATCCACAGCTTCCACAATCTTCTCTACCACCCATGTCCCTGTAAGAGCGCGTTCGTCATCTGAGTGATGACAGTTTCCTGTGTTGAATGTTTCACCACAGAAACGGCACAATACAAACATCAATTTATCATTAATTTTCTGTGGAAAAACTGGATGGAATAGAGATGTAGGGGGCAGAACTTTACATTTAATCACTCCTATAATCAAAGAAAGATCCAACGATGAACACTCGGAACCAACAAAAACTTTAGGATGACCAAGGGGAAATTTTCCATATTTACATACCCAGGGGTAGAGGGAGCAAATGTCAGTATACTTGATTGTTTGTCCTTCCTTGGTTTTGTAATATCCAAACACATTTCCAGTACGACCACCATAGAAAGTATCACGAAGTTGAAGAGGGAGTTGAGTCAAAAAGGTGTGTGATTCGGTGTAGTTCTTCAGTTCGCTATTTGTAGATAGTTTTTTCCGAAATTTGCTCTCCCACATTTCGATTACGTCAAATCCCAGTGACCTTAGTCTTCCGAATTTAGCTTGAGTAGCCTCATAACGGTTATTCAGAGTCTCAGAATGATTATCTTTGATAGGTGTATCTCTCTGAAATATTAAACACAACCGTGGAAATAACAACTCTGAAACTCGAAGATTTGGTTCGTTTCTTGACAGAAACCATCGACTTTAACGCCACCAACTAAAGCCTCGGACCCTTTGGCAGCATGTTGTATACTAATATTTCTCTCCCTCTCTTCCCATAGTAACCATTAAATAGCAACTTTCGACTGTTTATCTTTGTTCCTGTAGCCGCCTTTGGGAATGATGCCGATAGTTTGCGGTTTAAGGAAATTTCGCCTGAAGACTTTATTACATGAAGATGCGATAGTGCTGGCCTCCATGAAGGGGCAAACATTTATTTCTTCGAGCATCATACAACGAAATCTGAGACAGGCCTGTGTTAAAATATCAACATCGGAAATACAGAAAGCAATTATTTCTTTCTGGAAATCGAACACATAGTTTTCTGCAAGTCTAGCATTATACCACTCATTGAATGCTTCTGAATCTTTATCGTTTTTGAAATTACCTGGCGAATAATATTGAATTGGGGGCATTGGTTCAACATATATTTGATTTTCATGCTTATTGAAAAGATGAGCGAAGTAACCTTTTTTCATTTCGGAAATTCCGAAGGATTTGGGAAGGCCAGAGAGAGCCATTGGGAAATATTTGAGTGAATCCAAAAGTTTTATGTTACCAACAGACATTGAAATCAATTTGGTACCTCTCATAATTAGTTCCGCTTTCAAATCAGTTTTTGTTAAAATATAATTGAGAACAAACTGATGATCGAAGCCGCCGCCATTGTGGGCAATAACTACAACATTTTTGACCATTTTACGTATAGTTAAAACATGATGAACGAACGGAGGAATTGGATCGTTACATTTGAGAATTTGTAAACGAAGGCCACATTTCTTACAAATTTGAGAGTCTGAGGATATACAAATATCACAACACCGTCGAAAAACACAAAGATTTGGTTCGTGTAGAAGAGAACCGTCATCTCTAACATTTTCCTGCATTGTTTCGAGGTCAAAGGTTAAAGGTAATTTTTAGTTGGAGGTTTGCGTGTGTCCGGTTGAATGTAACATAAATGAGCAGAAGGCTGATGTTCATTGCAAATTCTACAAAATATTTCTCCACAAGTGTGTCTTCGATCTACCTTGACTATTTTGAAACATTCCTCACAACGGCGCATCTGAGTACAGATGCCATGTTGTAGGTGTTTTTCAAAACAGGCTTGTCCACGGAATGTTCTATTGCATGACTGGCATTTCACGGATAACTCATCATTAGAGCGAGAAGGAGATTGTCTACATGCAGGGCATGTTTTTCCACAATGATGCTTTTGTTTATTGACATATGGGACACTACATTCTGCATAAAAATAAATGCAAAATGCTGCAGTGAGAGATGTTATGACATTGTAATGCCCCCTACTGAAGAGAAGATTCAAATGGGGTCCATTATCATCACCCTTAAAAATAAGGTCACGTCCCTTGCTTCCGTATGCATAGACCACGATTTTATAATTCAAGAGATAATTTTGAAACAGCTGAAGTTCAGCTATACCACACCCCTCCGAGGGAACGGATACGCCGGCAGTCTTCGTCAATTCATGAGCTCTTTGAAGTTTTCCTATATCACGTCGTACCTTCACAACTTCTGCGTCTTTATCGGCGTAGGCTTTGGCAACTACCAGAGCACGCGGTAGACACATATTATCCTTGTTGTCAATAACTACTATGCCTCTCCGTTTGCTGCAGTCTTCGGTGAATGTATTGTAGGAACGGCCTCGACCTTTACCCTTAGGCATTTTTACCGAGGTAACACCTAAACAGAAAGTTTCAGCATTCAGGCCTGTTGAATTGGATTGATAAATAGACGAAATTTTATCAAAAATATCATCGCTGGTTACTTCAGACGCCAGTCTGAAGCTCCTCCACCCTGTCCTCGCAAAAATTCGTTGGAACAAAAGTTGAAACCGACGTAATTAGTTGATCTCAGACCACTCGTACCTTTCAATACTATCTGAGTTATGGCGTCTCTCACCCAACTCACAGGTTCTGCACCGTTGGGTATTGGTGCGATTCTGAATTGCAAAGTTCTACCTTGAAGTCCGGCGAATCATTTTGGTTGAGTCTTTGATTATTAAAAACTTTTCCATTTTGAAAAAATATTCAAATTAAAATTCCAAAATTTTCACTAGAAAACACAAAATCTACGGTCAAAATCAAAAACCTATCAGGAGCTGTTAAAACACGTCTGAACACTTCACGAATTGGCTAGATAATGAGGTGTAGCGCGTAGTCGTTACATAGTAGTTTCTCCTATAACTTGAACTTCAAAAAAATGGGAGGGGGTGACCTAATAAAATCCACGAAAATATCTGTCTTGATAGAGTGTAACTTCAGTGAAATAGAAATTTTACTATTGCAAATATTATTTTTATGAGTTCGACTGTTCATACATTTTATGAATAATTAACAGACAGACTTGCAGACGTACACCAAATTTATAATAACTCAAGGTCTAGGTAAATTCTAGAGCTAGTGAACCATGCAATAGGCAAATGCATGTCGCCAATACTGTCTCCAACAGATGAAATGTAAAGAATATGATGAATATTCAAACTGAAAAAACAATAAAGGTACCTACTCGATAGGAACAACATTCTGTATATTATGTATATGCAGTAGTTGTATTTTCTTCTTGTTTAACGCATCACCATAAAAGTCATTTTCTCTGGGTACTCAATTAATCTGCTCAGGGTATTTAATTTTCGGACCGAATGAATACCCCCACTATTGTTTGTAAGAAAACCTAAAATATTGGATCATATTGAGAATCCTCAAGAGACTAAGTCCTTACAAGTGGGGAACAACTATTATTATTATTATTTGTATAAATATTGGATCATATTGAAAAACATCAAGAGACGAAGTCCTTACAAGTGGGGAAAAACTATTATTATTATTATTTGTCGTGGCACTAATTATTATTGATTAATGTTAGTGTATATACTATGTCAACTGTAGGTGTACATAAGCTCAATCGCAGTGCCTTATTTGATACTACCAAATAACAAATATCGACCCAAGTCGTCTTGAAATAACACCAAAGTCTGAATCACCATCAAGTTTCGTTCACGAACTAAACCATCAGACACCTAAATCTTTCTTCAGTTTTTCTCTAAACCAGTATAATTATTCCCAAGTTTTCTGTTTAAAACCTTAAATTTATTATCAGTTGTCAATGAGTTTCTGACCGTGTTGTCCTCACATACCTCAATTGTTTCAGTCTCTTTCATGTTTTGAATTTTTTTCAACTTTTCTCCCTGATGTGTATCCTTTTTTCTATCAATCTAAATTTCAAGTGAACTATACCGTCTTCAATTCCTTAGATTTACAACTCACTCTGTATAAAAATTATGTAATTGATAGTGAGTGTATGTTTTTTCTTATATCAACCCATTACGGCCTTTCATTTAGCATTTTTCTGCAACTTTACTAGGTATGTCTTCATGTAGTATACCTAAATCACATTCGAACTTTTGTATCATCTACTCATACTGGAAATTAATTTTTTTTGGTCGTGTTTTTCAAGTCACCATATATTCTATATATTTTCAATAATTAAGCCTCTGTATACAGCTACATATGTCATATTCTTAATTTTTTCATTCACTTTCATGTTTCCAAACTCGTTTGATTCCCCATCTTCACCCTCTATACACGTAATTTTTTATCATACCCCATTTTCAATCAACTCTACCGTCTTCTATTTCTTAGATTTAATACTCAATCTGTTTGAATATTTAATTAATAGTATGTATGTTTTCTTCTCATATCAACCCATAAAGCCTTTTATTTGATTTGTACTTTTCTCAACGAGTTCACGACTTCTTCATTCTGTACCTACCTACTCGTCGAATATAACAAAAAAGTCTCTTATTTATAATGTTTTGATACTATTTAATCATCTCCCAGTTACTACCAGAAGAATGATCTCTCCAGTTATATTCAGGAGATCTGTGAATAGTCTTTTTATCAATGAAACCATACTACAGTGTTCAAGAGTATCTAGACAAAGATTGGAATTGCTTCAACTTATCTTAATCTCAGACACTCGTATACTCATTCTCTTCTCTTTTTATGACATGCGCTTCTTCGCGTTATCCAATTTTGACTACATGTTGCATTATTTTACACATGAGCAAAACTAATCCCTATGATATTATTTATTAATTATTTCATCATTATTGTGCAATGTATGTAGCATTATTTTCTTCTATGATAGGTACGCTTTCACATCGTACTATTATATTTTATGGTGATATTCTAATGAACCTGTTCTTCCGTCTTTTGACGACTCGTGATTTTATCAACACTTATTTACGCTTACCATTTTTTATATTTCTTTACGTCTCTATTTTTATATATATAAAAGCTTTGCCAATGAGAATTAATTCTTCAGGCATTAAAGTATATTTTGATTTGATTTTATTCGCCTATGCATAGAACTTTTCTATCATGAACGCTTGAAATAAATTTTCGATCGCGTATTTCATAGTTAGACATAATTCACTTGATACATCTCTATACCATACATTTGCGATAATCAAGCAAGCCTCTGTATATATTCACATATGTCACATCCTTAATTTTTCTAATCACTTTTCATGTAGGTATTCGAATTTTTCAATCTCCTTTTAACTCTTTATATAGGTATTATGCTAACAAAATAAAAGTGTTCAAAATTTGTTCTTACCAATCAGCCATGTTTTTCGGAGAGAACTCCTCAAAAGCAGAGCTTGTGCGAACAAGGAAGATCCGGGACCTAGAGGTAATGAACAAGTGGATTCCGAACCACTTTAGCTCAGTGGCATGCAGTACGGATTGAACCCAAATCACCTGGGTGAGAGGCAAACGCTCCAACACCACAACCACTTCCCTATATATTTTACTTAATCAGTGTATATATTTTGTTCTCACTTCAACCCAAATTACACCTTTCATTTGCAGTTCACTGTGATTAAAGAAAATTTTACATTGGCTTCGATTTCAAATGACCCTCTATATGCATGTCTCATCGAGAGAACATGTTTTTCATTTCTTCAAATTTACTCTACATTTTCAATCCATTTGATTTCAGTTAGCCTTCGTATATTTCTTAGAAGTTGTCTAGTTTTTCAATATAGGCATTTGACCTTAATGACACTTCAACCCCAATTAGACCTTTCATTTATCATTTTACTGTGAAATCACGATGTCTTCATTTGCAATTAACCCGTATACCTATTTCTTGAAAAGCTATCGTTTGTATTTTTATAATTGACTCTAGTCATGTACTGAATATTTTGTTCGATCATGTTCCTTTTTGCAATTTAATCAATTTTTTGTTTCACCCTGTACCTACTATTTGATATTTTCTTGAATCCATTCCCAAGTATAATTTTTATTTGATTTTTTTTTCACTTTGTATTATCTGATATTTTCTTGAATCCATTCCCAAATATTATTTTCAACTAACTATCCGATGAATAAACTCTTCAGGGGTCCGATTCTCAAATGTCTATTACCCTTTGTCGCATGCAATAAAATATGTCCATCGCCTTTCTCGAATGCGCATTGAAAAAAGATGGAAATATTTTGTCGCATGAGTTACGTACCGGTCACCGTCCGCTCCGTACATTCACCCATCCAGGAAGCGCTGACTCAGCAGAATCATATATCTTACAATTCCAGAATTGCTAATTTTATATTTTTACATTCAAAATGCGAAATGGAATTTTATTCAGTCTTGATGTAATCTTTGAAGTACAAACTTGTCTAAATAAATAATTTTCGTGTTTTTAAAAACGTTATTCGTTATTTGAAATACGTATTTGGCGCAGTCGTTGTAGGATTTCGAAGGCATCTACCGCTTAGATATCCTTGAGTCTCAACTCTTCATCGAGAAGAACCGGCAGAAAAAGTTCGGGAACGAGAAAAACAAAGTTAAAACTGTGAAAGTACCATTATTGGATTAGCCGCAGTTCGAGGGCAGGTTGCAGAACTTCAGCTCCGGAGACACCACCACCAGAGGATGAAAAAGGCTATTTTGTGAGTTACTCATTGATTCCTTTTTCGTTTCATATGTCAGACTCCTCAACTTTTCCAAATTCCTTGAGTGATATTGGCGCAAAAGTTGAGATAGATTTAGTTGAATCATTAGAAGCTCTCAGCTTAAATAGTAATAAAACAAAAGAATTAGAAAAAATAGTTGAATCAATAATAATGGCAACACCAGTATTTGATATAAAACTTTTGCAAATCGTACCGGAATTTGACGGTAACCCGTGCAGGTTATACAGATTTATTTCAACATCTACCGATCTATTGAATACATACTGGGACGCTACCCCGGCAAACGTAAATTGTGCTCAGAATAAATTGTTACTGAATGGAATAATTTTCCAAGCTAACTGGACCAGCTGAAGAAGTATTTTCGCTTAGTGGTAGCAATGATTTCAATACCATTAAAAATTTATTAATTAATCATTTTGGTGATCAAAGAAATGAAAGCAGTTTATTATCAGATCTAGGTTCATTGAGACCCAGTGAAAATTCATTGAATTTTTTTTCAAGGGTAGTGTCTACACTCAACTTACTCCATAATTTTGTCAATTTACATGAAATTAATGATTAAATTAAAGTGAGCAAAAAATTACTCTATGATTCACACGCACTACACACATTATTTGTTGGTTTAAGAGAACCTCAAAGTTCTATGGTAAGGTCAATGAAACCAAATAATTTGGCTTAAGCCCAAAAATATATAATTGAAGACAACAATATTAGATACCTTCAAAAATCTCAAGTAAATAATTTTCATAAATTTCCAACTACTATAAGACCACAGATTGAAAATTTTGGACAACGATACACCCAAAACTACCACTCTGATAGACCCCAATTGCAACAAAATATTCCCCGACAATTTCAAAATCACCAAAACTTCTCAAGTCAGCCTGAATTCCTTAGGGGACCAATTCAGATACAACCACGCCAAAGTGGTACACCCCAAAGATATTTCAGTAACAAGGAAGTATTCGGTGCACCCCGAAACGTGTGGAAACCCCATAATGGACCATCCACTTCCAAACCTACCCCTATGAGTATTGTAACTAGAACACAAAATCTTCAAAACAATTCCAACAGACCCCACTATCAACAACAATCTCGAAACTATCTCCAATCAAACCCACATCAGAGACGTAACTTCGTTTCTGAAGAACTCTATAATTTTGAATATGACCAAAATTACGAAACACCCGACGAATTCCACCCACAAGAGTATTACCCGAACGAACCTTACGTAGAAGAGACAGAACAATTCGATTACTATGACGAAACACAACAAAATTTTCACGAGATGAGGTCCAACAGGGACGAAACATAATTGAACTGAATACTATATACGACAAAACAGAACTCCCTTACATACAAATCAAAAACCCACCTATTACACTTTTAATAGATACAGGAGCAACTAAATCATTCATGAACCCCGATATTGCAAACAAACTTTACCCTGAAAATATTTTCAAAGAGCCATTTACAGTCACATCAGTTTTTCAACAATCAAAACGTGATCACTGTGCAAGCATCCCTTCTTTCGATGAATTTAACCATCAACAAATGCTGAAATTTCATTTATTCAAATTTCACCAATACTTTGATGGACTGATAGGACTTGATATACTTAAGCAACTGAACGCTCAAATTGATTTTTCAAACTCAATATTGTATACTCCATCTTCGCAAAATTACATTCAGTACTATGAAACAAAGAAAAGGTTATTATTTTTTGTCGAAATACAACCTAATACGGGAACCAAAATTAAAGTGCCTGTAAGTCAATCCACGGGCGATATCTTCGTCCCTCCAACAAAAATAAACGAATGTTTGATAAGAGAAACACTAACTACAGCTAATAACGGATACGCATGGGTCGAGTTAGAAAATGGAAATGACTATAATTGCGAAATTCAACTATTTGAGCCACTCAGTACTCATCCATTTTCACCTCAAAACTTTGAACTTTATCATGCGCACATAAACACCTTTCACACAGACGAAAACGACATTCGTAACCTCATTCGTACAGAACATATGAATCAAGAAGAACAGACACACATAAAAAACTAATGCGGCAAATACTCGGATTTTTTTCATTATGAAGGGGAAAAACTGACATTTACTAATCAGGTTAAACACAGAATCAAGACAAAAGACGAAATTCCCGTTTATTCCAAGTCGTATAGGTATCCCTTCATTCACAAAGCGGAAGTAGCCAAACAAATAAATTCCATACTCGAACAAAATATCATCCGCCCCAGTAACTCGCCCTGGTCAACACCTATATGGGTGGTACCAAAAAAAGCAGACGCTAGTGGGAAGAAAAAGTGGAGAATCGTGGTCGATTACCGTAAGGTAAATGAATAGACCATCGACGATCGCTACCCCCTGCCAAACATCAGTGACATCCTAGATAAGCTAGGAAGGTGCCAATATTTCTCCACCCTAGATTTGGCGAGCGGATTTCATCAAATAGAGATGGCTCCGGAAGACGTTCAAAAGACCGCATTCAATGTCGAGAACGGTCACTACGAGTACCTGAGGGTTCCCTTTGGCTTGAAGAATGCCCCAGCTACTCTAAGTAGGGTGATGGATGACTTCTTGGAAGGGCTGCAAAACGAAATATGCCTGGTATACATGGATGACATCATTGTATACTCAACATCTTTGCAGGAACACATGATTAATTTAAAAAGAGTGTTTCAAAGGCTACGCGATACGAACTTGAAAATTCAGATTGATAAATCAGAATTTCTCAAGAAGGAAGTTGCTTTTCTCAAACCCAGATAAAATTAGAGCAATAATGCACTATACTATTCCAAAAACTACAAGACAGATAAAGGGATTTTTGGGACTTTTAGGGTATTACCGTAAATTTATCAAGGACTTTGCAAAGATCACAAGACCATTCACAAACTGTCTGAAAAAAGGCGCTGAAATAAAACACGACGCCTCCTTCCTTAAAGCTTTTGACCATTGCAAAACCTTACTGATAAATGACCCCATACTACAATACCCAGACTTCGACAAACCCTTCAACCTAACCACTGACGCTTCAAATTCGGCCATTGGATCTATTTTATCACAAGGTCCTGTTGGGTCTGACCGCCCTGTTGCCTACGCATCAAGGACGCTTAACGATGCTGAACAAAACTATAGCACCATTGAAAAGGAACTTTTAGCGAATGTATGGGCAACAAAATATATTCGACCGTATCTTTTCGGTAGAAAATTGGTTATTTTAACAGACCACAAACCACTACAATGGCTGATGTCGCTGAAGGAGCCAAACTCGAGACTAATCCGATAGAAACTGAAGTTAGAAGAATTCGACTACGAGATTCGATATAAAAAAGGAAAAAAAAACACCAATGCAGATGCCCTATCGAGAATTGAAATCCATGTCAACGAAGTAGAACCACAACCAAACACTTCGAAGACCAGAACGGAAGACATAGATGAAACATCTCCATTCCTCCTATATATGAAAAAGTTCAACGTAGAGCAAACTCGTACACGGGACCCGGACATCTCATCACTAGTCAATAACCTCGACGAAACCCCAGACGAAAACGAAATCGAAGTAGAAACTGAAACTTCAACTTCAAGCGAGGAAGAACCAGTCCAAGAAATCACCCCAACCCCAAACGAAGAAAATAATGAAATAGTCCACACGAATGCCGAGGACCCTGTACAAGAAATAAATGAATCACCGATTAACGTATTTCAAAATCAAATCCATATTTCTAAATCGGTATTGCCCAGAAGGACTACTAAAAAATGTTTATAGGAACCAAACAAGAAGAATTTATGGAACATTTATATAGTGGACAATGGCCTTTCCCCAATTATCACATTTTTCAAAGACTTTGGACAGCCTAAAAAGACGTACGCTTTTTATTTCAATGACGATGATTCGAACAAACTGTACGAAAGTCTCAGTAACCTTATGATGCAAACTTTCAAAAATTCGACATTCAATTTGATAAAATGCAACACTAAACTTGAAAACATCACAGAACTATACAGACAAAAAGAACTTTTAGTAAACAATCATGAGACTAAAACAAATCACCGTGGTATTCAAGAAACCTTACAACAAATAAAAAGAAAATACTATTGGCCAAATTGTGCTAACGATGTTAGAAACTATATAAATAAATGTGATATCTGCCAAAGAACAAAATATGACAGAAGCCCACCGAAAATCAATTTTCAAATTACACCAACACCTAGGAAACCCTTTGAAGTAGTACATATTGATGTTTTCCAGGCCAATAGCCAAAAGTTTTTAACTATCATAGACACCTTTTTAAAATACGCTCAAGCTCTTCCTCTAACAGCGGCAAATGCAGTCTCTATCGTGGAGAATCTTATCATATTCATGTCATTTCATGGATTACCCCTAAAAATTGTAGCCGACAGCGGAACAGAATTGAAAAATTCGACGCTAACGGACTTCACAAAACTTCACAAAATTGACCTTCACCTTGTAACCCCAAAAAATTCCACTAGCAATGCCCCCGTAGAACGGCTTCATTCAACTTTACTCGAGCATTTGAGGGTTTTAAAACTTGAAAACCCCCGTGCAGAAGTAACGAGTCTAATGCCCTATGCTATTTTTGGGTACAACCACTCCATACACTCTGTCACCAAACAAAAACCAATCTATATTGTGGGAGGACACCTCGACACAAAAGACCCCTTCGACTTAGACATACAATACGAAATTTTAAACAATTATATACAAGAACATAAACAAAATACACTTCAGATTTTCGACCACATACACGACATTTCTCAAAAACAGAAAGAAAAAAATATTGAAAAACAAAATCTAACTCGGGAAGAACCAGCAAATTACACTAAAAATGACGAAGTTTATCGACACGATGTCAAAACACGTGGAAAAAAATTAAACCCCCCATTTATTAAAGAAACTGTCATAACTGATCAAGGACTGAAACTGAAAACCAATCGTAATACCTATCACAAAAACATTTTCAAGAAACCTCGAGCCTCAGTAACAAAACCAAATTTGTTACAGGACCCTCCTACTCCTGACGATAGTTCATCTGACGATCCCCAAGAAAGTACGAATAACTAATTTGAAGAACAACCCAGAAATCTTGCCCTTTCGGATGGGGACAGCAAAAATCAAAGTAGCCACCCATACGTTTTTACACTACATCGATTTCAAACCAATATCAGATGAAATCGAAATATTAGCTCAAAATTATAATGTACTAAAATCATCTCTTGCGAACTATAACCTCAATTCAAAATATTTAACATCTCTACACGAATATACTGAACAACACATTGATTATCAGATGAAATCGGTAAAGGAAAAATTTCGATCAGTCTATCCTTTAATGAACAGACAAAAAAGAGGACTAATCAATGGGTTAGGGAATATCATTAAATCTATTTCTGGCAACTTAGATCAAGAAGATGCCGAACGCTATGATGCCGCAATCGAAAAATTGCAAAACAATCAAGAACAAATTGTCAACTCTCTAAATCAGCAAATATCGTTGACCCACAAAATTTTAAAAAATAATAATGAAACATTTTCATTAATGGTTCATAACCAAAATGTAATCAGGGAAAGTATAGAACAACTGAATAACAACAGCACATATTTCCTGTCACTTGTAGACACATACAACCAAATAAAATTCAATTTGGATACACTGCTTTCAATTCTCACAAGTATTGAAAGTGCTATATCATTTGCTAAGCTTGGTACTTTACATCATAGCATAATATCTATCGATGACATGAAATCAATATTCAATTCTCTTCTCGAACATCATTCCAGAGATCAGTTAGTTTACTCAGATACTAAAGACACGTATAAACAATTTGATATAACCCCAGTTGATGCAAATTTTTCAAATACCAAACTAGTTTTTGCGCTGCATATCCCCTTAGTCCACCCTGATGTCTTCACCCATTACCACCTCTACTCAATACCCACACAGAATTCCACAACAATTATTCCCAAAAATACCTTTTTCACAATGAGTAACGAACTATTTCAATATGACGCCAGGACATGATTTTACCTGAATCCAAACTACCTATGTCAGAATAACTACCTGATTGATGGTACCCAAGAAAGCGATTGCATTTTCTCAATTCTTCAAGTAAAATACAACAAAGCCGAATGCAAAATGGCTAATATAGTTGTAAATAAGCCCCTAATTGAGGAAGTTAGTGAATCCAGTTATATCGCAATTTTCCCTCACGAAGAGAAAGTCCAAACCCGATGTGACGAAACTGACTTTGTGATGCTCAACGGATCATTTCTCATCGAAATCCCATACCAGTGCAGCATCCTAACCTCTGGACAGGGATACACCAACGAAAAAGGCGATGCCAAAGGGAAGCCACTGTTCCTCCCCGAAGTCAAAATACTCAAGCGGATCATGGAAAAAAGCCAACTTCAACTAGATGATATTTCGCTAGACCAACTACACGATTTGCAAGTACAAGGGAACCGACTTCAACCATTGCAGATTGAATCCCCGAGGTATTCCAGCCATCATCCTTGGACGATTCCTTTATACATAATCATCATCCTAGGAGTCGTAATATTCAGCCTGAATAAGTTCAGGAAATCCAAGGGAAGGCCCAAAGAAGCCACACAACCCTTGCCGTCTTCAGAAGTTTTGTTTGTCCCAACCAAAACTTTATCTTAGGAGGGAGGAGTTACGTACCGGTCACCGTCCGCTCCGTACAATCACCCATCCAGGAAGCGCTGACTCAGCGGAATCATATATCTTACAATTCCAGAATTGCTAATTTTATATTTTTACATTCAAAATGCGAAATGGAATTTTATTCACTCTTGATGTAATCTTTGAAGTACAAACTTGTCTAAATAAATAATTTTCGTGTTTTTAAAAACGTTATTCGTTATTTGAAATACGTATTTCATGCGACAAAGGGTGATAGACATTTGAGAATCGGCCCCCCGGTCTTCAAATCTCATACGCATATTTCTTCGTAGGTATTCTAATTATAACCACACCGCCACACTTGTTTCGACCTGAAATTTTGTCGACGTATGCCTTCCATTGCATGAGAGTGTGACAAATAATTATTATTGACGCGAAGCAAAAGTTATTATGCAGACACTGGAGACTATAAATTTTGAAAAAATTAAAGAAATGGTTTTACGTCCTTCAGAACGTATAAGTATACTGTCGCAACAAATCCGTCGAACACAGGAGCATGATGTAATAACCAAAAATATTTCTAAAAACTACAGACCAAATTCTACGAAAAGAAAGTTTCTTCCAGATCACAGTTCTGTTCCTTTTGGATTTAAAATATCGAAATTACACTAACACCTAATATCAGATGCAAATTACGTCTATCTCTATGTCATCTGAGATGTAAATTACGTCTATCCACACATCCTGCCTACCCCATCCTCAAATCATCAAATAATCAACAGAGGATAGCAATGAACTTTATTAAAAAAAAGACCCACACAAAAGAACTATTCACTAATTAATATAAAAAAGAGGCAATGAAATATACGAGAAAAAAGACCCATATGAATGTAACATGAACAGATTTATCAGAAGGAGGCAATAAGTATCATACAAAAAAAAAAGACCCATGAACAAAATTATTGAAGAGAGGCAATGAGATATACGAGAAAAAGACCCATATAAAAGAACCATGTACAATTCAAAAGAGGCAATATGAGTTCCTAGTTTCTGTTGATTTCTTCGATGATATCCTTTTATCCCAGGGAAGATGTGCTTACCTTCTCGTGGTCTTCCCTGGACAGACTTTACTGATCAACAAGCACACTCCTTTTTATTCCTATATTGTTTTGATTTTTCGATATAGAAATACATTAGCAAGATGTATGCATTTCATATGCAATTTCTAAGAAGATTCATTACCTATGTATGCAACGGTTTGAAACGAGTATCATTCTGGAATTTCCGGATGATGTACTCAATCGCAAACGGTAAGCAATTTCTGAGTAATTACGCATTCTAGATTAGCAAGTAAAAAGTTGATATTAGATTTTTGCTTGAAAAGTCGATTCGAATAACCACCAAAAGTTTTACAGATTTTACATAATTTGTTTTTGTAAAATGTTTTTCCTCGCATAAAAGTGGTGAGTCGTAAAGTTAAGTGGATTGAGACAGGACAAATATTCATTGCAAACGTTTCACTCACAACCATTCCAAGAGCTCTCATTTTTATATTTACCTTTCCAATATATCCCAACAACCAATCATTCAGACGGTTAACAGCAGATTACCCTATTCACTAATCAATCGATGGCCTAGTGGATCTCCGCCCGCCAAATTTTATTACACACAAAAAAACCTATCATGACCCTCCTGCCGCCATCCGCTATCATAGTTACATCCTATTAACCGGTTATAATCAATATCATCCGTAGTCTAGTGGTTTAGGTCTCCGCCTGGTAATCCAGCCGGCGCGAGTTCGAATCTCCGCAGCGCTAGTCTTTTTTCTTTTCAGGTTTAAAATTTAGTCTCCCGCGTAGGACGGCCTCTCACAACTCAAAGTGGTAGTGGAGGGGGTCGTCTCAAGCGACGCCATTGCTACTACCAAGCACTAGTCGCGGACATCGAGGACGATGCAATCATTGGAATGGACATAATGAATTCCAGAGGGTTCGAGCTGAACTCCAAAGACGGCGTCCTACGTATCAACGGAGAAGAGCTGGTACTTCACGGGAGAAGCGGAGAAATGATCCGGGTTGTGTTGGCTGAAGACATGAGCATTCCCGAGAGAGCTGAAACCATTCTAGAGGCTCGTATGGTTGGCGGAGTGAGCAACGGGAGCGTGGTGACGTTCGAGCCCGAGCTGCATGATGAAAAAATCGGACGAGGAATTGTCCTTGGGAAGACCTCACTGCGCTCCGATGAACTTATACTCGTAAGGGTCATGAACGTCAATTACCATTCAGTGACGTTGAAGAAAGGAACAACTATGGGCCACTGCTCGCCAATTTCATCTGTGGTCAGGAATGTACGCGATACCATTAACCAAGCCAAAAATCTACCCGCAGAATTAGAAAAGCTAGTTGCCATATCATCGAGAGGCATAAAACCGGCACAGCAGCCCAGATTAAGAGATTTAGTGAGGAGATACCAAGACGTCTTTGACACCGGACAGGGAAAAAGGTAGAACGAAGGTGGTCCAGCACAGAATTGATACTGGAGATGCCCGACCAATCCGTCAATCAGCGAGGAGACTCCCTCTTGCCAAGAAGGAAGAGGCAGACAAAATAGTCAGCAATATGGGGAAAGAAGGAGTAATTGAACCATCTGACAGCCCCTGGTCATCTCCAGTTGTATTAGTAAAGAAGAAAGACGGATCAACAAGATTCTGCGTAGATTACCGACAACTGAATAAAGTGACAAAGAAAGACAGCTACCCACTACCTAGAATAGATGACACCTTGGACCCGCTCGCCGGCTCTACAATCTTCTCCACCTTAGACCTGAAGAGCGGATATGGGCAGGTAGAACTGGCTCCAGAAGATCGAGAGAAGACAGCTTTCACCATCGGCTCAGGGCTGTGGCAATTTACCGTTATGCCATTCGGACTTTGTAATTAATGGAGACTGTGTTGAAGGGACTCTCCTGGAAGACTTGCTTGGTATACCTTGATGACATAATCGTAGTTGGCAGAACATTCGAAGACCACGTGAAAAATCTAGAGGAAGTGTTTCTGCATCTGAGGAACTCTGGATTGAAATTGAGCCCCAAAAAATGTCACCTATTTCAGAAAGAAGTCCACTATCTTGGCCACATTGTCTCTGGGGAAGGAGTAGCAGTAGATGAGAGACTGGCCCATCCCCAAAGATATCCATCAGCTTCGGAGTTTTCTTGGCCTATGTACCTACTATCGTCGGTACGTGCTAGGGTTTGCTAACATCGCCAAACCATTGACCAGGCTCACGGAAGGACAGACAAAGTTCCAGTGGTCCGAGGAATACCAAGATTCGTTCAGGAAGCTGAAGGGGGCATTAATCAACGCTCCAATTCTAAGTTATCCTCTTCCGAACGGAAAATTCATTCTGGACACGGACGCCAGCAACGTGGGACTTGGAGCTGTCCTGTCTCAGATCCAAGAAGGACAAGAGAAGGTCATCAGAACTGACCATGCAGCTCTCAAATGGCTCCTACAGTTTGAGAATCCCGAGGGTCAAGTGGCACGTTGGATTGAGAGACTCCAAGAATTCGACTTCGATATAGAACATCGAGCAGGGACCAGCCATAGGAATGCAGATGCCTTATCGCGAAGGCCATGTCCAGATGACTGCTTACATTGCCGACGAGCAGAGGAGAAAGAGGCGATAGTTTGTAGAACATCAGCGGTAGATGATAACTGGAATGACAGCAAGCTCCAGAAAGACCAAGAGAAAGATCCAGATCTTGGCTTAGTTATCGGCTGGAAGAGGAGTAACCGAAGACCGACATGGCAGGAAGTAGCAGGATATTCGCAAGCCATCAAGTCCTACTGGGCTTAATGGAACTCCCTTACTCTGGACAACGGAGTTCTGAAGCGTGTGTTGGAGTCCGAGGATGGTGGAAAAGAAAGACGTCAGACAGTTGTACCCAGAAGCAGAAGACCGGAAGTGCTTCGAGAAATTCATGATGGGGTCGCCGGAGGACATTTGTGAGTGACGAAGACTCTCCAGAAAGTGAGGCAACGGTTTTACTGGGCCAATTGTCAGGCAGACGTTCAAGACTGGTGCAGAAAGTGCGCTATATGCGCCGCAAGTAATGGACCTCGAACGCGACCTAAGGCACCAATGCGTCAGTACAACGTCGGCAGCCCATTTGAAAGAATCGCTATCGATATTGCTGGACCGTTTCCACAATCTGACCACGGGAACAAATACATCCAAGTGGCAATGGACTACTTCAGCAAGTGGGCTGAAGCCTATTCCCTGCCCAACCAGGAAGCCATAACCGTCGCCGACGTCCTGCTGAAGGAGTGGATTTGTCGATTTGGTGTCCCACTTGAACTGCATTCAGACCAAGGCAGAAATTTCGAGTCCAACTTGTTCCAGGAATTGTGTCGAATGCTGAACATCCGGAAGACGCGAACTACGGCTTTACATCCGCAGTCTGATGGAATGGTGGAGCGGATGAACTGGACGATGAACCGCCACTTATCCAAGGTAGTCTCTGACCACCAAAGAGACTGGGACCAGTATCTCCAATTGTTCCTGATGGCCTATCGTTCTGCAGTACACGAGTCGACCGGCCAAACCCCTGCTAGTATTATTATGGGCCGAGAGTTGCGACTACCATGTGACCTGAAGTTTGGGACGCACCCAGGACAGGACACTGCGGGAGAGGACTGTCAGCAAACTTCGGCAGAGAATGGAAGATATCCATGAAAGAGTCCGTTCGAACATCCAGAGTGCCAGCGACCGAATGAAGGAGACCTATGACATCAAGGCCGATGCCGGAGGATTTAAGGTTGGTGACCCGGTTTGGCTGTACAATCCCAAACGTCGTCGAGGCCTATCACCAAAGTTGCGGAACTCATGGGAAGAGGATAAATGACGTGGACTACCGAATTAAGAAACCACCTAGAGGAAAACCCAGAGTCGTCCATTTCAATAGGTTGGCCCCTTACGCTGGAAACCACGACCAAGTCCGCACCCTCAGACCACCGGGGGATGCGATGACGTTCCAGAAATTCATGTCCTTGTACTCAAACGGATAGAAAGTTCGACATGGGGTGACTCGAGAAGAACCACGACACCTTTTTAAGGTGCCTGCGGATTACACGCTAGCCCACTGTGTAGCAGAAGACCTTCAAATGTCCAGAGGCATCGCTGTGGTGTTCTCCAAGAAGTACGGTCGTCTCCATGAACTACGGCAACAAAACCCGTAAGTTGGAGGGGTGCTACAGTTGCGGAAAGGCCAGAGAAGCATCTTCTATCTAGTCACCAAGAAGCAGTCTCGAGACAAACCGTCCTATGAAGACGTATGGAACAGCCTTGAGAAATTAAGGGACATAATGGTGGAGCAGAATCTCGTGGACCTGGCAATCCCAAAATTGTCCTGCGGGCTTGACGGACTGGACTGGAGCATGTTGGAGACGATATTCCAATCCACCGGCGTCAAGATCTTGGTATGCTGTAATCATCGTCCACAACCAAACCTGAAGGCCGTAGAGTGCTACTTCCATCAAACAGCAAGGTGCAGATATGGAGAATGATGCAAATATCTCCATACTCCGAAAATGACATTTCGGGACGAAAAGTCTTAAAGAAGGGGACAATGTAACGATTTCGAGACCGGCCCTGATCATCCAATTACACTCCACACTCGAAATGTAAACAAGTTCTCTTCTGACAAACACATGACTCATCAGTGGAAGAGACGCGAACGTCTAACCGAATATTCTAGGGACCTCTCAGAAGTCGCCGAACAGACTTGAAAGATTGAAAACTGTAAATGCTTCTATATATAGCCGCTGTATAGCAGATGGCGGAACAGTCAGTGTTCAGAGTTAGTTGAAGTTCCATAGTTCGCTGATAGATAGCCACAGTAGAAATAAATTGAAATAGTTATTGAAGTAGATGTTTTAGTGAATAATTGTTGTAAATAATGTTTTAAATAAATTAGGAAAATTAGTTAGTGCAGTTTTACTACAGTATCTAAGAAGGGTACACTGTAATTGATGTCCTCTCGATGGTGAATTTTAAAATTTCGTCATAGCCATTGAAGACCCGAAGTGTTCCTTCTACTCCATCATTCGGAATAATGTCGTGAACATATTTTTTGAGAAAGGAAATTTGAAAAGACGATTTACTTAAACAAGAGACTACCAGATCGTCCATCACATACTGTGCAAGGATTGGAGAAACAGGTCTGCCCATTGACATTCCTAGAGTTAGTTTATAACAGTTCTCTAAAAATGAGAAAACTGTGGTATCAAAGAGAAATTCCAAAAGTTTGAAAAAATTTATTCAAGTGAATGTTCCACTTTGTGCCGATATTGTTCCAGTGATTTTGTATGCTGTTTTTTGCAAGATTAAGAGAAATATTGTTGAATAATGCTTTATCGTCCAGACTGATTATGATATATCCTTCTGGTAATTGAAATTCATTAATAACAATTTACCAGGTAATTCATGTATAATTTTATGTTGTCTTAATGTAAACACATGTCTATCAATTAGTGAGAATATTATTCAAAACAAAATTGAATTGAATTCATAATATTACAGTAAATTTTACCTAACTGGACTTTATCTGTTTTGTAATTTACGGTATTTGTCTTTTTGTTAATTCAGATTACTAACTAACTTCCTTTGGACATATTCTAATCTTTTAACGTATCTATCATAAAAGGGATTTCATATAACAGTATTATACTCGAGGATAGGTCTCACCAAGGTTTTGTACATTGTTGTGAATTTGTTGTAATCCTGGAAGTCATTAGTATTACGGAGGATAAAACCTGAGGTTTTTAAGGATTTTCTTACCATATGTTCTGTATAACTTTCGAAGGTGAGCTTTTTGTCTAATATTATACCAAGGTCTTTTATTTCGCCAGTTACTGCAATGTGCTGGTTGTTAATATACAGGTGTTCATGAGGAGGGTTGAGGTTTTTGGAAAACAAGATATGATAGCATTTTTTAAGGTTAATTCATAGTCGCGAGTCGGATCAAAAGACAGTAATCAGAGAAACGATCTAGGTCGTCCTGAAACCCAAGATAGTCTGAAGGTTGTCGGATTTCTTTGTATGCTTTCAAATCATCTGCAAATAATTTTATTTTAGAATTAACAAACATATCCTCAAAAATACTGAATAAAATTGGACCGAGGTGCGAGCCTTGGGGAACACCCGACTCTATAAGCTTTTTTTCTGATCTGAAACCGTTCATTGTGCATATTGAAATTTCTTAGAGACATATGAAGTCAACCACTCCAAGCTGCCATGGACACCGAAGTTCCTAAACTTAGTAACCAAAGTGAGGTGGTGTACTTCATCGAAGGCCTTAGAAAAATCAGTGTACACGACACTTGTTGAAGCCCCTTTTTCCATGGACTCATATATATCTTGAACAAAAGGAGCTAAATTGGTTGAGACACTTCTCTTTTTATAAATTCCATGCTGATGAATTGTTATGTGATTTTTCACCAGATGAAACAGCTCGTTGGTAATTATTAAATATTTTTCCAGTTTGACTGAACAGAGAAATTGGCCTATAATTTGATATTTCTGACTTTTTGCCATTTTTGAGAACTGGTGTCATTTGTCCAGCCTTCCACTTCTTAGGAAATTTCACTAGTTTCAGTGATTGATTGAAATAATGGAAAGTGGTTTTACTAGACTGCCAGCACAAGATTTAATAAAAATTGCCGGTAGTCCATCTGGCCCAGGGCCCTTTTTTGAATCTAACCTAATGAAGGCAGATTTAATTTGTTCTTAAGATATGAAGGTGATGTTGAATCATTCTTATACATTTTGAACTCACACCAAGAAAATATAATTTATACCAAAGAAGTGAATGATTAATTGAATCGAAAGCACGTTTGAAGTCAACAAAGGCTGCGACAACAGCGCGGTTTTTTAGTCGTGATTGTAGTTGAATGACAGTGGTTAAAACATATACGTTGCTAACATATCCCCTGCCTGACACTCGGGTATAACATGGTTTGACTCGGACCACTCGGTAAGACGATTGAGTAGAACTGTAGTGAATAATTTAGCAGGACAGTAGTTGGCCAGTACAATTCCCGTAAAATTTTCAGGGTTCTGAGTGGGTGGTCCTTTCTTATGAAGCATAGTCAAAATTATATCTGACCAAAAGACTCAGGAGAAGTTTCCCTCTCAAAAATAAGATTGAACATATTGCATAAGTATAGCAACCAGTTTTGCGGTAGAATTCATACGCGATATCATCACTCCCAGGTGATTTTCCATTTCTGCATCTATTGAGTGCTATTTTCAACTCACATAATGTGATGGGACTATCCAAATAGAAATTCTCAGCATCAGAATATACAGTTTTATCAATAAACCTCTCTGGAAATACTGATTCGTAAAAATGTTCCCATTGTTCGATATTAAGGTGAGCAACAGAGTTTTTTTTGTGATGTTTCACAATTTTCCAAAATATTTTTTGATTCTTTGCATTGATCAAACTTTCATTGATGGACCTTTCATATGTATTTTTTTTATTTAGTGACTGTTTTATATTTTGGAGAGCAGATATTCAGTTTTGAATGGCTGAGTGAATTCATAAGATTTTGTATTGTTTAACTTCCCAAGCTTTCTTGTCTTCAACGACTTACTTACCTTATTAAACCAGGGATTGACACGGGGAATAATATTTTTCAAACGAACATTTCCAAACATTCCAAATTCACAGGCTGTTTCTAGTATAGCCGAAGAAAAATTGTCACGAATAAAAGCAACTTCCTGCGAAGAGCGCATCTTATTCTTGTTATTACATGCCTCGCCTTCTTTCTAGAATAAACCCTGTACAGTACAGTTCAAGGTTGTGTGAGAGTTAGTATTATTGATTATCATATTCAGTTTCAACTGGATGGGAAAATGATCCGACATTGGGACGTTAGATGAAACAGCAAGATCATGTATCATGTCAAATTTTTCATTTTCACACCAAACCAGATCTATAATAGAGGGTCCAACATAAGCAGGCCTGTCATGTGATACTCTGCCATTTATAAGAGTGAAAGAATTTGTAACCATAAAATTAGTTAAGGTTCTACCTCTACGTGTACATAATCTATGGCAGCTGATTCTATCCGCGTACAGATTGATGATTTCGAATAATTCAGGTGTTGAGTTATCTAATTCCGCTAACCTGCAGTTAAAATCACCCCATAGCAATATCAGTGAAGTGGGATATTTTTCTGACAAATCAAGTTGCAACAAATATAACAAAAACTCAAGCTGGATTGGAGGTTTGAAATAGACATTGACCAAGATGAAACTACTAGGGTTATCACTCATATGAATAAACTACCACCATGGACATTTTCAAAAATCAATAATTTTGAAAGAATCACTCACAAAAGTAGCAAGTCCGCTGCTAAGCCGATCGAGCGATTTTTCTTTGATAGCTACAGACTATGAAACATTGTAGTTTTTCAGCATAGCTAGTAACTTCAGTTTTTCAGTTGTTTGCCATGTTTTACTGAAACAGAAAATCGAGGCACCATCGCTACCACTATTACCACAATATTCTTCAAGATTTGAATATCCCTGGAGATTCCAGAAGATTATATTCAATGATTGCTATTGTTGTTGCATTTGCTGAGATTTGCTCATTTCCTGGATCTCTCTTTGGTGATTTGTCTTCTTCGCGCCCTCCTTATTTATTCATATTTTATCCAATTGAAATAATTTGAGGGTTATTATTCACGGACTTTGTTTGTTATGTTATCTTCCTCAAGCCTTTTTCTATTATCCAGCTCCTTCCGTAGGTCCTGAAGATGTTTGCTTTGCATTGGCTTCAGATCTTGCCTAATTTTGACGTGACTAGCACTTTTCTGGAGTTTATTTTTATTACGCAAAATTGTTATTGCATTAAATTACATCTGTTATGTTCCACTAGAAGGACACCATTGCAAGTGATAATTATTGTAATCAAGCATTGGATACTATACCCTCATCTGATTGAGAATGACCACGTGCATACAAGGCAATATATGATAATGAAAAAAATAACGCTTGTTATACAGTGTGTTTCACTTCTCATGGAAACACCACCGTATCTTCCGTTATTTTCAACGTAAAACCATCAAATTTTCAGTATCGATGAATACGCAAGAAATGAACTTACTGCATGAAAGGTGTCATCCTACGTGATATACAATGCACACCAACAGTGATGGAACTACCTATTTTCCCGGAAAGTTGTGTTAGGGAAAAAATTGAAACAAAATTCGTTCGAAGTTGTGCTTAGGATCACCAAATTACTATTGATACACACGTAACCTGAAAAATTTTCAGTCCTAAAAAATTCTAATTTGTTTCGCTACTCATGGAAACGCCCCCGTAATTTCCGTAATTTAAGACGTAGAACCATGAAATTTTCAGGATAGATAGATACACTAAAAATGAACTAACTGCACTCAAGGGATCATAATAAGTGATATACACCGGAGCGATTCCATGGGAAGTGAAACAAATTAGAAATTTCCAGAACTTAATTTTTTTCAGGAGATAAGTGTATTAGTGAACACAAATCTGAAAAAGTTTTGTACCAATTTTGCTACCTAATATACATTTTCGGAAAAATGGTGGTTCTATCGCTGCTAGATTGCATTGTATATCACGTAGGATGACCATTTTTGTGCAGTGAGTTCATTACCGATTCTGAAAATTTCATGACTTTTCGTTAAAAATTACTGAAAATACGAGGGTGTTTCCATGAGAAGTGAAACACAGTGTATATCAAAATTTCCATTGTTATACCTGCATGTCTATTGTGTGAGTTTATTTCTTCTTGTATTATTTTAAGTTAAATTATGGCATTTCGATTCTGATTCAGAATGGGCTGAATTATTTTCTCATCATTTCAATGAAGAGTGCTATCTTCTACAAAATATTGAACAAAAATATTTATTACGCTAATTGTTTACATGAGAACGTCTGCAATGTATTATTCAGAATTCATCTTTCCTTTCCTGCGAATCATGTAAAACGATATTAACCAAACCATTTCTTCTCACCTCGTTTTGAAGGGAATTCACATGACGTAAAAATATCATTTTCAAGTTCATCAAACACTAATTGCAAAGTTCGTTACAAATATTAATGCCCGAGAAAATTAGCACCCGTTGTTATTTCACGGATAATATTACATGATTAGAGCTGAAGTAAGACATAATGGAACTGAATTTATTATCTTGGGTTGGAAAAGAAAGATATTTTTTCCTATTTAGTTTCAGATTTCCAAGGTGAAAATGCAAATAAGACGTTTTCAATGTCTAGTAAATTATGTGTCATGTTGTGGAGAATAAACAAAATTTACAGTTCTGCAATTGAAGGGGCAAGTGGAAGAAGGCGTTATGTTACAAATATGTGTTTGTGAGATAAATAGGTTTTAAAGTTAGCGTCCTTGATGTTTAATGTAACATAGCCCCTTCTACCACTGTGTCTACTCAGATATGAAGAATAGAAGCAAATCCTGAGGAAACAATTTACATATGCACTCAATACCTTCTTCCATGACATAAACGAATATTTTCAGAAAATGTTACTTGACCCCTTCTTTTAATTCCCTTTATTTGAGAGTTTAAGATAAAAAACTGTAATGTTCTGGGAATTGTTTACTTCTGCGTTTCCTCGTATATTGATAAACGTATGTACTCATGCGCGCTATAATCGGATGCCAGGGAACCCAGAACGGAATAGGGCTTTTGGCAGTAGGTAATATATATGTGTGCAGTTAACTACCGAGTTTTATTGCCCAATATCAATACACTACAAAACTGGCGACGAGAATAAAAGTGTATAGCTAAATTGCTTCCAAGTGCTTTTTCCTAGTAGTTCACCTCGGCCGTACTGTTCTGCTGTTTTTGTGGAACCGATAGTGTGTACCGGTAAGGGTATACTAAGAACTAACTATGGCATCGACAAAGGGAATTCAATTGGAATTAAATCCAGCAATCAATGATTGGACAGTGCACTGGAAGCGTTTGAAGCAATTCTTCATTGCAAATGGTATTGTCGATGATACAATAAAGCGAGCAATATTACTGAACAGCTTGCATCAGGATGCGTACGTTTTACTTCAAACCTTATGTGTTCCAAGTGAGCCAGAATCATGCACTGTGGCAGTGATAACCGATTATTTGGATAGTTATTACAAGAAACAAAATGTGGTGTTCGTGGAAAGATTTAATTTCTATTCTGCTACGAAGCAGAATTCTGAAAGTGCTCAGGAGTGGAGTGCGCGGCTAAAAAAACTCTCCATGTATTGCGATTTTGGTACATCTTTTGATACCAAATTGTGCGACAAATTTATCACTGGTTACAATGCAGGCAAAGTTCGCAATCGGCTTTTCAGCGAAAAAAGTACGGTTACTTTTTCTTCAGCATTGACCGCGGCCTTGACGGAAGAAGCAGCTCAGGCTGGAATTTTAAAGTGTGACAGCCAAATCAAGAGTGAGCCGATCGAAGCCGATATACATCGAGTAAGCCGGCAAGGTTTTGGCGGCAAATTCCAAAATGTAGGAGTGCAAAATATGCAGAGCGCGACTACGAGTGGGAGATCCGGAAGAAATAGTAGTGAAAGTGTTCGTGAAAGAGTGTGTTACCGGTGCGGCAAAGATCACCATGCTAATAAATGTCCGTATCGTGAGTACTCCTGTAACAAATGCTTATTAAAGGGTCATCTGAGTTCTGTTTGCAAAAATAAACGAAACAGCCTGAATTATCTAACTCAAGAAGAGCGTTCAATTGTAGAACACCCCGATGAAATTGATATTTCACCGGTGTTATGTATAAGGCAGAAATCAGATGAACCATTTATCCTTGATATTTACTTAAACAACGTCCCGCTGAAAATGGAATTAGATTCAGGCGCGGCGACGTCAATAGTACCAATTTACATATATGCGAAATATTTTTCTGACGTAAAGTTATCTGAAACCAACATAACCCTTATAAATTTTTCGGGAGACAAGATTCGTCCGGCAAGTATCGCGGAGTTCCAAATTTCTTTCAAGTCTAAGAACAAATTACTAGATTTTTGCGTGGTAGATACAAAGATAGATACAGAGATAGAAATTTTATTAGAAAAAATAATATGTTGTTTCAGGAATCCCACCAGGAGATTCATAATTTACACAGTCATACTCCGATAAGAGAATATTTCATAGATAAATTCCCAGGGATGTTTTCTGATACATTAGGGTGTTTCAACAAACTTCAATTACAGTTAAAAGTGGTCTCAAGCGCCATACCTAAGTTCTGTAAATTGCGTCCGCTGCCTTTGGCAATGAAGAAAAAAGTAAACGAAGAAATTGATAGGCTTTTGAAGGATGGTATAATTTCTCCGATAGAGTACAGCCCTTGGGCAACCCCTGTGGTACCTATACTAAAAAAAGATAATTCAGTGAGGTTATGTGGGGACTATAAAATAACTGTTAACCCTTATTTAATCGTGGATAAATACCCGCTGCCTCGAATCGAAGATTTGTTAGAAGGGTTGAGTGGGGGAGAACAATTTTCCAAAATTGATTTAGCGCACGCCTACCAGCAAGTACCATTACATCCTGATTCACGTTGGTTGACCACTATTTCAACACACAGGGGGTTGTTTTATTATAATTCTTTACCATTCGGAATAGCTAGTGCACCTGCGCAGTTTCAACGAATCATGGAACAGTTGTTTATGAAGTTAAATGGAGTAGGGTGTTTTCTGGATGACATCATCGTTACAGGGAAAAATAAAAAAGTTCATTTAGATAATTTGGAAAAGGTTTTTCACATTCTACAAGAAAGTGGACTAACAATTAAGAAGGGGAAATGTGAATTCTTTGCAGAAAGTATTTCATATCTTGGTTTAGTGATTGATAAAAATGGTATTCACAAAGATCCTGAAAAATTGAAGGCTATTGAAAAAATGGCGGTACCTGGAAACGTGACTCAACTCAAATCCTTTTTGGGAATGATTACTTATTATAATAGGTTCATATCTAATATGCCCAATATAGTAAGTCCGTTATATGCCTTATTAAAAAAAGATAGCACTTGGCATTGGGAGAAAAGCTGTCAGAACGCTTTTGAGAAAATCAAAATGGTTCTTCTTTCTGATACCTTTTTGGTTCATTTCGATCCAACTCTAGACTTATCGTTAGCTGTGGATAGTAGCGATTATGGCTTGGGTGCGGTGTTATCTCAGAAATGCAGAGATGGGGTAGAACGTCCTATATGTTTTGCATCCCGCACTCTGTCACATTCCGAAAAACGGTATTTCCAGCTGGATAAGGAAGCATTAGCAGTAATATTCGGAGTGAAGCGCTTTTATCAATTTTTGTATGGGCGACATTTTATGTTGCTCAGTGACAATCGCCCGTTGGTCAGTATTTTTGGCCCTAAAAAGGGGTTACCAATGATGGCCGCAAATCGTCTACAGCGGTACGCTTATTTTCTGAGCGGATTCAGTTTCACTATTAAATACGTTCATACGTCTAGTAACATTGCAGATTTTCTTTCGAGGTTGCCGGTTGCGGAAAAAGGCGCGGAATATATAGAAAAATCTTTCGATCTCGAAACCGAGATAAAGGACTTCGAGAATTTGCACATTAATCTGAATTACCTATCTAGTTCACAAGACTTGCCAATCGATATTAACAAAATTAAAGAGGCAACGATTGTGGATTCTATTCTAAGCCAAATCTTAAACTACGTCAGGAATGGGTGGCCTTCGAATTGTTTCGAGGAAATCAGACCTTTTTTCAGTAGACGCTATGAAATAAGTGTGGAGGAAGACGTGCTCCTCTGGGGACATCGTGTGCTGGTTCCTTCTTCATTGCGGGAGGCAGTTTTAGCCGAGCTGCATAGTGGACATTTTGGGATAGTTAAAATGAAATCCCTTGCCAGATCTTATGTATGGTGGCCATCTCTCGATAAAGATATAGAAAAAGTAAGCAAAACCTGCGAAGAGTGTCAGAAAACTCAAAGTTCACCTGAAAAAACTCCGTTGCAGCCGTGGCCAATTCCTGGAGAGGTTTGGCAGCGCATTCATGTTGATTTTTTAGGTCCATTGAAAAATATGTATTTTTTTGTGATTACGGATGCTTTTTCGAAGTGGCTCGAAGTATTTCCAATGACATCGATAACTACCACTGCGACAATTCAAAAATTACGTGAACTTTTTAGCCGTTTTGGGATACCATCAATGTTGGTGTCAGATAACGGCCCGCAACTGACTGCGGAAGAATTCGAGTCTTTTATGAAAGTCAATGGTGTAAATCATGTAACTACTCCACCCTATAATCCAGCCTCGAATGGCGCTGCGGAGAATTCGGTAAAGACCGTCAAACAATTTTTATTGAAAGAGATGTCTAATAATCAATTGGCTGACATTAATTTATCATTGAATAAATTCTTATTGCAATATCGAATTACTCCTCACTGCTCATCAGGGGAAACTCCTGCTGAATTATTTTTAGGACGACCCCTGCGAACTCGCCTTGATTTGTTGAGACCGCACTGCAATAAGAATAATAGTATTAAAAGTTATACGGAAGTTAAACGAAACCTGGCGACTTCGCAGGATACAAACAAAGGTAATTACAGGGGAAAGAGAAAATGTAATTTCAGTTTAGGGCAGATGGTATTTGCAAAGGACTATCGCGGGAAAAAACCGATTTGGTGTAAGGCTGATATTCAAAAATTCCTAGGCGAAAATATTTGAATTGTGAAGGTATATAGTGAAAATCTCAAGTGGAAGAGACATTTCAATCAGATTAGGTATTGCATTGACGACGATTTAACGTTAGGAAGCACGTATTTTAATAGCGATAATAATGCGAATTCTTCCCCTGAAGAAAATTTAAGTACCCCGGTTTTCTCGTCAATGGAACTACCTATCACGCTTTCAAGTGACAATGTTATAGCTCCATCAGTAGATCGTCCTAAGCGGGATCGAAAGGCTCCTGATAGGAGCAATTATGACTAAATTTAAGGGTATATTAAGAGGGGGAGTGTGTAATGTTCTGGGAATTGTTTACTTCTGTGTTTCCTCGTATACTGATAAACGTATGTACTCATGCGCGCTATAATCGGGTGCCAGGGAACCCAGAACGGAATAGGGCTTTTGGCAGTAGGTAATATATATGTGTGCAGTTAACTACCGAGTTTTATTGCCCAATATCAATACACTACAAAAACAATGAGATAGGGAAGAATTCAAACAGTCTAGCTCCTTCTGACTTGAATAATGGTGAATGGATTGCATATTCATGGGTGCTCATAGAAAACTAGCAGTTCCTGATGACGCCAACTTTTTTGGCAAAACGTGCATCAAGTAAAAATGAGGCCGTTTCAATATACACGTAGTTTTTAGTAGTCTTCAATTTGCAAAAATTTATTTGAGTGAATGAATATATTCGAAATAAATAGATTGTTTTCAGGAGTGCAAATATTCAGCTTTAACGATTCAGCTAGAAAACACACTGACTGACCAAGACCGACCGTCCGCGACCATCCAGCAACGACCAAAAATACAAAAGGATTAATGAACATTTTCAGGCTCACACTAATCGACGAAAATTTTCAGCAGATTGGAATTTCATACATGGTCTTTGGAAACCGGACGAGTACTATCGGTTATGGTTGATCAGTGTGCTGGCTGCCTTATAGACATGCAAATTATTTCAATCCCTTTGGCAAAAATGCGACATGAAATAAATAAGTTTTCATCATGCTATATGTGAGCAATAACCACTGCTGGTGAATCAATAACAAAAAAATGTATTTTTATAATTGTAAACTTATTTCGAAAAATATTCATTAACTGCGAAAATGAGAACGTATGAGGAAACGGAGGAGTGTACAAGAGAGTGCTGGACTCTTATTGCAAGGTCAACTAATTGACACTCCCATTGCCACCTGCCTTATCTTCCCTTTCCCTTATAACCCCTCTTACAATGGCAGTGTATAGAATTGAAAAGTGTGAAAGTAATATTTGAACTGTATTTTTTCCGCTTCAATATCATTAAGTGGTATGTGGTTAGCGATGATTGATCCTTTCGAACGCTTTCATCTAATTCTCGCATGACTATAGACATAATTTCATCAGTTGCTGACAAAATATCATCGGTTACTTCTGAGAGTGTTTGGACATCTGAAGCCAGAGATTGACTTCGAAGCAGCAAGTTATATCTACCAAGGTGCTCATTCATTTGAACATGTGATATTTTTTGGGATACTTTGAATAGTGTGTAAAGACTGATTGGTTAGATTTCTTGTAGGGTTTTATATTTTTGCCAGCGGTATGACAGTGGCAACCTTGCATTTATCAGGAAATGTTTCACTTTCAATTGAAGAATCCAAAATGTGAGTGATATTGGGGATAATCAAGGAGCAGCATTGAAGAAACAAGTCTATTATTCGAATCACATCATCACCTATAGCTATAGGTTTACTCGATAGCAAGGCGCTATAAACAGAATCTCCCTATGTGAAAGAGGAGTTGAAATCGGATACATCCTCCTTCACTGATTTTGAATAGATGGTTGAGTTCTTTTCAAACAAGACTTTCAAAGATTTTTGTTCATTGAACTTGTATGTCAGATAGGCTTATTTTCATTTGTTGCAGTTCATATAAAGTTCCTAAGCTATTTATAATATTGCCAAGGTTCATTTCTTTTTGTTTTTTGATAGATTCCAAGCCTTGTCTCGCAGTTTCAGAAATTTCATGTTATCATGTCAATAATGTTCCTTTTTAACTCTGAAGGTTCTGAGGGGAGCATGACTATCAGACATCCCTAAGAGCTAGTCTATAAAATAATTCTAATTTCATGTTAACTTCATTTATTTTGAACATATCTACGAAAGGTAAAGAGATGAAGTTATGTTGTAATTGAGCAGTATTTATTTTCTCAAAACTTCTTAATGTGAATGTTTCGGACATATTTTGGTTCAATACTCTGTCGATATTCAAATATATCATATTACGATCAGAAGGAAAATTCGCATTCCCCAAAACCTCACATTTAATCACTTCGACTGACTCTTGACATACTCGGATGGGTTTATCAATGCAGCGAATTATTTGATCATAGGCCGGAGAAAGTTCGGTTAGAATCGCTTCAAATTCTGTACTTAGTAAAATTATTCATTGACTACGGCAAAATATATTCATTATATTGAAAATATGTCAACAGTTTTTCAATTTCTACAACGAACAATCCATAACTGTGATAGAACATCTGCCTTTAAGTGGAATAGTTTGACATTTATTTCAATTACAACTTTCCACCCCAGTCATTTGTGAGACAAAATTCTGAAGACTGTTTGTAATGGGTGGAAAATGGATAATTTTAATTCAAACCCCCAAATTTGCTCTGCAAGCTTTCTGCTGCACATTAAAGAGGAATCAAACTTCATAAGAAGGCATAACATGGCGAGAGATATTCCGATGACTAATTCCATTGAACTGGTTTGGATTATATTTGAAAGCTGGTCGAATATGCTTATATTATATATGTTGAAGGACATCTCAAATTAGATATTGTGCAAAATGATTTTACTATTTGCACATCCACTGCTGCACCGCACCTAGTCAACATTGAGAAATTTCGTACTGCAACAGTTTTGTCGCAAAGCGGAATTTCACTCTACATGAATCACAGTTGTATTATCCGCCCACGGAAGTAATGTAGACACCGTTTCCACAAAATGCCCATCTCATGGAAGATGCTGACGAAGCTTCGCTGACCAGGCAGTACTCCGGGAATCTCCCCATTTCGGATCTCTGGGAGCAAACTGTGTGAAATTTATTGTTAATTTTTTTTGTAACATTTGTCCGAGATAGTTGATCTAACTTGTGTAATAAATAAATTGTTTTTATGAAGACATTTTCTCGTTCGAAGTACTTAATTGGCGCAGTCGTGGTAGGATTTGTACACTTAAAATAGTATATTTTTCAACAAGAGATGAAAATACAATTTTTTTAGTGAAGTGAAAGTTTATCCACGATCGAAGCAAAGAGCAGCGAGTGTGGCAATCTCACGAACAAAAAAAACATATTTCATATCGAGTAGGAAATGCTATTTTTTCTACGATAGATGTTATAGTTAAAGAAATCGTGAAAATGTCTATAAACTGTCAAACGAAGTGACGTTCGTTTGCTGATTCAAGAGCCATATAGTGAGATTAATTGTATCCAAAATCCATCAAATTGTTTTCACTTGTAATATCACAAGAGAGTGAGAATAAAGTGAAAATAATTTGACACATTTTTCGAAAACTTGTTGCCAAATGGCAATAAGTTTGAGAAAAAATCTGGAGAATTATTTTCTACTTTATCGAACTCTCGTGTGGTATTCGATAGATTATTTTTTGATGCCCCAATCATAGACTTATTCTCTGTACATATAACATTTTTATTTCAACAATTTACTTGAATTATTATAAACAGAATGAAGTTTGGAATTTCTCATCATGAAATATACAATTATTATGGATGTTTTGTCCTTGGCTGGAGGATTCCGTAACATTGTTTTGTTCTGTTGGATTGAAAGCTATTGCTTTCTCTCTGTCCATAGGTTATCAATTGAAACTGTTTCTAAATTGACACGTTACTCAAAATAGTATTCTTGAATGCATTTTCGTTTAAAAGTTCGTCGATTGATGATGTACTAAACCGTTTTCGAATAATTTTTCACTTTTCATGCAAACTTATGACAGACGTCAGATCAAAAGTATCAGTTGTCACATAATAAAAACAAAATACCACAAAAAATTCCCGCGGTAATTTGCAAGGTAGAAAATTCCCACTCTAATAATGCTGTGATCGGCCTGAACGTACATGAATGCTTTGAATTGATGGTTTCGATTGGTTGCAAGAATTGTCAAAAAATAATCAGTAATCCATCCGGTCGCATAATAGTATTCAATTGTTTCATATTCATCTCTAGAGAAAAAAACTATCGCTTTCATGTAGGGTATCCAGTTGAAAAAAGATAATTTTCATATAAATGAGTAGAGAAAGAACATTTTTCGCGTCGTGGAGTTTCATCCTTTAAGCACAAATCGATAACAATACATCGAGGATTTTCCGAACGGGCAGACACAATGACGAACGACTCAACTTCTGGAAGGTTACACAGAATTGTCGTAATATTCGTGAAAAACGCACATTGTTCCTCAAAATTACAAAAATCCGACTGACATCATCATGCACCCCCTAAGGTTGAGACCCGAAAGAGACCATGAGTACGTTAAATGTACTCGAACACAATCTCCCCCTTCCTTCCACCCCCACTCTTAGAGCGGTCCACATCCTGTTGATTGGCGGTCAGCAGAAAAAAATCTGACCGTTTGATATGGAGAGCTCGGCCTTTCAGTGACGTGAAGTTCTCTTATATCTGACATGAGTTTAAAACAATGACGTTACTTATGTGCATGATGCCCCCCCCCCAAAAACTGGCTGAAGGCCCTAGTGGTTCACCTGGCTGAGGGCCAGGCGATCTTGAGAATTTACTATAGTGTGTCCTGTCCTGTTCCGAAGACCTGAAACATAAAATAAGAATTAGTCGGGTATTTGCTGCTGTCGATGTTGGCGAAGGTTTCGTCATATGGCTCGCTTTCACCGGACTTCTTCAGGTTCGTTGTCTCGACTGGAGTTCCTGCCTATAAGAGTTCGCGCATTGACCCTATGCGGTCGATGCGTAAAGCATTATAGGCAGAAGTATTGTCTCGATTAGGCGAAGTTTTAACTCGAGAGCCAAGTTACTCCTACGTCCAATGAGAGGGTATAGGTTCCGCCTTGCGGCTTTCGCTATTCCCAATCTGTGGGTGATGTGCCGCCGAAACGTGAGTTTCTTGTCTGGGGTTACTCCTAGATAGACGGCTTCGTCTACCCATGGGATCCTGTCATTGTTCATAAAAACATGGCCCTCGGGTGCGCTGCGCCTTCTCGTGAACAGTATAGCATTGCTTTTGTCGGGGTTGATCCCGATTTTCCACTTGTTGAACCACGGTTCCAGTTTGTTGATCTGGTTCTGAAGCTTCTGAGTTATTCCACCCTCGTACATGGACTTGGCAAAGATGGCCGTGTCGTCTGCGTAGAGTGCGAGTTTCGTCATGGGGTTGTCTGCCATCGGCATGTCGGCGGTGTAGATAGAGAACAGATGCGGTGAGAGCACTACTCCTTATGGAACCCCTGCTTCTAATCTCCTTCTGGCGGAGAGAACATTTTCGACTCTGCATCGGCACTGTCACCCTCTTAGGAAGGAGTTGATCAGCTTAACCATCGGCGTAGTATAACCTGCGTCCACTAGCTTTGTAATCTTCCCGTCGTGCCAGACCCTGTCGAAGGCCTTGGCTACATCTAAGAAGACTACTCCTGCGAAGTGTCCTTTCCTTGAATGGTTCCAGCTGTTTATAGCTGCGTCCACGATCCGGGTGACTTGAAGTTCTGTCGAGTGTCCGTGTCTGAAACCGAATTGTTCGTCCGGTAGGACGTTCAATTCTTCAGTCATCGACTCGAGTCTCTTCTGGATTACTCTCTCAGCGACCTTACTCATTGCTGGCGTAAGGCTGATGGGCCGGTGGTTCTGCGGAAACATGTGGTTCTTGTGTGGTTTCGGGATCATGATAACTATTGCCTCTTTCCAGCAGGTTGGGAAGTGTCTATGTCTGAGTATGGGGTTGATGATGTTTGTCAGAGCACCTATGCCTTTTCTCGGTAAGGCTTTGAGTGCCCTGACTGGTATGTTGTCTGGGCCTGGTGCTTTCCTTGTCTTGGCGTGCTTGAGTATGATTTTGATTTCTTCTGGAGATGTGGGTTCCAGAAGGGTATCTGAGTCGTCAGTACGTCTGAGTTGTGTGATTGTTCATTGTACATGTGTTTCGGTCTCTTTGACTTCGTCGGTGAGATCAACATAGTTCTCACGGCATTGCCGTTCGAAGGAATCAGCAAAAGCTTCGGCCTTCTCGGCGTCCGGAAGAAGATGCCCATCTCGCCGTGGAGAGGGAGGCAGGGTTTTCTCCGGCCTTGCCGGAGTACCTTCTGCATTCTCCATAGTGAGTTGTCTTCCGTGTTGAGTTCGTCTAGACGGTCATCCCACTGTCGCTCTCTGAATAGTTTCAGTTCGTTTCGTAGTAATCGGGCTGCGATGTTGAACTGTCGCTTGTCGTCGGGCGTCAGTGTCCGCTGGTAGCGTCTTTTCAACCTTCTCCTATGCCTAACAAATTTCTTGATTTCGGCAGGAAGTACTCCTTGGAAGTCAAAGCGTGTGGTGGGGGTGTCTTTCGAGCACCTGTCTATGGTTGTAAGTATTGTCTGAGTTCTCCTACTGCTTCCTTAAGTTGAAGAATCGTGTCTATCCTGGGGATGTTGATTGAGTCGTGAATCTCCCTCGAGAAGCGACTCCAGTCAGTTTGCCATTTGGATGTTTGCTCAACCTCGGCTTCATCCTCTCCTATTGTTAGTAAGATTGGATTGTGATCTGATGACCCTTCGTCGAGTACGGATATATCCACCAGCGTTGGAATGCTTTGTATTAAGGCCATGTCAAGTATGTCCGGGTGTTGGTGTTCTCCCCCAGGATAGTATGTAGATTCGTGTGTTGCTATGATTGTGACGTTGTCGAAGTCTGGTAGTAGATTTTCTGAGAGGTCTCTGCCGCGGGCGTTTTCACCCCGGCAGTTCCATTCCCTTGACTTCGCGTTGAAGTCCCCTATCGATACTGTAGGGTGGTGGTCTGGGAACAGTTTCTTCAAGTCCGTTCTTCGGAGGTTTGGTCCTGGTGGGGCGTATATGGAGGAGATTCTCAGGTCCGCGTCGTTTACTCTCACTTTGACAGCCACCGCCTCCCAGAGTGAGAGTTCCGGTAGTGTGTCCTCGTTGTGCTGCAGGTCCGATTTTACTAGGAGGAGCGAGCCGCCCGAACGAACTCGCTGTCCTGCTCTGTCATTCCTGAAGCATGTGTATCCTGGAATGTTGTAGTTTATGTTATTTCTCAGTCTGGTTTCCTGTAGTGCCACCACGTCTGCCGGGATCCTGGAGATCAGCTCAAGGAGCACGAGCTTCCTGTTGGCTGCGCCATTTATGTTCCAAGAACAGATCTGCAGTACCTTCGGTATTCGTGCTGGTATTACTGTCCTTTGTTGTTGGCCATGGCGTTGATCACCGCCAATAGTTGTGTGAGGACCTCTGGGGTGACCTTCGCCAGTGTCTGCAATATTTGTGTTTGCGCCGTCTCAGTGTTCTTGGAGGGGCCCCACTGTGGGGGGGCTGTATGCTGTTGTGGCTGTGGTCCGCTTTGTCTTGGTGTCCTTTGTGTACTTGGTCTCTGTTGCTGCCTGGTGGGGGGTGCCTGCTGTGTAGTCTGTCTGGGGGTTGTCCTGGGTTTCGGGAACCTGGGGCATCCTCTGTACTTTGCGGGGTGGTCACCTCCGCAGTTAGCGCACTTGGCGGGGAGCTCCATTGCATTCTGACACTCGTGGGTGGCGTGTCCATCGCCACACTTTACGCATCTGACCAGTGAGTGGCAGCACTTCTGCGCGTGCCCAAACCACTGGCACTTGTGGCATTGCGACACCTTATTCTTCTGTGCTCTTTGTGCCTCTACTTTCACCATGAGGTAGCAGCACTCCTTGAGGTTGTAGATGTCCTGTTGTGTCCTTGGCACTTTCACCAGGAACAATGGTAAGGCTGCTTTTGTCCTCCGCGAGGTCATCCGGTAGCACTCGATGACCTCGAAGTTTCTGTCCGTCAGGTCGAGTTTCACGTCCTCGGCGCTGACCGTTTCCGGTATTCTGCGTATTACCGCGTGTATCGGAATTTCTTTCTTCAGCTGGAACGTGAAGAACTCTACGTTCATATGGTCGAGTGTCGTTGTTGCCGCCCTCCAGTCGGCTTCTGTGTTGCAAGACACGTGAATTCCGTCTTGCCGGGATTGGGCCTTTGTAAACCCGATGCGTCTGTCTCTGAACACCATTGAGATGTTCAGCCACTTCGCGTTTTCTCTTATTATGAGAACCGGTGGCTTCTTGTTGTCATCGCTTGCGTTTGTTGCTACCTGAGTAGAGGTAGTGGCTACACTTGTACTTGGACGGGCCTTTATCTGGTGTTTTTCCCTTCGGGTTCCGGTAATGCGTGCCGGGTGGGTTGCCGCTACTGGCTTTGCCATTTTTCGTTTTTGCCGGTTAACTTCCGTGAACTCGGCTTCGTCTTCTTCTTGCTCGGAGGAGTCGGTGTGTTGTCTCTTCTTGTTTGGGGCCTCTTGGAGGGTTTCCTCTGCCGGGGCTACGGTTGGGACCTCCTCGGCCGGGGCTACGGTTGGGACCTCCTGAGTGTCCATCGTTTCCTCGGTGGTCCTTTCTGGGACTATCACTTTAGCCTGGGTGGGCTGGGGCATCACGCAGAACTCCGTGCAGTATAAGCGTAACCTTTCAATGGCCTGGATTGATTATCGCAAGGCATTTGATACAACAACGCATGAGCTCATCATGAATATGCTCAGATGCCTTGAGGTACTCGCTTTACCATAATATCTGGTCAAGTCAGAGTACAAACAGAGCAGGTTATCTTTAGAAGGGGCGTGTTTCAAGGAGACTCCCTCAGCCATCTTTTCTTTTGCATTGCACTACTGCCATTGTCCGTTGCACTACGGAAAACACGTGGATACAACTGCGGTACCCCCAGAAACTGGAGGCATAATCACGTATCTGTTAAACTTTATCCGCTTTATCCGAAATCATCCTAGATCATCTGGATGCCGGAGAGACGTATACATACCTAGATAGATAGATAGATATATATAGGTCTTTATTTTCCATTAAGCATTAATTACAACATTTTACTATTAGTATGAATCTATAAATGTTCAAATAACACAATTGTAATAATGTTGGGAAACGCCGAGCATCAGATAACCGTTATACATAGTACTTGGGTCCCTGTTATCATTGCCAAGCGGGGGACACATACTGAATATGAACAACAAAGAAAAAAAACAATTAAGGAAAATTAAGGAAATTCAAAATAATAAAGAGATATTTTCAAGACCACAACAGACTGCAACCACACGAAAATCAACTTTTATATTTCTCAATCAAGAATCAATCCAATTTTTTATTCAAATATTATATGTTTCATGCATGCGTATACTCATATACTTACATGAAGTAAAAATAAACTTTCAAAATTAAAAAAAAAGAGAAATACCACTATTTTAAGTAGAAATAGTCATACCTTCACCTCACAGAAACGAGCTGCTCATGTAGTAGTTGTTTTTTAAGAGTTTTCTGTAGAGATGTATTGGTTTAGTTTTGATATCTTAAGAACCATTGTATACAGCAGTAATTTGATATGTGAAAGCCCGTGAAAGCCCGACAGCTGTGACGTTATTTAAACCCAGATTGCATTTCAGGAATCATATCAAACTTGTCGACATGTTCCCCTAATTGATTTTCCACTTCTATTTCCAAAATTTTGGATAGACATGGCAATAGACTTATTGGCCAAAGATCTTTATAGTTCTCTACCTTTTACCTTTTAGGTATCGGTTGTACGATAGCATGTTTCCAGCTGCAAGGAAAAATGTTATTTTCCAAACATTCATTGATGACATGTGTGACAAATGGTAATATAAATGGGCAGCATATAAGTAAAAGCTTCAAGTTTATACCATCTCCACCTTGGGCGTTCGACTTCATACTGTAAAGAGTCTGTACCCGCTCTTCTCATTATAAAATGTTATCAAATGTTCGTCTGGTATTATTATGGCTATTCCATTTACGTAATAATCATTTAATGAGTTGGCATCACTAAGATTTGGGGGATCTCATAATTATTTTTGTTGCCTATATTTAGGATTTTCAGATCTTTCCAAATCTTAGAAACACCCTGAGTACGTGTCAAATGGAGAAAGTATGCTTTTCTCTCATTCCTGCATGACAATGTTGTAAGATTTCTCAGTGATTTGTAATAGTCAAAATGAACTGGGGTTTTAGTTCTTTTCCATCGACTATGTGCTTTGTTTCACAGAGACATTATAAGTCTTATGTTATCCGTTATTCATGCAGAGTATTTCTTAGTTATTCTAATTTTCCTAAATGGTACGTGGATATTGAATAATCCAAGAAAATTCTCACTGAGAAATTTCACCTTGTCATCTATGTCAGTCATGGAATAAATGAGATGAAACGGAAATGTGGTTATATCAGAATAGAAACTATTCTGTTCAAAAAACCGGAAGTCACGTATGGTCTTGAAGATAGGACCTTTTACCTCGAGACTGACGTTCTGCTCAATAGAAGTCAACTCGTGATCTGTTATGTTATCTAAACTAATTACCGCTACTTCCCCGAATATGTAATCATCATTTGTTATCAAAATTAGGTCAATTAATGTAGCTGACGAAGAAGTAATTCGAGTCGTTTCAGTAACTGCTTGTATCATACCAATAGCTTCCAGCATGGCACACATTTTTTTATAGTCTGAGGAATCAAATTTCAACATGTCAATATTGAAGTCACCCAAGCATAGTACTTCATCATATTGATGGATTATATCCATTATATTGTTTTCCAGTCGATTGACAAAATCAGAAACTGAAAAGTCTAGTGGTTTGTATACAATTCCCACAGCTACTTTTAAGCTTCCAAATTTAACGCTAGCCCAAAGTTGCTCTGATACATCATCTGCTTGAATGAGACTGGAAAGAATTCCATTTTTATATACATTCCTATACCACCTCCACTTTTCTGCTTTCGATTGTTTTTCAAGAATTGATACCCATCAATTATATACATATTTTCATCAATATCATGAGTCAGCCATGTTACAGTGAGGCAAAGAATGGTATAATCATCAGCGACAAGTTGATCTCTCAGATTATTGATTTTTGGTAATATGGAACGTATATTCAGCTGTGCAATTTCAATATCAGACATCTTATAGATAAGAAACAAGCCGAGCAAATGTACAAATGTAATTTTTATACAATATTTTTTACTTTACTGATGCCAATTTAAAATTTTACTCAAGTTATGTATGTTAGTAGATTCGATATATTTCTCCATTTTTAATTTTGTCCTGTTATAGTTGTCCTGAGGAAGGAAATAAACTTATCCGAAAGCTTGACAAGATAACAAAGAGTTTTCTTTTAGACCAACATAAGGCTGCAACCTCAAGATTATTCCAATTCTATATACATACATATACATACACAGTCACGAGGATATATCACAAAAAAACTCCAGCATAGCGATAGTCGGTTCGAATCCGATGTAGATACGAGAATTTTTCTCAACTACTTTATATCGGATGGATAGGCGGCCGCATGCCTTGTTGAAAAGCAAGTATATTGTGAGTTGTCTAGATGCCAATCTCGTCTAGTGCTAGCTTGGAGTGCACACTGACCACCCGAGGTGGTGCTGCAGGTTTTCCGGGTTATCCTACAGTTGAAAAGTGAATACATCACCTAAAACATCAGTAAGTCGCCCCAGAGCGCCACGGCAAATAATAATAATAGCCGTCCTCTACCCGCACAGGCTATGCCTTTGGGTACACTCAATGAGTGTTTATGAGGGAGTATTATTATTATTATTATTATTATTATTATTATTATATATGTGTGAGATCGCTGTCACAGTAAAATTACTATCAATTTCATACATACATGAACAACACATTCAAATATATTAAAAACGTACAAATGCAAATGAAAAATAGAAATGAGACAGTCAGAATAAATTGTAGAATATAAATGTTTCTAGAGTAGATTACAGATTGTCACCATTAGGGTAGGTTTCAGAAAGTAGCATGAAATAACTCCTGAATATTATAAAGGACTACTTCGAGTAGAACATTCTTCATAGTATATCGGAATCGATCATACTCTACAATATCTCTTATATTCCATGGAATATGATTGTATATTTTTGCTGCATTATATAATAGCGAGTTTTTGATTGCAGAAGGAATGGGAAGTTTCAAATAACCCCTTTGGCGAGTGATGCCCCCATTGACCTCATACAAGGCTTTATTCTTGTAAACCAAGCACACAGTTTCGAATATAAACATAGATGGAAGAGTTAATAATGCGTGGGGTCTTCTTCAAGAACACTGAAGACCTTGGATTATCCAGAAACCTTCGCTTTTCTCAGGTCAAATGGGCTGAAGTCGAAAACCGAGGGATTCATAATGGCCTGTCAAATTGGTGTCTTCAACACCCGTAGTTGCGTGATGGGTATAGAGGTCCCTGAAACAATAATACATTTGCTGTCTGCTTGTCCAGCTTATGCGGTCTCAGCCTATATCCACAGGCATCACGCGGCACACCAGTGTTGCCTTATGCTCCGGGGGATATTGAGTCTGTTGTGGAGAATGAGAAGTGCCGAATATATTAAAACTGCTCGTTCCCCACCCTCAGGCAAATACAAGCCAATAAGCCCGATGTAGTCCTCCTCGACCATCAAAGTAGGACGATTTTCGTCATAGAGTTCTCGGCTCCTGGCGAAACTAACATCGTCCGAAAAGAGGAGGAAAAACGGACAAAATATCCAGATTTACTCTTTGAACTCTGCAGGCTTTACCCAAATCATTATGTGAAAATGTTGGTTCTAATCATAGGAGTACTTGGTGGAATGATGGACACGCTGCTCTCGAATCTGAAAATCATACCGGCTTGCCGTGATGTGGCAGAAAAACTAGCCGATAAAATGCAAAATGCGTTAATTCTTGGTTCACTCCGTTTACCCCGGGCACATGATTCTCGAACCCAGTAATCACTCACCCCACTGACGTGGGAAGTGTTTGCTGGGGTTAATGACACACCAACGCGCCCTCTGGTAGTATCGGAGCTCCGAAGACAGGGCCTGACTGGGATATTCCTTATGAGAAAAAAATTCATTCAGAATGAAATAAAGAAGAAGTACAATAGTGAGAATAATAACAATTTGTCTGAAATATAATAATTGTACAAAAATTGCATTTATGGATAAACAGAAGAATTACTAAGACTAAGAAGCCAGCGCGTGGTTATGTAATGTTTTTACATAATACCATTTATTAAAAATGTGATACAACATAGAGAATGATATTTAATTTCAGATAATAATAATGACAATAACAACAATGATGGTAATATTCAATAACAATTCAGTACGATATGATTTAAAAATAATATGATACAATATAGAGGGTGGCATTAATTTTCAGATGAAAATAATATTTCATAATATCATCAATAATAATCAAATAACAATTTCATTCGGTTCGACATAGCACCATTATGATGTATCTTTCAATAAATATTTGCACAAGAAATTTTATTCGTGTCTATCATATTGAGAATTATTTTTCTTTCGGTTTTGTGGAAATACTGTTTGAAATATTTTTTGAATAATACTATTGAGGTTGAACCTTTGGTATTCCTAGAAATATTGTTGAAAATTCTCCTACTTAAATAATATTCAGTACGCTCTATGTTTTCTTTTTTTTGCCCTTGTGGTAAAGTTGTGGTCAATATTTATTAAACAATGTTTGTTTTTGTATCGATCCACCGCTACACGTAGAAAATAAATTTGTTTAAGGTCTTATATTTCAGTTTCGGAATAAAGCAATGTCGATGAATACGTTCGACATTTATTAAAACGAATCTTGAAGAATTTTTTCTGTAAAATCTAGATTCGACTAGTGCATGGTAAAAGATTTTCATTTGGTGAGTATTCAATATGTTTTGAGGTGAAAAATTTTAAAAATGATACTACTCAAGTACCTACACTTTTTTTAATGTGAACATCCCATCTAATGTGTCTGTCAATCAGCCCTATGCTGTATCACTTTCGTTAAAAATAATGCCAACGTTATTCGCCGTTTCTGTTATTTTGCTATGATAAGCAATGGCAAAAAAACGGAAATGGCGAATAACGGTGACAATATTTTAACGGAAGTGATACAGCATAGGGCTGAATGTAGACACCTAAGTATTTTACAAATTCTGAAGACTTCAGCTGAATGATATCATCAGCATTTTTTATTTCCAGATGATTGACATCGGGAAGGTGAGATGAGTAACAAGCAAATGGTAGGAACGATGATTTTCAAAATTAATTGTTAATTCTTATTTATTGAAACAATCTTATTCATATCACTTTCCACTTTCTTTATTAGGTTTTTCCAGGATGTGTCTTCATAGAATATTGCCGTGTAATCTGCAAAACTGATGATTTCCCCGTTGTTTTCTGAGGTGAGTATATTATTCATGTAAATGATAAAGAATACAGGTCCCAACACTGTCCCTTGCGGCACACCATATTCTACAGTTCTTTCTTCACTCAGTACATTTTCGATTCTTACACGTTGCTTTCTGTTACTCAGGTAGTTTTCAAATAATTTGTGAACAATTCCTCTGAATCCTAGATCTCGCAAATCCTCCAAAAGCTGTATATGGTCAACAGTGTCGAACGCTTCTGCAAGGTCCAAAAAAAGCCGCTAGAGAATATTTCTTCCTGTCTAGGCTATTGTATATTTTTGATGTTAGTGTGCGAATCGCGTTCTTTGTAGATTTTTATTCAATGAGTCCGAATTGTTTTTCAGATAAAAGTTGATTTTTATCAAAGTAACTACAATTCTGACTTTCATAAATATTTTGGCCATGTTACTGATTAGAGTAATGCGTTGGTAGTCAAGAATTTCATCGTTTTTTCCACTTTTGAATAGTGATTCCAAGTTTTAGTGCTTCAGGCCATTCTCCATATTCGATTATTTTATTTATTAGAAACGTGAGTGGTTGAAATAGTTCATTTCTGATTTTTTTTCAGTTACTCTGCCCTTATTTTATCAAATCCTGGAGCTTTTTTATCTTTCAAGTTATTTATAGTTGTTATCATTTCCTTTTGTGTCACAGAAAAAAAAATATTGATGACTATGTCCGAGCTACTTTTAGTGGTGGAATTGCAGGAGCCTTGATATTGTCTGCGAACTTTTTTCCTAGCAATGTGTAGTGTTTATTGAATAGATTTGCTATTTCAACTCTATTAGTAATATTTCTATTCTCATATAGGATTTGGTTTATACAATTTTGTTTTTTTTGGCAGCTGTTAGTTCCTTCACTGTATTTCAGATACTTTCACTGTCACCTTTGCTGAGGTCAATTTTTTTGTAATATACGGTTTTAGAATTTTTTATTAATGTATTGACTGTATTTTGTTACTTCAAATATTCGTCTTTTATGACTCATTCGTTTTTATTAATTTTATAGTGTTTGAAAAGTTCGTTTCTGTGGTTTATGCTTCTAATTACATCTTTCGTTATCCAGTTTTTTCTTTTCATTTCATTATGTTTTATTTTATATGATTTAGAGCAGTTTTCGATTGAATATTTCAAAAGGGAATGTAGTCTGTCCATGCCTCAACATCGTGTAGTGAATGAAAGGTGGTCTAGTCATGGTATTTCAGTTCGTTTCTTAATTTATCATATTCGATAGTGGTGAATGTATTTGTTGAATTTATTGTAGTATTTGGATGTTTGAGTCGCATCTATTTCTAACACTGCAGATGACACGGCAATCTCGTTTTTTCGGTTTCCATAAAATATATTATCTAAGCATGTGTTACCCTGCAGTCTGGTTGGGCGATTTATTAACGAGTGAAAATTGAATTCATACATTTTATTCAGATAGTCGAAAACAATATCATCCTCAACCAATATGTTTCAATTCATATCACCTGCAATAATATGATGATTTGTATTATATTTTTGGGCTTTTTTCAGATATTCTCCCAGATGTATAATAAAAAATAATAATAAAATTTGTATGAATTTGTCGTGTTTCTGCCAATATCATAATTGAAAAATCATTAATAGATTCTGATAAATATATAGTAACTCCTTATGTTCTGATGTAGAATTCTGGAATTATGTCTATTATGTAAAATATGTTCATTGTAATTTTCTATAGTTCCAAATCTCAATGTATTATGGTATTTATACTCGTTATCCCTAATACATTGATTCATTATTTTATTATTCTCAGTGATTGAAAAAGTTTGCAAATACTATAAATTTTGTAAGTGTGAGTGGGTGAAGTTATTTTCTGGATGTTGAACGAAGTCGTACTCTTTCTGTGGATGTTTGGCCTGGGTTTGGTTTCTGTAGTTTTTAAGGTAACATTTGGTTTATTGATGGCTGTGATTTTCCTATTTGATGAGTGCTTGTGCCTTCATGTATTTAAATTTGTGTTAAGGTCTCAATTCCACTGTCAGATTCTATAGTCCGTGTCATGATGTTTGGTGTTGCGGGAGCACTATGATTTTGTCTCCCGTTAGTTTCTTCTTCTCTCAATTTTTCTGCGGTATATGCGGTTCCATCTACGAATACCTTTCAATTTCTTGCAATTTCTAAATATGTCGTGCTTTTTCAGGTTGGATTTTGATCGGGTTATTTCGAGCATTCTTGATCCAAATAAAGTTATTGACATCAGACTTTGATATGGTGATACCCAGTAATCTGTGAATTTCCTCGAAAACAAATTCCAATTGTTGAGAACTAGTGTTTTTCAGAGAATAAGTAATAAATCGAATTTAAATCAAGACGCAAAAATTCATTAGATTCCTCACTATCATAAAGTAGCACTTAGTACATTTATTGCATGTTGTACAGGTGTACAATAATAGGCATCTCAAGAAACCTGCTTGCTTAGAAGACGCAATGGTGTATGTAAATGAATATGAAATTTTTTTAAAAATTCATGGTACTTAATTTACATGAAAACTTCAAGTCAAAATTAAGTTCTCCAAACATCAGACAAACTTACATACCGAACGTACATATAAAAGTAGTAGGGCAAAGTCACTATCGCCTCACTTTTCATGAGGCAAAAGTGAATCAAAAATGAAAAATGTCTGTCTCAGAACAGAAAATTTTGATGGAATTATTAATTCACTCTTTCGAATCAAATTCCAAGAAAAATACGTCTCTGCCGTTAACAGCGATAACAGGCACATCCTGTGTTTGTTTACTGTCTCTCGAGCTGTGTGGAATTCTCAGAAAACACGATTTGGCCTTGAATTTGTTTTACAGAGTCAATCGCAAATAGTTATGTCACATCCGGTGTTTGTTTACGCTTTGTCTCGAGCTGGATGAAATTCCAAGAAAATACGATTTGACCTTGGAGTTTTTTTGTTAATGCGCAATTTGGGATTTCCTCAGATCGACCGTTGCATACATTTGCAACGTGGGTCACATGACCTCGGCGTGGAGATAGACAGCGTGAGTCACGTGACACAGAGAGTTAATACATACGTTCACAGCGAGCCAGCGTCATTTAATTGTCTGCGTTCGAAGCAACAAGTGCCTCTCTGCCGCTTATCTGTCTCTAGCTTTTTCTATACAAGTGCATTGTTTTTTTATTGTGAGTGCCATTTAATTCGTGATTTGCGTAGTAGTAATAGTAGTAGTATATTCATTTTTTATTTTTCGCGAGTGTTTCAAGTGCCTATTTCTTTCGATTCAGTTGTTGTTTTTTTCAAACATTCAGTGAAGTTCATTTGCCATATTTGTTTTTTGTCTCATACAGAGTGTCTCTCAGAGTGTCTCTCAGAGTGTCTCTCAGAGTGTCTCTCAGAGTGTCATTTATTAATATGGCGGCAAGTACAAGTTCGTTGCCACTTCAGTCCAAAGAAAACAATGAATTTATGTGTAAATACTGTCAGAAAAAAGTCGTGAATAAAGTGAAATGCATCAAATGTGAAGACGTGTTTCATCCTGCTTGTTTCAGGCAAGCTAATGAGTCAAAAAAAGGAGATTGCAAACATGTGGCTGACAATCAACGCAATCAAAGTCAAAGTGATCCAGTCCTCACAGAAGAAACATTTCTGAGAGAAGAAAACTCTTAAAATGCATAATTCAGGACAAAAATATAATTATAAGTGACAAAGAAATGATCATCTCGCTGATGAATGACAAAATTGCACTCCTTGAAAATAAATTGGCAAATTATAATCACAACCCACCTAAATCAACAAAAAAATCCAAACATACAGCACAAGAAGAGAACGTACCGAAAAACGATGCAGCAGAACAAACTGGGCAAAAACTGAGCCTTATCAGTGAATCAGAGGTAGCTCAAATGAATGACATTGGAAATCCCCAATTACAGGACGATCCTACTTTCAAAGTGAATCAGGTTGCTCCAAATATATTGGAAATCCAAAATCAACAAAAAATTAATGAAATCATAATGCTGACAGAAGGCGGTAAAGAAAATCAGCAGGATTTCAAATTAGTTACAAGTAGGAAAAGAAGGCATAACATAGGAAGTGGGGATGGAAATGAAGATTTTCATGGAAAAAATGAAAATATAAACAAAATGATATGGCTGTTTGTCTCACGGGTGCCAGACTCGGTTACTGAGGAAAACGTAGAAAAGTACATTAAAGATCATACAAAAACAGTTAATGTAGTTATCAACAATCTCAAAACATAAAACATACGGAAGGATAACCAGTCATTCATGATTGGAGTGGAACCACATCTTAAAGAACTGGTATATGAACCTAATTTCTGGCCCAACAAAATAATCTACAATCGTTTCAACTTCAAGCTAGGACAGCACTTTCTAGATAATCACCAACAAGAAGACATGCAGAACCACCAACCAACGTCTTTTTTATAAATTCAACCAAACACATCCCATCTACCGATCAAATATGTGTAAATTCAGAAATTTCCAAAGATACCTCTTCAAAAGTAAATCTGGAACGAGGTAACATCATCAGATCATCAGACTCAAACTTGAGTATTTTTCATCTCAATGTGCAGTGTCTCGGCAATAAATTAAACGACTTGTCTATGTTTCTATCAGAAAATCCGTACTATGTGGCGTGTTTTAGTGAAATATGGTTAACGAGTGAACAACTTCAGTCTGCTGGTATAAGAAATTACAAATTAGTAAATTTTTACTGCAGGCAGAAATTTAAACATGGAGGAGTAGCAATTTTTGTGAAAGAAAATCTATTTGCTCAGGAACTCGAAGTAAGTAATTTCTGTACTAAAATAGATGCAGAATTCACAGCTATACTTATTTATAATACTGTTATAGTAACAATCTATAGATCGAACCGGGGACATTTTGATACATTTTTAAATTTTCTAGATAATTTGCTAGATTTTATTATCGAAAAATACAAAAACATTATTTTGCTAGGAGATTTCAACGTCAATTTTCTCACAGAAAGTAAGGAATAAAACTGTCTTAATAATATCCTCATATCTTACAATCTAGAATTTCTGATTTGTGAACCAACAAGGGTTACCCAACATTCTTCCACGTGTATCGACAACATATGCATTAACTTGGATAATTATAGAGAATGTGGGATTGTAAAAGAAGATATTTCTGACCATTACGGCCAGTTTATTGAAGTAAAAATGAAACATTTTCTGAACCAGGATAATAATGTAACTAAACAATTCAGACACATAAGTGGAGTGGGTAGAGCCGAATTTGAACAATACATGAATAAAATAGATTGGACAAGGTACTATTCAAATAACAATCCAAACATTCTTTCAGAATTCTTGTATGACAATCTTACCTATGCTGTAGAACTTGCTTTTCCACAATAACAAATCTGGAAAACCCAAGTGGTACACAGAGGATCTAAAAATAATGAAGGAGAATGTAAGACAACTTAAACATAAATACATAAAGACAGGAAATTCTGAAACAGAATGCGCCTATCGTGACATGAAAAAAAAAATACAGAGAAAATGTGAAGGGAGCATAAAAAGGTATGCATGATAATATTATTACAAACAGTCGAAATATTCCAAAGACAGCTTTGAAAATTGTAAACGAAACACGAGGTAAGTCAGGTATCAGTAACCACAATACCTGCCTTACTGCAAATGATTTCAGTGAATTCAGCTCCACAATGATTGACAATATTATCAAACAAATACATTCCACTGAAGTATCTGGGGACGAACTTCTAAAAATCAGAGAAAAGACTCAGTATTCCTGAATCCAACAAATGAAAAGGAAATAATAACTGTCATAAAAGCTCTCCAAAATAGCTCAAGTATGGACGCGTACAATGTAAGTTCAAAAATTATCAAACTGATTCCAGAAATATTAAGCAGACCACTACACACTTGGTTAATAGTTGCATGGAGAAGGGGGAGTTTCCAGCACATCTCAAACTCTGTAGAGCAACCCCAATTATGAAGAAAGGCGATGTAAATATCTGTGATAATTATAGATTCATAACAATTACCCCAATAATATCAAAAATAATTGAAGTTATTATCAAGGACAGGATAACAAGCTTCTTGGGAAATTATCTTAGTGACCAGCAATATGGTTTTAGATCTCTTTGATCAACATCACATGCTGTCACTGAAATGGTTCATCAAATATCAAAAAATCTAGATGTGGGGATACACATACGTGCCATCATGTGTGACTTATTTAAAGCTTTTGACTGTGTCTCACACAGCAATCTATTGACAAAGCTCTATAAACATGGAATACGCGGTCCAGCTCTTCGTCTTATCGAAACATTTTTAACAGATAGACGACAATATATATGTTACAATAACTTGGTTACCATTGGTTACCAACACCACATCAATTAAACAGATGTCTTCATGTATGCAGATGACTCCACCTTTTTAATCAGAGACAGAAATTCGGATCAAATAGATAGAATGTCCCGAGAGGCACTATCACGAGCTGAAACTTACTTCAATGCAAATGTCTTATCCTTAAACAAAATTAAAACAAAAGGAATAACTTTCACAAAAAATAGAGGTAATGTAAAGGATTCGCCAGTCAAGATATTAGGTTTTTATATAGACCCTGACCTCAACTGGAAAGAACACATTCAAGAATTGCAGAAAAAGTTATCCAAAAGTCATTTTTTATTAAGAAATCTTAGACAGGTATTATCAGTTGAGGTACTGAAAACTGTGTACTATGGTATGGTCCACTGCCACTTAATGTATGGAGTTTTACTATGGGGTTCAAGCTCAGCATGTAATCAACTGTTGATAAGTCAAAAAAAATATATTAGAACCATGGCTAAGGTGGGTTCCAGGGAGCATGCAAAACCCTCATTCATTCAAATGCAAATTTTGACAATTCCTTGTATATATACTATAGAAGCGATCTTATGGATACACAAAAACAAAAATAAGAACATTACTGGGCATGAAACCCACAACTATAATACTCGAAACAAAGAGATATATAGACTGCCTCGAGTAAACTTTAATGATGAAAATGATGAAGCAGATAGAATATTTGCCGATAAAACTGTATAACCTTATACCGGTGAACTGGAAGACTATATATATACTCTATTCACTTTAGATTCTGCTTGCGTTCCTCATAACGCACGAGAAACTTGATTGAGTCTTGGGTTGGACAGAACAAATAAACATTTGTCTGCCTGTCAATGTTGTAGGTAAACATCTACCTTTGGATTCCATGGCTCGTGTCGAATTAAGTTTCAAACTAGTGACTGTAGATGTCACAAGTTACTATTCATTTATACTCTCTTTGCCTTATGGTACTAATTCAGAGTGCATTCGTTTCAACTTCGAGAGACCTCATAAAGCCGTGCTGATGAGTTGGTAACAACGAAACAGCGCTGTCCACGGATCGTGAGCTCTCGGAATTGAAACGAAAATACTCTATTCACTTTATTTATATATATATATATATATATATACATATATTCATTCATATATATATATATATATTATATATATATATATATATATATATATATATATATATATATATATATATATATATATATATATATAGGGATATGCTCTCGAGGGAAATTGTGAATAACAAGAAGGAACATTTTATTGGACTTAGCCCTCTAGTAAAAATGCAACCGTAGACACGTGTTTCGATCTTAGGGATCTCATCAGTACGGTGAAAACAAGTGTAAGGACGTGCGACACTTGATTGCAGGTGAAACAACAAATGATCGGAGTCAACAAACAAGAAGCCAACCGCACATTTGTGGCTTCAGTCGGAACACCTCGTGTTTACAAGGCAAGAAACGACGTCGCCACGGAGGCAGCTATAGCTACCTGCGTGACATCCAAGTCCAGGAATATAAATGAAACAGGGATATGCTCTCGAGGGAAATTGTGAATAACAAGAAGGAACATTTTATTGGACTTAGCCCTCTAGTAAAAATGCAACCGTAGACACGTGTTTCGATCTTAGGGATCTCATCAGTACGGTGAAAACAAGTGTAAGGACGTGCGACACTTGATTGCAGGTGAAACAACAAATGATCGGAGTCAACAAACAAGAAGCCAACCGCACATTTGTGGCTTCAGTCGGAACACCTCGTGTTTACAAGGCAAGAAACGACGTCGCCACGGAGGCAGCTATAGCTACTTGCGTGACATCCAAGTCCAGGAATATAAATGAAACACGTGTCTACGGTTGCATTTTTTACTAGAGGGCTAAGTCCAATAAAATGTTCCTTCTTGTTATTCACAATTTCCCTCGAGAGCATATCCCTGTTTCATTTATATTCCTGGACTTGGATGTCACGCAGGTAGCTATAGCTGCCTCCGTGGCGACGTCGTTTCTTGCCTTGTAAACACGAGGTGTTCCGACTGAAGCCACAAATGTGCGGTTGGCTTCTTGTTTGTTGACTCCGATCATTTGTTGTTTCACCTGCAATCAAGTGTCGCACGTCCTTACACTTGTTTTCACCGTACTGATGAGATCCCTAAGATCGAAACACGTGTCTACGGTTGCATTTTTACTAGAGGGCTAAGTCCAATAAAATGTTCCTTCTTGTTATTCACAATTTCCCTCGAGAGCATATCCCTGTTTCATTTATATTCCTGGACTTGGATGTCACGCAGGTAGCTATAGCTGCCTCCGTGGCGACGTCGTTTCTTGCCTTGTAAACACGAGGTGTTCCGACTGAAGCCACAAATGTGCGGTTGGCTTCTTGTTTGTTGACTCCGATCATTTGTTATATATATATATATATATATATATATATTCATATATTCATTCATATATATATATATATATTCATATATTCATTCATATATATATATACATATATATATATATATATATATATATATATATATATATATATATATATATATATATATATATATATATATATATATATATATATATATATATATATATATATATATATATATATATGAATGTGCCTGCAGAATTCTAGAGTGCCCTAAGTTGAGGTGACATTTATTATGATGAATGGGTTATCAATAATTACAATTAAAATAATAATAGTTTGAATATATTAATAATAATAATAATATTAGTAGTTGTAGAATTCGTAGAAAAATAATTGTATTGAATTCGAATTTTTGTTTTATAGTTTTCTTTAGTGGAAGTAGTTTGATTGATAGTAGCAATAGTAGTAGTTAGAAATTTGTTCCCTTTTATTCATATTTATAATCAGTGGTTTGTAGACTGTAAATAAAGTATTGTATTCAAATAATATTTCAGAACGCCCTTACAAATACTTACTCTTTGCTTTTAGATATTACCTTTCTCTTTCTTTTCAGGTGCTCCAGCTGCTCTCTTGGTACGCCACATGAGAAACTCTCATTCTCAAGGTAGAATTCAGGAAAAGGACGTCAAGAATTATATACAATAATAATATGTAATTTACCTTGGAAATAAAGAAAGATATGAATTCAACTCAAATATTGTTAATTTTATTCTCAATAGTCAAATTTTATTTTATTTTTAAATGTAATAACTCTCATAATTATCAGTAGATTTCTTAAATTCTTATTCTACCTGTCCCTACGAAAACTACCTTACTTGCTAAATATGTGAACTTGGCAAAGCCATGTAAATTTCAAACATTAGAGGAACGGCACCGTCACCGTTTTAATAGACACTTGGCATTCATATGGTTCCTCAAAGGAAATGTCTTTAACCTCAAATTACAAGTAATCAGAAGAGTTTGTGTGTTGAAATGAAAATGATTGATAAAATAAGACTAATAAAGTTCTCAAAAGGAATAGTTTATGTGCACTGATACGCGGAAATTGTATTGGTGATCTAACTGGTTATGAAGAAAAGTTCGGAAAGAAAGGAAAGTTCAAACTCGTGCACTGGATTGCTTGTTGAATTTGGATTTATATAAGGATCAAATACCTTTCTGGTTCTGGTAGATTCCAGCTTATCCTATTTGGCTTGCAGGTTGGATTTCTTACCAAACGTTTGTCAAGGTAAGTTGATTTCAGTTTCAGTACTTCCTAATTTGGTATTTTAAGTGTTTCTGTGGAGATTTAGATGTAATCCTTCATTTAATTGGAATTTTGATGTAATGTTTCTCGGCTTTTTTCAAAATCGACCTCCGCTTCCTTTTTTTTGTTGATCACTCCTCACTTTTTTCCGTTACCAGGCCCGTTATATTTCGATTTTCACAAACACTCTCGATCACTCATGGTTGTCAGTCACTGATTTTTATTGATTTCTTATAATTAATTAACCTATTTACAATTATTTCTATATGGTACATTTTTATTTTATTTCTACTAAAATTATATTTATTTCCTCTTCAGTTGCTGATATGACCTTTTTCTTGACTTTAAGTTTCCTCGTTCTTTTTCTAAACTCTACCTGTGATTGGCTGTGTGACAGTTTCATATACAAGATGTTATAAATTTTATCTAATAATATTTTATTTTCAACTGGAAATAATCTTTTTCTAATGATTTCCTATTCTTTTGAATCTATTTTACTTTTTTGATAACTGAGCTTATGGTTTTATGTGGCTGAAATTATTTTCTTTGAAGAAAAGTTAGCTTTCTGGGATGAGTTCAGAGTGTTCCGTTTACTTGGCTCGTAATCTTATGATTTGAGAATAACTCTTTATTTGCAAGGTTTCTGAAGGATTTTTTTAATTAAAAGTGTGACATTTTTAACTGGCAGAGGTTATATCTTTTTGAAAAAGTATCAGTCAGGGTTGTTCTGTGAAATATTTTTTATTTTTATTTCTATTAAGTCCAATATTTTTAAATTTCTATCTACTACTCTTTTATTCTGTTTTCATGACAATTTCCCCAAAATTAAAATTTAATATTTATATTTATAATTTACTATAGACATCAGAGCTTCATGGTCGGTTTCGATGAAAAATTTTGCTTCGAGTAAATAGAAACGTAGTTTGGTGATACAAAATATGAGACAAGCTAACTCTAACTCTGTAACGCTATAATTTTTTTCATATTTCTTCGTGATACGTGAAACAAATGATATAGGTACTTTGTTTTCCCCCTGGTACTGTACTGAAACACCCGCAAATCTCGACATAGATGCATCCACACGAAGTATAAATGGTTTGTCGTAGTCTGGATGATAAATTTTCAGATTTTTACTAAAATTGTCTTTTAATTCTTTAAATGCTTGTTCTTGTTCCTGTCCCCATTTCCATTTTACATTCTTTTAGAGTAATTGTATCAGTGGTAATTCTTTCAAGTCTGGTATAAGTCTCTTAAATTAATTCAGTACACCTAAAAATCCTCTAATTGTTTTTAAATTGTGAGGTCTACTGTATTCTTGTATCGGCCTTATTCGTTCTGGGTCCATTTCAAGTCCGTTTTGATTCAATTTGTATCCTAAATATGTCACTTCTTGTTGCAAAAATTCACATTTGTTCAAGTTTATTTTCAGTCCTGCCTCATCTAGTATTTCTAAAACTTTATTTAAATGTTCTTTGTGATTTTGTTCGTCTTTCGAATATATTAAAATGTCATCAATGTAGTGTAGTGCAAAGTCTTCGTATTTGTTTAGTATTTTATGTAAAGCCCTTTCTAATGCTGGACATGCTGATTGTAGACCATATGGAACTACACAAAATCTATACACTACTCCTTCTATACAAAAAGCTGTGTAATTTCTAGAATTCTCGTGCAAAGGTATAAGCCAAAAACTGTGCTTTAAATCAATCTTGGAAAAACATTTTGCATTTGTGATTTTGCCAAATATAGTTTCTATGTTTAACGGAGATTCATACTGTGGAGTTGTGATTTCATTCAATTCCCTAGCATCTAAACATAGTCTCAGTTCACCATTTTTCTTAACAACAACAACTATTGGATTTATGTAATTACTAGTGGATCTCTCTATGATACCAAATTCTAACATTCTCTCAATTTCTTCTTTTACTTTTTCTCTATACTTGTATGGAATAGGATAGTTCTTTGATTTAAATTTATCTGCTTCTTTGACTTCTATTTTGTGCATATATTCTTTCGCTACTCTCGATTCATTCATAACTAAATCTTTTATATTTATTTAATATTTCATTAATATATTCTTCATTTTTATCATTACATTTATATTTACCCTTATATTCATTTTCTTCATTATTATCAAAGTATTCTTGTTTTTCATTTTCTATAAAATCAAACCATTGACCTTCCATTTCTATACCCTTCCTTTCATAATTAATCTTAGGCTTCATCCTTTGTAATTGATCCGTCCCTATTATCACATCAAATTCCATTTCCTTCATCACTAGTAACTGTAATTCTATATTTTTGTTTTGTATTTCCACTTTAATATTGGCAAACTGATTTGTTTCTGTTATTTTTCTACCATTAACTCCTATTAATGTTGTTTTAGGCATTTTCACAATTTTATTTTGTTCTTTCTTTCTTCTGAACCAGTATCAATAAGCATATTAACTGATTTTTCTCCTATTTTTCCATTTATTATTATTAACTCTGTTAAATGTTCTTCCTGTACTGTATCTAACTTAATGAATTCTATGGGGTGTTCATATTTTGGTAAGTCCAGCTTTCCATATGGTTTTACTGAAAATTCTGTCTATCTGTGGATGTTGAAGGTTGTGGATTGTCATTTTGATGACATGTTAGGAATTTTGAAAAATCAAACCAAAAATTATACAAATGTTCCACTTACAATCATAGAGTCGGTAATCCTATTGTGTTCATTAGTGTTCTGGGGAGCTGCGAAATATTCATCAACACCAACTAGGTCCATTACTAACTGAAACTTTAGCTATGGGGCACCGGCTTATATATCACACAGGTAACCAAAAATGTAATGACCAGTAGGTAACAAAAAAAAAAAAAAATCTTAGAAACTATCATAGGTACACCACATGTTTACCAATAACAAAAATTAAATTGTGTTTAAAATGTTACTGTATATGTTGTTTAACTGATTCGTGTCGGTCTTGTAATTTACTGTGTTGGGTTTTTTGTTTATATGGTACATCTCAAGGAAGAGTCTAGTTTTTTGATTATTAATTTTTTCCAGGATTTTGACATTAGAGTAGTCAAATTGGTGGCCGGTTTTTTGTGAGTGATCAACAGCTGCACACGAGTTTTTGCCTAACCGGACATCGCTCTTGTGTAAAGCTATTCTTTGTTTCAGCCATTGCAAAGTCTGACCCACATAACACTGATCACATGCACCACACGGAATTTCGTATATTACGTTGCTGTTAAGCGAAGTTGGAGTCCTATCCTTGACTTTTGAAAAAATATTTGCAATTTTTGTGTTATTATATTTAGCTATTTTTATCTTTGGGAACTCCTTGAAAATATTAGTAATTTGGTAGGATAATTTGTCAACAAAAGGAATTGATTTGTACTTAAACTGTATGTTGCATTCTTCAGTGGGACCGTCATAGAAATTAGAGTTGTATATTAGTTTTTTTAAGATGTGCCTGGGGTAACCGTTCATAGTGAAGATATCAAAGAGTTTGTTTAGATTCTGTTGTAAAAGAGTTTCATGGCAAATGTGAGTGATTCTGTTTTTCATGGCAATGACGGTGTTATACTTTTGGTTTTTGGGGTGATTAGATGAGAAATTGATGAACCTACCGGATGCCGTTTCTTTTTGGTACCAGTCCAAAATTATCTGATTGTCATCAGTTCTTATTAATCTGGTATCTAAGAAAGGGACGCTGTTGTCTTTTTCCTGTTCAACTGTGAATTGCAAGTGGCAAAGAATTGAACGTGTCTAATGTTATTTCTACACTGTCGGACGGCACTGCACAAATAATATCGTCAACGAATTTGAATAGAAATGGAAGTTTGAAAGGTAATTTTGGAATAACGGTATCCAAAAGGTGGTCTAGGACTATTTGTGCTAAGATGGGGCTGATTGGTGAACCCATGGGGGTTCCAAATATTTGTTTGTAGAATTTGTTGTTGAAGCTGAAATATGTGCTTTCAAAAATGAAGTTTATTAGAGTAATGAAGTTGTCTTGTGAGATGGTGGTATGTTCTTTGATTTTTTGCCATTTTTGTTTCACAATCATCACTGTTAATTCTAAAGGAATATTAGTGAAGAGGGATATTACGTCTAGAGAAATTAATGTATAGTTTTTTGGTAAAATAAAGTTTGAAATCTGATTGTCGAAAGTGAAGGTATGTTTTATGTTATATTCAGAGTTGTCTTCGAAGACGGATTTGAGGATGTTGGCTAGATATTTTGATATATTGTAAGTGGTGGCATTGATCGAGCTAACTATTGGGCGTAGTGGTACGTTGGGTTTGTGTATTTTAGGTAGGCAATAAAGTTTAGGGAAAGCTGAATTATATATTGTAAGATGTTTTGCATCCTTTTCGGTTATTTCGTTGTTGTATTTTAGTTTTTTGATTAAATTGTTGTGCTTGTTTTGAATGGTGATAGTTGGATCTCGTTTTAGTTCATTGTAGGTGAGGTTATCCTGGAGGAGGATAACAGTTTTTTCTATGTATTCATTTTTATCTAATGCAACGGTACAGTTTCCCTTATCAGATTGAAGAATATAGAGATCTGGGTGATCTTTTAGGAAGTGTTTAGTTTTATTGAACATTTTGTTGGTATAAGTGGGTTTGTTTGTGAGTGAGGAATGCATGAAGTTAGTGATTACATTAGTTGCTCTGGCTCTCAATATATCTTTGGAGTTATTTGGTACATCGTCAATGATATTCTCTACATCTGCTAGAAAATGACTGAGTCTTGTGGTATGATATGAAAATAACATTAAAAATAATGTGGAATGATAAATTATATCCTGTATAGGTTCTAGGTTAAATAGGAACATAAACGTACTAGGTCTGTGCCATCGTCCATAGATATTCTAATATCTACCTATGGACGATATTTGTGCTATTCAGAATAATCATTCCATTGCAATAATCATTCGAACAAAAATATTACCAAGTAGGCTGATTAAGATGTTTTTTGGAATGAAACAAAAAAGAAACGAGAGCTCTCACGAACGATGCTATCCATATTATTTTGACGTTCGAAGTAGTGTTTTTGATTCTGCCATTTTAAAAGGGTTTGGAAATCGAAATCAGTTAGTGGAATATTCAAAAAATGCCCCGTTATTCACGAACCAAACAAATTGACATGCTTCTCATTTATGGTGAATGTTTAAAAAATTCTTATGCCGCTGAACGATTGTATTTAGAGCGATATCCAGGGAGCCAGCAACCGTCAAGAAGGTATTTCCAGTGGCTTGAAGAAAAATTAAGATCTGAGCGTGATGTTCACGAAGACCAAGAAGCATTTGTTATTAATGAGGAAACTGAAATTAATGTATTAGCTTTAGTACAATATGTTAGCACAATTTCCTCAAGGCAGATTGGCGCCGAATTAGCTATAAGTAAGGACTCTGCTAGGAAAATTTAAAAAAAACATCGATTTAAATCCTTCAAGTATCAGTTGCATCAACATTTGTATGAAAATGACGGTGAAAGGCGCCTGGAATATTGTAATTGGTTTCTTCGACAAAATGCTGAGAATCACCTATTTAACTATTATATCTTGTTTACGGACGAGTCAAGATTTACCAACAATAGATTATTTAACAGGAATAATACAAGGTAGGTACTGTACTTTATTTGGATTATTGTCGATAGTCGAAGTGTAAAGTGCTAAAAGTGTGAACGGTCTTTTGTTTCATGTACTGGGCGATAGAAAACGAGCACCGGTTTCGACAAGGTGGCTTCCAGGAGAGATTTGGTGTGAATGTTTGGGCAGGAATAGTTGGATTTCATATTGTTGGCCCCATTCTTTTTCAAGGCCAACTAACCGGAGAGAGATACTTTAATTTTTTAACGAATGAAATTTCGGAATTCATTAACAACCCACCAGCGGAAATAACTGAGAGAATGTACTTCCAGCAAGATGGCGCCCCTCCGCATAATTCAAGAATAGCGAGAAATTATCTTCAAAATCGCTATCAAGAGAGACTTATAACAACCCATGGTCCAGTCAGGTGGCCACCAAGGTCACCTGATCTTACTACGTGCGACTTTTTTCTTTGGGAGCATCTTAAAAATAGGGTGTATTCCACACAGCCTACAACTCTACATGAGCTAGAAGTAAAAATTCGTAGAGCTTTCCAAGATATCAAATGTTGAGAAACGTTTTACATGAAAATATCACCAGAGTCAATAAATGTATTGACGCTGAGGGAATGCATTTCGAACATTTGTTTTGAATTTATTTCATCTTTAATTCTATCAATTTGAATTTTTTTTTTTCGATAAATCTGTTTTCTTTTATTTGAATAATAATAATTGGATTTTTTGGTATTTCATTTCAAAAAATTACTTTCTATTATATCATTAGAAAGGAATGGTTATGCTGAATAGTACAGGCTAGAAAAAGTTGTATGTTCCTATTTAAGTTATGGACCTAGAGAGTATTGTTTTTTTCCCAATTTTTCCAATATATTTTTTGGCGGCTTTTTATAACGCCGACGAATGAAATTAAAATATCACAGTATTAGCAACTGTTATCAAGTGACGTATGGTTTCCATAGCCAACTTTTCAATTTTTGGCTTTCATTTTGCTTCCACGGCCTACTCGGTGAATTTCAATAATAATTTTTTTCTGATCTAGTTTCTGGTTAGATACCAACTTGTGATATGTCATTAGAAAGGGAATTGAATGCTGAATAAAGCGAAAAGAAAAAAAAATAGGGTTTCCATTCAAAATAAGAAAGTTGATGTTACTTCCGGTCAGACCGGAAGTTAACTTCGACATGTCAATATGCTCAAATTCTAGCTCTTATGTCATTATATCGACGCTCCAAATTTCACAAACCTACTTCATTATCTGAGATATTCCTTAGGCAATACTTCCGTAGCCATATATATATATATATATATATATATATATATATATATATATATATATATATATATATATATATATATATATATATATATATATATATATATATATATATATATATATGAAAACTAAAAGTTCGGGTTGAACCGCGTCTAGAATTTGTTGAAATTCGACGTTTCGGCTCCGATTTTGGAGCCATTTTCAAGAACTGAAATAGAAAGAAAATTAATGAAAGGTTAAAACGTAATTCTACGCTGAGGTCTCAATCTGCCTACTCCTCAGGTATAATTACGTTAGGTTTTGGTGACTTGACGTCGGGGTCTCAATCTGCCTACTCCCCATGTCTCGTCACTGGTTCTCTCTAAGGTCTCAATCTGCCTACTCCTTCGAGAGAACTGAGGAATTGTGGGTTGAGGAACTGTATTTATAGTGGACGTGGCTGTAATGGCCGTGTGCAATGTATTGGCGCGAGGTGAACTATGGGCGGGAACTGAATTGGCGCTAGATCAGCTGTGTGCGGGAACTTGGTTGGCGCTAAGTGAGCTGTGTGCGGGAACTGGGTTGGTGGGAAATGAGTTTATGCGTGCAATGAGAGGCTTCCAGGTATTGGGAAGTCTACGTCCGTCGTCGCGAGTGTTGAGGCAATTGGGGCGCTTCTCTATCTCAAGGGCTTGTCGGATGATCCTGGTTTGCAGAGTTTTCTCGGTGGAAATTGTTTTTGTGTTTTTGAAGTCTATTTTGTGACCTGTGTCTTCTCGATGTTGATAAAGTGCGGAAGTGGAAGATGCCTGACGCACAGCAAGTTCGTGTTCGTAGACTCTGGAAGTAACTCGTCTATTAGTCTGGCCAATATAAGTTCTCGGGCAGTCTGAACATAGTATTTCATATATACCTTGAGAATTGTTTGGTATTGTGCCCTTGGGAGATCTGAGGAATTTGGATATTTGGTTGTTGGCCGTGAATATTGTTATATATATATATATATATATATATATATATATATATATATATATATATATATATATATATATATATACATGTAATTAGTATACATTATATGCTGAATAAAACAACTATGCTAACAATATTTGAGAGTATTTTTCCCTATTTTCCCTACGCAACCATTATCCATCAGTTCCCAAAAATTCACCATTTAATACCACAGTTTTCTGTCGGAAATTGTTACATTTTTGACAAGAAATTGACAGCTTTCTTAGAGTAAAAAATACCCTTGTGGGGATGAAAAAGTACCTTATTTGAGGTAAAGATATGTTTCTTTTTGGAAACATCAGTGCCATCTATCGTTCTGTATGGATATCACTCTAATCGGTCAATCTACCAGTTTCAAAAAGAAAAATTAAAATTTTTTGTACAAGAAAGTGCCTCTTTTTTGAGGTGAAAAAGTACCTCTTTTTTATTTAAAAAGTGTAATTTTTTTAATGCAAATACTGTCACTATTTCTATACAAAAACTGTCACTTTTTTATGCAAAAACTGTAACTTTTTCAATGCAGAAAAGTGTCACTTTTTTATGCAAAGAAAGTTACTGTTTTTTTCCCTAAAAAGTAACACTTTTATTGACATGGTGGAAAAAGCTGAGTGAAAGCTGAGTGATTCACTCAGCCACTCATTTTTCACTGAGAATGCTTCACTCAGCTTTTACCGCCATGTCAATAAAGGTGTCACTTTTTTTCATTCAAAAATACATGATAAAAAAAATGACCGAAAATTGACATGGTGGAAAAAGCTGAGTGAATGCTGAGTGAAAGCTGAGTGAATGCTGAGTAAATGCTGAGTAAATGCTGAGTGACTCAAAATTCACTGAAAATGCTTCACTGAAATCCTTCCACCATGTCAATTTTGGGTCATAAAAAAGTGTCACTTTTTTGCATCAAAAAAGAACACGTTTTTGCACCAAAATTGGAAGAATAATTCAATCAAAAATGTGCTGTTTTTTTGCATAAGAAATGAGCATGTTTTTTGAAGCAAAATATGATGAATAATTCAATCAAAAATGTGATACTTTTTTTGCATAAAAATTGACATGTTTTTTGAAGCAAAATAATAGGGAAGGATATTTTCGAGTAACAAAATTAAAATCAAAAATATTCTAAGATATATATATATATTTTCATAAAAGTATCGATGGACGATCTACAAACTACGCATGTATCGCACGTGATGGCGCACTGTGAGCAGGACACCAAGTGTCTACATGGCATAAACAATACACTTACTTCATTCTGTGAGTCTATGTTTATGGCATCTGTGGTCACTTTGCTGCTCATGTCACCTTTCACTTGTCGTTCTTCTGGAGCAACATCAGCGCCAACTGTCGGTGGTGGTGATGATGATACCCAAACTGTGGGCGGAGTGTCATATGCCCACTCATCCTTGTGAAGGAACATCAGCGCCATCTGTCGGTGGTGGTGATGACAGCCAAACTGCTGGTGAGGTGTCATCTGTCACTCCGCTAATGACGCCTGACGCTCTTGGTTCTGGAGGAACATCAGCATCATCTTGTCAGTTGATTGATGCCACCTGTCACTCATCCTTGTGAAGTAACATCAGCGCCATCTGTCAACCTACTAATGTCACCAAATACTCTCTGTTCTGGTGGGGATATCAGCACCATCTGTTAGCCATTCAAACGTCATTATTCTTTTTCGAGACTTTACGGTTCTTCAAAGAATCTGTCATGTATTTCGTCACTCGAACATCCAAGGCTGTAATGGAGTCGATAACGGAAATACACAACATACCCTTGAATATTCTCGATTAGGACTTTTGAAGTGTGAATTTTCGCTGGCAGACGCATGCAGATGGCAGAGTCCTTCACTCAGTGACTGAATTGAATAACTGCTGAGTGATTCAATCAGTCGAGTGATTAATTCAGCTAATGACCGAGTGTTACATTTCTTGGCGGCTTTACAGAGTGATTCTTAGGCTCAGTTCTGGAGGAACATCAGCTTCATCTGTCAGTTGCTTGATGCCACCTGTCACTCATCCTTGTGAAGGAACATCAACGCCATCTGTCGGTGGTGGTGATGACAGACAAACTGCCATGTTTTTTGCCTTCCGCTCCATCGCTGCCATGTTTTTTTGCAGAAAAGACGCGCACTTTGATAGACTAATAGATGGCACTGATGTCTTTCTCTGAGTCACCGAGAACCGCCACAAATAGGCGTTGAGTGAGTTATTAGCCACTCAACTGAACCAATCACTCAGTAGTTATTCAGCTACTGGGTGAATGAATCACTCTGCAGCTCTCACTGAGCCTGAGAATCACTCTGTAGAGCCGCCAAGAAATGTAACATTCGGTCATTAGCTGAATTAATCACTCGACTGATTGAATCACTCAACAGTTATTCAATTCAGTCACTGAGTGAAGGACTCTGCCATCTGCATGCGTCTGCCAGCGAAAATTCACACTACAAAAGTCCTAATCGAGAATATTCAAGGGTATGTTGTGTATTTCCGTCATCGACTCCATTACAACCTTGGATGTTCGAGTGACGAAATACATGACAGATTCTTTGAAGAACCGTAAAGTCTCGAAAAAGAATAATGACGTTTGAATGGCTAACAGATGGTGCTGATATCCCCACCAGAACGGAGAGTGTTTGGTGACATTAGAAGGTTGACAGATGGCGCTGATGTTCCTTCATAAGGATGAGTGACAGGTGGCATCAATCAACTGACAAGATGATGCTGATGTTCCTCCAGAACCAAGAGCGTCAGGCGTCATTAGCGGAGTGACAGATGACACCTCACCAGCAGTTTGGCTGTCATCACCACCACCGACAGATGGCGCTGATGTTCCTTCACAAGGATGAGTGGGCATATGACACTCCGCCCACAGTTTGGGTATTATCATCACCACCACCGACAGTTGGCGCTGATGTTGCTCCAGATGAACGACAAGTGAAAGGTGACATGAGCAGCAAAGTGACCACAGATGCCATAAACATAGACTCACAGAATGAAGTAAGTGTATTGTTTATGCCATGTAGACACTTGGTGTCCTGCTCACAGTGCGCCATCACGTGCGATACATGCGTAGTTTGTAGATCGTCCATCGATACTTTTATGAAAATATATATATATATATCTTAGAATATTTTTGATTTTAATTTTGTTACTCGAAAATATCCTTCCCTATTATTTTGCTTCAAAAAACATGTCAATTTTTATGCAAAAAAAGTATCACATTTTTGATTGAATTATTCATCATATTTTGCTTCAAAAAACATGCTCATTTCTTATGCAAAAAAAACAGCACATTTTTGATTGAATTATTCTTCCAATTTTGGTGCAAAAACGTGTTCTTTTTTTATGCAAAAAAGTTACACTTTTTTCGATCAAAAAATGACCCAAAATTGACATGGTGGAAGGATTTCAGTGAAGCATTTTCAGTGAATTTTGCGTCACTCAGCATTCACTCAGCATTCACTCGGCTTTCACTCAGCATTCACTCAGCTTTTTCCACCATGTCAATTTTCGGTCATTTTTTTCATCAAAAAAATTGCCATTTTCCCATAAGAATACATGTATTTTTGAATGAAAAAAAGTGACACCTTTATTGACATGGTGGTAAAAGCTGAGTGAAGCATTTTCAGTGAAAGCTGAGTGGCTGAGTGAATCACTCAGCTTTCACTCAGCTTTTTCCACCATGTCAATAAAAGTGTTACTTTTTAGGGAAAAAAACAGTCACTTTTTTTGCATAAAAAAGTTTCACTTTTCTGCATTAAAAAAGTTACAGTTTTTGCATAAAAAAGTGACAGTTTTTGTATAAAAAAAGTGACAGTATTTGCATTAAAAAAATTACACTTTTTCAAATAAAAAAGTGGTTATTTTTCACCTCGAAAAAGAGGCACTTTCTTGCACAAAAAATTTTAATTTTTTTTTAATGAAACTGGTGGATTGACCGATTAGAGTGATATCCATACAGAACGATAGATGGCACTGATGTTTCCAAAAAGAAACATATCTTTACCTCAAATAAGGTACTTCTCCATCCCCACTAGGGTATTTTTTACTCTAAGAAAGCGGTCAATTTCTTGTCAAAAATGTAACAATTTCCGACAGAAAACTGTGGTATTAAATGGTGAATTTTTGGGAACTGATGGATATATATTTATATATATATATATACATGTAATTAGTAAACATTATATGCTGAATAAAACAACTATGCTAACAATATTCAAGAGGATTTTTCCCTATTTTCCCTACGCAACAATTATCCATCAGTTCCCAAAAATTCACCATTTAATACCACAGTTTTCTGTCGGAAATTGTTACATTTTTGACAAGAAATTGACAGCTTTCTTAGAGTAAAAAATACCCCTGTGGGGATGGAGAAGTACCTTATTTGAGGTGAAGATATGTTTCTTTTTGGAAACATCAGTGTCATCTATCGTTCTGTATGGATATCACTCTAATCGGTCAATCAACCAGTTTCATTAAAAAAAAATTAAAATTTTTTGTGCACGAAAGTGCCTCTTTTTTGAGGTGAAAAAGAACCACTTTTTTATTTGAAAAAGTGTAATTTTTTTAATGCAAATACTGTCACTTTTTTATACAAAAACTGTCACTTTTTTTATGCAAAAACTGTAACTTTTTTAATGCAGAAAAGTGTAACTTTTTTATACAAAAAAAGTGAGTGTTTTTTTCCCTAAAAAGTAACACTTTTATTGACATGGTGGAAAAAGCTGAGTGAAAGCTGAGTGATTCACTCATCCACTCAGCTTTCTCTGAAAATGCTTCACTCAGCTTTTACCACCATGTCAATAAAGGTGTCACTTTTTTTCATTCAGAAATACATGTATTCTTATGGGAAAATGGCAATTTTTTTGATAAAAAAAATTACCGAAAATTGACATGGTGGAAAAAGCAGAGTGAATGCTGAGTGAAAGACGAGTGAATGCTGAGTGAATGCTGAGTGACGCAAAATTCACTGAAAATGCTTCACTGAAATCCTTCCACCATGTCAATTTTGGGACATTTTTTTATCAAAAAAAGTGTAACTTTTTTGCATAAAAAAAGAACACGTTTTTGCACCAAAATTGGAAGAATAATTCAATCAAAAATGTGCTGTTTTTTTGCATAAGAAATGAGCATGTTTTTTGAAGCAAAATATGATGAATAATTCAATCAAAAATGTGGTACTTTTTTTGCATAAAAATTGACATGATTTTTTAAGCAAAAAAATAGGGAAGGATATTTTCGAGTAACAAAAGTAAAATCAAAAATATTCTAAAATATATATATATTTTCATAAAAGTATCGATGGACGATCTACAAACTACGCATGTATCGCACGTGATGGCGCACTGTGAGCAGGACACCAAGTGTCTACATGGCATAAACAATACACTTACTTCATTCTGTGAGTCTATGTTTATGGCATCTGTGGTCACTTTGCTGCTCATGTCACCTTTCACTTGTCGTTCTTCTGGAGCAACATCAGCGCCAACTGTCGGTGGTGGTGATGATGATACCCAAACTGTGGGCGGAGTGTCATATGCCCACTCATCCTTGTGAAGGAACATCAGCGCCATCTGTCGGTGGTGGTGATGACAGCCAAACTGCTGGTGAGGTGTCATATGTCACTCCGCTAATGACGCCTGACGCTCTTGGTTCTGGAGGAACATCAGCATCATCTTGTCAGTTGATTGATGCCACCTGTCACTCATCCTTGTGAAGGAACATCAGCGTTATCTGTCAACCTACTAATGTCACCAAACACTCTCCGTTCTGGTGGGGATATCAGCACCATCTGTTAGCCATTCAAACGTCATTATTCTTTTTCGAGACTTTACGGTACATCAAAGAATCTGTCATGTATTTCGTCACTCGAACATCCAAGGCTGTAATGGAGTCGATGACGGAAATACACAACATACCCTTGAATATTCTCGATTAGGACTTTTGTAGTGTGAATTTTCGCTGGCAGACGCATGCAGATGGCAGAGTCCTTCACTCAGTGACTGAATTGAATAACTGCTGAGTGATTCAATCAGTCGAGTGATTAATTCAGCTAATGACCGAGTGTTACATTTCTTGGCGGCTTTACAGAGTGATTCTTAGGCTCAGTGAGAGCTGCAGAGTGATTCATTCACCCAGTAGCTGAATAACTACTGAGTGATTGGTTCAGTTGAGTGGCTAATAACTCACTCAACGCCTATTTGTGGCGGTTCTCGGTGACTCAGAGAAAGACATCAGTGCCATCTATTAGTCTATCAAAGCGCGCGTCTTTTCTGCAAAAAAACATGGCGGCGATAGAGCGGAAGGCAAAAAACATGGCAGTTTGTCTGTCATCACCACCACCGACAGATGGCGCTGATGTTCCTTCACAAGGATGAGTGACAGGTGGCATCAAGCAACTGACAGATGAAGCTGATGTTCCTCCAGAACTGAGCCTAAGAATCACTCTGTAAAGCCGCCAAGAAATGTAACACTCGGTCATTAGCTGAATTAATCACTCGACTGATTGAATCACTCAGCAGTTATTCAATTCAGTCACTGAGTGAAGGACTTTGCCATCTGCATGCGTCTGCCAGCGAAAATTCACACTACAAAAGTCCTAATCGAGAATATTCAAGGGTATGTTGTGTATTTCCGTCATCGACTCCACATTACAGCCTTGGATGTTCGAGTGACGAAATACATGACAGATTCTTTGAAGAACCGTAAAGTCTCGAAAAAGAATAATTACATTTGAATGGCTAACATATGGTGCTGATATCCCCACCAGAACGGAGAGTGTTTGGTGACATTAGTAGGTTGACAGATGGCGCTGATGTTCCTTCACAAGGATGAGTGATAGGTGGCATCAATCAACTGACAAGATGATGCTGATGTTCCTCCAGAACCAAGAGCGTCAGGCGTCATTAGCGGAGTGACAGATGACACCTCACCAGCAGTTTGGCTGTCATCACCACCACCGACAGATGGCGCTGATGTTCCTTCACAAGGATGAGTGGGCAGATGACACTCCGCCCACAGTTTCGGTATCATCATCATCACCACCGACAGTTGGCGCTGATGTTGCTCCAGAAGAACGACAAGTGAAAGGTGACATGAGCAGCAAAGTGACCACAGATGCCATAAACATAGACTCACAGAATGAACTAAGTGTATTGTTTATGCCATGTAGACACTTGGAGTCCTGCTCACTGTGCGCCATCACGTGCGATACATGCGTAGTTTGTAGATCGTCCATCGATACTTTTATGAAAATATATATATATATATCTCAGAATATTTTTTATTTTAATTTTGTTACTCGAAAATATCCTTCCCTATTTTTTTGCTTCAAAAAACATGTCAATTTTTATGCAAAAAAAGTATCACATTTTTGATTGAATTATTCATCATATTTTGCTTCAAAAAACATGCTCATTTCTTATGCAAAAAAACAGCACATTTTTGATTGAATTATTCTTCCAATTTTGGTGCAAAAACGTGTTTCTTTTTGATGCAAAAAAGTGACACTTTTTTCGATAAAAAAATTTACCCAAAATTGACATGGTGGAAGGATTTCAGTGAAGCATTTTCAGTGAATTTTGAGTCACTCAGCATTTACTCAGCATTTACTCAGCATTCACTCAGCTTTCACTCAGCTTTCACTCAGCATTCATTCAGCTTTTTCCACCATGTCAATTTTCGGTCATTTTTTTTATCAAAAAAATTGCCATTTTCCCATAAGAATACATGTATTTTTGAATGAAAAAATGTGACACCTTTATTGACATGGTGGTAAAAGCTGAGTGAAGCATTCTCAGTGAAAAATGAGTGGCTGAGTGAATCACTCAGCTTTCACTCAGCTTTTTCCACCATGTCAGTAAAAGTGTTACTTTTTAGGGAAAAAAACAGTAACTTTCTTTGCATAAAAAAGTGACACTTTTCTGCATTAAAAAAAATACAGTTTTTGCATAAAAAAGTGACAGTTTTTGTATAAAAAAAGTGACAGTATTTGCATTAAAAAAATTACACTTTTTAAATAAAAAAGAGGTACTTTCTCACCTCAAGAAAGAGGCACTTTCTTGCACAAAAAATTTTAATTTTTTTTAATGAAACTGGTAGATTGACCGATTAGAGTGATATCCATACAGAACGATAGATGGCACTGATGTTTCCAAAAAGAAACATATCTTCACCTCAAATAAGGTACTTCTTCATCCCCACAAGGGTATTTTTTACTCTAAGAAAGCTGTCAATTTCTTGTCAAAAATGTAACAATTTCCTACAGAAAACTGTGGTATTAAATGGTGAATTTTTGGGAACTGATGGATAATGGTTGCGTAGGGAAAATAGGGAAAAATCCTCTTAAATATTGTTAGCATAGTTGTTTTATTCAGCATATAATGTTTACTAATTACATGTATATATATATAACAATATAACAATATTCACGGCCAACAACCAAATATCCAAATTCCTCAGATCTCCCAAGGACACAATACCAAACGATTCTCAAGGTATATATGAAATACCATGTTCAGACTGCCCGAGAACTTATATTGGCCAGACTAATAGACGAGTAACTTCCAGAGTCTACGAACACGAACTTGCTGTATGTCAGGCATCTTCCACTTCCGCACTTTATAAACATCGAGAAGACACAGGTCACAAAATAGACTTCCAAAACACAAAAACAATTTCCACAGAGAAAACTCTGCAAACCAGGATCATCCGAGAAGCCCTTGAGATAGAGAAGCGCCCCAATTGCCTCAACACTCGCGACGACGGACGTAGACTTCCCAATACCTGGAAGCCTCCCATTGCACGCATAAATTCATTTCCCACCAACCCAGTTCCCGCACACAGCTCACTTAGCGCCAACCAAGTTCCCGCACACAGCTCATCTAGCGCCAATTCAGTTCCCGCCCATAGTTCACCTCGCGCCAATACATTGCACACGACCATTACAGCCACGTCCACTATAAATACAGTTCCTCAACCCACAATTCCTCAGTTCTCTCGAAGGAGTAGGCAGATTGAGACCTTAGAGAGAACCAGTGACGAGACATGGGGAGTAGGCAGATTGAGACCCCGACGTCAAGTCACAAAAACCTAACGTAATTATACCTGAGGAGTAGGCAGATTGAGACCTCAGCGTAGAATTACGTTTTAACCTTTCATTAATTTTCTTTCTATTTCAGTTCTTGAAAATGGCTCCAAAATCGGAGCCGAAACGTCGAACTTCAACAAATTCTAGACGCGGTTCAACCTGAACTTTTAGTATATATATATAACGCACGAGAAACTTGATTGAGTCTTGGGTTGGACAGAACAAATAGACATTTGTCTGCCTGTCAATGTTGTAGGTAAACATCTACCTTTGGATTCCATGGCTCGTGTCGAATTAAGTTTCAAACTAGTGACTGTAGATGTCACAAGTTACTATTCATATATATATATGCGCTGAAGTATTGCCTACGGAATATCTCAGATATTGTATGAAGTAGGTTTGTGAAATTTGGAGCGTCGATATAATGACATAAGAGCTAGAATTTGAGCATATTGACATGTCGAAGTTAACTTCCGGTCTGACCGGAAGTAACATCAACTTTCTTATTTTAAATGGAAACCCTATTTTTTTTTCTTTTCGCTTTGTTCAGCATTCAATTCCCTTTCTAATGACATATCAAAAGTTGGTATCTAACCAGAAACTAGATCAGAAAAAAATTATTATTGAAATTCACCGAGTAGGCCGTGGAAGCAAAATGAAAGCCAAAAATTGAAAAGTTGGCTATGGAAACCATACGTCACTTGATAACAGTTGCTAATACTGTGATATTTTAATTTCATTCGTCGGCGTTATAAAAAGCCGCCAAAAAATATATTGGAAAAATTGGGAAAAAAACAATACTCTGTAGGTCCATAACTTAAATAGGAACATACAACTTTTTCTAGCCTGTACTATTCAGCATAACCATTCCTTTCTAATGATATAATAGAAAGTAATTTTTTGAAATGAAATACCAAAAAATCCAATTATTATTATTCAAATAAAAAAAAACAGATTTATCGAAAAAAAAAATAAAAATTCAAATTGATAGAATTAAAGATGAAATAAATTCAAACCAAATGTTCGAAATACGTTTATTGACTCTGGTGATATTTTCATGTAAAACGTTTCTCAACATTTGATATCTTGGAAAGCTCTACGAATTTTTACTTCTAGCTCATGTAGAGTTGTAGGCTGTGTGGAATACACCCTATTTTTAAGATGCCCCTATAGAAAAAAGTCGCACGTAGTAAGATCAGGTGACCTTGGTGGCCACCTGACTGGACCATGGGTTGTTATAAGTCTCTCTTGATAGCGATTTTGAAGATAATTTCTCGCTTTTCTTGAATTATGCGGAGGGGCGCCATCTTGCTGGAAGTACATTCTCTCAGTTATTTCCGCTGGTGGGTTGTTAATGAATTCCGAAATTTCATTCGTTAAAAAATTAAAGTATCTCTCTCCGGTTAGTTGGCCTTGAAAAAGAATGAGGCCAACAATATGAGTTCCAACTATTCCTGCCCAAACATTCACACCAAATCTCTCCTGGAAGCCACCTTGTCGAAACCGGTGCTCGTTTTCTATCGCCCAGTACCTGAAACAAAAGACCGTTCACACTTTTAGCACTTTACACTTCGACTATCGACAATAATCCAAATAAAGTACAGTACCTACCTTGTATTATTCCTGTTAAATAATCTATTGTTGGTAAATCTTGACTCGTCGGTAAACAAGATATAATAGTTAAATAGGTGATTCTCAGCATTTTGTCGAAGAAACCAATTACAATATTCCAGGCGCCTTTCACCGTCATTTTCATACAAATGTTGATGCAACTGATACTTGAAGGATTTAAATCGATGTTTTTTTTAAATTTTCCTAGCAGAGTCCTTATACTTATAGCTAATTCGGCGCCAATCTGCCTTGAGGAAATTGTGCTAACATGTTGTACTAAAGCTAATACATTAATTTCAGTTTCCTCATTAATAACAAATGCTTCTTGGTCTTCGTGAACATCACGCTCAGATCTTAATTTTTCTTCAAGCCACTGGAAATACCTTCTTGACGGTTGCTGGCTCCCTGGATATCGCTCTAAATACAATCGTTCAGCGGCATAAGAATTTTTTAAACATTCACCATAAATGAGAAGCATGTCAATTTGTTCGGTTCGTGAATAACGGGGCATTTTTTGAATATTCCACTGATTTCGATTTCTAAACCCTTTTAAAATGGCAGAATCAAAAACACTACTTCGAACGTCAAAATAATATGGATAGCATCGTTCGTGAGAGCTCTCGTTTCTTTTTTGTTTCAATCCAAAATACATCTTAATCAGCCTACTTGTTAATATTTTTGTTCGAATGATTATTGCAATGGAATGATTATTCTTAATAGCACAAATATCGTCCATAGGTAGATATTAGAATATCTATGGACGATGGCACAGACCAAGTACGTTTATGTTCCTATTTAACCTAGAACCTATACAGGATATAATTTATCATTCCATATTATTTTTAATGTTATTTTTGCGTATGGCGATAATAGAGCAAGAGCAACTGTTATCAAGTGACGTATGGTTTCCATAGCCAACTTTTCAATTTTTGGCTTTCATTTTGCTTCCACGGCCTACTCGGTGAATTTGTATATGTATGTAGATAAAACATCATCGAATTTTAGTTTGCTTCTGATGAGTTTCATAGCTCTACACAAATTTGCAGGCATATTTTCACTCAAAGTATCAAGTTGCTTGAATTCCAATTGTTTCAAACTTTCGTTAATTTCCCTACATAGTTCAACCATGTCTGCGTAAATAGTAGTGATGTCTTCAGAACTCATATTTGCAGGCATATTTTCACTCAAAGTATCAAGTTGCTTGAATTCCAATTGTTTCAAACTTTCGTTAATTTCCCTACATAGTTCAACCATGTCTGCGTAAATAGTAGTGATGTCTTCAGAATTCATATTTGTTCACTGAATGAAGAAACTGATACAGAATATGTGTGAAATTTGAAAATCGAAACTTACCCTTCCGATGGTAGACAGCTGGCTTGGATTCCGTAGGCTACTCTTCTATTGTTTCGATAGAAAGGTATAATATGCTGCGGGTCTGGTATGCTCTGAGCTGGGTTTCAATTCAACTTCACCAAATTTCGTCTCCCGTTTCCAAGTATTGAATGTACAACGTCTGAGGTGGTAGATCATCTGCCACAGCTCATTTTCAGCAAATAATAACTAATCCAGTCACATTTCAAGCTGTCGTATGAACACAACTGGGTATAATATTGCGACAGAAGCGTAGCGCCATCTAGTATGAATCTTTCGAACTGAAAATGTACTATCGATCAAGTTTGAAAGCCGCCTGTAAATTCGAATTAGTATAATGTTGTTGAAGATGCGTAGCACCACCCACTGTGAACGTTTCGAAGTCCATGTCGCTACGAGACCATTTTTGCCTATTTGAATTAACATGGACTTCACTCAAAAATATTCCAAGTCATCTCGATACCGTGTTCGCTCGAAGTTATTCTGTTTTTTTCAAACGGAAATCTTGTTCACGAACTCGATTACCTGTCTGAAATACTCCAAGTCCAGTACCGCATTATTTTTTATGCGGACCACGTCGCTACGAGACCATCTTTGCCCATTTGAATTAACATGGACTTCACTCAAAAATATTCCAAGGCATCTCGATACTGTGTTCGCTAGAAGTTATTCTCGTTTTTTTCAAACAGAAATCTTGTTCACGAACTCGATTACCTGCCTGAAATACTCCAAGTCCAGTACCGCATTATTTTTAATGCTGACTTCGTCGCTACGAGACCATCGTTGCCCATTTGAATTAACATGTACTTCACTCAAAAATATTCCAAGGCATCTCGATACTGTGTTCGCTCGAAGTTATTCTCTTTTTTTTTTCAAACGGAAATCTTGTTCACGAACTCCATTACCTGCCTGAAATACTCCAAGCCCAGTATCGCATTATTTTTTATGCTGACTTCGTCGCTACGAGACCGTCGTTGCCCATTTGAATTAACATGGACTTCACTCAAAAATATTCCAAGTCATCTCGATACTGTGTTCGCTCGAAGATATTCTCTTTTTTTTTCAAACGGAAATCTTGTTCACGAACTCGATTACCTGCCTGAAATACTCCAAGTCCAGTACCGCATTATATTTCATGCGGACCACGTCGCTACGAGACCATCGTTGCCCATTTGAATTAACATGGACTTCACTCAAAAATATTCCAAGGCATCTCGATACTGTGTTCGCTCAAAGTTATTTTTTTTTTCAAACGGAAATCTTGTTCACGAACTCGATTAGCTGCCTGAAATACTCCAAGTCCAGTACCGCATTATTTTTTATGCTGACTTCGTCGCTACGAGACCATCGTTGCCCATTTGAATTAACATGGACTCCACTCAAAAATATTCCAAGTCAACTCGATACTGTGTTCGCTCGAAGTTATTCTCTTTTTTTTCAAACGGAAATCTTGTTTACGAACTCGATTACCTGCCTGAAATACTCCAAGTCCAGTACCGCATTATTTTTTATGCTGACTTCGTCACTACGAGACCATCGTTGCCCATTTGAATTAACATGGACTTCACTCAAAAATATTCCAAGGCATCTCGATACTGTGTTCGCTCGAAGTTATTCTCTTTTTTTTTCAAACGGAAATCTTGTTCACGAACTCGATTACCTGCCTGAAATACTCCAAGTCCAGTACCGCATTATATTTCATGCGGACCACGTCGCTACGAGACCATCGTTGCCCATTTGAATTAACATGGACTTCACTCAAAAATATTCCAAGGCATCTCGATACTGTGTTCGCTCGAAGTTATTTTTTTTTTCAAACGGAAATCTTGTTCACGAACTCGATTACCTGCCTGAAATACTCCAAGTCCAGTACCGCATTATTTTTTATGCTGACTTCGTCGCTACGAGACCATCGTTGCCCATTTGAATTAACATGGACTCCACTCAAAAATATTCCAAGTCAACTCGATACTGTGTTCGCTCGAAGTTATTCTCTTTTTTTTCAAACGGAAATCTTGTTTACGAACTCGATTACCTGCCTGAAATACTCCAAGTCCAGTACCGCATTATTTTTTATGCTGACTTCGTCACTACGAGACCATCGTTGCCCATTTGAATTAACATGGACTTCACTCAAAAATATTCCAAGGCATCTCGATACTGTGTTCGCTCGAAGTTATTCTCTTTTTTTTTCAAACGGAAATCTTGTTCACGAACTCGATTACCTGCCTGAAATACTCCAAGTCCAGTACCGCATTATATTTCATGCGGACCACGTCGCTACGAGACCATCGTTGCCCATTTGAATTAACATGGACTTCACTCAAAAATATTCCAAGGCATCTCGATACTGTGTTCGCTCGAAGTTATTTTTTTTTTCAAACGGAAATCTTGTTCACGAACTCGATTACCTGCCTGAAATACTCCAAGTCCAGTACCGCATTATTTTTTATGCTGACTTCGTCGCTACGAAAAAAAAAAGCATGAATTTTATTCAAAAATGTTTGGTGATTTCCCAAAGGTCTTTCCACGCCATCTCTCACTGATGTCTATTTCAACTATTCAGTATTCAACTTTGTATGAATTCGCAAAAGCAATCGACAAGTGGCAATGATTACCGTGATGTTAGTTTAGCTTTTATCTAATAGGTGCTGCTGGATCATCCTCCAATCCAGGTATGACGTGATCAGACTCTAATTTCCAGAACATTCCGAGCTATTCGGTTTCAAACTCTATTCAAATGATGAATGCAAAGGGAGATAGACATAAAATCCAATGGTATAAAGTGAGGTGATATACAGACCTAGAATCGAGTGCTTTGGTCTCAAAATCCGATTGGTTTTGTTTATTCAGGTGTTCGATTGCATCATCATATGATCGAGAATTCTTTGGAACGCAAATATGGTAATAAACAAATTTCTGTACCAAATTTATTCAAATACACTCAAGAAATTCGCTACATATTTCAAATTCCGATTTTTGCAAACAAATTCTCGGAATACGAAATTCTCTTAAATATCATCGATAATGGCGTATTGAGGAAACAGCAATGACAAATATGTATGAACTCGAGCATTCAAAACGTCCAAGCCACTGGGATTATTAATTTGTTGTGTCAGCAATACCTACCTGCTTGAAATCGTTGAACATGCATAGATATGAATATCGAGATGGTGAATAAACTCAAATTATATTCGAATAAATACTTGAAGTTTGTTTGATTCTTTGGCAAAAATTCACATAGTGTTTTAATAATAGAAATATATATACCGTGGTACCTATATGAATGAAATGTCTGAAAGTTCGATTATTACCTACCGAGCTCTCATGAAGCGATTTGAGACTATTTATACAGGGTGTACTCACGAAAACTGACGGATTTCAAAATATCAATTATTCGAATATGCTAATATAAACAACTGACAGTCGAAATAAACACTCGTGAGAAACATGCATTCTCTCAAACACTTGGGCTTGGATTTTAGATTTTTCGCACCCGCCAAAGAATTCCCGGTAATTTCGCTAAATAATCGTATCGCATGGGTGTGGTGGAGGTAGGACGACCAAACGTTGCTTTTTACGACTTAACAAACATGTCCCCACCACCCGCTGTGGAAAGTCTTTCGCAACGAAACTTGCCAAAAAACTGACTGGTTTTTGCTGCAACCGCCAGCATCTCAGGTGGTGGAGGAGGTGACCCCTCGCACGATGCCTACAGTGCCCCGAGTAACGACGACGACGTCAAGATGCCCTACAGACGCCTACGATGGATTTATGTTTTTGTATCTTTATAATCATTGTACAAGCTGTTGCAATCAATTCGACAAAGATACATATTCAACAATTCGAACAAAGATGGTGAATATTACCATGGCACTGAAGTATAATTTTTTATTTGAGAAAATAAACGTATTTTTCTCGAACTGACGTTATTCATTTCAATGAATGCAAACAGAGACAAAGACAGACATACAATGCCATGGGTTAGAGTGAGACATTTAAAATGCCTTGAATCGATCAATTTGGCTTCAAACTCGACTCTCTTATCTCTTTCTGGAAAACAAGCATCTGAGACAGTAAACAACTCCAAGGTCAATTTAGCTCGAGCAGCGTAAACAGATACCGGATGTGTGAGATAAATCTGAAAAACAAATTCAAGGTCAAAAATGGATCATCGTCGTGTTTACTGAGAATTTCGTTCAGCTTGAGAAAGCAGCCAGTAAACAAGTCCAAGGCCAAATCGTATTCCTTAGAATTTCATTGGAGAGAGAGTAAACACCAGATGTGGCTCTTATCGCTGTTTACGACTACAGCGCGCGGTGACGTATTTTTTTTCTTTTGGAATTTCATTCGAGAGCGAGTGAATTAATAATAAGTCGTCCATCATAATTTTCTGTTGTGTGTGTTCTAAGACAGTAGACATTTTTCATATTTAATTTTTTCGTTTTGTCATTTAAGGTGGCGGAGGCGGTGGCCATGTTTTTTTCTCTTCCAGCCAATTGCTCTCAGCGAATCACGTGACGTTTTTTTCTCTTCCAGCCAATTGCTCTCAGCGAATCACGTGAGGGAAAGAAGTTTTTTCATAACTTCCGCCGTCGCGCCATGTTTTTTTGCCTTCCGCTCCATCGCCGCCATGTTTTTTGCGTTACGCTTCATCGCGCCATGTTTTTTTGCCTTCCGCTCCATCGCCGCCATGTTTTTTGCGTTTCGCTCCATCGCTCCATGTTTTTTTGCCTTCCGCTCCATCGCCGCCATGTTTTTTGCGTTCCGCTCCATCGTGCCATGTTTTTTTGCCTTCCGCTCCATCGCCGCCATGTTTTTCGCGTTCCGCTCCATCGCCGCCATGTTTTTTGCCTTCGGCTCCATCGCCGCCCCTTCCGCTCCATCGCCGCCATGTTTTTTTTCCTTCCGCTGCATCGCCGCCATGATTTTTTGGAAAAAAGACGCGCGCCACTTAGGTTGAAACGTTTTGAAGCCCCCCACCCCGAAACTATTCGGCGAACACGTCATCTTCTTCAGCACAAACCCTCCACCAACGGCAAGAACTCGATGGACGCGGCCATCGAGAGATTCACCGTGTGGAGCAATGCCAATTCTGTGACAATCTTCGGTCACAGAATCGGCATTGTATATCTACTATATGGCTCTCTGCATAAGTGTGTAATTCCAAATCCATAACATCGTCCCAGTCGAGTTTGATTCGGCTAGTCTTGGCTGCATTCGGGTCATCTCGGCTAGTGTAAAGCTGATGGCTCCCACGAATTGCCCCATTTAAACATGCTTAAGGACACGCTAAAGCATATGATGTGGACCTTGCACACAAGTTTCACTGCGGGTAAGAAACTCCGAGCAAAACTTATGCCGCATTGCAAACTCAAAACGTCGGTTGCGAAATTCGTAGGTGGTGTTGCACGCAAAGAAACGTTCCGCTTTGATGGCCTCCTTGTACATGTCACATATTCGATCTGAATCGGCCATTCGATCTGCCCACTCTCGGGATATGATGATGATAATGATGATGCTGAAGCTGATGCCGCCGACGCCGTCTCGTAACCGGAGGACTCTTCAGACTCGACGACGACGTTCACTGCACCAAACATGTTGACTGACTCACTGTTGTTGACTGTGATTGACCTACCGATCTCTGCGCTGTTTGGTATGTTCATCATTCCGCCGCCGCCGCCGCCGCCACCACATCCCACCCTCCCATGCACCGGCTCGAGTTTCTACGTCGCAGAGAGCTGAGACGACGATGATGATGAAAGGCCCCCTCTTCCAGTTGAGATTTTATCAATTTTCCATTGAATTACATGCGATTTGTCGCATCAATCCAACTATTGTGCATATTATCGAACCCCAGCCATTTCACAAGTACTTTACGACCCTTATGCCTGATGATTTTTTTCACTGGATAGACTTCGGGATTTTTCGTTTTTTCTAATTCTTGTTCGTAGAAAGTGGGCTGATTGGTCGCCCTTCCAAGTCCTTCAGCAAGTCTAAGTGTGAAGTTCGTATCGTGCACACGTGAAATTGTGGAGCTCAACCAGTATGTCTTTCAAGTGCTGTAAAACCAATGTATTAAGTTATTATGTTTGCAAAACATGTCTAGGCATCTATCATAAGAGTTGCCTAACGAAAAAAAAAAATGATAAAATACGATTCCTGAGTAGAAACATTATTACCTGCTGTAAAAACGATTCTATTTCCGAAGAAGCAGAAAAAAGCAGTATTCTTGAAAAAACAATTCAAGACTTGATTAAAGATAAACTGGCGAGGGAAAATCACATCCAAAAATTGAAAGAAGAACATGAATCTTTTCTACAAGAAGCCGTGAAATCGGAGTCTGAAATGAACCTTTTAGTCCAGCAACAAAAAGTTATCATTAGGGAAATACAAAATAAGACCATTAGACTACAGGAAGAAATTGATAGCTATAAAGTAGAAACAAAAAACTTCGGTACACAAACAATAAGTGAAGAAACCCAGCACAAGTCCACTTCTATACCAATTAATACATCCTCTGGTCCAGTGGTGTAGACAGAAATAATATCAGAAATACACCAGTAGAATCAACTCGGTTCTCTGATATTTCGAACAGGATTATGGAGTAAAATGCAAAAATAGTAAATTAAAGGCAAAAATTAAACTTAAAAAAAGAAATATTATTTTAGTATCGGGTAAAAATGGGAGAAGCATGGCAGAATACCTGAAGAGATTAGCTGGTGAAAATTTTTCAATCCAATCTATTTAGAAACCAAACTGCTGTGAGAAAGAGCTCATGGATACAACTCTTGAGACCAGCAAAAATCTTGGTAAAAATTACATAATCAATTTGTGGTCCTAAAACTTTATCTCTAACATAAGATCCCTGAATGAGATTCTTTCAAACAAGGCCATGTTGCCTCAAATCATCGCTATAACAGAACCTTACAAACACGATGTGAGAAATATCAATAGGGTGATATACAGTAGTAACTTGGCACTGAAAAAATATTTACACGAAGTAAAAATGCCACACAATATAATAGAATGCAATGGAGTAGTAAGAAGAACTAATTATAATACTGATGGAAACTCTAAAATCGGGAAAATGGTTCTTATGTAAGACTGTACTACATCACATAGAAACTCACTTCATTTTAACCCAGAAAATAGCGAAACCGGCTCACCCGGCAGGACACATACACGTTCAGTCAGATGAGCAAAGTGATCACGTACTTTCCCAAACAGCAAATGAAAAATGGCAACCAATTATTAGTGATGTAGATTCCGAACACATCTACCCCAAATTGTCCCAGATATCGTTTTCCACGGACCAACCAATAAATGCTGACCTAGATGTTAATACTGAACACATCTACCCCAGATTGTCCCAGGTATCATTTTCCACAGACCAGTCAATAAATGCTGACGAAGATTCTTTCATTTCATTAGCGGAAGAACTCCAAAATGCTGATTAAACCAACTCAAACTTAGAGAGTGATTTTTATTCCACGGGTACCACCACATCAAAACGGAGAATGTATGAAGGGTAATGTTGACTTAGAACTTTTACAGAAAAAAATAGATCAATTCGTGATATTTCCAAAAAAATTTGTCAGATAAATGTGCAGGGATTTTTGAATAATTATATCTCAATCGAATTGTTTGTGAAGACTAATAATTTGGACGTCCTTTGCTTATCGGAGCATTGCCCCAAGAATGACTACACCAAAAATAATTTTTACTTTGGTAACTATGAAATGGTATCTATCTATGCTACGAAAAATCAAAAACACGATGGAGCCCTCATTCTAGTTAAAAAATGACAAACGTTTTCTTTCTGAAATAGAACCAATAAAAATGTTATCAATTGAATCTGATATTGAAATATGTGCAATTCGCTACAGTGTATACGACACAAAAGTTGCTGTTGTAACAGGGTACAGGCCACCAAGCGGTAACATTAAAAGTTTCATGGAATGCTTAACACAAGCACTCCACCTTGCATCTGAACGTTCTGACTACACTATTCTTTGTGGGGATTTCAACATAAACTGTCACAAATCGGATTTGAATACCAAACTGCTTTTTGATATTTTCAACTCATACCAGATGAGCATTAATCCTCATGGTAACCAGCCTTCCCCAATCAAAATTTTAATGCAATTTGGTGCAACTTAATATAGCTGATCATCTGGCACACATCCTGGTTTACCAAGAAAAAAATATTACAGAGAATAAAAAAATATCATCTCATCTAACATGAGACGAAGTTTATGTGATGAAAATATTGCTGAATTGCGAAATCGGTTAACTTCTGAAGATTGGACTTTAATTTACCATTTACAACTAGACGAAGCTTTTAATAATTTTTAAAACATACTGCTTTGGTGTTTTGATGTATCATGTCCGAAGAAGAAATGTTCTGGCTTATCTCAAACTCTCAAAAATCAGAAATTCACCTAATTGAACAGTACATACAAATCAAGATTGCGAGAGCACAAACTAAATGTAAAGTTGTCAAAAAAATAAATATTTTAATTCTAAAATAAACCAGTCTGAAAACAAAACTAGAGAGACGTGGAAAATTATTAATAAAGAACTTGGGAGAAATACAAAAAACCAAAAAAAAATAATATCTCTTAAACAAGATGGTGGTCTGAAAACAGACCCAGATGAAGTGTCAGAACTATTTGCGGAATACTTTGCAAATGCAGCAAAAATTTCCGTGTCAAATCACTTCGAACAAAACTTGTCTTTACCCTGTACTGTTACTGAATAGGTTACTATAATTCAGCCATTTCAATCCTATCCAATTACCGAGTATGAGATAATAAACGCCCTATTGTCACAATTAAGAAAATAATACCTGATATTATTGTACCATTAACCTACCTAATGAGTCAATCTCTTATTCAAGGATACTTTCCAGAAGTCCTTAAAAACGCAGTAGTTATACCTGTACATAAAAAGGTAATTCCACCGAAGTGGATAACTACAGGCAAATATTCTTGCTCTGCTCTATATCCAAATTATTTGAAAAAGTGGTAGCCCTTAGAGTTATAGATCATTTGGAAACAAATAAGCTTTTAAGTACGTCACAGCATGGATTCAGGAACAATAAATCTATTGAAACAGCTTCCTGTCACCTCCTGAATCACATATACTCAAAGATTGATAAAAATAAATACTGCTTTTCGACTAATCAAAAGCGTTTGATACAGTGTGCTCTGAATTTCTCATCAATAAACTATCAAAGTTCGGATTCCCACGAAATATATTGAATTGGATTCAATCCAATATGACAAATCGAGATATGGTCGTAATCTGCAATGGATCGTCATCTGATTGGAAACTGTTAAACTCGGTGTGCCACAGGGCTCTGTTCTAGGACCGTTACTGTTTCTCCTCTATGTTAACGATCTTCCCAACACATAATGGAAGGCTTAGTTACAATGTTTGATGATGATACTACGATAACTATTTCGGATGAAAACGCTGAGAAACTCAATAGTAAATCAGAACGCATTATTGATCAGTTTAGTATCTGATGCCAAAGAAATAAGCTTATTCTAAATACTACGAATCAATCAGTGTAAATTTCCACTTCAGACTATGATATTCAAACTTCTGAAGAAATTAAATTTTTAGGTACCCACCTCGACGCTAATTTAAATTGGGAAAAACAAGTGGACCATATTTGTGCAAATTTGAATAAAGCATACTATGCCATAAAGCAGTTGAAATCCAGTTTGGATGAACCTGGCTTACTCAGCATATATTATGCCATGATATATTCGCACCTAAGTTTGAATGCTATGACCTGGGGCAGAGCAAGAGATTTTTCCAGAGATTTCATAGCCCAGAAACGAATCGTAAGGCTGATCTTCAATATGGGCTTCCAAGATAGCTGTCGGCTCGCTTTTGTGGATAAAAAAAAATTGACAGCCCCTTCCATCTACTTATCATCAATGTATCATGTTTGTCAGGCAGAATCCACAATTGTATGAGAGGACTGCTACGGAACACCACAATACAAGGAATAATGATCTTTTGAGAATCCCACATCATCAGATGACAAATTATAAAAAATCTCCACATCAGAATGCCTTTACTTGTTTTAATAAATTACCAAGTGTAGTCAAAATAATCAGAAGTGACAAGATATTCCATAATTGCATTAAAAAATTCCTTTTAGAGAAATGCTATTATAGTTACCAAGACTTTGTTCCCAACTGTATTTTGGTTTAATTTGTAAATTTTGTGAAATGCTCACTTCCTATTATTTATGTGAGAATATTTGTGTATGTGTGTGGGCGTAGGTATCTCTATAATTGTGTGGACACACACCTGTACACTACATGTCTGGTGCGGACTTACAACTCAATGTGGACTTACATGCGTCCCCACAATTTTTTTCTTATTTTAATGCAAACAGTGCGCCCCGAAACCAACGGAAAAGTCATTACTCAATTTGTGCACACAAGTATTTTACTTTTTTGGCCTGTAAATTGTCGGTGAGATATGAAGTTTGTGGGGACCTGCAAAATGCTGCCCCCAGTGGCAATTCTATGAACTAGGCCACACTATCTAGGTAGATAGAGGATTCAACTCACACATCAAATATAACGAATTTTGAATATTTTGTGACAATCCATGTCACGCAGAATGGTCTAGCAATAATTATGTGGACTCCTGAAATGGTCTGAATAATGAGGCCGTGGTTATTTGCTTGTGGATAGATGATACCTGCACGCCCTCCTATTGTATCGGAGCTCCGAAGAAATGACCTGACTGAAGTATTCCTTACGGAAAAATAATATTCAGAAATTATAATAATATCACATGATATAATACATCTCCTGGGGTATCCCCCTATGGTGTTCATGCCTCTCCTATATACGCGAATGCTCTCCACAATGAACGGTGGTACGATCGAAATTATAAGCAATGTTAAAATTATAGCATCTTGCCATAAGATTGCAGAAATCTTAATAGAAGGCCATTGATGTTGGGTCACTTTCTCTCATTAGAGCACATGAGTCAGGCATAATAGTTACTTGTGGAAGTGGAACAGTAAAACACGTGCATGATAGAGATAGAACCAATAAAATAATTTGAATATTTCGTGCATATTCCGTAGTTTTCGCAGGGCACTTTCGACCTGTTGGATTGTTAGTGCTTGCTTGTCACCAAAAGAGTTCATGAAATTATTATACAGGGTGAGTCACGGTCGATGGTACCTAGGATGCCAGTGAAATAAGGAGGGGTACAACTGTTTCTCCCAATACCCGGATTTTGAAATGTTTGGAAGCATTTTGAAAATTTATTGTGAATGTTTTCTAATTGTCATTTAATAATTAATGAAATTATCTTTTAATGGTACAAACTTTCTTTTGTTCATTGGTTGTGAATCAGGGTACGTTTCATTGAATTTTCTGCACGTTCTTGCTATAATTCCCTCACATTTTCCATGAAGAATAAACAGTTTCATCAGAACTTCGTTTGAATAGTTATTTCCCTCCATTTCAATTCTTTTTGAGTCACTTCCTTTGAGAAACACACAAAGGTAGTATTAATAGTGCAGTAATTGTTAAATTTTCCTAATATCATGTACCATCAAGACATTAAAAAGCCACCTCATATAAATATGAGAAAAATAAATCGATTTTTTTAGAAAATTGCTCTGATCTCGAAATTCTGACTATTCAGGTATAGGAACATGATATATCAATTCGAAGGAAATTCAGTCATCTCTCACGATATTTCGTAATATACAGGATGTTCCATTTAAAAAAACACACTTTCAACCCTTTTTGTATCTAGCAATTGGTTCATGAAATTTGAACGACCCTGTATAAGGCAGAACAAACTTCTCTGTACAGACTCAATAAACATGATCTTGATGAACTAAACATAAAATTACAACTATCTAAGAATCCAAATACCGCCGAAATAAACATTCAATTCGGGCTATGTTTTGGATAAAAATATGGAAAATTATCGATATCTCAAAAACCGTCAGAGATTGGTATAGGAGAGTGTGAAGCAAAAATAATCAGAAAGGAATGACAAGTTCAAAAATGCAGTAATATACAGGATGTCCTATTTGAAATAACAAAGATGCTGTTACTATCTGGTATAAGCGGCAACGCTGCATTGCTAAAAGTATTTTAGATCGATAGACCAAGAGCAATTACTTGAGTATCCAAATTTTCAGTATGATCCTATGTCCCGTTCTCCATAAACGTCTATAAGGTACCATCGACCGTGACCCATCATGTATTTGTAACATAGGGAAACTTCATTGTTATTGATTTTGAAAAAATGTTCTTGATGAAATTCTCTGATTCATGGCAAATATAAATTATAAACAATAATTTAATTTTTCATGTGGAGCCATAGTTGTAAGAATATAGAAAATTCCGTAAAATATTTATATAATTATACATATATATCACTATGCCAAGGGAATAAAATTCGATTCTGGACAATATTTTCCCTTGACTCTTGATTCTACCCCGAGAAATAAAGTTATGGGATCATAACTGAAATCATGTTTTTCAAACTCCCTCGTACAGGATCGATAAAAATTTCATTTCGTTATGTACAGTTTAGGTTTAGGACAAAGCAGAGGTTTTTATCAGGAATGGAATTTTCAAGGAACCAATAAGTAATGGAAAAGAATTTCATATACTGCGAAATTTATGCTGGACACTATTACATTTAAATCTATTTTCCACTGTGATTGTCAATATTTTATAGATTCTTCCTATGCTCACCTGACAAGCACTGACGATAGCTCATTAGGTCAAATGTGCTCTGCTATAAAATTATTAAAACAGGTGTATGCGTTTGATAGGAAAAGGACACCGCACATTTACTACGTAAAATGGCTTTCAGATAATTTTGCTCAAATTTCAATATGTTGTAGATCCTCATTCTCATCATGTAGTCAAGTTCACAGATCGATCCTATGACCAGTTTTTGACCTGAATCAAATGAAATTCATTTATTTAAAATAATCATATATATAATGCTGATTTCAAATGGTAACATGTGTTGGCATCTGATCTAAGAAGCAGAAAATGCCTAAGCATGGATGCCTGTATTGCGTTTCTGCGCCCCTGCTGATGCCTGTCAAATTGTACAATATTTAATTGGCGACTATTATACATATTTTATATTGTGATGTGGTAAGGTGATTGAAACTATTAGAGGTACAATTGTAGGAATGTCACGATATATTTTATTATGGTGGGAGGTTGAAGAAAGTTGGGTCAAAGTACATAAATGATCTTTGTGTCAGATATTCTTTGTAAAGGAATGATGTCAAAAATTTGATTTTGCTATCATGAGTATTATGCATCGATTTGATTCTTGTGCTCTAATTCGAAATTGAACATTCTTAGAAATGAACTAATAACATCCAAGCTATAGCTCATGAGTCCTTCCATTCGATTGAAAAATAATATCTCACGAAGGGTGTTGATTTACAGCATAGAAAGGCAATTTTCAAAGAAATAGATAAGTAAATATCTAAGTTTGCTATGCCTACATGGTGACCTCTCATGAAGAAAATTACTTCTGCAGGGTGTTAATTAAGTACGTTGACAAACTTCGAGAGGTGATTCTTTCAAAGATTTCAGGACGAAAAGTTCATATAAATATATGTCCCAAATGGCTTTGTTTTCGAGGTACAGGGTGATTAAAATACATTTTTTCAAAGATTTTTTAATATATATATGTATATATATATATATATATATATATATATATATATATATATATATATATATATATATATATATATATTTATTATAAAAAATAATAACATCCTACCAACATATGTGGTCTGTATAAACAAGGAATACCACAAAAATCTGTATAAGAATACAATAAAAAGTAAAATTAAAAAATTTTAAAAAAGCATTTAGTAGATAATGGTTTCATTGACAATTAATATTTGTCCTCATTATTCTAATGGAAAATTTTAGTACTTCAAGGGCTATAAATTTAACGAAAGGAAGTTCAGATTATGCAAATACGATCCATTCAATAGTACGCACGTTACAAAATAATTCCTTTCTCAAAAAATTCACATGGTCCTCCTTTTTTCAGAGTCAATCCTTGTTCAACCCCTCATATTCAGTGTTATTTCATTTAGCATCATTTTGTTCTCTTGGTATTTTTCATTTACTCATACGGTTCAGGAGCTATAGTGAAAATAGTAAGGCAAACATTTTGCAGTATCGCATAACGTAAATAAATTTGAGGAACAAATATTCTCATAAAATTCTAAGGGTGATTTTTTGAAAGATTTCAAGACAGAAATTTTATATAAACACTGATTATTCCTCTCTCACAACCTCTCAGTGGTGGCGAAAAAAAAAATTCTGAAGGGTTGAAAAATGTATGTTTATCACCCTGTATCTCGAAAACTACGCCGTTTGGGACATATGTTTACATGAAAGTTTCGTCTTGCAATCTTTCAAAAAGTCACCCTTCGAATTTTGTGAGAATATTTGTTTCTCAAATTTCCTTACGTTATGCGTTATGCGTACTATTGAATGGATTGAATTGCCCAATTTGAACTTTCTATTGTCAAAAATATCGAAGTGAACTAAAAAATCTTTAAAAGTATGTATTTTCATCACCCTGTACCTCGAAAACCAAGCCATTTGGGACATATATTTATATGAACTTTTCGTCCTGAAACCTTTCAAAGAATCACCTCTCGAAGTTTTTCAATGTACCTAATTAACACCCTGTATATTTATTACGAATTGTCTGTAAGAAAAAGTAACGTTTTAATTGTAAAAAAGTATTTTATCTGTATACATGATGCATGCAGAATCACTTCACGAACCTATTCATTCATTTCATATCGACCACAACCCACTTCAAAACTGTTCCGATTTACTCGGACTGACGTCACTTGTATTGTACTACAAACGTCTGTTCTGTGAGTGGTTTTATACAAGGAAGATCTGTTCCCATTTTGAATCACATTCTACACTGGAAATTAAGGAGACTGACTTCACTTGTATTTGTCCAATGAAATACCGGTAATATTTTGCGGAATTTGAGCTAGTGTTGAATTCATCTCTAATCCTTTTATTTTCTGGATCGAACATAATCCAAAGAAAAATCGTATTTCATCTACTTTGACTTGTGAATCTTAAAAAAAAATGTCAGTAAAATTCCTTATCATGGACAATTCGAAATAAATTTAATTTTGTTGTAGAGATACCTATATCATTTGTAAGCATTTGAATTGTCACCCTGTACAAAGAAAACTATATACGGTTGGACAGGCACTCATATGATGATATGATGAAGAAATTGGCAAATTCTTTTGTATGACAATTTCAACGGATTGAGTGAAAATAAAAAAATTATGGTGATATTAAATCTATTCTATAAACAATGTCATGTCATGCTATAATGCAATACTCTTTGTGAGATATTTGAGATGTTCATTTCTAAAAGAGTTCAAATTCGAATTACATAATACACAAAACATCAAAAATCGAATTTGTGACACCCTGAAGCTCGAAAACTGGGCATAGGATCAATCTGTGAGTTGGACTACGTAATAAGGATGCCAGGATCTACAACATTTCAAAATTGTAGTGGAATTAACCGAAAGCCATTTCATGTAGTAGATGTGCTGGATCCTTTGAGCGGTTCATGAAAAAATTTTCAATTCATTTAAAATTTTTACATTTTTATCATTATTTTTTTCAATCTAGAATAAGTTAGCTTATAATAATTTGTTATCAATCATTGTCAAAAAATGCAAAGTGGCAACTATGTTCAAAACATCGCCTAGTTTGAAAAGCTTCCATGATACTAGGTACTTCATCGATTCATACATGAAAGAAATTCTGGATATGCACATAAGCTGTGTTACCAAAATGTCCATTTTATTATTTTTGCCATCAAGATTTGAAGATGTTCTGGAATGATTTGTGAGTGGAAATTTCATGAAAATGATCATTTCTGATACATCTATAAGTGTGCAGAATCTTATGACCGGAAACGTGGGACCCAGAAAAGCATACCCTTCTTTGCACAGAATATTCCGTTTGGGTGAATGATATCATCTTCCCCTTCCGAGGAACGGGGCTACGAAGAATGGGCCTATCTCATCTACTATTCAGAACAAGAAGAAACGAGAAATAATGAATAAGTGAAACAATCATTTAGTAGGCTTAAATATTTTGGAGAGGTCCGCATAATATCGACATTATTAGGGTTTTATTCTTTACACACGCCGCGTTGTTCAACGCAACAGTCACCACAATACCATGCATTATTTATTTATTCAAAGCCGTGTATAGTGTATGAGACTATCTTTCTCCACTCCGCTCCTCTCCGCTCCACGCCGCCCACCCCTCCCCGCCGTCAATATTTCGAAGAACAGTGTGTGTCCACATAATTTTAACACAGCACCCAATTATGTGGACGTCCCCAGTTGTGGGTATGAACGAAAAATATTTGTTTTTTGGAGTGTATCAAAAAAGGAGTCGGATCGAATTATGAAGCATCACAGAAGGGTACTGGTAGCATGTATAATTTCTGAATCCCCATTTGTCATATCATGAGTCCACACAATTATTGCACGAACTGTGTCGGTGTACATTATAAATTAACATCAAACAATGAACAATTAACATCTTGAACAATGAGACAGTAGGTTTTTTTATAGTTTTAGAAAAATTATTGTATTGAAAAAATTCCCGGGCTATTTATAACTTCCTTATTTACCTTTTATCTGTTTTCAGCTCAGTCGGTCTGTTGTTCCTGGAGCAGAAACATATCTCTCTCATAAGCGGGTTCCAATGGGCAATGAAATTACCAGTTGGTAAAAATGAACAATAAAAAAAAAATTTTTTTTATTTATATGAATAAATCATTACTAATGATTCAAAATATGAAATTTTTTTCAAAATTTCCCATCAATATCTTAACCTGAAAGATAACTACCTTAAAAATATAAAGGACCCCGCACCGCATTAATGGAGAATAGGCTTTCGGTGAATTTGCTTGATTTTTTTACATATTATAGACCTCATGATGCTGATCAAATGTCTCCATTGCACTAACGTTCTAAATTCAGTAAGTTCGATTATACAGGGTGCTACAGTTCATTTTTCTAAAATTTTAGATGACCACTGTGACGATACAATTTCGATTATATCAATCCAAACAACTACGCATCATTTGTTCGATAAGCCGACTTGGATCCACTATAAAGTATATCAATAAAATTGAGAGGTGGAATTTTATTCATTTTTAGATATTTAGTAGGACACTAATATCAATTCCAATTCATGATGTCAGCATCTTCTGAATTGGACTGACATATTGTATACAAGATGTTCTATTTCTTAAGAAAGTCTGCACCTGTTCCTATTATTGTTTGAAATTCTAGACAACTCGATGAATAACTTGGTTGTTCCTTATGAATATCTAGATTCCAGATACGGATATCCTACAGAGAATTGTTCAAAATATTCCATGGAATTACTCTGTAAGTCAACGTATCTGCAATCTAGGTACTCATACACAGTTATTGAGAACAAAAAGTATTTAACCCCTTCACCACACAAGTAATTTATTTCCTAGATGCACAATTTTAAAATTAATAAAACCTGTTGAACCTCTTGTTAATATTTAATTGTATAATTAACCCATGGTAATTAATTATTTGATATAAATAAGACTGGTATGCCGATTTTCAGTTAGTTTAGTAATTCCTACTGATGAAGATTACTTTGTTATCGAAATGTGCATCTAGGAAATAAATTACTTGTGTGGTGAAGGGGTTAAATAATTTTTGTTCTCATTTAGTGACACCACAGGCGTCCAATATCCCATTTTCAACACAGTTATTCATAGAGTTGTCCAGAATTTCAAGCAATAATAGAACGGGTGCATGCAGAGTTTCATGAGAAAAAGAACGTCTTGTATATAATATGTCAGTTGGATTCAGGAGATACTGACATCATGAATTAGAATTGATATTGTTATCCAAAGAAATATCTAAAAATGATTAAAATTACACCGCTTAATTTTTCAGAAATCACTACAAAACTGGCTAACTTTGTCCGTATAGGAAAAGTTAACTTTAATACCCTGTATAATCGAACCTATTGAATTTAGGACCTTGGTGCAATGTAAATATTTGATCAGCATCATGAGCTCTATAACATATAAAAAAATCAAGCAAATTCACCGAAAATCAATTTCCCATTGATGCGGTGCGGGGTCCTTTGTTATCAAAATATAACATTCATTCAGAAAATATAAATGATCATAATCTGACACTTTCAAATTAACAAGTCTGCTGCATTGCATTGCATAAACGTTCCTGTGTAATGAAAACTGAACCAAAGAAACGCACTCAGTTCTCTGGTTACAGGTCACAGAATGTAAACACGGGTGACAATGTTCTGATGGAGATAATTGTCTGTGGCGGTAGAATGTGAAAACTAACCACAATGAACGTAGCAAAATAAAGTTCTGGAGGGTATTTGTGATCAATGCTTAGAAAATATTGTTTGTGCACAACACACATAGTGAAAGTTAATAAAAACAGGTAAGACCTTATGTGGTGGGTATAGACGGAACTCAGCTCTCTTGGCTTTTCAAATCGGCTACCGTATTTACCTTGGTGTGTCTCTGATAGTAGAATAATTCAGCTGTCCTAGCTTTTCAAATCGGCTACTGTATTTACTTTGATGTAGGTAAATGGCAATCTATTAATCTTGGTAATATTTTCTTGTATTTCTTCACAATATTTATTCTGCAAGCATTGTTTCTGATTTAGTATTTGCTTATAATTCCTTTTATTGTGTTTTTAAACAGAAACTAATTTTCTTTCATCCTATTCACACAAAATTACTTTTATTTTACTGTACAGCCTATTATCTATCATTTCTTTATTGAAATATCACATTTTTCATTCTTTTCATGTGTAAAACTCTAAAAAACATTGCCTCTTGCCATCGCAAAGATTAATATATCATGTGTCCAATGTAGAACATGTTTCATAAATAATTTTGTAAAAATTTTTAAGATGAATTAAATTTAACGTCACATATGATTTTTGACTTCCAACTTCTAAAAGTAAAACTATTGAATGAACTTACCGAAACACATCAAAGATTGAACAAACCACATATGACACCCTTCTGATCATCTGAGCTGAGTAGAAATAGGTAGTCATAATTGTAAAATGAAAATGTTTAGAATAAAAAATATTTTATAGCAGATTTTTTTTGTAAGTATCAATTTTTCAAACTTTAGCCAATTCACTACTTATTGCAAAATTCATTATCACAACAATTCCCCAAAATTTATATTAAAAATTTTAATACCGCATAAGCAAATTTTGAATATCAATTTTTTTCAGATTTTTTGATTTATTTATTAATTTCTATATTAGCATTTGTAATTCTCCCAAAGATAGCTTCTATATTCATAGGTGCTTCATATTGTGGTACAGTAATTTTGATTAATTCCCTGGCATCTAAACATAATCTTAATTCCCCATTTTTCTTTTGAATTGCACCTATCGGATTTATATAATTTGTGATACTTCTCTCTATAATTCCTTGTTCTATCATACTTTCAATCTCTTTTCTTAGTTGATCTTTAAATTTATAAGGAATAGGATAATTTTTTGACTTGAACTTTTCACCTTCAGTCACTTTTATTTTAAGCACATATTTATTTGCAATACTAGATTCATTCATAATTAATCCATTATATTTTATTATCAATTAATTTACATACTCTTCATCTACATTTTCACATTTATATTTCATATCATTTAATTCACTTTCATTCATCACATCCATTCATTTTATGCATAAAATATCCTTTTCTATAACCCTTTCTTCCTCATTCAAATCCTTAAATTGAAACCGCTTTCCATCCATTTCTATACCTTTCCTTTCATAATTAATCTTCGCATTCTTTTTTTCTAACTGAACAGTACCCAAAATTACATCAAACTCCATTTTTTTCACTATTAATAATTGTAGTTCAACGTTTTTATTATCAATATTTAAATTCAAATTTATGAACTTGTTCGTTTTTTTCCATTAATTCAAATCAAATTCCTTTTAGGCATATTTACTATTTTATTTTCAATTCCCACAATATTTGATATACTGCTTTCTTTTATTAACGTTGCCTCTCAACCAGTATCGCCTAATATCCTTACTTGATTATCCCCAATTTTTCCAGCTAATATTATTAAACCTACCATTTTATTAAAGTTATCATTATCATTGAGTGTTATAAATTCTACAGGATGTTCATAACATATTTTGTTCATTTTATTTTGTTCTTCATTGAAATTTCTTAAATCTTGTCTGATTTGTTATCGTAGGTCTATTTTCAGTTGGTAAGGTTTCTATCTGTCTATCTGCACTTTGAGATCTACGATGAAAATGGACTTGTCTAGTTCTTTCATTGTTTTCATGGTTGTCGGTATAATTATTTCTTCTTATATCCCTACTGTCATGGTATCTGTTGTTTTTTTGCGTCCTATTATGATTTCTAATGTCACTATAATTTCTTTGCATAGGCCGATAATTATTTCTATTTTCATAATAATTATTATTATTGCCATATCTGTTCTGATAATTTTCCTTATTATAATTATTATAGTTATAATTGAAATTCTTGTTTTGATTATTATTTTTTCTATTTTCTTGAAAGTTTATATAATTTTGATAAAATCTGTTATGACTATTTTGTTCCCTACTTATTCTATTTCTATTATTGTTACTATAATTTTTATAATTAATATCATTATTTTGAAAAATTTAAGTTTGATTTCTTTTATCCGAATTTCATATGCCAAAGTTCTTTCTAATCTTAATAAATACTCAATCTTGTTAATGTCTTAATCTCATGCATTGAAATTATTTCAAAGATTTCTTGTTCAAAATGCCTACTTATATTACAAATAATTTTTTCCTCAATCATAAATGGGTTTAAATATTGAGCCATTGCATAAAGTTGAATAGCATAGTTGTTATAAAATGTGCTTCTATTCTCATCAAATTTTACCAAATTGTAATTTATCCCGTACTATTATCACCCCAAAATTTAATATTTCTTTCCTGGCTGTTGAACCATACACATGCTTGATTTGCTGAATACTCGCTTATAACATCTTTCATTTCTTCAATGCCTTTGATATTTTTAGTTTAATTTTTTAAAGATTTAATAAAAATTATGGAATGTAATGAATGTTTCCATCAAATTTACAGTTAACTTGTATACTTTGAAAATTGGTTAATATTATTATTTCTATATTGTCACTAGATTTATTCTCTTCTACTTGCTTCAATTTTGATTCTATTTCTTTGATTTTATTCTGATAGTCGTTATTGCTTTCAATAGGACTTGAATATTCCCTAATTCTGGAAATTTCAGTTTCAACAGTATGAAACTTAATGTTAGAACCTGTCTGATACTCGTCTACTTTTTGGTTTACTTTATTCATTTCACAAGATGTCTTTACATTATAAACGTTCAACTCTACTCTCAACTCTTTATGTAGCTTATAATTTTTTTCAACAATATCATTTCAGATATTTCTCCCCTTATGGATTGGTATAATATTGTATTTTGTCTTTCTATTTTATCCTCAAATTTTTTGCATGTATTGATGATCTCTCTCTTGTTCTCCTAAAATTTTCTATTCACACTTCCTTCCAATCTTTCCATTTTTTTTGTTTCAATCCAACCAAACTATTATCCATACTTTCTTTCATTCCAACAATGCTATTCTCCATACTTTCTTTCATTCCTACTATGTTATTTTCCATAGTTTCTTTCATATTATCAATTTTTTTTTTCATGCTTGACTTAACTTCCATCAGCATATTAATCTGCTGTTCAATATTTGTCTGAGAAGGTTCTGCTGATGTTTGCTGAATTTCTGTTCTTCCTTGTCGTTCTACTTCTTGCATTCCACTTCTTCAGCACGATCTCCACTCTGCTTTTCGTCTCCCTGTACATTCATACCTGTTCGTTTTCCATCCCTCAGATCCATTTTCTCTACCTCAAATTCTTTTCAAATTCACAACTTACAAAATTTCTCAATCTTTCCTGCTACACTTCACACTTACTTTTCACCACTTTCAATCACACAAACTCTACCTTCAAATTTGCCCTTTCAAAATTGGTCCCCATAAGTAATATATTTTTTATAGATGTAAAAAAATGATTGTATTGAAAAAATTCCCGGGCTATTTATACCTTCCTTATTTACCTTTTATCTCTTTTCAGCTCAGTCGGTCTGTTTTTCCTGGAGCAGAAACATCTCCCTCTCATAAGCGGGTTCCAATGGGCAATGAAATTACCAGTTGGTAAAAATGAAAAATTAAAAATTAATTATATAAAAAAAACTTTAATGTGAAATCAATACCAACAAATCATTACTAATGTTTCAAAACATGAAATTTTTTTCAAAATTTCCTATTAATATCCTAACCTGAAAGATAACTACCTTAAAAATATAAATTTGTTATCAAAATATATCATTCATTCAGAAAATATAAATGATCATAATCTGACACTTTAAAATTAACAAGTCAGCTGCATTGCTCAAATAAACGTTCCTGTGTAATGAAAATCGAACCAAAGAAACTACTCAGTTCTCTGGTTACAGGTCACAGAATGTAAACACGGGTGACAGGGATAATGTTCTGATGGAGATAAGTCTGTGGCGGTAGAATGTGAAAACTAACCACAATGAACGTATCATGTAGCAAAATGAAGTTCTGGAGGGTATTTGTGATCAATACTTGGAAAATATTGTTTGTGCACAACACACACAGTGAAAGTTGGTGTGTCTCTGATGGTAGAATAATTCAGTTGTCCTGGATTTTCAAATCGGCTCCTATATTCACTTTGATGTAGGTAAATGGATATCTAATAATCTTGGTAATATTTCATTACTCTTCTTTACAATATTTACCCTGCAAGCTTTGTTTCTGATTTAGTATTTGCTTATAATTCCTTTTATTGTGTTTTTAAACAGAAACTAATTTTCTTTCATCCAAATTTCAAAAGAAAACATTTCCTTTTCGAATCAAAAAAAAAATCTTTTTATTTATCCATCACCTGGGAAACTCTCATTTAATTATTTCTGTTTTTTCACCAATCCCTTTCTTGATTTCAAACAACGATACGATACGATACAGCCTATTATCTATCCTTCTGTTATTGAAATATCACATTTTTCATTCTTTTCATGTTATAAAACTCTAAAAAATATTGCCTCTTGTCATCGCAAAGATTGATATATCATGTGTCTACTGTACAACATGTTTCATGAATAATTTTGAATTTTTACTTCTAAAAGTAAAACTATTGAATGAACTAACCGAAACACATCAAAGATTAATCAAACCACATATGAGACACTTCTGATCATCTGAGCTGAGTAGAAATAGGTAGTCATAGTTGTAAAATGAAAATGTTTAGAATAAAAAAATATTTTATTGCAGTTCTTTTTATAAGTTTATATTTTTCAAACTTTCGCCAATTCACTACTTATTGCAAAATTCAATATCATAACAATATATAGAGTTAAAACGTCGTGACTGGTAATATATGACAATGTAGTATTTGTGGGGTTGCAATCAAATAATTGGGCTATTTCAAAGAAAATTCTTTGATACTGTCAAGCTTTCGGTAATCTTTATTACCTTCCTCAGGACAACTAAAAATGGGCAGTATACAAATAAATGTAGTTATGAAAAGGTGGAGTTCTTACTAACGTGAGAATGATTGATAAAATTGGTACAAAACGAAAAAAATATACATGAAATGAAGTTGATTGATGTAGGTATGACAGTGAGAAAATTTATTTTTGGCATCAAATCATGGTGGGAAATTTTGATTAGAGGATTGTTTCGTTTTATTTTTCTCAAAATTAAGTAGATACGTATACATTTTGCTGAGATTACTTAGATCAGTTCTTTTATTCACCGAATGTTCATCATTATTCATATTATGAAATATTTCCTTGAAGATCCTTTTAGATAGATTAGTTTTGATATCCATAATTTCTGCATTACTGTAATCCATTCTATAATCAATGGAGTTAACGTGTTTTGCAAAAGCACACGAATTAACATTTCGTCTACAATCGCTTTTATGAGATATGGTGCGACCATTAAGTGATCGAGACGTCTGACCAATATAGGTTTTGAGACAATCCATACAAGGAATTCTATAAATAACATTCGTTTTCTGCAATTTTGAAATGGGAGTTTTCACCTTAGTATGTTATTTTGATATTGTAATGATGTTCTTTCTGGAAATTTTAATGTTGTCGATTTGAAATACGTTAATTAATTTTGGAGTCAGTACTTGAATGAATGGTAAAGACCTGTACAATGTTAGAGTATTTTCTCGTTGATCTGAATTTTGGGATGTTGCTGTAGGAATTGTAGCAGGGATTCTTTCAGAATAGAGTATATTATTTACCAAGGATTTAGGATAAGAGTTCTCAATAAGAATTGTTCGTAATTCATTCAAACTTTGCATTTTCAAACTTGGTTGAGTAATTCTTTCAATTCTCTTCTTCAGAGACTTAATAAGGTTTATTTTCATCTTTTGTGGATGGTAGGAATGAAAATTGATGAATCTGTTACTACAAATAATTTTTTATACCATTCTGTAATGATTATGTTTTGTTCATTCCTTATTAATCTCATATCTAGAAATGAAATGGTGTTATTAATTTCTTCTTCGATGGTGAACTGAATATTAGGATCGAAGGAATTTTTTTTAACTAGCTTTATTTATTGTCTCATCAACTTTTACAGTTATTAAAGACATTCATTGGTATTTTAGTACTGAATTTTGTCATCAGATTACTATATTTTGAAAAGTTTATCACATTTTCAGCTACGTAACATTCTCCTAGGGTCTCGGAAATACTCTCTTGGATGTTATTGTCGTCTCTTTGTTGGTGGTATAATGGGCATTCTTGAAGGATGTGTTTCACAGTAATTTTTGTTTGGCCAATATCACAGTGTGGTTCTTCTGTTTTGGCTATGATATGGCCGTGGGTGAGTCGTGTATGTCCAATAAGGAGTCTTGCGAAAATGACCTGATGTTTCGGTGTATTCCCATTTATGTATTGTTTTATTTCCTTCAATTTTGATTCACTGTTGTTCCATTGTTGTTGCCAGCTGTTGTTTAAAATGTTCCTCACAGCCATTTTGGAATCAGAATGGACAGTTATATTTGTACTTGGTGGTACATCGCTATTTGCTGTATTTTTTGCAAGCAGGTCAGTTTTTCATTTCCTTTAATGCCAATATGGGATGGAATCCATACGAAATATGATATTCTGTTCATTCAGTTGGAGGTGTTGAAGTTCTACTTTCATCATTTGAAGTATTGGATTGTGAGAATAGATTTGGGAGAGGCTCATTATGGAACTGAGGGAGTCAGCAAGGATGAGGGTATTCGGCAATTGTTAATTTTTTGTATATTTCACGGCTTTCCATAAAGCATAGAGCTCTGCGTTGAAAACACTAATTGCCAAAGGGAGTTTATAAGTGGCCTCGAACTGATTTATTGAGAATGCTGCAGCTGTTCCTTCCGGGGTTTTGGATCCGTCAGTATATACAGGCCGTTTCTTTTATCATGTGGTAACATTGCTATATTCTAAACCGTAATAGATACAAAGACGATTAAATGGAAAAAAATTTAACTATTGTGGTGAGCAGTTCATTGGTCAGAGAAAATCTACGGGGACTCTTGCCCTTCCCGATTTATAAAGGGAAAACTAAAAATGCTGTTTTCGGTTTTTTACGAATAGAATGGTTATTTCAGAAAATATTAAAAAATGAAAGAGTAAAGTTTTATTGTATTCAAAATGTACTAGAATTACGCAATGATAAATTTTTAATTAAACGTTTCGTATCAACACGGCCACCATCAACTATTTTTTTCAAATACGGACCTGTATATTTCATCACAAATATTGATAAAGCGATGAAATAAAAATTCAGTGGTATATCACACTTGACATTTTTATAGCATTTCATATAAAATAACTGGCATCATCAGTGACAACAATTTTTATTTACTGTCCTGTCGTTAGTTCTTTTGTAAATTGTTTTGATTTCTTCAAAACTCATTCAACTATAGGATACTTCAGTCATTACCCAATACTTTCGATAGGAAGATACCCAAACACAACGAACATTCGTATATTTCGTTTTTGGGGATTTTTGTATTACAGTAATGCTTGATTCAAGGCTGATTTCTCCTTATCAATTTTTACACGGATTATTTTCATAATTCTCAATCCTGGAAGTAATGAAAATATTAGTTTTTGATCAAAATACAAGTGTTGTCTAATTTGGTACAATTAAATAGCATCTCACTTCTTTTACCACATTTAAACACGTAGGCTTTGCTTGATTTCTATGGCAGGAAAAACAAATGAGTTGTTAATATCTGTTAAGAACTGTCAGACTCTGTTACATATTGAAGATGTATTCGAATGACGAAAGGACTGATATGCTATTTACTTATGCAAAATCAAATAGAAATCCTCTTTTGGCAAGAAATGTGTATGGTGAGCTATACCCGAATCGTCGCATTCCAAACATTCAAATGTTTAGACGATTAGAAAGAAATTTGAGAGACTTTGGTGCATTTGACAGTAATAAAACTAGAAAATGTGTTGTTACTGGAAGTATAAGGAACCAAATAAATGTTTTGGGTAAGCAAATATTACCTTATAAAGACTAAAAAGTGAAAAATAACGTCTTTTTTTTAAATCTATCATTGGTCAGTTACAAAAATATTTCTTATCAAGATTGTTCTTTACGAGGAATTGCCCACGAACTTGAGATATCTGTAAAATCTACCAGAAATATTTTGAAAAAGAACAAATACAAATGCTACAGGATACGCAAAGTTCATCACCTTAATGAAAGGGATTACGGAAAGAGAGTACGATTTGCGAAATGGTTAAGACGTAGAAATAGGGAAGTTCGAAATATTTGTAAAAAAATAATATGGATGGACGAATCAAAATTCACCAACAATGGTTGGTTTAACAGAAACATCCATTATAGGTGGAATAATACGAATGAACATTTACATAGAGAAACCAATTTCCAGGAGAGGTTCGGAATAAATGTTTTGTTGGGAATTTTGGGAACAAACATACTAGGTCCTTTCTTTTACGATGAGCATTTGAATGGTGAAATGTATTTAAATTTTTTATCCAATGAGTTTGATGGCTACTTAGATGAATTGCCATTAAGCACCTGCCGTGAAATACAATATTTTCAACAAGACGGTGCCCCTCCCCATAATGCAGCAATAGTAAGGGAACATTTAGATGCAATATTCCCAACAAAGTGGATGTGGAAACAATGAACCATGCCTGGCCAGCTCGATCCCCAGACCTTACTCCTTTGGATTTTTTTGTCTGGGGATACATAAAGGATAAAGTTTTTTCGACACCTAGTACCGATATCGACCATCTCAAACAGAAAATAAGAGATGCATGTAAAAGCATTACAACCATCATGCTAGAAAATTGCCACAGAAATTGTATGGACAGCCAACTTATGTGCATTCAACAAAGAGGTCGTCAATTCGAGCATTTAATGTAGAATTCTTTTTCTGAATTGGTTTCATTTTCTTCCACAAATTCATTATGAAATAAATTGTTTTTCTGTTTGTTTGATTTCTTCTCCTCTTAAGTAAGTTTATTTCTGGGGTAAATTGCTATCGTTCGTCTCTGAAACTGCAGAAATCTTTTATGAATGTTTATAGTATAAATTCAATTTTCATAGATACATTCATTCAAAACGTCACTGATAATTTTTATATCGAGGCGTTAGATTCTGTGGAATTCATGAACAAAATAACGACAGGACCGTAATTAAAAATTGTTGTCACTGATGATGCTAGTTATTTTATATGAAACGTTATAAAAATGTCGAGTGTGATATACCACTGAATTGTGATTTTATCGCTCTATCAATATTTGTGATGAAATAGGTAGGTCCGTATTTGAAAAAAAATTGTTGATGATGGCGGTGTTGACACGAAACGTTTGATTAAAAATTTATCGTTACGTAGTTCTAGTACATTTTGAATACAATAAATCTTTCCTTTTTAATTTTTTTATATTTTCTGTAATAACAATTCAATTCGTAAAAAACCGAAAACAGCATATTCAGTTTCCCCTGTATACGTTGGGAAGGACGAGAATCCCCGTAAATTTTCTATGACCAATTTACTGCTCACCAAAATAGTTATTTAGCTCTACAATTGTCTGTTTTCTAGGATTCTTATGAAAACTGAAAAAGTAATACACCGAAGAGGATACTACTTCGAGCATCATATAATACTTGTGAATCAACTGAAACTTTCATAGAGTGTGATTGTTTCATTTTCAAAGCCAAGCCAAAGGCAAAGCTACTAGTATGAAGAAATGAAATAGCAGATGCATATTATTCATTCTGAATAGTAATAAATTCTATATTATTTTAGTTGAATTATTTGAGCTACTGAACCGTATATTTTGACTCGTAACATCGGGTATGGTGATATTATATTCAGACTGGTATCTGTTTATCCTTTTATAGAAGGGTGAGTCAAGTTTTTTCATTTTACTGTAGGTCTATGTGAAGCGATCAGAAAAGCAGTGGTTGTAAGAAGGATTGTTTTTATTCGAGTATATCGCTGTAGCGTAAGAGAGACTCAAGTACTTCCTTCTTATATATAGTGATGGTTCTCCAGATAAACATAACAGGCTTGAGCTTGGGCTGGTACGGAAGGCCCCAGTTGCTAGACGGATGGCTGTGTTTTGTATACTATCTAGTGTTTTCAGAACTGACTTTTTTTCTGAAGAATATATAATGGATCCGTGGTCAAGTTTAGATCTGATGAGTAATTTATAAATGAGCATTTGACAAAAGTAGTCTGCACCCCAGTCTGTATTGGCAAGAGTTTTCATTAGATTAAGTCCATTCTGGCATTGTGATTTCAGGTTTTGAATGTGTTTTTTCCAGGTAAATTTTTTATCAAATGTCATCCCGAGGAATATTGTAGTTTTGCAATATGGTAGTGTTGATTATGACGTCGTAATAGTGGTTCTATGCAGTTGTGTTTTTTCGTGAAGAGTATGCATTTCGTTTTGTTGAGTGAGAATCGTAATCTTGTTTTCTCTGACCATTTTTCAAGATATTCTATGGCATTCTGTAAGTTTTCCTGGAGAGTATCAGAGTTTTTCCCTTTGGTGTAAATAACTAAATTATCTGCATAAAGTCTGCCTTTCACAGGGTTTTTGATATGTTGAAGGATATTATTAACTGCAATCAGAAAAAGCGTTGTTCTTATAGCGGATCCTTGTGGAATGCCGTTCATTTGGATCCGTTTAGAAGAAGTGGTGTTATTTGTTCTTAGTTGAAAGTTGCGCTGCTTTGAGAAATTTGATACGAATTTCAGAACGTTTCCCTTGATGCCCCATGCCTGCAAGGTTTTTCTGATATCATACCTCCAAATAGTGTCATACGCCTTTTTCAGGTCAAAAAATATTGCTAAGCATTGTTGTTGGTTTGCAAAACTTTCATGAATTTCTGATACGAGGCATATCAAATTGTCTGCTGTGGATCTGTTCTTACAGAAACCACTTTGTTCCGGAATAAGATCTGTCTTAGTTTTTTGGGTTTGAGGTTGGGAATAATTATGGATTCTTGCCACGCTCTAGGAAAAACATTTTCAGTCAGCATTTTGTTATACATTTTGAGTAAATATGTCTTAGCGCTAGTTGACAGTTTTTAGAGGAATATAAGTGGTATATTGTCAGGTTCTGAGCTGGTGTTTTTGCTTGTAAATAGAGAATTATTGAGTTCGTCTAGTGTGATTGGTAAATTGATGTTGTTATCGGTTTCGTCGTTTTAATCTATCTGTGATCTTTCGCTGACTGACTTGAACTCCTGGAAAGTATTTGTGTATGATCGGCAAATTTTTCAGTTATTTCCTGATCTCCAATGATGGTTTCATTGTCAGTTATTAGTAATTTTATATGCCTGTTGTCGACATTCGACAGTTTTTTAACTTTGTGCCAGACTTGACTCATCGGAGTTGTGCTATATACTTGATACAAAATTTCTCCATGATTTTCTTCTGCTTTGTTTTATTGTGTATCTTTCGATAGCTCTTTTCTTCTTGAATTCTAGTAGGTTTTCTTCTGTCCTGTGTCTTTTGTAAATGTTGTATGCATGTTTACTCTCTTTGATGGCTTTTCCGTAATGTTCGTTCCACCAAGGAACTGATTTATGTTTAGGAGGGGGTTTGACTTTATCTATAAATTTGTCTGCAGATTTCAAAATTGTAGTTGTGAAAATGTTGAGTATTTCATCTATGTCATCTGTGGTATAAGATTCAGAAATTTCATCTAAGTCCAGTTCTATTTGTTGTGTATAGCTTGTCCAATCAGCTCTTTGAAAGTTCCAATTTCTGGAAATATTGGAATCAGTGTTATCACTTCTTTTATTGAAAGTGATTTGAATCGGGTAGTGATCACTATTGTATAGGCTGGATAACACATCCCACGATAAATATGGAAACAGACATGGGTCACGAACACTCAGGTTTATTGCTGATGTGTTACCAGTATGTATATCGCATCTAGTATTTCGTCCGTCATTCATTATATTCATATCAAGTTTTGAGATAATATCTTCTATTATTTTTCCTTTTCTGTTATGATTTTTGGATCCCCATATAGTGCTGTGGCCATTGAAGTCGTCGAGTATTATTTTTGGACTTTGAATCTGCTGTATCAAGTTCGTGAGATCAATTATGTCTAGGTCAACTCCTGGTGATATGTAAATGTTACATATATTTATTTTCTTCTCTGCCTGTATGGTTACTGCCACAGCTTCTAAATTTGTATTGATGTAAAGTTGTTGGGATGTGTATTTGTTATTCACATATATGGCACTCGCTTTAATGGGATTCGTTCTGTTTTTATAAAAACTTGTAAAATCATCTTTAAAATGGGTTTCTTGCAGACATATAATTTCGGAGGATAGTTCTGATAGTAAGATCTGGACCACTTCATAACGGGTATGGTACCCGTTGACATTCCATTGTAAAAAAGAAGTGAAGATGGAACTAGAAGGTGTCTTGAGAGGAGTCTTGTGATGCGTCTGATTCGAGTTCATAGTAGAGTTCTATAGATTCAATTTCGATGTGTTTTCTCATTTTACGTTGAATTTTAGTGCACTCCGTTTTCATTCGTTTATCTGTGAAGTATGGGTACATTTATTTCAGTAATTCCAAGAATGAGGGAATGTCGGAGGTATAGGTTTTGGCCAGGGTCAGAAGATCATTCGTACCGGTTGCGTTTTCGTAAAAATCGGAGATTTCTTCAAATGTAACGCACGTTTTTTCGTCTTTGAAAAGTTCTTTTGCAGGGCCATAAGTTGGTTGAATTCGGAGTCGTTTGGGTGATTAGGTCTGACCTTTTTTGGTGGCATTTGGTTTGGTTTTGGAAATTGTTCTCTATCGTCTGACGTCGTAGGTGAGTGAGTTATCACGTCGGAAATGGTGCGCTTGGCTGTTGTGGTAGGAATAACTAAAGGAGTGTTGGAAATCAAGTTTGGTTCATTGGTTTTCTGAATACTATCGGGTGGAACGATGTGATTTTCGATGTTTTGATCTTGGGAGTTTGCATTTTCAATATGATGAATGGTATCGGAGGTAGTTTGTGCTGTTGAAGCAGATATTGTTTGGTTCAAGTTATATTTCGCAGCGATGTGTCCTTGTTTCTTACATATGTGGCATAGTAAATTGTCTCGTGATAAGAAAATACGGTATGATGTATTTTCAAATGATATTGGGATTGACTCTGGTATAGGGTTTTGTGGGGGTTCAATATATATTTGATGGCGAAAATTCAGGATATGTTTGTATTCTGGGTTGGTAGGATTGATTCTTAGGAAGGATATGGGTGATTCAGTTGTTATATTTAATTTTTTGAGTTCATTTTCTAGGACAGAGTGGGGTATGGACATACGTTTGATGAAATAAGATTTTCATTGGGTGTTATGAGTCTCCGTGTCTGCAGAACTTCATCCATAACTTAAGTCCATTTTTGTCATACATGAAGTCGTCAACGTGTTCTTTAATCGCAAGATAGACACAAATCCGGTTGTTGGAAATACGGGATGCGAATAGAATATTTTTGGGTCCAATTTTGGTGCCGATTGGGAAATAATCTTCTAATTTTATTCCGTCCAGTGAGTCTATTAAGATCGCTTGTAGTCTGCTTGGAAAATTGGAAGTTTGATGGGTGTTGGCGATTGAAGCATAAGAGGTGCGTGATTGGTTTGGTGTTGTTGTTTGGTTGTGTGCCCGGAGGGCTCGACTTCAGAATGAATCATCTCCGTTTGATTTTATGTACTGCTGAGTGCGGTCCTGACCAGTGGCAGGCAGCGCATTGATAAGAGCAGGAATGTTGACCTCCAAGTCTTTCGGTGTTTGTAATTATGTTTGGTGTGTTGTAAGTAATTGGTAATTGTTCTTACCCTTCGAATGTTGTTTCATTAAATAATTGAAATGATAGGTGATATTTTTGTTACTTAAATTTATCGCACTGTTTAGGTATATTTGATAAAATAATCGGAGCTGATGTGATATATGTTTGTAGTATTTCGATCAGGAACGAAATCACTTGAAGGAATTGAAAAAGTTTGAATCATCCTTGAATATCATCCTTATTTTTATAGGGAATTGATAAAATCAGGTCATCTACATATCGTTTGATGAAGGGCACACAGAAAGACAATCTCGGAACACAATCATCAAGAACGTCATCTAACACATAATTGGCTAGAATAGGTGAAATGGCCGAAACCATTGGTGTACCAAATATCTGTTTATAAAACTTACCATTGAATGTGAAACACGTTGATTCAAACGTAAAATCTAAAATTTTAAAGAATGTGCATTTGTCTGAATTACAAAATTTTTCTATTAGTGTCCATTTTTTGTCGATACAATGTTTCACTAATGTTAGTGGTAGGTTAGTGAAAAGTAAAACAACGTCAAGGCTTATCAGCATATGATTTTCAGGTAACTGGAAATTGTTGATGAATTCACTGAATGAATATGAGTCTTTAACATAGTATTTATTATCTGTTTCATAGGAATTTGTTACTATATCGGTCAGATATTTAGATAGTTTGGTATTTGGAGCATCAATAGAGGATACAATAGGTCTCATCGAAAAGTTGGTTTGTTGACTTTGGGTAATGTTTAAAAACGAGATGCTAGAGAATTGTACATTTTCAAAGATTTTGCTGTAGTTTATTCAATTTTATGTGAGTTTTTGAGACTCGACACTAATTTGTTGGCTTTCTGTTGTAGTGTTGAAGTTGGATCCGATCTCAATAGAACGTAATTGTTTTTTCTGTAGAACTTAATATTTGGTATCATCTAATAACAATGGACTTGTATCGATATATTGATTTTTGTATATACCTACTGTAACATTACCCTTATCGCTGTTTGTGAAAATAATTTCTGGATGATTCATTAAAAAAAGTTTGGATTTATTGTATAATTCAGTAAGGAAATGCTTACTGTCGTGATTTTTGTGAAGTAAGTTGGTTACGATGTTCGTAAATCGAGTCCCACACAAATTTTTCTGGTTTTCTCCGAAACTATCCATTATTATATTCTGGATCATTAAATACTAATATCATGAATCTTGGGAGGAATACAGAATTCAGGACCAAACGATAAAATATTTGAATATCATTCCCTAAGAAAATAAGGATGATATTTTAAACGTTTTCAATTCCTTCGATCCTAATATTCAGTTCACCATCGAAGAAGAAATCGATAACACCATTGCATTTCTAGATATGAGATTAATAAGGAATGAACAAAACTTAATCATTAAATAATGGTATAGAAAATATATATGTAGTAACAGATTCATCAATTTTCATTCCTACCATCCACAGAAGATGAAAATAAACCTTATAAGCCTCTAAAGAAGAGAATTGAAAGAATTACTCATCGAAGTTTGAAAATGCAAAGTTTGAATTAATTACGAACAATTCTTATTGAGAACTCTTATCCTAAATCCTTGGTAAATAATATACTCTATTCTAAAAGAATCCCTACTACAATTCCTCCAACAACATCCCAAAATTCAGATCAAAGAGAAAATACTCATTGCACAGGTCTTTAACATTCATTCAAGAACTGACTCCAAAATTAATTAACGTATTTCAAACCGACAACATTAAATTTCACAATATCAAAATTACATACTAAGGTGAAAACTCCCATTCCAAAATTGCAGAAAACGAACGTTATTTATAGAATTCCCGAAACCTATATTGGTCAGACGTCTAGATCACTTAATGGTCGCATCATATCTCATAAAAGCGATTGTAGACGAAATGTTAATTCGTGTGCTTTGGCAGAACACGTTAACTCCAGTGATTATAGAATGGATTACAGTAATTTTGAATAGTGAAACTAATCTATCTAAAAGGATCTTCAAGGAAATGTTTCATATTAAAATAATGATGAACATTCGATGAATAAAAGAACTGATCTAAGTAATCTCAACAAAATTTATACGTATCTACTTAAGTTTGAGAAAAATAGAACGAAACAATCCTCTAATCACTCCACCTTTTCATAACTACATTTATTGATTACTGCGTATATATATATATATATATATATATATATATATATATATATATATATATATATATATATATATATATATATATATATATATATATATATATATATACTGAAAAGGAATGAAAATTAATAAATGGTTGAAACGTAATTCTACGCTGAGGTCTCAATCTGCCTACTCCTCAGGTATAATTACGTTAGGTATTTGTGACTTGACGTCGGGGTCTCAATCTGCCTACTCCCCATGTCTCGTCACTGGTTCTCTCTAAGGTCTCAATCTGCCTACTCTTTCGAGAGAACAGTTCTCTATTATTATTTTTACTATTACTATTATTTTTAAAAATATCTCATACAATAACTATTCTCTTTGCATCAGATCACATGAAAATTAGTCATAATTATGGGTGTTCGTAGTAATGGTTTCAATTTTGAGTTGTGGAATTTAATCAGGAATCATTTTGAATATGAAACAATTGCGAAATTGAAAGAGGTGTATTCAGGAACAAATCGTCAATAACAATGTAATATAACTTGATGAATCATTTCATAAGAATAGTACCTAGATATGTAATAAAAATTGTTCAAAGTGACGCCCATTAGATATTATGCAGGCTTCGAAACGTCGAATCACTTTTCTCGAACAAGGCGTAATATCACTGCACGCTAGTCGAATTTTCAAAGGGGGAGTCGTGAAAATAATATCTTTCAAATAACCCCATAGGAAATTTTCAATCGGTGATAAATCTGGGGAACGAGCCGGCCACCGAATTGGACCCTTATTACCAATCCATCTATTTGGGTGCATTCTATCCAGATATTCAGTAACAACCTGTGAATTGTGAGGAGGAGCACCATCTTGTTGCCACCAAATTTCTTGTCGTTCTGCTATGGGAACATCTTCCATCAACTGGATCAAATCATACCAAATGGCACGCTAAAATGACAATAATGTGACAATAACCAAAGTTTTTGTTTTTATTTTCACTTTATCTTTGTCAATGATATGATAAAGCTGTGAATGTAACTTGATTATTATGCAATTTGAATAAATCTCGGAAGTTGCACGTCCTCGATTATCGTAAATCGCAGAATAATCTCGTTACATTAATAGCTATTATTCAGTAGGATTCTAGTTCAATTTAATAAAAGATATAGACAGGATTCGTGTACGCGTTGAAGATTTTGTGATACCTTATATTAAACCTTATTTTAAGTGCAATAACTCAACAACGCCGTAACCGAATTTCAAAAACTAAACATGAAATGATATCAGAATTAAGCGTAGAATCTGAATATGTAATGATATACAGTACGTTCTATTTTAAAAAATGGCATTTTGATCTGTAGCACCTACACCAAACACCCTGTATATTTGAAAATTATATCAAAATATAGCTCTCATGAACTCATGAAACTTTTGTATGAAACATTTTTGTATATCTCCTCCGACAAATCAGATATTGCCTGTCACATAAAATGTGGGACACCCGGTATATATATATATATATATATATGTTCAGATAGGTTTCCGCGGTCAGATATTTGAAAACTAAAAGTTCGGGTTGAACCGCGTCTAGAATTTGTTGAAATTCGACGTTTCGGCTCCGATTTTATATATATTATATATAAATATATATATATATATATATATATATATATATATATATATATATATATATATATATATATATATATATATATCAGATAGGTTTCCGCGGTCAGATATTTGAAAACTAAAAGTTCGGGTTCAACCGCGTCTAGAATTTGTTGAAATTCGACGTTTTTATATATATAAATAAAAATGGCTTCTAAATGTTACATGCGAGCGCTTTCGATAGCTGTCTGTGCTATCATCTTCATGGCTCTACTGTCTGTGCTATCATCTTCATGGCTCTACTGCACTCGAAGCGCTCGCATGTAACATTAAGAAGCCATTAAAGTTTCATATCCTTTTTGTAAATAATGTCAATATTAAAACATTGAAAAAAAGGAAAACCAGTGGCATCAATCGAAATATATATATACAGTGTGGTCCAACGAAAACTTAACACCTCGATTTTCCGGCTTTAAAATGAAAATGTGGAAAATCGCTCGGACCCGTCAATTTCTAATACGGGGGGGAACAACTTTTCCGCTGTTTTCATCCCCATAACTTCAACCCCCTAACGGATGTGAGCACAACCCCTTGATTTTGAATAGGGATGCGGGGTGTTGCGATACCTCATTTTGAAGATCTCATCGTGTACTATCTGACCGTAAAATTTCACTTCAAAATATCCATCGATAATGAAATAACAGCGAAAATAGTGAAAGAGGAATTTATCTCGAGAATAGTATTCGTATCCGACGCATTTCAAAGGTATTGAGTCGTAAATTTTTTGTCCAAAAAAGTAGACGGACCTTGTTTTTGTACCTTAGTCTATCGTGAATGTTTAAGAACGGTACAAGTGTGTCAAAGCGATTGTGAATTGGTAGTGGAATTAAAATGGTGTATTCCGTAGAAGAAAGGGTGGAAATGATAAAATTATTTTTCCGAAATAACGACTCTGCGCGCACAACAGCGGCTTTATTTAACGAACGACATCCTGGAAAAAATGTATCCACTGCTTACGTTGTGCAACTGGTTGCCAAATTTGACGCTACTGGTTCAGTTGGAAACAAAAAAAGGGTGCATGAAAGAGACGAAGCGAGGGACGTGGCTGTCTTAGGTCATATAGCAATGGATCCGACCGTTAGTACCAGGAAATTGTCCGATGTATCTGATGTTTCACGCACAACAATCATGAGAATCCTGAAACAACATAAATTCCATCCTTATAAGATACGATTGGTTCAGGAACTGAATGAGGATGATCCCGATCGCCGACTCCAGTTCTGTGAAGTGATCAGTGAAATAATTAACGGCAATCAAAACTACATGTTCGATATCTGTTTTTCGGACGAGTGTTCATTTTACCTTAACGGCATTGTAAACCGGCATAACTGTCGGTATTGGTCAGATGAAAATCCAAGATTATTTCGTGAGGTGTATACACAGCGCCCCCAAAAATTAAATGTTTGGGCGGGTATATATGGAAATCACATAATCGGCCCTTTTTTTATACCCGGTAATCTCACAGGCTAAATTTATCTCGATCTATTGGAGAACGCTATTTATCCAGCCCTCGTGCATGTATTGGAGAATGCAGAAGACCATCAAATGATCATTTTCCAACAAGATGGCGCACCACCTCACTTTGTTCAACCGGTGCGTCAGTTCTTAGATGACAATTTTCCTCACGCCTGGATTGGAAGAAGGGGACATATTGAGTGGCCACCCAGATCACCTGATCTGGCTCCACTGGACTTTTTTCTGTGGGGTCACCTGAAATCCAAGATTTACGCAACCCAGCCTGAGTCACTGGATGATTTGCGAACTCGGATCATTAATGAATGCCGTCAAATTACACCAGAAATATTGAGTAATGTACGTGAACGTTTTCAGCAAAACTTATATTACTGCATGGAAGTGGATGGTGCCCATTTCGAGCATTTAATAAAGTAATCACAAAAGTACGTACTCTTCCACTACTTTACCTGTCCTTTCGTTATCGATGGATATTGTGGAGCGAAATTTTACGGTCAGATAGTACACGATGAGATCTTCAAAATGAGGTATCGCAACACCCCGCATCCCTATTCAAAATCAAGGGGTTGTGCTCACCCCCGTTAGGTGGTTGAAGTTACGGGGATAAAAACAGCGGAAAAGTTGTTCCCCCTCGTATTAGAAATTGACGGGTCCGAGCGATTTTCCACATTTTCATTTTAAAGCCGGAAAATCGAGGTGTTAAGTTTTCGTTGGACCACACTGTATAGGAATTGTGGGTTGAGGAACTGTATTTATAGTGGTCGTGGCTGTAATGGCCATGTGCAATGTATTGGCGCGAGGTGAACTATGGGCGGGAACTGAGTTGGCGCTAGATGAGCTGTGTGCGGGAACTTGGTTGGCGTTAGGTGAGCTGTGTGCGGGAACTGGGTTGGTGGAAAATGATTTGATGCGTGCAATGAGAGGCTTCCAGGTATTGGAAAGACGACGGACGTAGAATTCCTCAGTTCTCTCGAAGGAGTAGGCAGATTGAGACCTTAGAGAGAACCAGTGACGAGACATGGGGAGTAGGCAGATTTAGACCCCGACGTCAAGTCACAAAAACCTAACGTAATTATACCTAAGGAGTAGGCAGATTGAGACCTCAGCGTAGAATTACGTTTCAACCTTTTATTAATTGTCTTTCTTTTCCAGTTCTTGAAAATGGCTCCAAAATCGGAGCCGAAACGTCGAATTTCAACAAATTCTAGACGTGGTTCATTCCGAACTTTTAGTTTTCATATATATATAGCTGTCTGTGCTATCATCTTCATGGCTCTACTGAACGTTCTATCTTCCTATCTGTTCTCTTATACGATTAGATCGCCTCGGTAAATTTGTTATTATTTGTTCATTAGTTAGGGTCTGGTCAGGTATTTCATCCGGACTTCTTATTGAATTTGCCTGTACCTGGGTTATATCAGGTAATATTTTGGTCGGTGATTCTCTAGGTACATTGTTTCTGGGGGTGTGTATTTTTCCGTGGATTATGTTGAATGTTAGGTCTTGTTGTGTTTTGATTTGTATTTGTTCATCGATAAGTGAATTATGGTTTTTGAATTTATGGATGTTTAAGTTTTCCCAGATATTCATGCGGTTTCTTTTTTTGACTTGTTTATGAGTCTAATGTTTCATCGTCGCATCGCCCACAATTTTAACTGTGAGTACTTCCTAGAAGCTTTATGAGCTACCTTTTGCTTTGAAGAATGCTTGTTTCCTCATGATGAGATGAATTTAATCGGTGGGAATATCGCATATTTACATTCCTTTTAGAAAACTTCCTGAATATTTGAATCATTTGACGAGTTTATTCAATTTATGACAAAGTGATTAACTGGATTTTAAGTGATTCAGCTATTTGACTTTTTACCGAGACCTGATCATTTTTCATTCTGTCACTCGAATAGTGAAAACACAGAAATCACGAAATGTTTAAAATGTGATTACAGTTTTATGTCGAATTTTGTTTTTCTCTCTCTGTGTTTCGAATCAAATTATGTTTTTACCGATTCACATTTCACATCGGTGTTGCCACTACAGAATTTCTGTTCGTACTAGATCGTCTAATTTTATTTTTGTACTAGATATGAGTTGTAATGAATGTGGATAAAAGGTACTAAAAATGTACAATTGTACTAGAAACGGCAACCCAGATTCACATAATCGCTTACCATGACATACTATTCAGGAGTTACGTGCAGCAGAGTTTGTTGCTTTTATGGCAGCAGTAACAATTTTTCCGTACAAGTAATTTTCTTGGAAATCTGTACTGAGTGAGCGACTGTAAAATAGGTATTGCTTGTTCTAACTTGTTCAGTGATAAGCAGAATGGAAATTTGTTGATTTTATAATAAGCTTTTGCAGTGTTTCAGTATCTAATGATATATTGATAATGAAAAAAATGACATTGTCCTAGTACAACATTTTTTTTACCTTTATTTTTTTTAAATCTCTTTCTACATCCACGTTTCTGAATGGCCCCCAATACGATGTTCGTTTTACAGTTCAAGATGGAAAACTTACTAACTGAACTAGTGAAAGCTCTCAAGTCATCTCGTACCGCTCCCGAACAAATAGATCTACCAATTTTTTGTCCTGATCTGAGTAATGCAAAAAAATGGTTGAGTGAAGTCGTAGACATAAAAAATTAATTCGACTGGTCCGACCAACAAGTCATTTCTAGACTGGGTCGATTTTTAACCGGAGTAACAAAAACTTGGTTCGATACCTGGTCACCTGATATCAAAACTTGGGATACTTTTCAGAGAGATTTTCTAGAAGCATTTCCCCCAAAGAAAATTCTTGGTCAATTGTTGGTAGATGCTGCCCTTTTTGATAGCGACCGGTGCAATACATACGATGCGTATGTTTTTGAAAAAGCTAATCTGCTTCGAAATCTCCGTGTTCAGTGGGAGGATACAGATCTTGTGGAAATTGTTATACACGGTATCAAGGAGCGTGATGTACGCACAACAGCAAGCAACCAGAATTTCAGAAAAGTATCTGAACTAATTTTGTTTTTGGGATCTGTACCTAAGCGAAAGACTGACCAACGTCTTGATCATAGAACAGATTTCAAGGAAACGTCAACGGGAGGAACGTGTCGATAGTAACAACAGGCGCAGACCTCTTAGATGCTTTAAATGTGGACGGGAGGGCCACATTCAAGTGAACTGCCTGGAGAATAAAAGTGAAAAATAGTAGATCACCTATGAGAGAATGGGGACCGCATGCGCAGTACGGTCAAGCATGCCTAACGCTAGGGAGTCGGCCGTCGCTGCTTCGCGTTCATCGTGTGACGTAGTCGAGAGAGATCCCTTAGATTGATAACATTTTGCCAATAGTGCGCGGCGCGCACATATTTTGAATTGAATTTAAAAAGAAAAAAATTTTTTCAGCAGCAGAGGTTTGATCCAGCGGTTTATGTTTAATAGCGAGTGACAAGTTGATGTACCAATGTGGGGTACATATTTCGCCAGCTACCAGAGCACGCTGTTTGAATATTAAAAAAAAAATTATGATTGTGAGTCTAATAATAATAATGATGTTTGGAATAAATGTGAAAAATAACGTTTGAAGGTGTGATTCCAATGAGGAAAGTATACAAGGTGTTTCAAAATATATAATTTAAGAGAAATGAAATTCACGTTCATTTAACGTGACTTGCGTGTGTGTGTGTGTCAAATATCATGTGGGAAATGGATCATTGGGGCAATGGAGGGTAGTAAAGTATTCAGCAAAAATATATATAGGATGTCATATATTATTTAAGAGAAAAAAACATGACGACTGCTTGTCAAATTTAGAATATCAGGTGTACCAACATATCATTTAAGAGGAAAAACATGGAGGTTAAAGAAAAAACACATAATTGAAGGTATAAGGTGGAGATTTTTCAAAACGCTGCGTTTTCATCAGGTGACGTTAGATAAAAAATCAATTAAAATAGAAAAATTTATTATACAGTTTTATTTTGGTAACATATCACATAACCATTTGTATAGAATATCTACGTTTCGGAGACTGTAATTATAGTGGGGTTGCTTGTCAATGTGATGCACACAGGTTAATATACCATCATTGTCGCCGAATGTGGGAACCATCCATGACGTATTATCATAGTCCTCCAAATTCACAACACTTGTAGGTAGGTTCAATTGATGAAATTTCTCTGAAAGATTGTCACGTTTTTGGAGTCCTCGTACATAAATGATATCAACATTTTGTAAATATTTCTTGAGGATGGAATCTAATTGATGATATTCCACAAAGCCAGAGGAATACCTCAATCCATGAACGTTTCGCTCCAAGAAGAAGAAGGCAGTACGTTTATCTGCTCTACTCAAAGAGGAAAATGGTATAGTTGGCAGCAGCAGAAAATTACTACATTGAATTCCAATCCTAATGGCAATTTCCTTAGGATGGAATTGTTGCTCGATGGTAAAGCCTTGAATATCTACAACAGCTATTCTTATGTTGACTCTGTGATTGAAACTGAAGTGACAAGCTTATGTTCAGTTTAATTTGTTAATGATTTCGCTGAGTGGAAGGTGCTCAATAACAATGTCGTGCACAATGATGCAATAGGCTCTAGTATTTTGGGGAAATCCTTCAGATGCCTCGATTTCGAGTTTCACATCAACAATGGAACTTTTTATGCTCTCATCCCTTCTGGATAAAGAGAGTCTTTCCAACAAATTCGGTGGAGCTCAGCAGAGGATTATGTTGATTAGTAATTTTGTAGCCGAGACCGAATTGTGCATAGTAGAAATAGGCTTGCAAAAAATTCCCCTTTGCAAAATTCAGATGCATATTCTCTTTGGGATATTTCTCACCGTTCAGAGTGAGCGTTATATTGGTGATATTCGAATAAGCAAATATTGTTGGATCATTGTTGAATTTGGTGTAATCACGGTCTTTTTGGAAACATACAATCACATAGCAAGGACTTTCGAGAAACGAGGAAGTCTTGACGGCCCATATTTCACTTTTTGCACCTTGTGTGAGAGCAGGCAACATATGAAGTTCCCATTTTCTGAACGGCATGAGAATAGGAGTATCAGCTTGGATAGCCTTCAAGAGTTGCAATTTAATTTGATCATGTGGAAAGATTCTCTTAACTTTGAGTTCAATATTTTCATTTTCCAACTTGACTGCTGTCGTACCAGCCGGCGATCCAGCGGTCTCCTCTATTTTGAAGCAGTTGCTATCATCTGCAGCTCGTACTAATCGGATGGTATGTTTGCCATAGGAAACACATTGATAATCGTTGAAAATATTCAAAAAATGCTTGACGGGTATGAGCATGTTGAATGTTAGATCAGTAGTGCTGATAACCCCAGAGTTGCTGAAAAAAGTCCAACTTGAATTGGCCAAGTGCTTGATATCTTCGTCAGTGTAGGTGAGAAAGCCTCTGACAGTACTATCAATTCCAACTTCACGGACCGTCTCCAACTCCTTACCGCTTTGTTCATAACTAACAGATTGAAACATGAAAGCACCAGCATTATTTACGAATGTTACACGACCATCTCCTTTGGTTTTCACAACTTTTCCACTGATGAATAACAGTCTATCATACAAAGCATCGTAAGCGTCAGATTGATTGATGTTGATTTCAATGACATCATTGTTGTGAAAGGACTTGACATATGGGTAGTAAGTCCGCCATTCCACATTTTGTATGGATTCATCGTTTTGTGGTTTTCGGAAAATGTTGAACACTTGATTGGACAACATGATAACCGAGAGATTCCAAAAACAGTTTATTCTCCGGTGATAGTGGTTGACGCACGTTGAACGTCTTGGTGAAGACTGAAGGGGGTATGGTGGTAAGTTATTCTTATGAATAGTTAGCACCATACTTTTGCTTCAATTCCAAATGAACGATTATTTCTTCGTTTCGAAAATCAACGAGTTGAGAATGCTGGTCCAGCACTCGCAGCGTAATATTGTTTATTTCGTCTCTATGAGCAATGGGTAGATAAATGAGGTGGTTGGGTGTTTCGTCAATTGCGTAACCAGGATCAACACCAACAGCAAATTCGTATATCGTATGAAACGGTGCGTCGTTGTAGAATGCTCCGAACGTAATGTTGCTATCTATGTGTATGGTACGTACTTTGATGATATCTACAGGTAGATCTGATGCGTAATGCAAGTTGGGTTTGAGAAGAGTAGACGAAAACCCTAAAATGCGGGCCAAACTGTTTTCAGGTCGGAAATCAATTGAGTGTTCAAGGCAGAATATTTCGCTTTTCAGCGTGTTATTATTTGGTTTGAGGTAGAAAAATTCCTCGGGATTTTCCTTGTACGTTTTGGGTGTGATGTGTTTGCTGATCAAAGCCTCAATATCAATAATTTCGTAAGAGCCAGTAGGGATATCTATACTCTGTTTAGTTTTGCCGCCGTTTTCAAAGTAGTAGAATTTTGTACCTTCTACAATGTTGGGTATACTGTTGTAAGAATGGAAGCTGAGCAAAGCCAAACTGTATTCTGAATCAGAATCCAATTGAATGGGCGGATTTAAATCGATGGAAAGCGTTGAAGAACGAGTCGTTAACGTCAATATAGTATATAGTATATAGTATCGGAAGCGACCCACCTTAAATAATGAACAACAACTTGGATGAAAAATCATTTATTATTACAATAATAACATTGAAATTGTGCACTAACTGGTCCATGATACTCTGCTTCTTTTAGTGATGCCGTTGACAGTCCAAACTCAGTTTGATTATGAATGAAACATGGTAGACGAATCTGCAAAGCGAATCGATTTTTATAGTCCTTTGGTAACCTATGCCATACATCCAGCAACTCCCAAGGTCCTGCGTTCCCAATCAAATATTCGATTGACAAAGCTCGCAGTTGAGTATCAGTGAAATCTCGCAATGATTTATATTTATGCATTTCAGCCAACGATTTATGCATCTCAGCGGTGGACATTATGAAGTAGAAACTTTAGGCAGAGATGTCCGCAATTACTCTGATTGTAATTTTCATATTGACTATTATTATACGTAATTCTTACACCCCTCCCAAAACATATTGCCAATTCCAATGGAGGTTTGAGATTGCCAAATCTATCGAAATATTGTGCGACATTGCCGTTTTTATTGTAAGCTACCCAATGAGTGCCCGCATTCAAGTGGGCATCCAAGTTCAAATATAGCGCATTCTCGCAGCCAAGGACCACAAGTTGGCAACGTATCACGCATAAAGACTCCATGAAAATGTGGTATTTTCATCTGACGAGCACACTCCTTAATTTCCGAATCGTATAATGCTCTATGGGGTAGCTTATCTAGCAGTTTTTTTTGCTTTTTCAGGTAAAGACCGCGTCCTTTGCGTTGATGTTGTTTTTTTAGGAACAGTCCAAATCCTCGAGGGGTTTTCCGCAGGTACAACCCCGAACCCAAATGCTCCATGGATTTATTGTGACGTTGATCGTTCCTTTTTAGCATTTTTTGCGTCTATTACGGTTTTTGCTATGGAGCTCGCTCCACCTGCCAACGCACCCAAAGCCGAAAGTGCAGCAAATATAGTTTTAAGTGGTAAAATTCCTCCAGACTTTGCATCGAATGGAATTATTCTAGGTACTCGTATTTTCTTACGTCCTCCAGCTTGGCTCAATGCCATTTTACCAGTTCGCAAAGCCGAAGCACTTGATATCTTAATATTAGTAGGATTGTGTTTCCAATTTTCAATAATTCTTTGAAGCAAGTTACAGCGAAAGGACACGCTCATACCTAGCTTACGTTTGGCTTTCATGGTGGAAGTAACAAGCCAAGCTGCAGCCTGTTCCCCAAATTTAGCGTCTTTAGCTTTAACTCGTTCCCAATCTCTATTTTCTAACACTTGATCTGCTTTATGGCGGTCTTCTAGAGAGTCGGATTGAGACTATGCAATATCGTGCTCTCTGCAGCTTTCGTCCAGAGGATTCACGCCAGTTTCTCCTCTAATCTAATCTAATCTCTGCCTCAATTTGGTGCCAGGCCCGCAAAAGGAATAACCTGGTAGATGCAATTCGAACGGGAGCTTATTGATGATTGAATTGACAACACCTGCACCAGAGTAAGTCAACATTGATAATGATGAAAGATACCTTCAATGCGTTTATTTATAACCGTGGCGTGCTCATGTTTTTTCGTCACATTTTGGAGGTCGTTCAACAAGACAAGACACGGCCTATTGAAAATTTAGATTTTTTGAATGGAGACCTCGATAGCAGTATGGTTGGGAAGCATGGTAAATTATTACCTCATTAGTTTCGTGCAATTATTTGTGGGCCAAGTGGTTGTGGAAAGACAAATCCCATCTTAACACTGTTATTCCACCCGAACGGAGCAAAATTCGAAAACATCTACGTATATTCAAAATCTTTGTACCAACCCAAATATCAGGTGGTTCAAGAAATTTTGGGGAAAGTCAAGGGATTGGGATATTATCCGTTCAGGGAAAATGAGGAAATCATAAGCCCTCACGAGGTCAAATCAAATTCCATATTCATTTTCGATGATGTTGCACGAGATGGTCAACAGAAAATTCGAGAATATTACTCCTTTTGCAGAAACCGAAATATTGATGCTGCATATCTTTGTCAGACATATTCAAAAATTCCAAAACAATTGATACGAGACAATTTTATTATGATTGTACTTTTCAAGCAGGATGAAATGAATTTGAAACATGTATTCGATGAACACGTTTCCCCAGACATGTCGTTCGATGAATTCAAGGCAATGTGTGCAGAATGCTGGCGACAGCATCGGTATGGAACCGTTGTGGCTATGAAAGATTTTGATATAAATGCTGGACGTTATCGTCAAGGATTCGATAAATATATAAGCATACAGAGGGATTGATGTATCTCACAGTTATCATCATGAAACCGTTGAGCAAATAAGTTGATGTTATTCGAAAGAATAAAATCAATAAAATTGTAAAAGCTATTCGAAAAAAATATTTGGCTTTGAAATTGGGTAGATCTGAAGAAGACGAGTCGTTGCAAAAATTCTTTAAACCTGTATCTGTCCCATTGAGGAAAATAGCAGCAATGCCGCCGCCGTCGCAATCTCCTACTATCCCAATGAAAAGTGAGGTGAAATCTGAACTCAAACAAGAGGAAGTGGAACAGCGTGAAACGTCTCCATTCGAATCCATCGAAACGACTCCATTCCAATCCCTAGAACATGTTGCAGGTACAGATGATAATGATGGTGATGATGAGGATATCTTTAGCGTAGGCACACAAGAGGAAAAAGATAAGAGCTTTGCGTCAGACATGAATCAACAAGTTTTACAGGAATATTTCAATCAATATCCTATAATGGCTCAACCGTACATTATAAAACATTGGAGTAATGACAAAGAAATAGATAAAGTATACGGTCCTGTATATGATGGTGTATCTTCAAAATGGTTCCTAGGTTACAAAGAAATAGATTTCGACAAACGCAGCTGATACATTAAAATGAGTGGATATCAGTGGAAAGCAACACCCGGTATATATGAACTCATATTTTCAAACACACCTGAAAACTATAATAATGAAGATATGCAGGCATAAAAATCAATTGTAGATTTGTCGAACATTCACAAAAACTCCCTAGGCTATCCGAAAGGTAGTAAAAGATACGAGTATACCGAAATAATTAAACCGATGTTTCCTATACGAAATCAACGTAAAATATCGACACGTACCGGTTTACCTAAAACATCCAACCCTGCAGCAAAAGGTAGCGGTTTACCTAAAAATATACTTATTGCAATGACATTCAATACCAAACCTATGGAGTTGGTTTATTGGGATGACCCAAACGAACTATGCGAACGCCTCAAATTATTGATAGCCTCTAGGGATGCCGGAAATACTTCGCATGACAATGAGATTATTGCCATTTTGAGTGAACTCAAAGAGGCAAATATAATTCTATAAGATGATATGCATCCATGAATACATTCACATTTTCAAAATGGTTATCGATAAGTTTGGACGTAGCGACAGCAACACCGGTGATAAAAAGCGAAAATTACCTACGCCCTCTGGAGGCGGCGGCTTGCTGCACACTCCAGATGGTAACATCGATTTTGATAATTTGAAATTGAGTAATGTAAAGAGGTCCACCAAAAATACTGATGCTGCCAATAAACATTATGTGGATGAAATCGATAGAAAAATTGCTGCAACTATACAATATCAAGGTGAACAGCACCATTCGGAAATAGTTCAACTGAGTGACAAAATGGCATAGATGCAACATGAAATTGAAAAAGAATTGATTGCAACAAAAAATAATCTGGGCAAGAAAACTCGAACACTTGCAAGTAATTTTATTGAAATATCGCAACTAAGTGAGGTACGCTATAATGAAACAAGGTAATTTTTCGAAAAATTCTACCTACAATACAAAACTGATATTGAAAATATTCGTGGAGATTTGTTGAAATAACCGATTCGATTCATGCACACAATTTAAAATGGGATATTAAGCACAAGAAAATGCTGCTAACCAAGAATGAGTAAACCCATTAGGGACTGAGTTTCCCAATTTTAAAATTCTGATCTAAACTAATGTTAAAAAATTATAAAATGCAGTTTTTCTTCATTTATTCATATTTTTAGAACTGGTATGACCTGTACCATATATGGCACGCTAGTCCTTTGAGGTACTAAAGAAAACAATAACAATTGCAGTGAAACAAGAGAAGTATTTATTCATAATTTAAAAAAAAAATTAACTATTCCCTAGTTTTTTCTATGGTAAACACCAAAACAATTAATACAGAGTTCCACGTTGCACTTGAGACATTGTGTTCTTACAGCGCTGGATTGCATATGGTTTCCGGCACAACGTCTTCTATTATTATTGGGTACGTATTCAATGATGTGGCCAATCCGGTCGTATCTAATATCGGGCGTTACTCTAATATTTGCAGAATATGTCGTAGGTCGTCCACCGGATTTTGGAAGGTTCTGAAATTTTTTTAAATATACTTGTGCTATTTCTCTTCGAAATTGCAGTTGCGTTACGGACGGGTTATGTTTCCTATAGAGAATCCAAGAATTTTGAATACAGCAATCAATGAGCCATGTAAATATTGGCCATCACCACTTTTTGCCTCTAATTCCGATTCTATACACGTTTATGTTGGCATCCATCTGGTCAGTGCCTCCCATGAACTCATTATATTTTCCAATGCAGAATAGTCTTGGAATCCCAATACTTTTTTTTTCGGTACTAGAATAGCGACACATTAGATACGGGATGATTGCCATGTATAGTTGATAAAACCGTTACCACTGAATTGTCCATCCAGCGAGTAACGACTATTTTTTTATCATTACTTAAAGCGTATTCATACGTACCACGACATGTTTTCTTCATTTCTTTGACAGAGCGCAAAGGGCATTTTTTGGAAAATCGGTTTTCTCGAATGGTTCCAGTTGCCTCGTACCCATTCAGCCTCAGATGGTAAAGAATGTTTGTTGACGTAAATAAGTTATCGAAATAAATTCTATAAGGAAAGCATTTTATTTCTTCGGGTATTTGTTCTAAAAGCTGCAGAAGAGGAGCTGTCGCCTTTCCAAATTTCTTTTGGTGGGCTTGGTTGGAATTTGGTATATTTCCCTGGTAAATCTCAAAATTAATTAGATAACCACTTTTTGAGTTCAAGCACCACACTTTATATCCAAAGCGTATGGGTTTTCCACGAATATATTGTTTACATCCATGTTTCCCGAAATATTCGTTTCAGTAGCCTAAAGGCCTAGTGTACCATATAAGACACACCATTCAACACGTGACATTCAAAGACAAGCCAATGAACGTATCTATAACTCATAAACATAGATTTCTCACTTGAGTTCATTTAAATCTAAAACTATATAAATAATGGCATATTTCAATACCAATAATGTAAAAATCAACTTACCGTTTCTTAGAACTCATCTTTTCTCCGTTCCGAAAAGTTATTGACTTTTAAATTCAACTAGAAAACTGAAAACCAGTCAGCGATTATTTTCATTGACATTTGAGGTTAGATTAGGTACTCTCCATCCTAAAAACGTAAATATGCAAGCAAATATTCAACGCAGGGGCGTGCTACCTATTTTTAAAAAGCTACTTTTTTGTCGTGTCATATATGGCATGCTAGTACCCAATAGGTTAAGCCAGTTTCGAATTGATATTTTACAGCAAATCACCTAAATAAATTCAGATATAGCGAGTGTAAAATCTGCTGTTGAGGAGATTACTGAAAGACCAAATATAGTGTATTCATCACCATAATAAAATAGCAGGATTCACAGTTTCGTCATCACATATGTGTGTGATGGCTTCCAAAGACAAGATTCAACTTGTCCGTGAACTGCAAAAACCTATTAGAAAAAATGATCCTCGACGTCGCACCATTATTAAAGGCTTAAATGATTTATTGCAAATGGACTTGGCTGAGATGAGACCGTACGCCCAACAAAATCGTAATATCAAACTCATTCTAGTTGTTATAGATTGTTTCTCGAAATTCGTGTGGACTCGTCCGCTGTAAACGAAAACAGTTGAGGAAATTACTAAAACGTTTGCAGATATTTTGACACACACGAAACGATGCCCAAAAAATCTACAAACCGATCAGGGAACGGAATTTTACAACAGTAAATTCCAGAGTTTGATGAAAAAACATGAAATAAATCACTACAATACCTACAGCATCCTCAAACCCTCTATGGCCGAACGGATTATAAGGACTTTGAAGGAAAGATTGTACAAGTATTTCAGTTTGAATGGCACCTACAAATAGCTGAATATATTACCTGAAATCACAAAATCTTACAATGATACACGTCATTCAAAGACGGGTATGAAACCTTCGGAAATTGATAAAATCGCCGAAAAAGAAATTCTCAAATCAACATACAGCCACTTGAAAATAGCTGGACCGAGAAAATTCAAAGTCGGCGATGTTGTGCGAATTAGTAAGGCAAAGCACGTTTTCGAAAAAGGTTACACACCCAATTGGACTACGGAATTATTCAAAATCATTAAATTCAATATCACCAACCCTGCCACCTTCATGCTGGAAGATCTGCAGGGTGCTCCTATCAAGGGTGCTTTTTATGCAGAGGAATTACAAAAAACTGCAAATCCAGATATATATCTCGTGGAAAAAGTTCTGAGGAAGAAAGGCAAAAAAATGTACGTTAAATGGCTCGGTTTGGATAACAAACATAACAGTTGGATCGAAAACGTTGATTTTGTATAGAATCTTATGGGAAACAAACACAAATCATATAATTCAGAGGGGTCTTTCAGATATTTTTTTCACATTCAACAAACATGCAACAACATTTTTAAAATTGACCACGTGATCTGAAGCTATAAAAGCGTATGCAAGCACAGACGAATATTCAGTTTGAAAACGAAAATGTCTCAAGATATTGGTTACGTCAGTGAAGTTGAAGTAATGTGCGATAGTGATGGAGAAGATTATAAAGAAAATCTAAATGCCATCGACAGAGCATAGGGGCAATACGAAATGGCAGCTCGGAATGAACATCAGTTGATGTTGATGGTCTTCCCTATGCCATCCTATGAAATTCAATGTGGCATAAGTCCCTCCAGGGATTTCAGCTCATGCATCATTTTGAAGCAGCAGTTCTCCATTCGATCCATCAATTTTGCTTCTTTTGAATGGGCAACCCTCATTGACATCATGCAAGAAATAAAGGAAAATTTCTTCGAATCACAAATCGATGAGTATGTAGGTGAGTATGATCCAATCACAACACGTTGCGGGGATTACATTTACATCACATAGTACATCGAAAGTAATACCAAACAAATTTCCATTTCGAAGGATATCACGAACATGAAGTTGTCCCAACAAGATGTAACCGACATTCTAAATACACACTTGGGGGTGCTGTCTGACCGTATCGCTATGCTGGATGCTATGAAATTTTGTGACTATTATCGAGGTGTTTTGATATTATTCAATAATGGTTACGTGACAATAAAACTAATTTAAGTTTGGAAGAAATTATAGAAGGTTTTTGTCAAGCTTCATGTTTAGACAGTATGTTGGCTAATGCTTTGCGTGAATATTTATTCTATTATAAGCAAATATTTGTGTAAGATTTATGTAATAAATGAGAAAAAGTAATCAAGTTTTTTTTATTTCATCAATTGTTGGTCAAAAGAACAAGTCAATGAACTACCAAATTTTTCACCATGTTTTCAAATGTATTAAGTGATGAACTTTTTTTTGATTTCGAACAAATTATTACTTTAGCGAGATTTGAAGAAAAAAAATATTTAACTTACCTCCTTTTGCTTAACACTATACAAAGCTAGGTGGTTCACTATCCTTCTCCTCCAATTGTAGGCATAATCGCATTTTCAAAGAAAATACTTAATATTGTAACTTTTCAAAAACAAACGATGAGTTTGACTTGGATTGCACCGTTTTTGAAGTTGTTCCAATTTTGGGCGACTTCAGATTTTTGTATTCACATTGATTTTGTTGTGAATTGTGAACACAAACAGCTTTATTAACTTTGAAATATTTCAATATTCTTGCAAATGGATTATTGTAATAAAACGCAGGAAATAATTTGATTTTTTCTATATTTGAAATACCTTCCCTAAAATACAGCAACAAAAAAATATATATATACATATTTTGAATTATGAACAAGTAGTTGAAATATTAGCCGAAAAATGGTGCTCTCAGGTGTGTGTATGTGTGTGTGGGTGTGTGTGTATTATCAACAAAATTTGACTTTTTTCTGATTATGTAAATTATCTCGGCATTCATCTTGAGTTTGCAGTTCAAAAAGAACATGTGTAAAGTCATATTGACACCAATACGACTTCTGTTGGAATGCATTATGTAGTTCATAACTGCTAGAAATTTCATGTACATGATGAATTTTAAAATTTACTTTACCATAATTACTACATTTAACACAATATTTGAAAGCTTCAAAACAACTAACGCACACAACTAAATTAAAATCAACAAGTTCGTAATATTTCATCCAAATACAGTACGAATCATTATGACAATATGGCTCCAAGTCATAAACATTCAATAATGCTGTACGAAAATCAATAGGTCTTTTCAAATTGCTAAAGTCAGACATATCAACATATTCGAAACCCCATAGAATACATAAACAACCCTCATCATGATTATCATCATCATTATCTTCATGACGTTGATAATGAATGATATACGGCCATTTGAAACGTGAATAATTTTGAATAATTTCTTTTGTTATTGATTGAGGTAAAGGCGAGCGGATAAGGAACATTCCTGTAGACCGTATATTCTCACAGATCGTTTTGATGCACAATTGTTGTAAATTCATTGTACTACCTGTAAACGAGAGAAAATTTTTGAAAAAAAAATAAAAAAATAAAAAGAATTAATTTAGACTATAATGTCCCCACGGTAATGTATCGAATGATTTGGGGATAAGACGACGTTTATCGTCATATGGACTAAGGGCCACTTTTGTCTGCTCTATACTAAAATCGTTATGAGCAAATGATCTGATTGTGCATTGTGTAATATTCTTTTGCTTGGAATTTTTCAGACAATCCACGTAATCCTCAAAGGTTAACTTATTATTCACATCACTATATTTAACTCCTTTTGCTTTTTTACATACTTTGCCTCCCTGCACTTTATAAGTGTACATTTTTGAACGCAACCCTGCAAAGTGTGTGATAATGATGCCATTTGCTTCATCCTTCATTAGCCCAGGTACCTCTTTATTCACAAGTGGAATGTTAAACTCATTATCTTTTGGATAATCAGACGTATCGAATTTGGAAATATGTTTTTTGATGATTTCTTCGTATACATCATTACACGTTAGTTCATAAATGAAACTATCTGTATCGGTATACATTAACTTGGATTTTTCCACACCTATTGTGGGAAGCATAAATTCATAATGAAATTTGAACATGCAAGTTTTTGACAAATCCAAAATTGCCATCCCAACATACATTGGTTTATTGAATACAAGTTCGGTTTTTTCAGTTCAATAGCCATCAAGTTTGAATCGAAAACGGTACGATTATGAAATCGAGGGCTGGAAATGAGATTTTTTGCTCCATATCTACCCACGTAGGAAGAAACTAATTTTACTATTCGGTGCAACCGGATGTTCTCCATGGTTCTACCAAAAATCGCATTATTGGCCAACTTGAATTGATTTTTTTCAAAAGAATTAGTAGCTGCAGTCCTCAATCAAGTATTCAGCTCGATATACGGGCGCAATCACGCAGATTGTTTAAATTTCAAAACCTCATGTATTTTAGTAAATTTCAAACCATGTTCCAGAGCTTGTTTCAAATTCCTATAGTGTAATGTATACTCTGTTTTATTATGGAGAGTTGGCATTAATTTCTTCAATTTGGAATTTGGTGGTGTGCGGTGTTCGGGGAAGAATGGAAAATCTTTGTGTAAATCGTGAAGATCCTCAGGGTACTCCAAATCAACTTGTAAAATATAACCTTCGGGATTGTCATCAGGAATTTGAGTCACATCAATATTCGTATCAACCCATTTGAAGCCTCCATATGGCAAACATTCTGACATCGCCCACCCATACAAGTTATTTAAATCAAAATACATGATAAATTTGGACTGCTGCGTAGGATTGTATGTAGGCATATACTTGTTATTAGCTTCCGAATATCTTTTACAACAAACTGAAATTCCCCCCTTATACCCTTTTCCACAAACATAACTATATCAACGTCTTTTAAAATTTGTAATTTGCACCCTGTATATTTCAACATACAATCCCACGTATATCCTGGCATAGTATAGTACCAGCTGGGGTCCAACCCATAAGTTTTCAAGTCAATTTCACGAAAATTTTCAAAAACTTCTGCCAAAAGCAATATATCTGTTTTCATGTATAAATCGCTATATTCCCCCAAAGTTTTGATATCAAAATGCTGCCAAACATTTCGAGCGGGAGCATACTTTACATCATGAATTTCTAGATCGTTGAGCTTATTGTAAAAATGTTTTTTGGAAGGTAGCTCAGGATCGAGGAGTTTTTCCGTATTATTAACATAATCGTTGGGGAACCAACCCCCTTTCTTAATGAAAAATTTTAATTTTTCATCATCTAATTGTGCAAATTCCTTTTTCAAAATTTTAAAATTTTTTGCATCCATTTTGGACACCAACTCATCGAGACTGGCTCTTATAAAACGATATGAATCGATAAATCTAAATTTAATGCTAGTTTGACTATCGTATTGTGTGAATGAAATTTATTTTTCTTTATTGATGGGAAGTATGCTCATACGTGTTCGTTTTGCTACATCGTTAATAATAAAATGATTATCGTACCCTGAAAGATTATGGAATGTAATGGGTACCATAAAAAGCTTTTTGAAGGCGAGATTACAAAATTGATGACTCCATCCCCTAAACAACCCCGAAAAGTGACAATGATCCCTAACAATGATATCCTTCTTTACAAAAGGTTTCTCACAAATATGACACACTCTAGCATTAACAATATCAGGATTACATATCATTGGTACAATATTTTTGATTTTCGATTCAACAAATTTGGCAATGCTAGCCATTTCATCTGTAAACCATTGTATGCAATCGTTACCCCTATGGCAATTAAACTTGGACAAGCTGTCATCATAATAGCATTTCAAGTAGTAACCTGCACTGAACGCTTTATGCTTTTCATATTTTGTAGATTTATCTGAAATTTTTTCCTCTTAATTTTCGAAGGCAGATTCAAAATCAGCATATAAAACGAATGGACATTTTTGTTTATATACATAATTTCGAAATTCTACATAATCAAATTTTGGAAATGAAATTTTACACTCGTTAATATTCTCACACAAACCGCTTTGTTCATTCAATTTTTGTTCGCTATGAAAATAATTCAAACATCTGTCACAAAAAAATGCTTGCTCAACTGACTTGACAGCAATCTTGACATATTCTTAATCCAGCAATAATGGTAATTAATTTGCGAATCATCTGTATCCAAAGGCAAAGCGTCGTATTCGTTTAATATAGGGAAATATATATTTTGAATTATTAACAAATTAACATGTTTATTCAATTTATTTTTGGTCAAACAATATACATTTACAGAAATATAATTTTGTTTTTCAAATTTTGTAATGCGGTGAATTGGCATAGGAATATCCAAACCCTCTGTATTCAAAACTGTGTCATAATTTGGATAAGCACTCACGATTGCTCTAAAAAATACGCATCATCTTGATTATCAATATTGATGCATGCTTGCCTATCTTGAATTTCTTCAGGTAACCATATGAACCCTGAACTGTTGCCTATTTCGTATTTATTTATTGATACCTCAAGCAAAAGAATTTTACTCAATGCCCACCCTGAGTCTTTTTCTTCAAATTCTTCTAATTTATTCAAAATAACATCCACAATATGTTTATTGTACCAAGCAGTCAAGTCCGTGCCCAAATCAATGATTGCATTAGGAGTATTGAAAAATTTTCGATCGACTATTTCGCCGTCATTTGACTTTCTGAAGAAATCCCCCAATAACGTCATGTTCACTTTGAGGCATTGCATGTCCTTAAAAATTTTTGTCTTGATTTAAAAAGAAAATATGCATCACTCAAAAATTTTCGGACTTCTTTGTGCCCCAAATTTATAATTATACCCGTCCTCACTCTATCATTGGAAATTGCATTAACATTTTCCCATTTAACTCTACTGTTTCGTTTCAACCCCGATCCAATGTATTTATCATTTTTCATAACGTTTATTATTCATCTAATTCGTTTCAATTCCCCAATTTTACTAACAATTTTCTTTTTTTCCCCTACCGAAAATTGAATTTTTTTCATTGCCAACTCACATTTTCTAATATGTCTACTTATTAAATTCAAAGACGTTCGTGCAATGGCACTTGAATAATTTTGCTTGATCGCCTCAAGTAATGTATCAATTTGCGATAAAGTTTGCGAAAACACCATTTTTAACTGATGTTTCAACTTACGTGAATTTATATGAATGCTGATATAAAGGTGACAGCAGCAGCAGATGGATGCTTGCTGGAACTGCAGGAATGCTGCAAAGATGAGGCTCGCTGGAACTGCAGGAACAAAGTGAAGCTCGCTGGAATGACGAAACTATCTGAAAATGAAGAAGAAATTTTTTTTATTTTCAAACGAACTTTTTGTACATACAAAGAAACAAAGACAAATGAAAAAAAACTACTAACCTTAATTTTATATGATCTCAAATGAAGCAGCAGGTTTTTGTTTGCCCACTTCTATCAATCCTTTGAAGATGATGGCGTATTTCCCAGTGGAAAATTCTTCTTAATACGGTCGATATCCCTCAGTCACGCGCTGTGGTAAAAACACCACTTTCTCCCCCAAATCCACCAAAATCGCTTCTCCAAACGGACTTCGAACAATTTTCGCAGAGAATATTCTCTGCGGCGCCCCTACAGGTAAATCGCTCAATTTCGTGATGGGTTTCCTGGCCACAACTGAACTCGCGTTCACTTTCTGTAAATCCATCTGAAAAAAAAACACCAGAATAAAAAGCTTTTGCTAAGAAAACACGCAACAAAATTGAAAAAGAGTTTTGTAACTCGAAAACAATTAAGTCGCTTTGAATTACAAATTGAACGAAAAACGAAAATGCAAAAACCAAACGTAAAAACGTGAAAATAACTTCATCTAAAAACATTTAATTGAATTCATCTGAAAAGCTCAAATTAAAAACACTCAAAAACCGAACATGAAAACATTTATTTCAATTTAACTGAAAAACACTTTCATCACATAATAAAAAAATTTTTTGAAAAACCTACTTTGTATCTAGAGATTGATGCACAAAACGAAAAATAACTGAAGATATCTAAGTTGCTTGACTTTTCTCTGGTTGACGATCAACTAACGTTCACCGCGCATTCCAAACTACTTTTATAGCTCTGGTGTGATAAGAAAAGAACATTCGAGAATACTTGATATAAAATTTCAGAACAAGAAAAACAGATAACACAATAGTCGTTACTCTGCAGTTTTGATAACGAAACTGTTGACCTGGGTTTTTCGATAACCTTTAGTTCGATAAACACATTTCAATGCCAACTAATTATTAATTCCAGCATAATAACCAAATTTCCTGTTTGCGCGGTTTTTCCATAATTGATAACATCGAATGGCGCGTTTCAATGCCAACTGATATGAAACGAATAACAGAAGTTGATAAAAGAATGTTTGTAAGGTAATAATAAAAATAAAATTAAATTTTCGAATATTTCTATTTAAACCAAATTATGTGAAATTCCAAAATTATTTCTTGTACAGTTCTAATTAAAATACATGCTAATATTATAGATACGATGATTAGAATTCTATAAACGTTATATTCCATTTGCGACTTCTTTTTCCCCTGTCCTGCTGGAATAAATTCGGTGGTTTTTGTGTCTATTTCACGAAGATCTTCAAATATCAGCTTTCATTTATAATTGAATGCTGTATTCTTGGGAACATCGCTAACAAATACTGCTAACTGCCCCTGATTGATCCGAGTAAAACGGATTGTTTTCCATTGTGTCCTATTACAACGAGGATCGAAATCATCTGCCTTCACGCAAATTGCCATGAATTTCACTCTTTTCGGTACATTGACGTATAAAACATTATTCAATATTGCAGTCAGAAGAATAACATTTGTTTTCAGTTGAGGTGACATATTCTAGAATGCTTGAGGCTGGATTCTTTTTAACGGATATTTCGTTTGCAGTAATTTTCGATTGAACACTTTGTCTTGAATACCCAAATCAGTCAACTGTTTCACCACATTCTCTTTTTCTTCATAAAATTGAATATCTTCCTGTAACTCTTGGACACGTCTAGAAAAATCTTCAACCTCCTGTCTGTATTCTTCAGATGACATTTTAATACTGATTATATCAACTGTTCCATGGCAATAACATACTTTCCAAAAATAAAGTTACCTAACCCTCTCCCCCACCTACCTGATGATGAATACCAAAAAAAGAAGCAGAGTCAAACTGACACGAAACGAAACGTACTGCAGCGGCGATTCTCTTCCAAAATGTAATCAAAATAGACGTTTTTCGCGTTCCGAAAAACAACTGAAAATTACGCTTAAACACGCAAAAATGCAGCCACAATAAACGTTTTCGCGTTCTAAAATTAAACATAAAAAAAATTTCTAATTACAAGCATTTCTTATAGAGATTTGACATTTCAAAATTGCTGAAAATACACGTTTTCGCGTTCGAAAAAACAACTGATATTTGAGTACGCTCAAACAAGTAGAAATGTGACCACAATAACCGTTTTTTTTTTGCGTTCGAAAAAATAGCTAAAATTTGAAACGGTAAAACATGCAAAAATGCGACTAAAATAGACGTTTTATAAGGTCAGTTTATTTCTTCTCTTCATATTTTTTGATGATATACTTCAATATATCCTACAATAGCTCAATGATGTGTTTTTTCTTTAACCTCCATGTTTCTCCTCTTAAATGATATGTTGGTACACCTGGTATACTAAATTTGACAAGCAGTCGTCATGTTTTTTTCTCTCAAATAATATATAAGACATCCTATATATATTTTTGCTGAATACTTTGCTACCCTCCATTGCCCCAATGACCCATTTCCCACATGATATTTGACACACACACACACGCAAGTCACGTTAAATGAACGTGACTTTCATTTCTCTTAAATTATACATTTTGAAACACCTTGTATACTTTCCTCATTGGAATCACACCTTCAAATGTTACACCCTCGTTACCTCGCAATTTTTCACATTTATTCCAAACATCATTATTATTATTAGACTCACAATCATTATTTTTTTTTTAATATTCAAACAGTGTGCTCTGGTAGCTGGAGAAATATATACCCCACATTTGTACATCAACTTGTACGAAGTCTCCGTGGAGGCAAGGCTAGCGTCACTCGCTACCTAAACATAAACCGCTGGATCAAACCTCTGCTGCTGAAAAATCTTTTTTTTTTTAAATTCAATTCAAAATGTGTGTGCGCCGCGCACTATTGGCAAAATGTTATCAATCTAATGGATCTCTCTCGACTACGTCACACGATGAACGTGAAGCAGCGACGGCCGACTCCCTAGCGTTTGGCATGCTTGACCGTACTGCACATGCGGTCCCTGTTCTCTCATAGGTGATATACTAAAAATGTCATGATGGTACTTCTAATAAATCGGTTGCTGATAAACCTTCTACATCAACTTCATCCAACATGGTATGTGCTTTTTGCGCAAAAACTGGTCATAATTCTGATAATTGCTTTATTAGGCAAAACATTGCGAAGCACAAAAGTGTTAAGCTTTGTAACAGCGGTAAACTGGCTTCTTTTGTTCGAATGAAAATAGATGCTATAGAATATAATGGCATCATTGATACGGGGGCTGATGTATCATTAATAGCTGAAAGACACATTCCCAACTTCAGACATAAAATTAAATCATGCTATACCACCATTACAGGAATACTTCCTGGAAGTTTTATTGCTAATCAAGCTTTTGAAGGCAAATTTGAGATGTCAGGAGTCATTATAAATTTAACTTTCATTTTGGTACCTGATAGTTATCGTCAGTACGATTTGTTTATTGGGCGCAACCTGTATGATGATTCTGACGTTGCCACTATTACCGATCAAACAGGGACGCAAATTGTAAATAAAAATACTGCATGTGTATTATCTACACTACAGAGCGCAAATGATTTCATCATTAATTGTCCGGAAAAATATAAAACTCAACTTATGAATCTGCTTTCTCGTTTTCCTGATATACAAGCTTCTGGAAATGCAAATCCTCCAGTAAATATTGCTACCATGTCCATAAAGTTGCGGGATGATTTCGTAGTTACCAGAAACCCTTATCGCCTTTGTCTGGGGCAAGGAACGAGAAGATGCCAGAAAGTACATCTTTGAAAAATTAACATCAAAACCCTTGCTGAATGTATTTGACCCTGAATTACCAACATAACTCCACACTGATGCCAGCTGTATTGGATATGGGGGAGTATTAATGCAGAAGTTGGAAGGAAATATCAGAATTATTGGATATTTTCGTAAGCGAACTACTAAAATTGAAGAAAAATATCATTCCTATGAACTGGAGACATTGGCGGTAGTTAGTTCTCTGAAGCATTTTCGTGTATATCTACTGGGAATTGAATTCACGCTGGTAACTGATTGCAATGCTATCAAGTCAATATCAACAAAAAAATACATTTTACCCCGAATGGATTTCAATTTTAATATCACTTATCGTAAGGGTAGCTCAATGCCGCACGTTGATTTCTTGAGTAGAAACCCAGTGGTTGTCCGACGCTTGAAAGCACATGAGAACTGGCTTTATGTGGAACAAAGGGGTGACGCCGAAATGAAAAAATGATAAGTGACGCCCAAGACGGTCATTTGGTCAAATCTCGCTACGTTGTCAAGAAAGGAATTCTTCACTATGTGATCAAAACGCCAGATGGAATATCAACTTCAAAGCCATTCGTACCTCGACAAAGCCGATTAGGATTATTGAGAATATTTCAAGATGAGCAATACCATGTAGGAATTGATAAGACGATCGAAACTATCCAGAGACATTTTTGGTTTCCTCGCTTACGTCAATTTGTCAAGAATTATATTAAACATTGCCTAGTGTGTGTGTGCACTTACAGGGATTTATAACAAATATCGACAAACCCGACGAACCAATGAAAATTCTACATGCCGACTGCCTAGGACCACTAGAAACTACTGAAGATGGATTTAAACATGTACTTGTGTTGGTAGACGCTTTTACGAAATATTGCTTCCTGCAACCGTTAAAAGCAGTAACAGCTGAAGACACTAAACTCGCCTTTCAATCGTTCATTTCGCTTTTTGGAACTCCAGAGCAAATCATCATGGACACTGGTAAAAACTTCAAAAATTTAAGTATACCCGAATACTTAGATTCTCTGAATATCAGGTATCATTATACTACACCTGACATACATAGGTCCAACGGACAGGTGGAACGTTACATGAGAACTATTATGAATCTTATTCGAATTGAAACTAGAGTGAGGTCAGAATGGTCGAGCAATTTATGGAAAATCCAACTTGTATTGAACACTACCGTTCAAAAGACTACACAGACGTCCCCACTGAAGGCATTAATTGGGATCGATGGTGCAACGCCACTGATTCAAAGTTTTCTCTCTAATTTAGGTAGAGACCTAACACCCATTCGAAGTTTAGACATAGATCGCAGTAGAATTAAGAAAAATCTCAGATCAGCCGTAAACAAAAAACTCAACGCTGACAAAAAACGTCGCAATCGTGAAAATTTCAAAGTTGGAGATTTTGTCCTTATGCATCGTGATGAAACAATGCACAAGGGAAAATTAACATATGAGCATCAAGGACCATACGAAATCATAAGCATCATTCCGAGAGGTCGATATGAGATACGCAGAGTTGGTATGCAATTAATTACAAAAGCAGCAAAGGAACAACTGGGACTCTGGCCCACTGATTGGTCCCTTTCAATGGATATGGCTGAAGTTCTTAACATGATGGAATCCGAGCAAACGTAAGTTCGTAAGTTATAGGCGTGTGAGCAATGCTGAAACTTGTTAATTTTTCGAAAGCCTGCACACGTTGTATTTGTTTTTGAAGTGTTGAAAGCTTGTACGTATTGCACTTGAATGATGAAATGTTGAAAGCTTGTACGCTTTGCATTTGATTTTGGAGTGTTGAAAGCTTGTACGCTTTACACTTGGGTATTGAAATGTTGAAAGCTTGTACGCTTTGCATTTGTTTTTGGAGTGTTGAAAGTTTGTACGCTTTACACTTGGGTATTGAAATGTTGGAAGCTTGTATGCTTTGCATTTGTTTCTTTGAAATGTTGAAAGCTTGTACGCTTTGCATTTATTTTTGGAGTGTTGAAAGCTTGTAAGCTTTACACTTGGATATTGAAATATTGGAAGTTCTTACGCTTTCCATTTGTTTCTCAAAACTTTCACTTCAAGTTGGAAGTGTGTTCGTCTAACATTTTATTTTGAAGAACTCAAAGCTTCTAGGTTCTGCACTTGAATATAAAGATGTTGAAGTTTTATGAGACCTATATTCAATTGAAGGAAATATGTTTGCTTTGTATTTGATTATTCAAATATCAAGCACTGCTATGCATTCTAGCGGATAAAAGTTTGATATGAGTGGATGACTATTTTCGTTGAAAAAAATTGCACTTTTACTAGATGTTTTATATTAACTGACATGTAATTCCATTTTACGGACGAAGATGTATCGCCAGCAACTACAACAGATGGCAATTCTGTGTAACACGTCGATGTCAGGATTGGCCGTGTTAGAAACTATTTTCATCTGGTGCCGGGACGTTAGGCACTGCCACATTCAAACCGCTGACGCCGCTGACAGATAGCCAACTGATTCATTCTCTTGCTGCTAACCGTATCGCGAACAGCCGTTTGGAGTGACATTCGTGAATTCATTGTTTTGTTTGCTGTTATTACTTTCGTGGGTTGTTTATTACAATTTGTTCATATTTTTGTGTTTTTATTTTAAACAACAAATTGTATTTATATGTATATATATATATAGTCAAGATATTTGAATTTTTTTTTCACTTCTTGAAGTCTGTAATTGATGTTTTCAGTTCCCATGAGCAATAGGAAAAATAAGATGGTTGACATAAACATATTGTGTTGGATCCAAAGAGTCCTTATTTTCAATTTATTTATGATAATATCATAATGTTTTCAGCTATTAACAGTAACTAAGTATTAATGCTTTCACGACGTAGGTAGAAAATAGAAGTTTCCATTTGAAATATTTTTCATGATACGCGTCGTCACGCCCTCCTCCAGCTATATCGACTGCCGAAGGCTATTGAGTGAAATACAGTTCAATTTATCATCTAAACCTTTCTTTTACAGCTACCTATATAATTCATTATTGGTACACTCGAAGTTGTTCACTTTGAGCATGGAATTTGAGCACAGGTCATAGAAAATAAATGAATAAGTTCGTTTAATGCTAGATGATATCAACTGAAAACCGTGAGAAATAACTCATCCGATAGGGTCACAGAAGACTTCTTTTGCGCATACGAGTACAACCGGCTAGAGGGAATACCAATTTTAACAACGCACCTTCTGTTCACATAGCATCTACTGAACTCTGGTTTCAACCTCTCAACTCTGCTGTATCTATAAAACATTTTGTATTGATCAATTATTCTATCATACTTACATATCTATTCAAAGACATTCTAACTGTTTATATTTCTGTCTTCATTTCAAAATTGATTGGTGTTTTGTCTCATCTGTCAGATGTGGGAAATGAAAAGTTACCTGATTTGTTAATGAGGCCAACAATATGATTTGAAATAAAACTCCAGTGTCGTGTTTTACAATTTTTTGTTTTACTTATTCGCGACAATTGATTATTCATACAATGGCTTCATTCAGAAGCGAATATCTAATCTGCAATTTCCTGTTGATACATTTTTGAAAATTGCCGTTTCTTAATTAACTGTTTGATGTATCATTGTTTATTGATTAATTTGAAACTTACAAAATAAGAATAATGTAGACCTATTATTGTTTATCAACCAACGACAGATGTTTATTGAAACTTTCTCTAAAAGGCATAATGTGAATAATTTTTTTTCTCGAAATATATCTATTGGTATAGGTTGAACAACTTTTAGAAATTCAGATTTTGAATACCATGCATTATTCTCATTCATTCAATTAACGTGATATTAATTTATGCTCCACAAACAGTCGATTCATTTTTCACAACTTACACCAAAACAAGACTGTATAACTGACTAAAAATGCATCAAAAGCCAAGTTAATAACTACACCAAACGAAAGCAATACAAAAAACCAGCAAAAATTCCAGAAACAGTTCCAAATGAATGTTCGATAATATAAATAGATATATGGACCTACACAATCGATCAGTACCTACTGTAGAAAAAACTTGAAAATAAGACAATTTTTCCAGACTTTGTTTCTTCTGATGCATTCTCATTAAGTGACGTGATGATATTATCACTTTCGTAATTTGGAAATTAATGTAGCAATATAGAATATGAATGAACACCAAGTTTTTTTGTTTTTGAGATTTTATTTTAGCGTTCTCATTCCGATTTCAGAGTTGCCATTAGTCAAAAGGCCTATACTGACCCTTAATTCACCTAATATAAGCAGCAAATTTCAATCCCATATCTTCAACGGTTCATGAGTTAAACTTACAGACCAGTCACTGTATACGCTTGAAAATTATTTCTCGCAACTCCCTTCCTAATGCCAATACATCGGTCTCTAACTGAAATAACCATTTACATGGTGAGAATAATAAAGTAAGATTCACTTAATCAAATTTCATACTCAAAGTGAAGAACAACTTCAACTACTTATATCTTCTTCACATCTCAATACCTGTTCCCAACCTTTATTCATGCACTACTTCAATCAATTTAAAGTTGTAGTTTCAATACACAAAATCAATAACTGCAAAACCATCTCGAACGTGTCGAACCACCGAACCGTGAGAACTGTGCAGCTTTATAAGAAGTCACATCAGCCGAAAGTAAGAGTGAAATAATCACAGTTGACTCAGCAGTAGGTAACAGCCTATATAAATGTGACAATTGTTAAATAAATGAATCAGTTATTTACAGTCTAAATGAATTAAAGAGACATAATTGATGGGATATTCATTACAGTTTCTTCAAGCCCTCCATTCAAGGACAATGATAAAGTATAATTTATTAATTTTTTTTTATTGCCTCCCAAAATAACTGACAGTTTTCCAAATGTCTTGAAATAAAAATGCCTTAAATCAAAGTTAGAAGTACATAAAAACGAAAACAGGGATCTTGGTCAGCAAATGGTTCATCAAGCATGGGTGGCAAAACACATTTTTCTTTAGGCACCAATAAAAATAATAATTTACATTTCAATCAATGTTTGGATTGATTATCCATACAGAAACGGTTGAAACTACATGAAAACTAATTCTTCATTGTATTCAAAGTGACACAAATTACTGTTTACTGAAATGAAGGACGAAGAATATATGTAACCCGTCTCTATCAGAGTTTTCAGAACTTTGAGCTCACCCTGATGCTAATTGGATTGATGGATGGGTGATAACATGCTATTTTTGGCTTTGACTTTGTCAATCAGCCAATAATAATTTCTTTCTCCATATCTTATTCTGGCATGCCCCCCCTCTAGAGTTCTGAATGAGTACTAAACTTGATATTGGTTCAACAACCAATCTGCATATGCAACTGAACCTTGATTGATTTCCAACAGGAAGAAAACACACGTTATACAAACCAAAATTATTCGTATTCGCATTCTTCGTATTGAATGTTTTCCTCAAAAACTCAAATATCACAAATCAACAATTTTTTTTATTTCATAGGACTCATCCAATTCAACCATGAAACAGAAATATTCTCCTATGCAGTGCGGATATGTGAAAAGAACACAGGTGGCCAAATCAAAGGGCGGCAAAACAGATTACGATAGAGAAAAAAATAATTATTTTCGGGGACCGCGCTTCAATAAAGTACATATTACCATTAGCGGTATGCCGTGAGCGGTGGCGGTGAGCGGTAAGAATCAAAAACAAAAGAAATAAGTTGTTGTTTTTTATCAGAAACCGCACAAACAAAGAATCATTCTATTCACTTGGTTTTGAAGGAAAAGAGTAATTTCACAGTAGATCCTCAAACATATCAGTAAGATTCAGTTCGAATTCCTGTAGATTTTTTTTTACTTTGGTTACAGGGTAATGGAGGTAATAATTGAGTTGGCCTTATTTAACTATCATCAAAGTGACAAGATTTGGAGAAGAGGGTCAAATTCAGTGTTTGTTAAGTTTCCTTTGATATAAAAAAAAAACAGAGATAGTACAGTATGTCACTCGGTTAGAATGAGAATTCGCGATGCTTGTGGTTGCTCACGCTCGAATTTTCATTTTAACCTTGATACAGAATATACTATTCTCCACGATCATCACAGAATTTGCTAATTCTGAAATGAAATTTGATTACAGAATGCTGGAATTCTTTCTCTTGAGATTGAAGAAATATTCTGCAACACCTCTGCCCCCATGCAATTCAAATATATTTACATTCTCTCTCTTGTAATAGAATAATATTCTCACACTGGTTAGCAATAATAACATTAGCCTTGACGCAGTTGATTGTCACCGTAGTGGCAAATTTCAGAAGTGTCAAAATTATTGCTGTCACGTTTTCATTCGAAAATATAAAAAGTATCATGAATTGATCCAGAGATTCAGAATCAGAAAAGAGTACAAATAATATACTGGAAAGTGAATAATTGTGACTCGTAGTTTTCGTGGAAGAGGATGCTGTTAATATAATATTTATCAAATTTATTTTGATGAGAGGCCGGATGCCTTAGATGGTATAGCATTGGCTTAAATAGGTTGTGGGTTCAAGCCACCGACAAGGCATTTTTTGTTTAATTTAATAGTTTATTATTAATGCATCTTTGCGATGAAAAAATAAATTCTGGTTAGTCCAGGATTAGTCCTTTCTAATAAACAGTGTTTTTAAATAATAGTTATTATTTCGTGTGGAAATTATCTTTTGTTCGTTTACATTTGAGAATATTTTTAAATTTTTGATCGTGGAGAAAGTATAGTATTCGTGATGCTCGTAGTTCCTCCCGCTAGCCTCCGGCTCGCTTTCGGAACTTTCCACTTGTAGCGTTCATTTTGTCGCCATATCGTCACCTCTATTTCATGCAAGATAATTGCGAATATTATCCTCTCTGCTACTACAGCTATTGCCTAGCAGATGGCGCTGTCGTAAAATTGATTTTTAACGAGTTCTATTTTAGTAATCTTTGGGGATATTATTACAGAGATCTGTCTGCGCTGCGTGGGTTTTTCAATGAAATCTGACTCAATGAGGTTAGTTGGCAACAATGATCTCACCAGTGATTCAGTCAGATCTTTAAACAAAACAGTTTACTGTGAATAAATACTTAACAAGGGTGCGTTCTCCTCTTTAAATAATGAGATCTGCTGGACTTTTGCTGGTTTTATGGAAATTGAAATATTGGTGAAATTCTCCAACTTATCTATTTGATTGTGATCAAGTTATCACCAACTTTTGACTTAACAATTAGTTTTTGACTACTCGCTATGTTACACTTCCGATATCCGAAGGAATCCAAAGAAAATATGTTAGAGACATATTTTTGGCCATCCCTAGATGGCGCACCTTTTTCATTTTAGGGCCAAAAAGGCAATAGAAAAAGGGCATTGGTAGCACTGATATTTTAGAGTGGAGGAAGGAAGTATTCCATTTCCTGTCCATTCTTCGAAAGTCAGTCTCCAACCAGCACTCAACTACTCAGCCTGTGTGTCTGATACAGTAATTTTTCGAATGATTTGTAGTCCGTTTAATGGGCGATAGTGCGAGAAATTGACATGCTGCATACTGCAGATGATAACTCCTGTCTGGAGAAACCACTATATATTTCCTTTGCAGGTAGTCTGCCATCCGCCATGATAAGTTTGTCTCCAGCATGGAGAAAATTTTGTAAATTAATTTAATTTATTCTTGAACAACCCTCCGAGCGAAGTAAGTCTTTAACAATCTCCAATTCGCCAGCAAATGTCACACCATTCCTTTTTTCACAGGGCTGTTAGCACTATTGATTGATGTGTTACTCACGTCCTTTTTGAATGATATAGAAGGTAATTTGCTTCCAGTTTGGGAATTTACATTCTTTTTAAATGTTATGGAAGGTAATGCAGCTTCTACATTGGGAATTTACTAGAGGGATATTTGGTGTACCCAAACTTCGTGCAGAGTGCCAATTCAGTTGTTCATTTGATGCTTTTTATGGTATGGATAACACCAAGCTGAATTCAGAACATTTATGGATATAATTTGGAACTCTACCATCCAGGAATAGGAGATAGCACTTGGATTACTATACATATTGTAGTCATGAATTGATCATACATTTTTCTCATATCTTATACATAATGCTGTACAGCATACGCACAGTACTGAGCGAGCGCTTTCAATAACCTTTTAGATACTATCGAATATTACTTGATTTGGGTATTTTAACCTCAACTTTCAATCAATTCACAATGTTGTGTCCATTACCTTGGAATGCTAAATACCCGAATCAGTTTTCTTAACAATAATAATTGTTATTGAACTTTTCATTGCTGTTTCGACAGACTAAAGTTTCGTACTGTTGGCACTGCCACATGCTGCCTATCTGACTGCTCTATCAGAATTCAACTGAGGCATCTTCACTATATTACAACGAATGTATTCCACTTTTAATATTACTTATTTACTGTGTTCAATATCCAAGGTGACAGTGACATTATATAAATAAAGAAATCAAGTTGGAAAATTTTGAATATTGAGTGTTATATCGTTATTAGATTTGAATTTTAAAATACATTTATAAAATCTTTGTAAAAACTATAAAAAGGAAAACTCACAATAAGGTATAAATTTGAATATAAAAACAAAATGAAAGTAAAAGATGTAAAACTTGGTATATGACAATAAATGAATATTATATATATCCATCATATAGAATATAACGTTAATTAATTAAATTTATCGAGAGACCTTTAGCTCTGCTTTGATAAGTATATAATCATTTAATTTATTTCATGAATATTTTCTTTTATTCCTAATTCTTGGCTTAAACATAATATTTTCAATTTAGTTTGTAAGTCGAGTGGCGCCCAGTTATGATTTGCACCTAAAGTTCATTGGAAATTCAAATACCTCAGCCATAACATCAACTCACCCCTACATGCTCAACTGACTAACATGCTAACGGCATTGTATACTTTTATTCCACTGAGGGGATAAAAAGGTTACAAGTGGCGCTGCCAACGCGAGGGCCTGACTGCTATTTTTTCAAAAAAGCAAATATTTTGGAATTTTGTTCGAAAATAAATAAAATAAGAAATCTTCTGATAGTTGATTGGATTTAACTTTTGGAGACTGAGGGTGGAAGTGCACAATACACACTCCCTACTTTGAACTCAAAAGACAGAAAAATAATAAATTTTAAATGATTGAAACTTCTGAGATCATTGGTGTTTGATTGTTTGATTTCTGTGGTACTTACGGAGTGTGACAGTTTCCTGGTGATATAACCTGTTTGATTGTGACAAATTTATTTTTTTTGAATTTTTGCATTTTGGTATTATTTGATTTTCATCAAAATGGCTAATAGTTTCAAACCTGTTCACTTTCTTCTGGAGGAATTGACTTATGAATTAGCAATAAGAGGGGTCCAAACTAGTAAAAATCAGGATGACAGACGAAAAATGTTGAGAAACCTCCTTGAGAAAGAAAAATTTAAACCAGGTTGTCTAATTCAAATGGATGAATACAAAACTGACTTCGATACTGAAAAGACTGCTATTGATAGTTCATTATCTTCGATTAGGTACGCTACAGGTGAGTTTGAAGGTACTGAATCTGACTCAACATTCAAGCGATTAAAGTCTAGGTTGGCTCATGTATCTGGCCGCGCTAAACGTTTGCCTGTTGTACCAGGATCAGAACAGCTAATCACTGCTTATAAAAATGAAGCCATATCTGACTGCCTACTTGCTGAGACTGATTTACTAGATAAAGTTCAAGTTGATATTAATATACCAAATTCACAGGGCATTTCAAATGTCATGCAACTGGTAATAAATATTCCTCCTCCCGTTGTTACATATAATACGAGACAAATACCTATTTCTGATTGGAATTTAAAATTCAGTGGTAATCCTAAGGAGATTTATACTTTTGTTGATAAAGTAACAGAGTATTCATTAGCTCGTGGGCTTGATAACTCTGAACTTTTTAAATCAGCTGCTGAGTTATTCACAGGGGATGCTTTTTTATGGTTCCTCCATATAAAATCTAGTTTGACAGATTGGGACAGCTTAATCAATAAATTGAAAACTGACTTTTTACCTCCTCACGAGGAAGATGTCATTTGGGAATCTATCAAATCTAGAAAGCAGGGGATTCAACGCACAAAACAATAAAAATCCTATCAGAGGTTACCACTGTACCTGTAAATCTGAAGGTTATTGTGCATCCTGAATCGTCCGTTCCACGGTTATACTTCTCCAGATAACAGGAAGGCCACGGACTTTTGAGCTTGGAGTGTCTACATGACAGAATGGTACTGGATGGAGCCTGTGATTATGAAAAAGCAGGAATTGGAGCATTTGTCTTCATAGCACCCGTGCAGCCGATGAACTCGGTCTCGTATTCGACACTGACTGGACGAATTCAAACTCTGTCATCGAGTTGGAACTCGTTCAGCAAAATCCCACGTCAACGCTGCGGAGAGTGAGAGTCTTCGGCAGCTACATAAGGATAAACCAATGCATGGGTCTTCCACAAGAACATTAAAGACCTTGGCTTATCCAGATGCATAGAATCCGCCCTACCAAATCATTGCTGGCAAATTCGTTGCTAACTTCACATAAATTCCATGGTTGGCAAAGATTTTAATTATTTGAGTGTATGTTACATCGGAAATGTACAAGGAAATTTGGAATAACAAATTACATTCTGAATCAGATGCTGTTGATGTGTCAACTCACCCAAAGTTGTTTTTGTCCTTACATTTCTTGAATATCCCATTGGATAGAGAATAGCCCAATATCGATCGACGGACACGGCGACCAAACAAAAAATCGAAATAGTACAAAGTACTATCAATAGTGAAACCGTAAACAAACAAGCGTGCAAGTTGTGAGGTTTTCCAATAGAGGACAAAAGGGCAAAAGGGATGCCCAATAATCCCACTAAAAAGTCTGCTGCGGCCAGCGATACGATGTAATAATTCGTTCTCCGTCTCAAGCGCCTCTCTTTCCCGAACACGGAAATTACCAGAGCGTTCCCAATGACCGCAAAAAACGCCACTAATATTTCACAACCGGCGTACAATAGATTCAGTTCCTTTTGTTGGTATTCATGTTTCGGGGGCACTGTTGTGTAGTTCATTGTTGATCTTCGTTGGTTTCTTTTATTATGGAAAATAATGTCGATTCATTCTTCCGTTTGTCTCATCTGAAACAAAATAAAATATTTAGGAAGAAATCATTGCACAAACATGTATGAGTTACAGCTGCAAGAAACTCAATAATGACTGTATACAGTTCCTGTCTAGAGCCCGTTCCTCCCTACTAATTTCTTAAGTACCTGGTATTTCGCAACGAAATTTTGAGGGGTTGAATAGGAGATAAAAACCTTCTTTTCATGAATAAATTACTAAAAATTTTCAAAATGGCGGCTGAGCACCATCTTCAATAATACCCTTTACTCCTGAATTCAATTGTTTTCGAAATATTAACGATTGAAAAATGACATTTTGGTCAATATTCTGTATGGCTTTTGAGTTTTTGGTCGTGTATCCATTTTTCTTGGCTTTTGACGTTTCGCATACGCGTGCTTCTTCAGAAAATTACGAGTGTAAGTATTCTACTATCACTGAAGTGGTACTCTTGGTCTCAGATTATATATACCCGATTTCTCACAAACAGAAGAAGTAATTCTGTCCACAGGTACGTTTTCAGGTACCGTATATGTTGATTATTCTTCCCAGGTACGTTTTTTTGCGTAATTAAGTTCGAGGGGACAGGTAAACATCTCGTTCTTTCTAAGGTTGGGAACAAAAATCAACATATACTTACGGTACCTCGTAAATCTCAAAAGTGGACAGTTTTACTTATCAATCAGACAGCTCTTATTACGGGTTGGGACTGAATTTTGAAGTCCATCTCAGTTATATTAGGCATAAAGTAAACGTTAATTTGTTGGTTTTTACGGGAAATACAGGGTGATAGAGTTTACGCGGTGGCAACACCGTACATTTCACCAAATCGAACCATTGCGGATCGTATTCGGCAGGTTTGAGAATTTTTATTGGATGACCTACAGGGTGTTGATCAAAATATTGTGCAGTTGGATATAAAGATACCACGTCTATGTATCTGATTTTTTGGTCAGACACTTTCAAGTTGGTAGCATTGGTACGACCACAAAAAAACGCTTCTCTAGGATTTAAAGGATCGAAGACGACGACGACACCTTCACCATCCTTAAAATTATTCGTTTGTGCAACATTTTTGAATTCTTTGGCCCATTCGCAAGCCCAAATTTCGACTAAGTTGTAGCCGCTATTTTTTATTTGTTGGCTTCTACGACATTTAATTTCGTATAAATCATCCATGGTTTGATTATTTACATTATTGATGGTGTCTGGTAAAAAACATGTACGACAGCCATGCCAAAAAAAAACGTGGTATTGGTACTCTGTATTTGTTGTTTTGTCATAGCCATCAACTTAACACCCCAAAATTGAAACTTCACCGGTGTTCAAGGCATATTGGACATTGGGGTATTGATTAAGCCAAGCCATAGATTCCAAACTGTATGTATCTTTTTTTATTTTAGACAACAGCAATTGTATTTTTTGTCAAATATTTCGAGCGATAAATGGCCATGCAAACACCGGCTATTGTTAAATATTGGAAAGGATCAATGTTGGCAATTTCCAAAAAATCCTTTGCGAAAGGCCAAACATATCCTGCGCAGAATGTCAACATCTGAGGTGCAATAACTTTCAATTTCTTGTCTAAAATCGAAAACTCGGCCTTTTTGTTCATCATACCATTGTAGAAATTTCAATCGTTCTTGTTGATGCATCCGATTGGGTGCATAAAATTCTACAGCCTGCATAGGGCCGCAATAATTTTGATTTTCTGGTGTGTTGAAAAAATGGGAAAAATACCCTTTTTTCACATGTGTCAACCCAAAAGTTTTTGAGAAAGCAGACAAAGGTCCTGCAACAACATTCGAGCTATCAATGATCTTCAATTTAATGCGTGGTACTTCCAACAACATTAATTTCGACCCACTATAAATGGTATATGGTTTAATGCCGTATTTTTTCATCAGACATGCCATTACAAACACATGGGCTCGTACAAACATACTGTTTTGTATTGTTTTCTTTAAAAACACATCCCATATTTTTGTTTTACGCTACGTTCGTTACATGTACAAGGTAAGTCACAAATACCGCCTTTGGCATATTTTTTCACCATATAACATTGATGTGTTGCTTTTTCGATAAATTGTTGGCAATTTTGACACATGGAAAAACCACATTGATGATGTTTTTGACGGTTGAGAATTTTATTGCAACCGTTGTCACATTTGTAAAAGTCTTTACAAACATCTCCGTGCTTTTGCATGCACTCATGGTTGTAGCAATATCTGTTGCAGTTATTACAGAAAATTTAATTTCTGCCAGTCATTTCTTGTTGGGGTTGGGTGCATAAAGCACAAGTACGTATATTAGAGCATTTGTGTTGCCTGTTTTTATTATTATAGCATTTGTCACATTTGTGACAGTAATAACAGCGTCAGTAAAATGCTGCGATGTTATTAATGACATCAAAATGATTGCCATTTTTGTACAAATATAATTAAATTGGTTTCTTGGGTCCAACATATATGATTGAATTAAAATTTTCAGAGCTCACAATTTTTATTTGTACATTCAAGTCTTGTTCGGCTTGTTTCATATCGTCCAATGAGAAACCATTGGGCTTATAAGAACTTCATAAGAGGCCATTTTCGTTTGTATTGTTTTTACCTACCCTATTTTTTTTAATATTACTGCGTGTCAATTTGTTGCCCAAAATTTCATTTGTATGGTATGTTAAAGCCGTATTAATAGCTCGAGCCCCACAAAGATTATCGCGATAACATATGGTTGTAATACTTCGTTTGGTATGTTTGTGTTTAACTAAATTCAAAATTTTGACACCTCCGCCTACTCCTCCTCGGGGGTTTTTGAAAATTTGTATGGTAAAGGCCGTATCCTCTAATCGAAATCCTTCGTTATGCTACCATTTGTATCTATATTATAGAAGTCTCCAAAATTTATTATAGCTTCGGTAGGATCTATTATTATTATCACCAGTGTTTTAACGCTTCTAATTTCAATAATTTTTTGGGAAGCAAAATCGTTTATTTTCGTTGCATTTTTTACGTGTTTAAACGCTTCTGATTTTACTCGTTTTTTGGGACGCAAAAACGTCTCTATTTTTGTTGTATTTTTTACGTGTTTCAACGCTTCTAATTTTACTCGTTTTTTGGGACGCAAAAACGATCATTTTGAACGATTTCAAAATGTCAAATCTCCATTAGAAATTCATGTAAAAGTGTATTTTTAACACTTCTAATTTCAATAATTTTTTGGGACGCAAAACCGTCTATTTTCGTTGCATTATTTGCGTGTTTCAACGCTTCTAATTTTACTCGTTTTTTAGGACGCAAAAACGTCTATTTTCGTTGCATTTTTTACGTGTTTTAACTCTTCTAATTTTACTCGATTTTTGGGACGCGAAAATGATCATTTTGAACGATTTCAAAATGTCAAATCTCCATTAGAAATACATGTTAAAGTGTATTTTTAACGCTTCTAATTTCAATAATTTTTTTGGAACGCAAAATCGTCTATTTTCGTTGTATTTCTACGTGTTTTAACGCTTATAATTTTACTCGTTTTTTAGGACGCGATAACGATCATTTTGAACGATTCCAAAATGATAAATCTCCATTAGAAATACATGTAAAAGTTTATTTTTAACGGTTCTAATTTCAAAAATTTTTTGGGACGCAAAAACATCTATTTTCGTTACATTATTTACGTGTTTTAACGCTTCTAATTTCACTCGTTTTTTAGGACGCAAAAACGTCTATTTTCGTTGAATTTTTTACGTGTTTTAACGCTTCTAATTTTACTCGTTTTTTGGGACGCGAAAACGATCATTTTGAACGATTTCAAAATGACAAATCTCCATTATAAATACATGTAAAAGTGTATTTTTAACGCTTCTAATTTTAATCAATTATTTTGGGACGCAAAAACGTCTATTTTCGTTGAATTTTGTACGTGTTTTATCGCTTCTAATTTTACTCGTTATTTGGGACGCAAAAACATCTATTTTCGTTGCATTTTTTACGTGTTTTAACGCTTCTAATTTTACTCGTTTTTTAGGACGCAAAAACGTCTATTTTCGTTGCATTTTTTACGTATTTTAACGCTTCTAATTTTACTCGTTTTTCGGGACTCGAAACGATAATTTTGAACGATTTCAAAATGTCAAATCTACATTAGAAATACATGTAAAAGTGTATTTTTAACGCATCTAATTTCAATCATTTTTTTGGGACACAAAAACGTCTATTTTCGTTGCATTTTTTACGTGTTTTAACGCTTCTAATTTTACTCGTTATTTGGGACGTGAAAACGACCATTAGAAATACATGTGAAAGTGTATTTTTAACGCTTCTAATTTCAATCATTTTTTGGGACGCAAAAACGTCTATTTTCGAAACACTCGGTATATGTTTTTGCTTTGATAATTACACTTGAAACGCTCTGTAAATATTTTCCTGATTTTAGGGGCACCCTGTATGGGGTGTTGCCATGTTTTTTTCGCCACAATTTTGTTTTCTTCAACAAAAAGTCACCTCTTTTCTATTTATGGTGTGTTTTGAGACACCCTGTTGATTTATTCTCTGCCAAATGATGTATTTTGAGACGCCCTTCCAACTTATGCAGCCATGTTTACCTGGTATAGTGAATTTGATAAGCAACTGTCATGTGTTTTTCTCTAAGTGTACAGCCATGTTTTTTACAACGAACTATGATGTGCGGTGACCAATCAGACGCCGCCATGTTTATTCCATGAATGAATAATTTGTTTTTGTACAACGAACTATGATGTATGCTATAAACGCCGCCATTGCACGTCACACTCCCATTAAGACTCCATGTTTTTTCCCTAAATGGTACATTTTTGACACACCCTGTGTTGTTTTTTATCTCGAAAATGTGTTTTGACGCACCCTGCATACGTCTCACTTATTAAAATCGCACGTTATAACGTCATCCTCCACTCAAACCGCCATATTTTTTAGTTGAATGATGCATTTTTGAGCCGCCCTGTCGTTTTTTCTCTCTCAACTTTGACACACCATGTATACAGCGGTGACGGCTTTGGCGGTGGACGGCTGAGGATGCGGAGACGTAAGCAGCGGAGGTAGAGGCGGAGATGGAGGCACGTGTTTTCTTTGACGAATGACAGAGGCTTTTTCTCTTAAATCATATGTTAGTAAACCCGGTATACCCGACAACCAGCCACCATGTTTTTTTCGCTATATGGTACATTTTTGACACACCCTGTGTTGTTTTTTTCTCAAAAATGTGCTTTGACACACCCTGTATACTTCTCCTTCATTGGAATCGCACGTCACACTCCACCATGTTTTTTAGTTAAATGATGCATTTTCAAGCCGTCCTATTGTTTTTTTGCAGCGGTGTCACCTGCGGCAATGACTCGCAAAGCGGCGGCGGTGGCGATGACAGCATCGTCGTCGACTTAGCGTCGGCGGCATCAACGTCGGTAGCGGCTACATCGGCGAACGTCGGCGATGGCAGCGGCAGCTCGTAAAATCATACATTTTTGACACACCCTATATTGGTTTTCTCTCAAAAATGTGCTTTTACACACCCTGTCTCCCTCATTGGAATCGCACGTCACACACCACCTCGCCATATTTTTTAGTTAAATGATGTAACCGCCCTGTCGTTTTTGCTAAATGTACTTTGAGCACTCGTATCTTTGAAACTGACCTTTGACCCAAATCGAACCATAGCAGCCCCATATCACCAAAACGAACCATAGCAGCCCCATATCTACTACCACATTCTGTATATAAGTCATCGCTAGGGTAAGTAGGTTTTTTTCGGTAAATTATTTTAAGTATATATTTTTGCACACAACATTCAAATTTTCTAGATGAGTGTCTGTTACCCCTCCCCATCCAATTATTCCGTACTGTAACTGAGCCTCGACAAGTGCATTTCTAATATCAAGAAAATCCCTTTAATATTTGAATTTATGTAATAATCCCCTTACTTTCCCTACAAATTTTTAATTTGAAGGTCCCACCGCAGATGGCGATCTATTACGATCCCAAGATATTTTATTGATGTGTCTTCTGGGATTTCGTAGCTCTCTCCTATTTTTAACGGACACATATTCGGTAAGCCGGTATGGTGTCATATAATCCTGAATCTAAGATCTTGAACCATTAACATTATATAAAAAAATAAAACCGATATGAATGGTGATTTTTGTTCAGTATTCAGTATGAGAATCCACATTGAACTGCAATATATAGGACTAGTTTTGAATATTCTTCATTGTTTCGATCTCCCGCACAAGAATCTATCAGATTCATTTGGGATTTTCCTAATTATTGAATTGAAATCGGTATCCGATTAACTATTATTTCCGCTGTAATTTCATTTCAATTTCTCTACAATAAATTATTATTATATAAGGGCTAATTTCAAAAATTCTTAAACTTAAATACCTTAAAAGCAAATTTCTATATCCAAACCAATCAAAATCAGAATTACCATGAACTGAAGCGCAAAAAGCTTTCGTATGTACTCGGCTTAAGCAGGAACGAATGTAAATCCGCAACCATGTCGACATAAATTTTGCAAACTGGCAACTCTGGCGCGCAAAATTTAAAGGTCCGAGATCAATGAGGCGGCATTTCAAACATCAAAGGAAATGGGCGGAGCTTCTCATCTATAAGTTTCTGTAATCTGTGAAATCAGGTTCTTACTACGACGTCACAAAAATTTTAATTCATTATAATAATTGAGATGTTGAGTTTGTTTCCATTTTTTATGAATTTAACGTTTTTGCTTTATCGTGTTAATTGTGGCGACTGTGAAATATAATGGGTATTTTCTGTTTTATTGAGACATTTTGGGACAAATTCATCGATGGTTGAATTAAGAACATTGTAAAAACTTTCAACTGACTCAACAGATTTGTATTTGAATAGTGTAGGCCAATCAATATTTTCCAAATGTTTGTTGAATTCTGTGTAGTTGGCTTTTTTGAAATTATAGGATGTATTACAGATGCGATTCATAAATTCACTAGAAGTCAGTAGATCCACCATATTATCATTTTTCTCATCCACATTCGAAGGTCTACTGAAATTATTCTGTTTCACTCTTACTCATTCCATATGCGGCATATTAAAATCCCCATAGATCAGGACAGGGTCGTCCGAAATAGCACTGATGATATCATTAAGTTTGCTGGTGAAGCAAGCTCTAGAATTATCGTCGTTTGGGGGTAGATATACACAACATATGTGAATTTTTGAAAGGAGTCCTTCACCACAGAGTGTGATCCAAATGTCTTCGGCATCACTTTGCCACTTTGTCTGTTGAACAACTCTGAAGTTCTTGCGAACAGCTATGATGACCCCTCCACCGTCGGATTTTTGGCTAGCAGTAGTATGTCTATCTCTACGATAAACTGTGTACAGGTTCGCACTAAACAATTCTTCACTGAAAACACTATCGTTTAGGTAAGTTTCAGTAAGCAGATATATGTCAGCATCTATAATAATCGAATTAAGTTTGCATTCATGTGTTTTGGATCTAAGTCCTCGGACGTTTTGACCTTAGATTATAGAACAAACAGATACAGCAACTCATTCATGAGCTGTCCAAAGTTGTGATTCCGACACGTTCCATCGATGCGGCTAGCTAGTAAAACAGAGATAGAAAATGACATTCCGACTTTCGCGTACGCACGGATCGGAAGACTACTGCTATCGGTGCGATGCCATGGGCGTAACATTCTCAAGGGGAGGTACACAAGAATAAAAATAAATAATTAGCAGCTGATCTTTGTTGGTTGATAGGATTTTCGGGATTGTTGATATATGTTGGTTGGTAATATGAATTATCGTGATGGATTCAGATTCAATAATGAAAGGGATTGTTTTATCAACGTGAATGCAGATGTTATATTAAAACAAATATACTCAAACAAGTTTTATTCATTACGGAACAATATCATTTTATTATTTATACTCCGAACTCTTTTTGTGCCACTGGATTCCAAATTCTTCACTGTTTCATAATGGAGTCTAATTTTGAAGTAATATTTCAAAATGAGTTTAATTAACTTCATTGCATGTCCATCAATTGGGTTATCATCGTACAGATGTGAACCAAAATAATCAAAAACAGTGACAGGTAATAGAGAAACAGTATTTCCGATTAATACATCTACAATGTTTCTCAAATGTTTGTTAAAAATATTTATCGTTTTGTGAAAGAATCTAAAATATTTTTCACCTGTTTTACAAACTTCAGTTACCAATATTGAAGCATTGATAAGCTTACCGTATTGTTTTCTTTTTTGCAATTTAGACAAGACTATGTCAGTTTCCAATAGTTCTTGGCATTTTAGGCAAGTTATGCAGTTTTTCAAGGATTTAACAACGAATCCTGAAATATATAACACAATATCTTCAACATAAGTTGTTAAATGCCATGCAAGGGAACTATAATAGGCGTTTTGCTCGATTTCCATATTCAGTTTTGCTTCCAAAGACTTAAATTCATCAGTTTCTAGCAAGTTTTGGCCGTTTTCGTCCAAAGTGATAGCGTGAACCCCGCATGTTAGAATTGGAATTTTGTCTAAATCAATAGAGTTTCCTGTGTTCGGTGCGGCAATTTCACTATGTACTAAAAGGCGTTTATAGGCAGCCTCGAACTGTCTTGCAGTTGGATTATTGTTGTATCCACCCTTGCTCCTCAGTGCACCGAAAAACAATTCCAAATGATCTTGGGACAATTTGCATGTTGAGATGTATCTCAACAGCTTTTTATCACTAACGTAAATTTTGAACATATCTTCAAGACTTTGCATGCAAATCAATAAACCTAAAAATCCAGTCTTTCTGTCGGAATCGATTACCTTCTCATTATTATTTAATTTCAAATGAATTATATAATATCTGATTTCATTAAAATATTGAAAAAGTGATTCATGAGTAGTTTCAGATAGGGGTCGTTTAAAAAAATATTTTGCCATTGCATTCCTCGAATTCAACACATCAAATAAGTCGTTGAATGTAAGAATGAAATTAGCAGTTGCCTCAGAACTTTTGAATTCTGGTGAAAGTTCATCCTTACATAAATAAAGAAGTGCGTCAGAAACGCCCAATGCAAATGTCTAATCCGCAGTTTGTTGCAGCATGCAACCCTTCGATATTTTGTTTTTCAACCAGTTTGGTGATGAAATGCCAGTTGATTATTTTTCTATCCGAATCCTGCATGATTCTTTTAGAACCCAAACTGTTTCTGACCAATTTCAACATATGACAGGGATCAAAAAATATATAAATGTCATGCCCAGTAACCGGATGCGAAAAACTGGTTTTCAATCTCATTGGGTCACTGAAATCTGCTCCGAGTGCTTTGGCCATGGTCATATTGGTAGACTGTCCATCGAATGTTATAGAGGTCACAACGACATCACTTTTGTGGACAAACTCCAGACATTTCTTCACTAAATCTGCTTTATCTGCTCCTGTGAAACCGTCAAGTAAAAAATATCCCACAGGAATTTTCCACGACCCGTTCAATGGAACAACCATAAAAACCAAAGATTCTTTGGCTTCTGGAAGAACATCAGAATTTAACTTTGCCCCTTTATCCACGTATCCAGTAAACTTGGATCCTGTCCACTCCACCTGCCTGCGAATGGACATTTTATCAAAAATCAGATTACAAAGAATATTCTGACCGCGTAGATCTGCTTCTTGTTTTTTCAATTTCAAAGTCACTAATGCTTCTTCAGTGAAACCTGGAGAACCATCCACTGACTGCATCCAACTAGTTATAATTGATGGATGAGGTAGACTATTTTTAAATGATTTTCTCACGAAAGCGTAAGCTCGAGGGGAGTAGAAAGACAAAGTCAGGGCGAACGATTTCAAGGTAGGGTTGTATTTCTGAGTTGTATTTTTTTGGAGCATCCTCTCCATTATTTGTTTGGCTGTTCCAGATATGGAAGCCTAAAAATATATCACTATTAAGATGGTGTTACTATCAGGATAAAACTAGTTAACCTTTAATTCTGTAGATTCGGAAATACGGGACTGTCTCTTTTTTAGTGCCAAAAGTCCTTCCAAACGTTTAACTGTGGCCTTAAGTCTCCTTACAGTACACTGCAATTTTTTTATTTTACTCTTATCTTGGTCTATGGTTTGTTTCAAAGTTCTAAAATTTCTTTTGGCCTTTTTAGGTGTGGAAAAGTTATCGCTCGTGATGTCGCCAGCGTATCTCTTCCTGAAAAAACGAGAATAATTTTATTGAAGAATCATCGACATATTTCAAATTTTATTTAATGAAGAATGTATATGAAAAATTAGTAAATACCTTTTACTTGGAGCAGAAATAAGGGAGATAATTCCTCTATATTCTGATTTCAATCCGACGAATTCATCCGAATTATTAGTTTTCTTCAACATCTCAAGTATTATTGCTTCGGTTTCCGAAGCAGTCAGTGTTGTAGATGAGGAACTGTGCACCACACCTGCTTCTTCTTCCATCAATGTCGAACTGTAAGAAAATCTCATGAAAATTATTGGTGGCTAGTTTTATGAGTGAAAATGTATTTCTCTTTTGTATCTTTTCATTAATTCATCAAATTATGTGATGTATTTTACCCTAAGAATATGTTAGGAGCATCAGGCGTTCTGATTCCTTTCTCAGCTGTCTCAGTACTAGAAGAAATCGGTGAAACTGTAACCGTAGAAACCTTAGGCCTGTAATATTGAAATTCTGATGAATTCGTAGCAAATAACAATAATTTTTTAAATTTGTGGTTTAATTGGGTGTTGGGCAAATAAAACAATCTGTGTATTTGCATGCTCACGTTTCGTTATAAGCTCTAATGAAGCAAACCACATATTAGCAAAAAGTAGGCAAAGGCGTAGATTGTTTTATTTGTCCAAAACCCTGCAATTGATGCAATCCAAGCAATTGGATTTAAAGCACTTCAGTTGAATTAGGAGAAGGGGAGAATGCAAAAAATAAGCCTATTCAAACAGAATAATACGCAATAATAATGCAAAATCTATATGAACGAGTATTTTCCTTGATTAACACTCCGTCAAATCCATATAAAACCAGTGAATTATATGAAGGCATAAATATTCTAATAATGAATACCTAACATAAAATAAAATACTGAAATTTTCAAAATTTAAATCTACATCTCAATGAAAAATATCCTTACATAGACAGAATTTTCCCTAATAAGTGTAAGGCATTGTAAATTTTTTTTGGCTCACCCTATAGACAGACATATGAAAGAATCGTTCTGAAAAGATCAATCAGCTCTTTCCGAAGAAATTATATCCAGAAATGAAAAGAAAATTCGAACGTGTAGTCGATTTTAGACATTCAACGTTTTTTTTGTAGCTCGCCCTGTAGATCCAATGTAACTAGCGAATGAAAAAATATATCATTAGTCTGATTATACACTTACCGCTTCCGAGAAGTAAAGGACCGTCGCACATTGTGGAATAAAATCTAAAAGAAAATATTTTTATAAAACAAATAAATTCAGAATGGTCCTAATCAATAATATTCTTATGAATGTATGAAAAAACCATTGCGATCATTCAATTTGTTTTCTCGTTACCTGCATTCATTTGTACGAAACGTAAGAAATAAGAAAACAAAAACCCGAGCAGCACCATTACAATTATCGAGATAGCACCTTTCGTATGAAAGCGTACACCTATGTTGGATGACATAACCTCTAAAACTTACCTACAGAAATACGTCCTTTCCAATATAGAAACACAATGTTCATAAACTTCGAATAATGTTTTTATAATCTAATCGATATGTCGGTGGAACAATCACAAAATGACGGTACAAAAATGAAAAGTGCACACATACACAAAACAACTATAATTTTAATGAATGGATCCGCGAAAATCTTTACTGTTGCCGATTGTTCGACGTACGTGATCATAAAGAATATCAATCGATTACATAACATAACCCATCGCTAAATGAATTTTCATTTTTATATTTTTGTATACGGATAGGTATATGTGATTGATACGCATGAGTAACACACCGTCTGTTCATGAAATTCACCATGTTGAGATTGTTATGAAGATAGAAACTTGTTCAGAAACTCAGCTTCTCCGACTTTTTCACAAATTGGCAACTGTGTTCCATAAAACTAATTCTAACACACATTGGGCTTAGACTGTGACTCCTCGTTGCCAGCGGCCCGAAATGTAAATAACAGGGTCTATCTCTATTAGGTCATTGATTTTGACAGTACACTTGTAGAGTCGAAGGAAGATGAGAGGAATTACGAATAAGTTTTGCATGAGAGTTATCATCCTTACGTAGAAATATCTTGACATTCTTTACCCATACAAATTTGTAATCGTTGGTTTTTGCGAAGTCTCTGGTTTCTTTGAAGATAATCTTATTGTATAAAGTAAGATCTTCATTAATATATACGTTAGACAAAGCATCATTGATTCTAATTGATCTCTTCGTGTTAACACCAGTTTGACGTTTAAGTTTGGCAGAAGCTAAAAATTTGTCTCAAATTTCTCTAGAGTTGAATCTAACAATGACGTTTTTTGGACGGTGTTCAAGGATCTTGTTAGACTGAATTCGATGAACAGTCTCTATTTTATCTGTGATCTCAACGCTGAGGAAATTAGCTATTTCCTCAACAACGGACTTGAGATTTTCGTTTCTTTGTTCCGGAACACCCTGTATTTCAATATTTAATAATCTTGAGAACTGCTCAATATCATTCAGTTTCGTGTTCAAATCATCAAATTGTTTTTTCAAAACAATATTTTCGGTTTTCAATTTCTCGAACTCCCTCATCATATTTCGCATATCTAAGAGAGACTTCTCGAAATCGCTTATCTTGGCAGAACAGAAAGATACAGAATTGATTAGCTCCTCTTGACTGCGCCTCATAGCTTTCAACTCATCTCTCATTTGAGCGAAGACTCCTGTTGAACCCTGTACACATGACTCAACGATCTGGGCATCGAGTAAATCAGCTGCTGCAGATACACTCGCTGCCTCGGATCTCGCTGCGACCGAATGTAGCAGATTGTTGGCGTCTGCTACGGCACACACCGGGCATTTCTTACGCACTTCAAATGATAGTGGAGCTGACAAAAATCAGAGCATTGAAGGCCAGGTGACTTTTTGTGATATGCTGTACGCATTGTTTACATACCGATTGCATTTCTACGTTGTAACTTGAAAAATTCTTAAGAAAGCGGGTTTGAACTTATATTTGAATTCTTGAGATTATCCCGATATGATTGATATCACTTTTGAACTGTTGATTACTAGAATACTAACTGTAAACACTGCCGTTTTACGGAGTTCTCTGAAGCACGTCTGTTCACAACGAGCATTCGAATGCCAGTACTTTGATCAAAAAAAGCGAGAATCGAATATATGAAAATAGCTGTAGGCAGATTGAGACCTCAGTGTTAGAATGATATTCCCCTTTTTCTTTTTTCATTACTTCTGCTCAACGCCTGTCAAACTTATTCTACAAGAATAAACTTTGTAACAACACCACCGAATATTAATAGAAAACAGGTGTAACTATCTACATACTATTTTCACGGTTCACCCGATCATCAGTGCAGAGTAGGTCACAACATGCAAGCGATTTCCACTATACAACTCAAGAGAATATATTTCGTACAATAAAATGAATATTTGATGCAGTATATCTTTTGTGATAAATATTATTAACACTAACAATCATCAAAGAAGTTAGTAGTACACTCTCTTAGCATTGTCATCGAATGTTTTTTGCTCATTTTATTAATTCTTTCAGTTTGATACCTTGGCAGTTTTGTTTCTTTATAGATTAGCTTATAATTCAGAAGCGCTTCATCATGCAAATTTAATTACGTTTAGATCATTCCAAGGCCTCCTAATGGGCATGAAATACAAAATTGAAATGATTCCGTGTAGGGAAACAGTTGGGAAAGTAATTAGGTAATTGAATATATTGGAAACATCCAGTAAATTACAACCCCTTTTGGTTGACCAAACATCACGAAAACAACAAGTGATAAGTGAGATGAACGATAATGTGAATTCTGTATGTGATACTGACATTTCAAACAATCGGGGTCCAACAAGCCGGAAAAATATAATTTCTGGCGAAATGTTGGCGGGCGATGATTGAAAAGCATTGGCGTGAAATTAACGGGCCGTCAGGGCAAATTTTTTAGGGTGTCATTATACATACAGTATAGGAGTGCATTTCAGGTTACCTTTAATTTTTTTATTGATTATTTTGAGGCCTGTGGCAACTTACCGGTTCTAAGACACTGGAATGTATTGACAGGACACCCGAGGACGAAGGAATAACTCTGGCAATTATTGTATTGTTTAGTTTAGTTCATAAGTGAATCTGAAATTAACTGTTCATAAATATATCATTTGAAATAATAAAGGGGTATACGTGCAAAGATGTGTAATTCATTCATTATAGAACAATTGGCGATGAGCAATAGTAATTTTACCGACGGAACTTTGGTTCATAAACAAGGTAGGTTAGATATCGACTATTACTTATATACTCCCAAAACAGAGGAAACAAACTCTTTCCTTCTTTCAGGACAGTTCAAATCAAAAACCTGTTACTTAATATAAGGACAGTTGAAAATGAACAAACTGTTACAGCGCAGTTTGAAATTTAAAACAAAATTAATGAAACTGTTACTCTGTTTCAGGGCAGTTCAACGTACCCCAAAGCGAATCTCAGCAAAAGCAAAAGATTGGAAAAAGTATCACAAAAAGTGAGAAAATATTGACAGAAATAGAAGACAGAATTTATAAGCCAATTGTAGTGAAAATCGTTTTCAAATTAGTTATAAAAAAGGATTGAATTTATAAAATCATATTAATTTTCACAGAGAATGATAGCAGTCGTAAAGAAGATATGAAAGTTAAAACAGTAGTGTAGTTGAATATTATTCAACAAAAATAAATCGGATTAGTATAATGAGCTAAGAAAGGTAAGAGCTATAAGAAAATCTGAATAATATATAGTATTTGCATGTGGGTGTATACATGTATAAGTTTAGATATGGCCGATTTGGAGTTGTACAAAGTAAATAAAACTATACATATATATCTGAATCCATTTATATAATCTCATAGGTACTTTGTAAATTGAAGCAAGAACGTTATAATTTTGATACTTATATGTTGATCATGGCAGACAGCAGTATTGAATCAATATCTCTGTGACAACAGCGACAAGGCGTGGATTAGGGAGGAATAGGATAAGGGGAAAATGAGAAGATTTAACGAATGTAACAAAGAAGAGAAACAAACAGAAATAATGATATTTTCATTAGTCCTGATGGAAAACTCCCTGAATATTCCTTACCAAAACAGAACTCAACCTTTGAATGACACATATTCAGAAATCTCAAATCTGAACAATGTGAAAACTGCTGAAATTCCGGAACCAACCAACCAAGTGTTTATTTGGGAATTCTGCTAAAAAATCGAACTAAATTAATATTGAAGACAAAATAATTCTAGAACTGAATAAAAAATGCTTAAAATAGAAAAATCACTTGATGAAATTCTTGAATTATGCCAAGAACAAATTGGCAGGTAGTCTAGAGCTATGGACTGAAGTGACGGCAGGTTCAGCGTCATCGTGTGTCAACAAAATACATCTCATCAATAAAGAACATAATTACCACAAAGTGTGGAAAAGTCAACCATTCTGGTATCACAAAAGAATGACCCGCTAGAAATGCCAATTGTCATAAATGTGGAATCCAGGGCCACTATTCATCTTTATGCAGAACCAGCTAAAGAACAAAACAGTTTTAAATGAAAATATTTTATACGAGGTTCTGAACAAACGTAGAAGAACAGATTTGATGAAATATGTAGAAAAAGAAACAGAAAAGAAAGACAGAGCGAGTATCAGAAATTTCCAATTCTTCAAGGTTTCTGGTCCATGTCAAGGCGACAAAAATAATTATCTCATTGAGTACAACATAGGTGGTGTGCCTTTCATCTTATTGATTGATTCCGGCTCAAATGTGAATATAGTAAACGGTTATGACTGGGAATCATTATTGAAAATGAAAGCTTTGACATTCTCTCAGAGGATAATGTTGAAATTTGACTAGAATATCGTAAACTGAACCCAACTTGGATCGAAATAAATTTTGAAAATATTTTTACTGTCAAAATCAGTGTCAGAAAATTACATTTCAAAATCTTATGGATAACATGACATTTATATTCAAAAAGTTCAATCCAGATTACCCCATGATCGAGGTAGTAAAATAAAAAATGAATAATTAATCAATCAATCATGCCAAAGCCTTGCATACATTTCAGGTATTTTACTCGATTCAATCCTACGGTAAGAACATCTGCGATCTGCGATCATGTCTCCTGGTGAAACTGTTGAAAGATATACAACTTTGACATTTTCTTGGTCGATCTGTTCTCGGATGTAATGTTATTTTATTTCCACGTGCTTCATTCTAATATAAAAAACTGGATTTTCAGCCAGTTTGAGAGCACTCTGTTCGTCTCCGTATATGATTATGGTATCTTCCACATGGATAATTTCAGCTAGAAAATTCTGAAGATTCTGAAAGTGTAACATATTCAGCTTCACACAATGATAGTGTGACGCACTTCTGTTTTCTACTTTCCCATGAAATAGGACCACCTGCATATTAAGAATCATACCCCGTATAGGATGAATATCTTTCAATAGGGACATTTGTGAAGTCTGTATAATCTGCCAGTTGGCTTGTATGCTGTACAAACGACCAAGGTACCTTTGAGGTACCTAAGAACACTTTTTGCCATATTTCAACGAATATTTTTATATCCTATATTAAACTGAGAAGGGTAACTTGTGATGAATGAAATATCTGGCCTGGTAGAAGCTGACAAGTACATCGAAGTTATAAGAGATTGTTATGGGGAATTTGAAATTGTCTTGCCTTTTTCTTTCAGTTGGCTCAGATCTACTGGAGATGTTACTGGCTTTGAGTCTTCCATATCAAATTTCTTCAGAGCATTTATAATATACTGTTTTTTGTTTATCAGAATTCCTCCAGTTGTTGTTATATCCATCAAGCGGTTGCACCCCTACGTGCAACCCTCAGAAGTCAGAGACTTGTGCGAGCTTACCTTTCAATATGTGTGATGCCATGCACGAGATCGGTGGCAATGCTGAGATTCGAACTAATGATTTATGGCTTATGAAGCGAGAACTTAACCCGCATGCTACCGCGGCCCATTTGTCTTCCGATTATTAATCCTAATGCATGACTGTGTAATGTCTCAAACGGGATATTATGAAAATGTTCGAAATTAGTTAATCAAAATCAAGGAAATCGTGGGTTCACCTACAGAAGTTTTAGAAGAATTGAAAACATTATCGAAAAGTATCTTAATATTCTATTTAGATATCGAGCATTCAATAGAAATTAACATTGCCTCATCCTAAGACCTAAAAATACTCAAAATTAATGAAAGATCCCGTGAAATTAAGTAAATTATGACTTAATTATAAGGAAGTAAATTTTAAGTTAAAAAGATGAACAATATCTTAGTTTTAGTCCACTTTAATGAGATACTCTGTATCACTAGTAAAATCCAGAATAAAACTGACAAAATGTATGTATTCAGGCCCACCAAAATTGTTCACTTGCTTATTATATTTGTACATAAAAAGATCTCACCAGCTTTCAGTTAGGGCAATGTACAGAAAGGACCTTCAGTACAGATAAACCAAGAATTAACAAGAAATTTTCAATTTCTCCCACAAACTGGATTCAACTGCTTTCACCAGTTATGTTTTCCTATTGTTCATTCGAAAATTTTCATATGCTGTTATAATTTCAAGATTTGAACCACGTCTCCGTTGAAAGGAATAAAATTCATATAACAGATGGCTTGATGAATTTTCATAAATCAGAAAATAATAATACTGACCGTGATTATGTGGATCTTTAACTGTATATCTGAATCTTCTGATAGAAATCAATCCAGTTGAATTGGAATTTTTTCACAGACGTCAATCTGACATTTGATTACTTGATGGTTCAACAAAGTTTCAATACAGGGAATTCAATACATATTGTGATGTTACATCGTTCCATCAATTTATTGAGTCAATGATGAATAATCATAAGATCAAACGAACTTACCTAAGTGAAGTTCGATCATAATTATATGAAACGTCTTGTCCGAGATGATTTACTGTGTAGTACCCCCACTCACCCCCAGTGACACCACGATTTTAAAGCAAAACTTCACTCACCCCTACTCCCGTTCGCATTCCCCGGTTGTTCCTAGCTACGAATCTCATTTCTTTGAAGCATTTTTGCAACTGAACTAACTGATCATAACTGGGATTCCGAATTGGAATCATACGGGATACTAGGGTGGGTATGATCATCTCAACTATGTGATTTTTCCCATTAAAGATTTACACCACAGTATTGTCACGCTCGGTCTGATACTACCACTTTTGGCCCCAAACGGACTTGGGGGTTACCTGGTCCCCTAGCTGTATAGGGTGCTTAGGTATTATTTTTGCTTGGCTTGTGAGAGGTTTTAATTGAACATTGTACAGCCCTGACTACCCTGATATTGTGGAATAAAATATTCAAATAAAATTAAGTAGTTACTTTATTGACTATAAAAAACGCATTCGGAAAAATTAAACAAAGTGAAAACAAAATCAAAGTGAAGTGAACAAATGAACTGATAGTGAAAAACAATAAAGGTGACAACAAGAAAATAAAACCTACATTATAATTATCACATAGGGCTTCATCAGCATTTTGGCCATTGAATAAACACATTCGCGGGCACGACAACTTTTTTGGGGCACCCCGTGGGTCACCTATTTTTTTATTAATATCGGTGAATTTTTATAACATAAGTTTATACGATTGAAATCGGATTCAAAAACAGTTCTTTTTCTGAAAAAAACAATGACTGCTATTGAAGTCCTGTCCCTTAGGATACAGAAATTATGTCTTGTAGGGACATGACTGCATGTACAGATAATAAATATTATCATAAGTTTTAATTTCAAAACAGTACCAAGAAGTTAAACTGAACATACATTTGTAAAGAATAAAAAATGATAATTTGTGTAGTCTCAAAATGTCTAATAAAATTATTGTAGATTGGAGTGAAAGTTTTCAAAACATTGCCCAACACACAAGGGAGTATGAGTTTCGCACATTTTACAGCGCCATGATGTTTGCCCTCGCTTTCCTTTTCTTGAGCATTCTCGACATCGTAGAAAATGACTCTTGAGTTTCGAATTTTCTGGAACTGGTATTTTTTCCAACACATGATGGGGTCTTATTGGATCAGCAGTATCGAATTATCATCTGTAGAAACATAGTCCATGTCATTATCATCGGAGCATGCGAAAGGATCCTCATCAGTTTCTCCATCATCTCTACTAGAGCTAGAATAGTTTTCTGTTTCGGTGAGGCCCTGTGGTTCGACTTCATCAAACATTCCTAACAATCTAGCTTCTTCTTTTTCATCCATTTCACTATAAAATAAAAAGTATGTTACTTATTTCATGGTTTGCATGGTAAAACAAGCAGAATAATAATCCATTCATCACAGAGCTGAGCAACTACCAACTCAAGCCCATGCAAAAGATGACAAGAAACAATGTATTTGATACATGCAGTACTTCCAACCATGTTCCAAATCAGCTAAATAATGATTTTCTATATCGATACAAATCTAGAAGCAATGATGAAAAAATTATAACTTACCTACTATTCTTACCAACAAAAAATAAAAGAGTGCTCCTTCATGGGACACAACTCAGTCACAACTGAACAAACTAATTTAGACACCTGTCTGCAAATGCAGGCGTGATGTCATGAAACAAATGACTGCCAATTCATGCGGAATTGTCAATATATACAAAACATAAATCTCTAAGGACAATTCTCTGCTAAGTCAGTGTACTCGGTGTGACGCAAAGCAACTTCCACTAAATAAATCAATGCAAATAACGTCTTCTTATCGAAGTCGTGACCTGTAGAGTTAGTTAAATAGTGTCTTCATATGCAGCCATGTCCATATATGTGTCCGTCTGCAAAAGCAGACGTGCCCGCGAATGTGTTAAGCTACCGGAATGAAACCCAATACCTCTGTCGGTTAATGACTGGCATTGAACTTTGGATTTCAGAAAATACTATATTTCAATAAATGTTATACAGGATGATGATATAATAAATGAATTAACTACAAGACTTTTTAAATAAAAAATATCCAAATATTATTTTTGTTTTCAGGTTTGGTACCTTAATTTTGAATTTGGAAAAATATTTATACTGGGTGTTATTTCTCAGTGTTATTGACAGTATATTCTGTTGTAGTTATTTTAGGAATATCTCAGGATATTACATTGGCGACGAGTTTTTTTAGTGTCGGGAGTTTCAGACTGAACTCTAGTGCTATAAGTGAACCACGCGTTTCGGAGTGAGAAATCTGTCAAGTGATTCAGATATTCAGAAAATATGGTGACTACAGCAGCAAAGGAGATCGTTGGGCAATTACGTCAGTTTGACTCAATAAATTCTGATTGGCATATTTATAAAAAACGCATTGAAAATTATTTTGAGGCTAATGAAATCTCACGAAAGGAGCGTAAAAGGGCAATTTTGCTCAACCAGTTAATGGAAGACGCTTATAAACTAGTGTTTGACTTATGTTTACCGGAGGAACCGGAAAAGAAAGACTATGATGCTCTTGTCAAGTTAATTTCGGATCATTTCAAGTCTTCTCAGTAGGTGTTTGCGGCTCGATATAAATTTTATCGTGCCGAAAAATCCCATAATGAATCCCCTCGGGAATGGGCAGCTAGACTAAGAAACCTGGCAGCTGCATGCGAGTTGGAAACAGGGCAGTTAGAGCTGGTGCTACGTGATATGTTTGTAGTTGGCTATGAGCGAGGTCTTGTGCAGGATAGGTTCATGAAAGAAAAGAAGAGTACAACATTTACCGAGATGATTGATCTAGCAGTAACCAAATCTACTGTTCGTCCCAAACAGAATGTTTCTGTTAAGCAGGAACCTCTTGACTTAATGTATGCTCGCGGCAACGTCGCAGACAGCCGAGTTGCGCAGAGAGGTGGATATCAGATACCAGGAAATGTTAGCGGCAGGAGGCCAGGTGGTCGACAGACAGCTCCTGCTCACTTAAAAAGATTTTCCACAGCTTGTGGAGTATGCGGCCGGCGAAACCACGAAAAGGAAAAGTGTTCGTTTCGCGAGTGTTTTTGTTACATTTGTCAAAATAAGGGCCACCTAGCCCCAGTATGTGAACAAAATAAAAAGAAACATGTAAAACAGAAGTCAGAGAGTAAACATTATTTAGAATCAGAGAATAAATATTCTCAAAACTTTTTAGAGTCTGAAGAGTATTCTTTATACAATTTGGATTGTTTTAATAATCCAATTTTGGTGAATTTGATAATTGACAATAACGATTATTCATTTCACTTAGATACTGGCTCTAGTTATAGTGTTATTTATGAAAAAATGTATTTAGAAAACTTTAATTCCAAGCCGATGAAAGGTTCACAAAAAGTCTTTAACTTGTATAACGGAGGAAAGATATTTCCATTAGGGTATATCACCTGTAAAATTCAGTATAATGAAAGACAAGCAGATTTAGACTTGTATGTTATAAGAAATTCCGCTGGACCTCCTTTACTAGGGCGTGATTTTTATAATTTATTTCAGTTAAAGATCTCTCGGCTTGATTTTTTGAACTTCCCAGGAGATATTAATGTTCTTATTAAACAATATCATGATTTGTTTTCCCCAGGCTCAGGTTTCTTTAAAAAGGGTGATATTTCTATTAAGTTAAAAAATGAAAACGTTACCCCCAAGTTTTTTTGAGAAAGACCTTTGCCATTTACCATTAAAGAAAAAGTTGAGAAAGAATTGGATCGACTCGAAAAAGCTGGAGTGATTACGCCTGTAAGTTATAGTAGATGGGGAACACCTATTGTTCCTGTTTTAAAAAAGGATGGAGCAGTAAGATTATGCGGGGATTTCAAGGTTACATTAAATCCTTTTATTGAAATTGATCAGTATCCGTTACCGAGAATTAATGAACTTTTTGTAAAATTGCAAGGGGGGTGTTCAATTCACCAAACTAGATTTATCTGCAGCGTACCAACAAGTCGGTTTGGATGAAGGCTCGAAAGAGTTGATGACGATATCAACACATAAAGGTCTCTATCAATATAATAGAGCCCCTTTTGGAATTGCTAGTATTCCTGCCAAATTTCAAAAAATTATAGACTCCTTACTGCAAGGTCTGGAGGGCACTGTTGTATTTTTGGATGATATATTGGTTACGGGTAGGAATCGAGAAGAACATCTGTTCAGATTTGAACGAGTGTTAGATATTCTTAACGATGCGGGATTCAGAATTTCGCTTGGAAAATGCCAGTTTTTTTCAGATCAAATTTCTTATTTAGGATTCGATATTGATAAAAACGGTTTACATACGTCGGAGGAAAAAATAAAAGCTATTAATTGTGCATCACGACCGGAAAATATTACTCAATTAAAATAAGATATACCGTGGAACTGGACAACAGATTGTGGAGAAAGTTTCAATAATATTAAAAAATTACTTACTTCAGCTCCCATATTGGGACATTATGATCCGAAACTTCCTGTAATATTAAGTTCGGATGCGAGTTCGGAATTGCCGGTTTAATCTCACATGTATATCCGGATGGTAGTAAAAAATCTATTGCGTACGCCTCTCGCACGTTGTCTAAAGCAGAAAAGCATTTCAGTCAGATTGGAAAAGAGGGTTTGAGTATAATTTTTTCAGGTTGTAAATTCAATCAGTACTTATATGGTCGAAAATTCATTTTATCCACGGACCATAAAGCCCTTACCACTATTTTCCATCCAAAGAAATCTATTCCCCAATTTTCTGCTAATAAATTGAGACGTTGGGCTGTCATATTGTGCAATTATCAGTAGATATTGAATTTGTTAGGTCACAAGACAATTTGGCCGATTGTCTATCACGAATGCCTGCAGAAAATACTGGAGATGAGTGGGAGGACGTTGGTATTAATTTTGTAAATTATTTTAATGAAAATGTACACCTTCCCCTCAAGTTTGAAAAAATAAGGGAAGCAACATTGAATGATACTGTGTTGTGTGAAGTAAAAAAGTACATAACATCTAACCGGCCTAAACAAAATACAGACATGTTAAGACCGTTTTATCGCATTCGAAATGAACTTAGTATCGATAATGATTGTTTATTATGGAATAATCGTATCGTAATTCCACAAGTCTTGCATAAAAATGTTTTGAAAGATTTACATTTAGCTCATATGGAAATTGTGAAAACAAAAAGTCTTGCCCGTTCTTATGTCTGGTGGCCTGGGTTAGACAACGCTATTGAGAAAATTTGTGAATCGTGCCAATCTTGTATGTTGTCGAAAAAAAAACAGATAAGGCCATTTCAAATAGTTGGCAATAGCCGGAAGAACCTTGGGCACAGATTTACTTAGACCATTTAGGACCGATTTTGAAGAGGCAGTTTTTAATCATAGTGGATGCTCATTCAAAATGGCTGGAGGTTTTTCCAATAAACTCCATAACTTCGAAAGCTACAATCGATTGTTTAAGAACAACTTTTGCCTCGTTTTGGTTTGCCTAAAACTATTGTAACTGACAATAGCACTTCTTTTTGTTCGGAAGAATTTAAGGAATTTCTGACTTTAAACAATATCGAATTTATTACATCATCACCTTTTCATCTTTCATCCAAAGGAGCGGCGGAAAAGTCCGTTAAGACCGCAAAGAATGCTTTGAAGAACGCGTTGGAAATAGATAAATCTTGACATCTTACATAAATAAAGTTTTGACTAATTTTCTTTTTGATTATCGGAACACCCCTCACAGTACAACAGGGGTTTCCCCATCTAAACTATTATTCAACAGAAAAATTAGAACTAGGTTTGATAATTTTTTGCCGCCCAAGAAAATTGAAGCATGTCAAATTCTCAAAAATAGAGTTTTGAAAAATCAACATCAACAAAAAAAATACCATGGAGGTAAACGTTTTCTACAGTTCAATAATAATGAACCTCTTGTGGTAAAAGATTATAGGATTGTTGCGAAACCCACTTGGATTAAGGGTACAATCCATAAGAAACTTGGCAAATCCACGTATTTAATTAAAATTACATATTTGAATAATGCTATATGGAAGCGCCATTTGAATCAGATTAAAAAAATAAATATTAATGAACCATTGATTACAGAACATTATGAATAAAAAATTTAGAATTTGACTGCTTCTCCTTTGGAAATGACAACCAGTAGTATTAGTGAAAAAGTGGAGCGCCCATAAAGAACAATTAAACCGGTGGAACGTTTGATATACACATGATGTTTAAAAAATTAAAAAAATAAAGAAATGTAAAATTTTTTTTTTTAAATAAAAAAAAATTAAGTTATTCTATTTTTTTTTTCTCTCGTAGGGGAGAAGTGTAATGTAGGTACTTAGGAAATAGTTAGGATTTATGTGGCAACAGGGTAGGTGGAAAAGGCAGTTGTTATAGATACGTGTATGGCGGACAACTATGTGATTTTTCCCATTAAAGATTTACACTACAGTATATTCTGTTGTACTTATTTTAGGAATATCTCAGGATATTACAGTTATCTTCCGAGCGGATGTATGAAGCAAAAATGGTCGTTGGAATAGGATTCATGCTTGAAATAATATTTAGTTTCCACCAATTTAAATCACTAACTAAATGTTGAGGAATATATATTTTCATATCGTAATTTCCAAGGGATTTCTTTAATGCTAAGTACTTGGCTCTTTCAAAACTTTTTGAGTAGGCCCAATCGTATCTTATTGCTAGGCAAATAACAATTAGCTTTTCAACAAATTGAGCAAAATTTCTAATAGAACAGTGTTGCAAGAAGCATGTTTTTTCAAGAAACTTATAAAAATTAACTCTTTTTTCTTCAGAGAGTTTTATACACATGTATTTAGAATCAAATAAAAACCCTAAGAATCTGCAACAAGACGAAGGTATCAACTGACTTTTTTCAGTATTGATAATGGAGCCTAACCTTCTTAATAACTTATTTGTTTCTTGTACATTTTTCAAACAATCATCATAACAGTCTCCAAATAATAGGAAATTATCTAAATATATTACGGATATATGCCCTCTCCTGCGTAGGGCTGAGACCACTGGTTTCATAATCTTAGTGAAGACCCAAGGAGCCGTACATAATCCAAATGGTAAACAAGAAAATTCATACAACCTCCCATCGAATTCAAAACGCAAAAGCTTCCTCGAATCTATTAACATTTATCAGAAAATAAGCTCCCTTCAAGTCTATCGAGGCAAGAAAGCAATTTTTTGACACAAGCTTCGTTGCCATGTTCCTACTTTCCATATTAAAATGTTCAGATGATGGTCAATTTCCAGATTTGTGTCCTGATTTTCTGTGTTGAACCAGGTTTTCACTCTTGGTTGTTCATGCTGAATCAAGTTTGAATGAACCGGTATTTTGTAACCAACTAACCAGGATAATAATACAGGGTCTGATGTGATATTTTTCCATTGTCGGATAAAATTCCTCGAATTTCCTGCCTGGAAACTCACCTCATCCTCTAATACCTCTGCTTCCTCCTCTCGTCCTTCACCTGACCCTTCTGTCGAAACGTTGATGAATGGTGTCGTTTTTCTTGGTGTCTTTCTGATCGACCAACTTTCTGAAGAGGCATTGCATGGTATCTCTGTCCACTCAGGCGTGCATTTCTCCTGAGTGGACCCTGTGTTTGAGATTTTTGTCTCAACTCCTCACATGAGCGCTCTATTGCCTTTGCGGCTTTTACTATTTCGCTCAGATTTTCTCCAAATAGCCAACCATCAACGACTGCACCAACGAGAGTTTCCTTTAGGTTTCTATTTAGGTTTATGCTGACCAAACTCCTCTGAGTTTTCAAAGTGCAAATCAGCTAATAGTCTTGCTGCATCACTTAATGACTCAATGACACATAACTTGTTGTCCCCTCTCTCCTTTTCTTCTTCATTAAGCAGAATAGTGAGAGCTTTTCCCACTGCACAAAGGCTAGCACCTTGAAGAGCTTCAAGACGTTCATCTCGTTTTTAAGCAGGCTCATTTATCGCAGAAATTACTTCTGGATTCAATTTTGGGGGAGAGATGAAGGGGCAATTCCTTACAGATGGAAATTTCTTCAGTAGGTTAGACTTTGTGAAGTCTGTCAACCCATTTTTTAAGATATTTTCCCATCTAAACACCAAATCTTCATGTATGAGGATTTCGAGTACAGTATTATATCATTATAGTATTATATAGTATGCGTTTAGAACACTTTCATTGAGGGCCGCGATTTTCACGAATTCAATTTTCAATGGATCTCCCTCAGCGTCTTGATACACTTCATTTTCAGGATCTGAAACAAAACATTTCTGAAACACTGTGGCTACATAAACAAAAGTGGGTTTCGTCAACAGATGGCGCTATTAAGCAGATGTTAATGAAATTTGACTAATGATCCCGTCAGCCGCCACTCTAACTGGGTGCGTATCACCGACCTATAATAGGTCGGTGGTGCGTTTGTACAAACACAAAACACTTGTTTCGTCGTTAGAGGCTAGAACATTTGAAATTTGACATCTAACATCTAAACTCCAGTTTTGTTTTAGCTTAATCGCCTGCCAACACTGGCAGCTGGCAATACTGTTTTGCCCTTGCCGTTACCTCGGCTGTAACCATGGACACAGGACTGTTCTTTGGATTTATCTCACCGCTCGGCGCTCACCGGGTAGATTTTACGGAAATATTTTCAACTTTACGATTTCTTTCTTCTTCGGATGCTTTCCTGCCCCTATCAACAAGATGGAACCCTACTTGCACAAGATTCACGGGTATTTACCATGCACATGGTCTTCATTGAGTTCGATACCGAAAACAATGGCTTCTCCCGCTGGGAATTGAATTCTGTCATCATTTGTTAAATGTGTGCTAAAACTAATGTAGATTAGTCGTAGGTTTACGTTTTACCTTTATTTTCTTTTCCGGATTCATCGGACATGTTCCCTGACAAGTCAATCATGGACGGCCCCGGTGAACTCTCAGTCGAAGGGGATCGGCGTCTCTTCTCCTTTCGTAACAGTCTATTTTTTAATTTTCTTACTTCTCTTCGAAGATCGCTGACTTCATCGCTCGAACTGCTCGATGAATAAGATCTTTTCCGTTTTTCTTTTCCATATGTCCAATTTTCGTGCACTATTTTTAATTGACGTGGTATCACCGGCACGAAGTTGAAGAATGAGATTCCTTGCTAGGAACAACCGGGGCATGCGGACGGGATTAGGGGTGAGTGAAGTTTTGCTTTAAAATCGTGGTGGCACTGGGGGTAAGTGGGGGTACTACACAGTAAATCATTGAGGACATGGCGTGAATATAATGTTGATTCAATAAATTCAGATTTTAATACACATCGTTTCATCGTCCCTCCAATTTATTGTGTCAATGTTGGATTAATATTGATCCAATGAATTTTCTCCATAATTTATATGATTATTAATAATAATAATTGATTTTATTGGTAGTGAAACATACATACAATCATACATAACATGAGCATAAAAGTCTCAATATGGCTTGTATGAATACTATCAAAAGCCAGGATTCAGTTTCTCACCTAGTCATAGACTAGGTTCGAACTTGCTCTTCCATCTACTTTCTACTTCCAATCAATAAGAAAATGGTTTGGGCAAAGTTACAAAGTACCTCTGAATGTATTATTTATCGGCTCAGTTAGTCCATTAACATTCGGAAGATTCGTGTGTTACTACATTCAAGCAAGAGTATTTCATTTACCCAAGCAACTCAAGATCTATGATTATCGTGACAATAAGTACGGAACAATCTCCCTACAGGATTTCCTTGAGGATATCTTACTGATGAATGAATAACCTCGACACCTTAATTTACATCTTCGAACTACCTTTCATACGTCTCTTTTAATATTCTCCCAAATGAAATGTTGCTCCATCAGCCAAATGGTTTTTGATACACGGAAATGTCCAAACTCGGTATGATAATTTTTGTTTCTACCAATGATTTCGGTAGATATACTTTTTGTCAGGTTTCCTTCTTGCAAAAATATGTCCATCAAATTCCATGAAATGAAAACCTTTTGGTTGTGTTGATTGTAAGTACCTTTGAAATTTTGTGTAATTTTTTTGATGCTGGGATATATCTTTTAGTGCAGTAGCAGTTTTTTTTATCAAATTTCAGGTTGAGTTCTGCTATAATAATATCAGAGCCTATACATTTTTGTTGGTTTTTATCTGAAGGATATCTAGACAATGTATCAATTTCTGTAGCAGTATAATTTCTTTCTGCTCGCTTCAACTTTCGGCTCGCGAAAGCAATATTATATTCAATTCCATCATCCCCTACTTGGAATAACCTAGATCCAATTCCAATAAGTGATGCATCACTCTGTATATAGAATTCTTTCATTGCATCAGGGTGATAAATCATAGTTCTTTCATGTATAACTTGTTTTATTCGTTTGAAAGCCAATTTAGCATCTTCTGTCCATTCAGTTTCTTTCTTTAGTGAGTTTGTCAGAGGTTGCATAATTATAGAGTGATTTTCAGTAAGATATTAGAGCCGTTTCTGGGCCTCCCCCACTACTATGATATCATCAGTGACCTTGGGGTGACCTTCAGGGATGACCTTGGTGCCTGGGATGTCCTTGAAACGATTTTTAAATTTTGTAATTTTTTTACCTTGACGTAGGTTTTGATGAGTTGTTCAAGGTTTATGTTTGACCTTGAGATGACATTTGGGTGACAGATTTTTTTTCATTCACGGACAAGTACTTTTTTCAAGTACTCCAAGACTAAAAACATTTATGTGTACACTTGCTACTATTTATGACTTTCATATTATGTACTAACACATGAAAATCTAGAAAAGGCACACGTCCATACACCATGGAGATCCAATCATATATGTGAACTCTGATTCCTCTCCGATACTTACCTTGTAGTGGTGGTGGTAGTAAGCGTGTGTGACGTCATCCGACTATGAGGAGTGCATCTGAAGCAGCCCGCGCTCGACGCTTATATATACGGACAAGTACTTTTTCCAAGTACTTATATTTTTTTACCTCCATGACTACTATAACCTTCATGTGTACACTTGTTACTGTGCATGACTTTCATGTGTACTAACACATGAAAATCTAGAGAAGGCACACGTCCGCACACCACGGAGATCCAGTCAGATATGTGAATACCTTGCAGTGGTAGTGGGAGGAAGCGTGTGTGACGTCATCCAACTATGAGGAGCGCATCCGAACACGATGCAGTCATACGTATCAGAAGCAACCCTCGCTCGACTCGCTATAGTGGGAATGGTCCGCTGACGTCACACATCCATACGATGAAGTTATGTAACGACTACTGTTCACTCTTTATCTTGTATGTATCGATAGAGTGCTAGATTGGAAGTGTGCATGGTGGGGGCTCTGTGACGTTGCATGAGTAGTCGAAGCGGATAGAATTTGTTCATCCTCTTTCCCACTCATCGATATTATATTTAAAGGAGGTGGGAATGGTTGTTAAATCAGTATCTTATTGAGTTTTGTTTACTCGTAGTGATAATTTCCATCGGCATCAACTTCAGAGTTGCCAAGGTGGGCCTTCTGTGAAAAGGATTAAGTTAGATGTGGCTGCATCGACACCAATGTACATATGCAATTGTTGTAATGTGACAATCCCTGCATCCCAAGTTAGTTCTCATAAAAGATCTCTCCAGCATAAGAACAATGCATGTGTACAAGTTAGTGATGGCATACAAATTATAGGGAATGCTTACAAGTGTAGAATTGTAAGCTATCGAGTGGAAAGTCCGAATGTGTACACTGACTATATGTCGTTCTTCAATGAGATCAGGGAGAAAGTTATTGGATTACTTGAATAGGCAATAAAGGTTCACAAGATCTTCAAAGTTGTGACGAAACAGCGGATAAGGTTGCCTTTTCCGTCGTTTCTAGGGTTATTTTTTATCGTGCACTTGTTGACCCTTTCGTACAAAAACTCGGATTGTAACTTCCAAACACGATATAATTGATCGTATTCCAATACAAACTGCAAAATAATAACCTTAAAATAATATTCCATTACATTTGTTCGTTTTCTCACCTGCACCAGACCGAAAACCCCAAAGAAAATCTACGTAATTGAAATTGATGTATTCAAAATGTCCTGAGGATACAATTCGTATTGAACACCACGACAATTGTTTCTCACCTCAAATGAGTTATTTGAAAAGAAATACCGTTTTTCTATGCTCCAAAAAAAGCGTGACCACCAGTTCATTATTTTAACTTAGAGGGAAGCACCTTACGGACAGTACTCGGCCCCAACCTCCTTATTGACGCTGTCGATAAGGTAGGACACATGTTGCCAGATTTCCATTATTTCACAAAGTGAATATGGAGGTAATTGGCAGCTACATTGTTCAAACACGGGATTGGACTGATACCAAGTCATTCAACTCACAAAATAAAATTGTGGACCAGTCTTTGGATTTGGGTGCATTATTCGATGGATTCCGTGATGTCATCATTGCTCAGACTACGGAATTTGAAAAACGTGATTCAGGTATGTTTAAAGTTCAAATTCTATTTACACTAATATTAAATTATTTTTATATTTTAGGATGGAGCTGTGAAAAAATTGTTCGAAGTGAACATCAACAAGTGTAGTCCACTCAGCGGATGTTCATATGTGAAGCTGCCCGAGTTCATTGGGGCAAGAAAAGGCGTTGTGAATATTCGCAATGAGGATCAACACTGTTTTGCATGGGCCATCACATCTGCTTTGTTTCCTGCAAATGGTAGAGTGTCAGAAGTTTCCTCATACCCCCACTATTCCGATGTTTTGAATGTAACAGGTATGGATTTTCCAGTTAAACTTCGAGCAATAAAAAAGTTTGAGGACAAGAATGATATTTCGATTAATGTATGTGGATTAGAGTCAAAACTCGATAAGGGTAAAATGAAATATGAAGTGGTTGGTCCGTTGCGGTACTCACAGAGGAGACTAAGGAGACATGTTGATTTTCTACTTATAACAGATGATTCTGGCAACAGTCTTTATTGTTGGATTGAAGACCTTTATAGATTAGTTTCAAGTCAACTATCTGCGCATGAGCATAAAAAATATTTTTGTGCTGGATGTTTATTGTATTTCGCTCACGAGCGATTACTGTTACGTTATCAGTTGCATGACTGTAATCATTTGAGTACTACAACACCATCAGTCAATTTCAGAATCAACAAATAAGGTCAAATGATACCGGGGAATTCACTTATAGTTGAAAATTTTGAGAGACAAATGAAGGTACCATTTGTAGTTTATGCTGATTTTGAATCAGTTCTCAAACCCATTCAAACTAGTCAACCCAACCCTAAACACTCATTCTCGAATAAAACATACAAACATGAACCTTATTCATTTGCTTAATCGATAACATGTTCATATAGAGAAATTTGTCACAAAGCTTGAAAATGATTTAAGAAATATTTATCACAATCATCTGAGATATCCAATTCCTATGGTTGCACAAACCCCCGCGGAAGAAGAAGAGTTTTCTCCTGCACAATTTTGTGGAATATGTGATAAACCATTCACAGGTGGTGATGTAAAAGTGAAAGACCATTGTCACCTCAATGGAAAGAAAAGATCACATGCTGCTCATTTCGTATGTAACTTAAATTTCAAATTACCAAATTTTGTTCCGATAATTTTCCATAATCTCAGTGGGTATGATTGTCATTTGTTCATAAAAGAACTGTACAGAAACAAAGACAAAGTGGATGTTATCTCACAAACTAAGGAAAAATTTATATCTTTCACCAAGCATCTATTCACTCACACATACACTGACAAAGATGGAAAATAAAAATAATTATTTGAAAATGAGATTTATAGACAGTTTCAAATTCATGTCGGATTCTTTGCAGAACTGAGCTGCTAACTCAACATCCGATCAGTGTATTGAGATGTATAAACATTTTCCACAAATTGACAAATTCAATTCGATGAGAAAGAAAGGTATTTTTCCATATATCTTTGTTGACCATATTGACAAGTTGAATTATCCAACTATTCCCACTAAAAATCAATTTTATGACAATCTTTTACGAAGAGCATATATCAGATAAGGATTATATGAGAGCAAAACTTGTTTGGCATTTATTCGAGTGTCAGAGTTTAGGGGAATACTCGGATTTATATTTGAAGTCTGATGTGCTTCTATTATGTGACATACTTGAAAACATATGCTTAGATAAATGTAAATTAGATCCGGCACAGTATTATACAGCACCCGGATTATCATGGGATGCAATGCTAAAGTATACAAATATTGAATTGGAATTATTGACCGACATTAACATGATTCATTTTTCAAGAAAGGAATACGTGGTGGAATAAGTCAGTGTAGTGAAAGGAAGTATATAGCTAATAATAAATTTTTACCCGATTATAACCCCAATGAACCTTCATCGTTCATATCATATTTAGATGCCACCAACCTATTGGACGTAATGGGTGTAGCATCTGATAGTCCATATGGTTGTGTTCTTGAAGTAAATGTTCATTATCCCCAAGAATTACATGACAAACATGCTGATCTCCCTTTTCTCGTTGAAAGTTTAATACCTCTACATTCCAAATCAAAAATTCCTAAATTATTTTCAAATTTAAATGACAAAAGAAAATATATTGTACATTATAAAAATTTACAGCAGGCTGTGGCCAATGGTCTTATTGTTATGAACACACATAGAGTGCTGAGATTCAAGCAGTAACGTTGGATGAAACCTTATATTGATTTGAATACTGAAATGCGAAATCGATCTAACAACAAAGTTGAAAAAGATATCTATAAACTCGTGAACAACGCTGTTTATGGGAAAACAATGAAAAACGTTGGTAACAAAATTGATGTTAGACTACTTACGCATTGGGAAAGTATCAAGAGGAAAATGGGTGCTAGCGCCCTAATTTCACGTCCAAATTTCAAAAGCTGTTCAATATTTTCCGAAAATTTTGTTGCAATTCAATTGGGAAAAGGTAATGTATTATACGATAAACCACTATATTTGGGATTTTGTATTCTAGAATTATCCAAAACAGTCATGTACAACTCTAACTATGGTTGTATTAAACGTCATTATGCAGAAAATGCCACCTTTCTCTAAACTGACACGGATTCTTTAATTTTGAAACTGAATACCGATAATTTTTATGATTTCATTACCAGCAATATAGGTGAATTTGATACTTCCAATTACAAAGTGGAAAATCAATTCAATATTCCTATTACAAATTCAATTCTGGGTAATTTCAAAGACGAATTTCCGGATGATCCCATAATCAGCTTTTATGGTACTGGTGCCAAAGCATATTATGTTCAGTCTGTGGGTAGTGAATTTAAGAGGGCAAAAAGAGTCAAAAGATCCGTTATAAAGAATGAATTAACGTGTGAAGATTATAAGAAAATTCAATCTTTTTCTCAAGAGAGTCCGTTAGATCAATTACTTCATTAATTAACAGCTGAATTGAACAAATGAAATATTGTAACGATTTCTAGACTGGCTTCGAGACCAGCCCTGATCATCCAATTACACTCCACAATCGAAATATAAACAAGTCCTCTTCTTAACAAACACATGACTCATCCGTGGAAGAGACGCGAAGTTTTAACCGAACATTCTAAGAACCCTGAAGAAGTCGCCGAACCGACTGGAAAGATCGAAAACTGTAAATGCTACTATATATAGCCGCTGTATAGCAGATGGCGGGACAGTCAGAATTCAGAGTTAGTCACAGTTCCAGAGTTCGCTGATAGATAGCCACAGTAGAAATATATTGAAATAGTTATTGAAGTAAATGTTTTAGTGAATAATTGTTGTAAATAGTGTTTCAAATATATTAGGAAAATTAGTAAGTGCAGTTTTACTACAATATCATTCTAAATGGAAAATTCACCACCGCCATAATTATTTATTTGTATTCTAGATGTGATTACGCTTATCATATGAAAGTCAAATTATACTAGTCAATTTTAGTTAATGTCTTGTTTTCCTGTTACCAAATATTTGAATAAACACGTTATTCTGATTTCCTATTGTTTCATTTAAGTGAATAGAATACCTACTCAGAGATATATAGAAATGGTTGTTTTGAAATCATCAGTATGAAAGATATCGAGGTGGAAGAAAGATGTCCAAAGCTATTGATACGAGAAAAATCGTCAAAGAAGGTGAAATCGATAGAGAACGTTGAGGATAGCGAGGACGAGTTCGAGCCGACACCATGAGCAAGTAGTAGCGGCTTGAAATTGTCTTCGAAGAAACAATTGGGCCAAAGCAGTAGGCGTAAGATTGGTGTTATTCTCGCATATCGTAAGAAATGCGATAAAACCAACCCTTACCAAGGAGGATGGCCATCATCCTCAAAAGCTGCGGTCCCTGTTGTGACTCCTGTCCCACCACCTGCTAATGTACAAGTCATCAGCATTGATGTAGTTGCACCACCGCCCGCTGTCCCTCCACCAGCCCAGATCGTGGAGGTAGTTGCCACCGTGGATCCCGTCGCTGGGCCTTCAAGGGCAAGCGGGCCGATCACCCACGTCGTCGTCTTGGAGTCTATCGCTCCCACGCTGGAGACGGACGTGGACCAGCTACTGGGGGAGGTAGAGGAGGCCGAGCGTGACTGCCAGCGGAGTCGACTAGCGCGGGCAGGAATTGCCCGCCAGCTGGCCGACCTGATGGTGCGAGATCGGCAGGAAGCCATCCTGGAGGCCGAAAGGTTGGAAACTGCCAGAGCTCGTGTGACGACTACGACGGAGAGGATGTTGGCAGCCCTCCGACGACTAGACAATAAGTAGATGTAAGGTATTTTATATAGGTTTAGTTATTTGTAAGTGTTTTAAAAATGAATTTAAATGTAAGTTGTATATATAATTAGTTATTAATGATAAAAAAAGATGAAATGAAAAAAAGGAGTGTACATTAAATTTATTGGTTTGGTACTCACTGTGCAATGCGATGTTTGGGGCATTGCTCTTCACTTAATCTTAATTGTATTTTCTGATACTTGTGTTATTTAATAAGTACCTATATGATTCCAAATCTGAAATATTATTCAGGAAATATTCTCAATTATATTATTCAATAATTATGTTGAGTATTTCTACCACTATGAAGTGAAGTTGGTCGTGGTGCTAGAGGATTTGCTCCCACCCAGCCTGCCACTGAGCTAAAGTGGTTCGGATTCCACTTTTATTTAAACTGTAGGTCCCGGATCTCCCTTGCTCGCACAAGCTCTGCTTTTGAGAGGTTTTCTCCGGAAACCTGGGTGATTCGTAAAAATAAACAAAAAAAATGTTACTACCACCATCTATAACCTCCACCCTTCTCTCCCACCACCTCATACAACCCCTATCTACCCTTCTCTCCCACCATTTCTATCTCATGAGTTAGTATAAATTCAATACGAACTCAGATTGACTGATGTCTTCTAAGATGCCTCTCCCAGACTCCACATCAGCCCGACTGATGCCGCCGACGTTGTACCCGATCCAGGTACATCAAATATTCCAAGGGGCTCTCTATCATGATAGGAATGATGATCGAGTTTCCAGAGGGCCAATTCAGGTGGCTGAGATCAGCGACTCCATGGAAAGGTGGAATTTCCTGTCCCCTTTAACATCATCATCATCATCAGAATATGGCGATGAAATGGAGGAGCACCCGGTGGAATGGTCAGATGAGTCTGACATCTCCGTGGATGATATGGTCGAGGATGACCACCTAGAAGATGACGCAGTACAAGAAAAAGCAACACTTCTATTGGGAATCATATCTACAGTGGATGATTTTCATATTCATGTGCGTATGTACCAGTCGGCTTGTTCGTATAAAACGTGAAGTCGCATCAACATCAGCACCATTTCTATCCACATCCCATTGGTATCACACATTCCCTCCGAGCTAAATAATCATGACTTCCCTACCAAATGTTTCTGTTGAAGAAGGTGCAATGTCATGTATTCCAACAACAAATGATGAGTTCGGTTTTGAAAATATTCCGGTATATCACTTGTCATCGATGACCATAACATCCTTGATTATCTGAAGACGGTAGATATACCGGAACCTTCAGAAAGTGTTGATCCAACCCTTTTACAACTGTCACTACCCATATGCCCTCTACTTCTTTCTCCTCTTAGTGTGGATACGAAACCAAAAGGAAGGGTACATTTACTGCTTCTAACCCTAAGAAAACAACGAAGGGTCCACTGCAGCGCTGTGGGGACATGCTGAAGAAAGCGAAATGCCGCATCATAAAAGCGGAAGCCACCAACATCAAATGCGATGATGATGTTCGAAGTGGCAGCATGGACGAGGTGGCTCTTCAGGAGCTCGATGCAAAGATTGCATTAACAAAGGCTGTTTGAAAATGCAAGCTGAGATGGAGCTTCAGGAGTCAACAAAACTTTTTGATACGGCAGCATCTGTACGTGATAAGTTGCGAAAAGAGTTTGATCACGCATTTCAATCTGATATTGATTAGCTCTGAGGATCATGAAATGTTGTGAGTTGAAAATATCTAAGCGGAAATGGGGTATGCAGTTAATTTGGTTTGGCATACACAGAAAGTTGCGATTGGCTGGGGCAACGTTTACCGCTACAAAATATTTCTTTTTTCAATTCACTTCAACAGAGTCTACTCGAAATAAAAAATAAATTGCTTTTAATAGTTTATTTTACGAAACATCCAAGTTAATACATATATTAAACCATGTCACGTTTATCAATCCATGAATTGTGTTCACTAGGAAGGCCTAACCACTTCACATACAGTTTATTATTTTTCTTCTTCATCACTTTTTTTCAACTAGATAAATGTCAGGATTTTTCGTTTTTAATAATAACTCTTTTTCATAAAAACCACCTTTAATCGGTTGACCATTCATATCTTCAAGAATATACGTTGTGGGATATGTCCTATTGATTTTAATGATTTTGAATAGTTCATTTGTGAAATTTAAGATATTTTTGTACTTGCTTATACGTACAATGTCATTCATTCGGAATTTGGAAAGACTTTGTTTTCCGCGGACGACCTTTTAATTTTAGTTTTGTTGTTGGCGTAACATTAATTGGTTCAATACCAGTTGTACGATGCACTTTATGGTTATATTTTCTTGTTATCATAGGAAGAACATCTAACCACTTGTGTCCCATCGCTGAAAATTCTCTATATAGCCACGTCTTTATTGTTCGAATTACTCTTTCTGCTATGGCTGCCTTCATAGTGCTGAATGTTGAATAATGATTGTTATTATATTTGCCCATTAGAGATGAGAAAGTTTTGTTGAAAAATTATTTTCCTTGATCGCTTTTTAGATGTTTCGGAGAATAGTCGACTTCTTTCAGTACATCTTCCATTGCATCCGTTACAGCACCACCTGTTTTATTTTCAATCGGTTTTGTCCATAGATATTTGAAGTAACAATCAATTACTACAAGCACATATCTATATCTTTTATTATGTTTAGCATAGGGTTGTATTCGGCAAGATCAATCTGCCATAGACCTGCAAAACATTTGAGAGTGGTGGTTCTTCTGGCAAAATTACGTCTCGCCGGTGTATGTAATTCATTGACAACTTGTCGTTTAAGATCACTTATTTCATTATCCATCCTCTCACTATAACTGTTTTACTTCGTCTCCGTACACATAATTCAACAATGTTACTGCATCATATAATGAGGACAAAGTGACCATTTTCTTGAATGTATCAATATATTATACCTTCCTCACGTAATTCTTCAATTATTGAAATTATTTCATTGTCGTGTCCAGTATGTCCAGCCGATTTCGAGGATATCAAAAGTCGTAAACGATCGACTATCTCGTCAGGTGAATTCCAGTACACATAATTCGCAGGTTTGGTATAATGCTTTTTTTGCATCCGATTGAACCCTTTACCTTTTTTTGTTCTACTCCTCGTCGATAGATGATGTGATAAGTTTATTACTGGTTTTATAACTTCACGAAATTTTTTAGATTTTGAATGTTTGAAAACATTTCTTAGTTGATGTTGTTTGTATGGTGCATACGTTAGTTTCAATATTTTAGCATATATTTGACGAATTTTATCATAGAAATTGATTTCAGGTGGATTTTTCAAAAAAATTATGTCGTATAACTCCGGACTACCTGGGAATTAATGATTTTTTGTTTCATTGTCATTCCAAAATATAATATTCTCATCACTGAAACGTACATTGAGACTACCCATTTTCAGTTTTTGTGTGGTAGGATCTAAACGTATAGCATATATTGTATCATTTGCAACATTCTTTGTTTTAACATTTTCCAAATGTCTTTTCAAATCATCTCCAATATTGTCTTCAAAATCAGAGAAATCAGAATCACCTATTCGAGATGATGACGGTGTTTCGAATATAGACATTTCATTTTCTCCGAATTCTTTGATATTACTTGTCTCACTGTCAGCAGATGATGACTCGTAACTTTTATTGGAGTAGACTGAGAATTCCCTTGCTTCATTGGAAACGTTGACTTTGGTGATTTGATGGTAGCAGCTGAAGATAGAACTTTTAATGGCTTCATTATGGGATCATAGAGTTTTTCAAGCGCCATTCGATTTTCAATAAGTTCACTCTTAATAGAATTGAATTTTTGCCGTACAGCTTCTATTGTCTTAACCAGTTGACGTTTCAAATTCAATTCATTTTAGGCTACCTAATCATTTTTTTTTTTTATTTTTTTTTTTCAAGAGAATTCACTGAAGTAACCTCTATACAATTCAACGATCGATTGAATGTGGATTGCAGTGTCATGAATATATAAAATTATCGAACCCCATGCGATATCCACCTTCATGCATTTTTCTATCCTTATCAATGACCAGAAATCCATATTGATCCTCCCAACATTTTACACACATCAATTGGAATTGTTTGAATGTTACATCGGGTGACACGTGATCAGAATAAATATGATGTAGATTCGTTTCATCTTGCTTGAACATTACAATAAAGTTTGTATTATCTCGCACTAAATGTTCGGGCACTCGTGAATATGTTTGAGCAAGATAAATCAGTCGACATCTTTATAACGTCCCATACAGAAATATTATCTTATGATGTCCTGTTTTTCACATATTACATCATTGAAAATGAAAACAGAATTTGGTTTGGCATCGGACGGTTCCACTATTTCTGCATTATTACTGAACGTATAAAATCCCAACCCCTTTATGGGCTCCAATACATTTCGTAGGAATTGATATTTGGGTTGGTTGAGTGATTTCGAATAAAGATAAACGTTTGTGAATCGTAGTCCTTGTGGATGTATCAAAAGAGAGATCATTGCATTCGTCTTTCCACAATTCGACGGTCCGATAATGAGTCCTCGAACAGACGATGGAAGAAGCGGACCATGTCCATTCAATCCAGAGCCGAATTTTTCATCTAGATTATCTACAGCAAACTTTTCTTTCTGCTTTACAATGCGCATCGTACCGTGGTTGGAGACTATGTAAGCGATGATATGTCGTGAACGTTTCATTTAAATGAGTACCATCAAACGATACGGATGTGTTCGTGGTGGATGCAGGAAGAGTGGACGTGGATTTGGTAATGATTTGATAAATAAAATTCCGTTCGAATTACATTTACCCGGAGGATATCAGTACTGTGGACCCGGAACAAAATTGGAAAAACGTTTAGCCCGCAAAGATCCTGGAATCAATAAATTGGATATTGCATGCAAACAACACGATATTCAATATTTGAATCATCTAACTGATCTCACAGCGAGACATAGAGCAGACAAAGAACTCGAATTCGCAGCTTGGAATAGGGTTAAATCGGAAGACGCTGGTATTAAGGAAAGAGCAGCTGCCCTACTCGTTACCAATATTATGAATCAAAGAGACGTTTCGGTATGGGTTGTAGTAATACTATGAAGAAAAAGAAGAAAAATCAACCGAAGAAAAAGAAAAATAATCTCAGAAAAATCGCCTTTGGTTCTGGGGTGGTTCATAAAGTGCGGAATGTTCTGAAAAAAGCTGGTGGTGAGAAATTTGTGACGAATAATAGGAAAAAAGCTACAGTAGTGGCATTGCATGCGGCACGTAAATAACTCAAAGTTGCTGGTGGGAAAAAAACAATACGCACACCCCGCATAATTCCAATTCCTAAGGTCGGAGAGATTCTACCCCTGATACAGATTTTTGCTGGATTGTCCGCGCTTGGAAGTTCAGCAGGTGCTGTTGCAGGCATCACCAGAGCTGTGAATTCAGCAAAAGCAAGCAGAACCGCCCTAATCGAAGCGAATCGCCATAATAAGAAAATGGAAAGTGTGGCATTGGGTAAAAGTGGTAGTAGTGTATACCTTAAACCGTACCGTAAAGGACTCGGACGCTACTTGAAACCATACAATACAAGAAACTAGTTGATTCCCGACTTCGACGACCTCTCACCGACATCGATCTCAATTATTATGCCAAGAAAATGAAAATTCCATACTTTCGTGGTATTTTCATGCGTGATACATTACCCACTAGAGGTCCACGACACCACGAGACCACCATTGTCAATTTAGATGGAATAAGAGGATCGGGAACAAATTGGGTGGCATACAGCAAATGTGGGAAAGACATTGCATACTTTGATAGTTTTGGAGATCTACCCCCACCAGTAGAGTTGATTCAATACTTTCAGAAATGTTCGAAACTGAAAATTCTATATAACTATGATCACCAGCAGAAGTTCAACACAGTTTTCTGCGGTCACTTGTGCTTGAAATTTCTCTCTGAATTATTATAAAATGGATACAACTCCAGCAATGACTCGGGAGGCTATTGAGGGGATGGGATTTTCACTCAACATGTATTCAAAATATCGCACCCTGACAAGAATGGATCGAGTGAAAATAAGGAACAATGGTGCTCGAAACAAATAGTGAAAAGTTGAATATATTCGATGAGCGGATGCTCGATCATTCCCTCACAAGTTTACATGAGCACACATACAAACCATATGGATCACTATTATTTAGGAGTTCAGATGAAATTCGAATTGCAATCAATAATCAAGATGTTATACTCGACATTGCTGAGAGTTTCATTCATATAGAGGGTAAATTCACACCTAAAGATGAAACGAAATCATTTTATCTCTCGAACATTGCTATCGCTTTCCTTTTTGATGAAATTCGCTACGAAATGGGTGGTGAACAAGGTGCTGTCATCAAGAAGCCGGGGATAATACCTACAATGAAGACTATGATTTCATTTGGAAAAACACATGCTAATACATAGGGACTTTCGGAAACTAAACAGGATATCTTGGATACAACCAGTCATGTATTCAGTGGCAAATTACCACTAACATATTTGATGGGTTTCGCTGAAGATTACAACAAAAGTATCTTGAATGCCAAACAAGAAATGATCTTAATAATCGCTCGATCTTCCAAGAACTCATATATTGGTGAGGTTGATGCTGATTTGTAAATTAATAAAATTGAGTGGAAAACGAGAGTGCCAGAAGATAAGCACAAGCTCAAACTTTTGAATAGAATCAACAAAAGTGGTCTGAATGCTAAAATCAAGTTGGCTTATTGCATGTGGGATCTCTATGAACTTCCATCACTACGTGGCACATCTTCAGACATATGGGCTATCAAGACTGCCACCGTCATAAAATTAAAGTAAGATAGTAGGCAAGATCACCACTTACGCTTTTGACAAGTGTCCAAAAGCTATTAGAGTGACAGGGCTAAGCTCCAGTGAAGAGGGGAGTGGGTTGAACAAAAAAAATATTATGTGATATCAAAAATGCAGGCGCCAGTCATATGAATGCTGAGCCCCCTGTATAGATAATTTCACTTATTCCCATATAACATGAATAGTAATAAGTTAGGCAAATGCCACACTCTTAAATAATAATCAGCTTATGATTGGAGTCATATATTATATAAGGTGACAAGGATTTTACGATCACATAAAAGTCAAAGTAGCTGAAGGCTTATTAGGAAGTATCAGAGACACTATCAAATTGAATTATAACAAAATTTTATACAACATGAACTGTAGAATAGCTCAGGGCTCAAACTATCTAGGGGTAGATACCCACAGTTATCATACTCAACACAATATACCCCTTTAGGGTAGGATATTAAATGAAGCCGCTTGAGTTAGGTGCACCTTACCTGTAGCGTTTACACAAATTCAGAGTTATAATAAAGAAGGTATATATATAATATTGAGTGAACTGGTTAACTTGCGTGCCACATCAGATTGATTTCAGCCAGGCATTTACGGTGGAATCTACCAAGTGGAAGGATACCAGTAGTGAAGGTGCGAGGTACGGGTCAGCCTTCAGCCTGGGATGATGATAAGTAAACCGATACAAAACATGAGTTTCCCCTCAGACGGTTAGTGCTCTGGGATGACGATAAGTACACCGAGATAAAAGACCCTGAAATGAAATCATTGACTGTCTGATACCGACTTGGCTAGACCTCATACCTTTGTCTAGGACGGCCAGGTGCTAACTGCGGGAAAAATCCTGTTAGAAGGCTCCTCTAAAGATGTCATTTTCCTATCATAGTCCTAGTCAAAGGGTCAACGACGTCAAGCTTGATTTACACGCTTTTCCAAGATGTATGCCTACAAAATAAACCGAATTGCCAAAGGCTCAAAGGCTAAAGTTAGGGGGTTCTGCTTACCCGAAGAATATGTGGTCAGAAAGTGAGGTTATAATCTTCTATTGGGTATGTTTTCCAAAAATTAATCAAATTCTCATGAAATCACCAACGTGAATAAGTACGGAAAACATTAATTCGGTTGAAAGAATAATCCCATTAACTGGATGATTGCAGAAATCAATAATCAATATTCAACCGAAAATTTCCATCACTTCCACATATGACACAGACAGAACTGACAGAAGAGACTTTTTTCTTCTTCTTTATTAAGACCGATATCAAGAACCTTAGCGGAGTTGCCAAGTAACTTCATTCCTGGAAGTGTCCAAATGTCGACAAAGGATTCTAAAATGTTCCGTAAAAATTTCATTACCTAACAATATATAATACTTAAACATACGGGAATTCGTCCAGACAGATAACTATTTGGAGTATTTTTAAATTCATATCACCGACGGCCTTTGAAGGTCATTTCCATCGATACATGCCCCAGCGACAGTCACTGAACTGAACAGCTGTTCTCTGACAATAGACAGCGCTGAAAATACAAATAATTGGAGGGAGTATAGATAACGAAAGATGGGAAATGACTGTAAATATATCCAAAGTGAACAAACTACGGAAGAAATGAGGTTTCAATTACAATTAGATATCATTAAGGTAGGCAAATTCAAGCATCAGTCTAATAAAAATAAATCTAATTCAATTTTATAACTAAAACTCTGAGTAGCAAATAGTGGAAAAATAATAATGTTACAAGACAACCAACGCCCTTGAAACACCTCGTTATATCATCATTGGATTCCAAAGCACTACCACGTCTGAAGACAGGACAAAGGACATCACTAAATTCACAACTGCTGATATCAATAACATTCGTGTGTACTTGAACTCTGAAGAATACCCATATGAACGTTGGAATTTGGATTTTGATAAGAAACTTGATACTTCAGCATATTATGCCTATGAGAACTTTCAACGAAGTTATTATGATAAAGATATTAGTGGACCTCTCATGGACATTGGGAATTTCGACAAAATCCACTATTCATCATCGATTGTTCACATCAGCCGAATGCCACAAAATCGAGTCAACTTCCCAGTCAACAAGTATACATTCTACATGATACATTTTTGACATACAATGCATTGGACGGATCAGTTCACAGCAGATATTGAAGACACAGACATTTTCCATTATTTTATATTGATTTTTTTCTTTCTTTAATATTGTAAAAGAGGAATAGGTAAATAAAACATGTATGAACTATTTTATGTTTTTTATTCAGATATCACTAGCTTACAATTTAATTAGTCTCAGGTATATACAAACAATCCAATATAACTTCTTCTTCATCGTCATGATTTTCTTGGCCATTTTCGATTTCACTACCATCATCCAGTTGGTACTTTTGGATGATTCCATTAGGTAGGTATGGCAAGAGACGGTAGAGAAATCTCCTCAGCTCACATTCAACCATTGCATCGCAGAGTTGATCTAGATCCAAAGAACCTTCTGTATATTTCTCACAAAGATCCACAACTTTCTGATAGTTCTCAGCGTCACGCAAACATAACTGGATCTGCTCTTCATCATAACACACGCTCAGGTCATAGTTGGTGGCATGGTGAGCATCATCACTCAAAGCATCCAATTCGGAAGTCAATCGTTCAACAGCTGCAGAGATGTCTACAGCTTCGGTCCAGTTTTGGCTCGCACGCAGCATCCACATCTTTCTCGAAAATGGAACTGAAATCAAAGAAAAATTATTTAAATAAATATGGTATAATAGAATTTATCAATAAAACTCACATGTACTTTCGATGATTCCAACCGCCAAAGAGTGTGCTTAACAATGTACGAAAACTTTTAATATTTTCCTTATAATTGACACCTATAATATAATTAGACTTAGCCTATGATATGTGAAAATTAACTATTATTCAATGAGATTAAATTTAACCAACGATCGTGTTTTTCATACCAGCAAAGCTTTGTTGAGTCTGACCCAAATATGTTACGGTATATTTACCATCAGACGAATTGATGCAAGTAACACCATCCTCACTAAATTGCTCTGAAACACGTTTTGGTAGCCATGTTTTGAACAATGTGTTATTGCTCACATCGAGTAATGTTAACAAGATGGATTTACCAAAACGAGTTGAACAAATTAACATATTCTTTATTGGATAAGCTTCATTCAGTGGCAAGGATGATATTACTCTTTGTTCTAAAACATCCATCTCTTCTCTAATTATAGTATTGATTTTTTGTAAATCTACCTTTGGAACTGACATGATGAAAATATATAAGGAAAATATAAATAATTTTCGATAGAAAAACACACTCACTGATATCCGTCTCTGAATGCACTGAATAACTTCACTACTCTTGCTGACTACTCGACTGCTAGGTATATAACTTCCCACTTCTTTTATAATAGATAGTGAACCACTCCCCCACCACCGACTTGTATAAGATACTATCGCAGACATCATGTCACAAACAACCCCAGAGCGTCGAGCATGGGTTGCTTCTGACACGTATGACTAAATCGTGTTCGGATGCGCTCCTCGTAGTTGGATGATATCACACACGCTTCCTCCCACCACCACTGCAAGGTATACACTGACGGAGAGAAATCAGAGTTCACATATCTGACTGGATCTCCGTGGTGTGCGGACGTGTGCCTTCTCTAGATTTTCATGTATTAGTACACATGAAAGTCCTGCACAGTAACAAGTGTACACATGAAGGTTATAGTAGTCGTGGAGGTAAAAAAATATAATTACTTGAAAAAAGTACTTGTCCGAATATATATGCGTCGAGCGTGGGCTGCTTCAGATGCACTCCTCATAGTCGGATGACGTCACACACGCTTACTACCACCACCACTACAAGGTAAGTATCTGAGCGGAATCAGAGTTCACATATCTGACCGGATCTCCATGGCGTGTGGACGTGTGCCTTCTCTAGATTTTCATGTGTTAGTACATAATATGAAAGTCATACATAGTAGCAAGTGTACACATAAATGTTTTTAGTCTTGGAGGTAAAAATAATATAAGTGCTTGGAAAAAGTACTTGTCCGTGTATGAAAAAAAAATCTCTGTCACCCAAATGTCATGTCAAGGTCAAACAGAAACCTTGAACACCTCATCAAAACCTACATCAAGGTCAAAAAAATTACAAAATTTAAAAATCGTTTCAAGGACATCCCAAGGTCATAGACCCACACAGGCACCTATGCACATAGGTCATCCTTGAAGGTCACCCCAAGGTCACTGATGACGTCATAGTAGTGGGAGGAGGCCCGGAACCGGCTCAAATCTCTTACTATTTTCACAAAATTTCCTACATTAAGTAGTTAGCCCTAAAAATGTTTTGAGCTGTTAAATATTCTTTGGTTTCGTTAAACCCAGTATACTTTCAGTTCTGCTTTCATCTGCCCTGAGTCAAGACGTGGTCTAGAAATTTAATTTCCTTCAAGGCGAATTTACATTTTTCCATATTTAATGTCATGTGAACTACACATAGCTTTTTCTGATATACTCGATTCAAGTTTGTACATACAATTACTTAGAGCTGCTATCATCAAGTATACCTGAAAATGCAACAATCATCAGCTCTCATAAATGAAGTACCCTTTATACAAAATACCACCACAAAACCCTATGAAATACATTTAGATACAGAAATAATATTAGCATTCAAATTGGGAACGAAAACAACATCTCGTTTACTTCTAATGGAACTTTACTTTTCAAAGTGAAGGGAAACATCACTAATTCCTGCACTATACAGCTTCTCATTGTTTGCCACAGTCACTTGGAAACCATTTTTCTCTTTTTTTTTATTTATTTAGGATTTCTTCTCTAGATGTCATATGCGCAGTTGCCCCAGAAACTAGGAACTCGAAGTATCAGAAAATTCAGAAGCTCCCAATGCAGTAAGTAACATAATTCTTGTGGACTTGCTTTAATTGAATTTATTTCTTCTTATGGGGACATTCAGAGCGGATATGGCCTGGCTGGTTACATCCATAGCAAACTACTTCATCTATAGTGAATTCATATTTCAAATACGAACGATGTCAACAAAAGCACGTGAACGCCAAATAATGAAATAAGTAATCAATAATGTGATTAAAAACAAAAATAAATCACCTCTGCAACTTCAAACAAAATGCATATATAATAATTGTAACGCAGCCAAACTGAATACATCTCTGCAAAAACCTTTCGTTTGGGGCCATGTCAGGTTGATGTTCTATTGACCAATAGCGTTGCGAGAATTGGCGATCACGAGGTGGACATGCTGCAAGCATGCATTGATCACTGCGTATTTAAAATATGAATACACTATAGCCCCTTATTTTTCTTGGGAGAATATTTCTTCTTGTAATTTTTAAACGATTTGGACACGAATTAAGTCTCATTCGGTAGATTGGTCTTTGACATTTCATTTAAGAGTTTAGTTTTGACCAAGTCAGTAGAAATTGCTACATTAGGGTTTTTCAAAGCCATTACAAGAGGATCATAATGTGAAGATAACCCACCTAGCATAATAGCTGCGATATAACCGTCTGGAATATCCTTCCACCATGTAACTTCTGAGAATAATTCATAATTTCTTCTGATTATTCACAAAGGAGTCATAAAATGAACGTGATAATAAATATATTTTCAAATATTAATCAGTGTCATAAAATTACATTTCAAAATTTCTTAGGGAACATGACATTAAAATAAAAAAAGTTCAATCGAGATTACCATATTTCAACAGATATGCAGCGGGCGAACCATTGAAAGTGAGACACACGTTTGGAACAACAGTGAGACTGCAGGGAAATCCCAAAATTATAACCAATTTCTATGCTGTGGAACATGGGGACATCTCGATTTTAGGTAAGGATGCCGCAAAAATTAGAAGAAGCAGTGCTGTCCGACATAATAAAAAACGTCACTGAATGGATCGCCCGTACAATAGTGAATTTTAAATTCAACGAATTATGCGCCATGCTGATGAAGCGATTTTGAAGAAAAATTACCCCCTTCCGACATTCGACTCATTCATGACTTGACTTCGAGTAGCGAAGTGTTCCTCTAAGAGGCCAAGCAATAGAGATATTGTCCTTGACAAAAATACTACCTGGAAGCCACCTGTGCCATCCCGTGCAGGACAGTCCGTAGTTTATTCCCACTATGTCCTCAACTCGAAAATGTAATTTTTTAATTTGTTATAAACAATAAACAACAAAAAATCGCGTTTTTTTTTAGTTTTTTCATTGTAAAATGAAAACTATTGAAGCAGTGTTAACGGTGCAAGAGAATGAACTGTAGAAAATTGAATTCCGAAGAGAATGACGGATCAAACAGTCCGATCGGATAATTAGAACCTGAGAAAAGCGGGAAAAACCGAAAAATTTATGTTTTTTTTGTTAAATTTATAACTCTGCCATTTCTTAATATTAAGAGCTGAAATTTTGCACGATAGTAGCTATTGAAGTGCGCCTTATGTGTACAAAACCTGGATTCAGTCGGATTTATAGTTTTTGCACAATCCTCATTTGAATTTTTTTTGAAAATATTTTCGCGGAGAGCTGGATGCGTTTGAGGTCGTTCGATTGAAATTTAAAAAATAGATTTGAAAAGTAGACGTGTACAGTAACAAAACGTCTATTCTGATTTTTCGATAAAACGCGTTAAAGTGCGTTAAAAACTAGTGAGAACATGAGGGAAAACGACCGACCGCGCGTAAGCGATCGAGTGGTGGGGACTGTGCGAATCGAGGAGAAACGTTTATAGTCCGGTGGGAACAACGCCGAAATCGCCTATTTTGAAGTCTGACCCATTTTTGCGGTATATCAAAATGGGATCTATGCAGGTTGATTCCTTATGTCTTTCCACATATGAAATTTAAATCTACGACACGCCAGCTTGGTCGTGACAAAAATTACATGGAAAAAACGAAAAAAATTGGGATATTCCAAAAATTAATTAAAAGAAGGCGCTATAACTTCTAGTATAATAGAGTTATTTGAAAAATTATTTCACTGTTAGAAAGGCCTATTCACGTACTTTGGAATGAGTCTCCAAAAATTTCTGAAGAAAATATGCATTTTCCGAAAATGTGCTTTATTTTGTGCTGAGATAAAATTTTCAATAAAATGTTAATGTTTCAACATGCTGAAAGTCAATCATGATTCACCCAACTAAAATTCTCTTTTCACAAAAACTGCGCAATTTTCCCAGCTACATTTCATATCGATTATGTATAGATCTATTATCGATAATGAATTGGTTAGAGCAATTTGAAAACGACGAATACAAGGACCGCATGGCGTTTAGGTTTGCCACCGCTAATAATACTGTTTCGCCTATGAGCATTATTTTGTGCCGAAACTCAACTTTCAATGAAATGTTCAGTTTTCAACACGCTGAAAGTCACTCATAATTCATCCTACTGAAATTCTTTTTTCACCAAAAACTATGCAATTTTCCAAGTAGCATTACATGTAAATTATATATACATATTTTCTTGATAATAAATTAGCTGCAGCCATTTGACGACGACGAAACATATCATCGGCGAAGCAATATTCGTAAACCACTGTCACCTGGGACCGTATGGTAAGGTTTGAAAATAGAATAAAGTTCATTGAATTGAAGTTCTTAATTCTTGTGAAACATATTTGTACACAATTCATTATATATTTACACGGTGTTACAGAAAGTATTCACTATTCATTCACAAGAAATGTGCAATTAATTTTAATTTTATTCGAAACAGATTACCTATATAGACTACTTGATAAAAATATTCACAGATGATATCATAAGAATATCCAATATGAAATTGGCAATTGGGAAGACCATAAACGATATCTGGAGAAGGTACGATTGTAGGATTTGAAGGTTTTCCAGATGTACATGTGAGACACGAGATGTCGGTAGAACTGCTCATTACTAATATTCTATGCAATAGGAGTATTTGGATCGAAAATCCATCAAGAAACAACTACTTTCCTGGCTAATACTGCGACCAACATCGAATTACATCTGACAAAATTTCCTTGCAGAGTTCCTCAGTAAATAGGCTAGGGGGCTTCACCGACAAAATCCCATGTATTTTCTTATGTAGGTCCGTTCTGGCTATTTTGGTTCCTTTCAAAGTCACGCGTCACTGCTTCGCGTTCATCGTGTGATGTAGTCGAGAGAGATGCAGTTGATTGATAACATTTTGCCAATAGAGCGTCAAAACTACACCGTTTCGTTTTTTCAAAACGCTTCATTTTCAAAATAGCACACCGTTTCGTTTTTTCAAAACGCTACGTTTTCGGACCACCTATAGACCGATTTCGGGGTGTTGCCGCTCATCAGTATAGGGTAGGTCTAGTAGTCAATAACTAATGACTGAAACGAATGATTCGATGTAAATCCCATTTCAGGCCCGCGAACGCGCCCGCACCGTGGATAAATCCAAACTGAGAGCGCCACTTTTATCACAAGTAATTCAATGTTTTTAGTGGCATTAGCCAGGAAGTAGATATTTTTTGATAGATTTTCTACCCAAATACTGGTATTTTACAGGATATTAGCAATCTTGTGTCTCATATTATGAGCTCATTGGAACTACAGTTTTTTTTATTTTGTTACAAGAAAATGCTAATCTATCTCCGAAGTGGTTTTCCATAGACTTCCGCAGAAAGTTTGGATTTGGAGTTAGATCTACAATAAATCTCCTTTTTTTGATGATTTTCAATAACTGAACCAAGAGAGGCAAAGTCCAAACGTAGCTAGGTAACGAAAATCTGAAAGCCACTGACTGGGGATGGACTGAACAAAATAATAGTTTAGTTCCCGTAAGAACCACTGATCCACCAATCCCTAAAACATTGCTTTTTCAGATTTCGTGTTCTTGCAGGAAAAAGAATGTTTTGATGCATTATGTACTTCTAAAAAACATAGCTTGAGATGTTCGAATCTTTGTGCACACTGCCACGAAGATACGTGTTACAATTTACTAATAAATAATAATGATACAATTATGTCTGATGATGAATGTAGATCCGAGGATGAAAGCGATGATTTCATGTCAATAGGCAATAATAATTTGAATAGAGAAGTAGCAGAATGCGATGAACCTGCCAAAAAAAGAAGGATTTTGTAATTGCGTTAAAATAAAAATGTACAGTTATTATGTAAGAAAATTGATTATTTTGTTTTGTAATAAAAAAGCTGCTATCTATTCATATATTGTCTATAAATAAAGATATGTAGCAAAAAACATAGAATACCTACTTATTCTTTCATCACTCATGAAATCTGAGTCACGAATCGAATTCCTCTGGTTCAGATACCCCAAAATCAAGAAAAAGACCAATCAAATAGCTGCAGTACATGCCGAGATAAACAAATGCAAAGAATTATAAGTTGCGCGCAGCGCGCGACTATTACTATATTATATACGTTTCTCCTCGATTCGCACAGTTCCCCACCACTCGATCGCTCACGCGCGGTCTGTCGTTTTCCCTCATGTTCTCACTAGTTGTTATCGAAAAATCAGAATAGACATTTTGTTACTGCTCACGTCTACTTTCCAAATCTATTTTTTAAATTTCAATCGGACGACCTCACACGCATCCAGCTCTCCGCGAAAATATTTCCAAAAAAAATCTCTTAATATTAAAAAATGACAGAGTTATGAATTAAAGAAAAAAAACACAATTTTCCGGTTTTCCCCGCTTTTCTCCGGTTCTAATTATTCGATCGGATCGTTTTATCCGTCATTCTCTTTGGAATTCAATTCTCTACAGTTCTCCTTTTTGCACTGTTAACACTGCTTCAATAGTTTCCATTTTACAATAAAAAAACTAAAATAAACGCGATTTTTTGTTGTTTATTGTTTATAACAAATTGAAAAATTACATTTTTTAGTTGAGGACATGGTGGTAATGAACTACGGACAGTCCTGCACGGGATGGCACAGGTGGCTTCCAGGTAGTATTTTTGTCCAAAAAGCAATTATTTGGGGCTCTATAGCTTGGCCTATAGTCTCGATTTAGCCAATCCGTACAACCTATTAGAGCTTGATGAGAAAAACCGTCCTATAACTACATTTATCACTCACAAAGGTACGTTTTGCTACAAGCGATTGATGTTCGAGGTTAACTCCAGAAATCTTTCAGGGAGTTTTTGAAGTAAAGCTAAATCTTGTAGAAGCTGTTTGAATTATATTAACGATATGATTGTCCAGGGTGTTTATTAAATACATATACAAACTTCAAAGGGTGAATATTTGTCTTATTTCAAGATAAACAATCCCTATGAGCATGTGTCCGCAAGTTTATTGTTTCGGAGATACAGGGTGTTGAAGTTGAAATTTTATTTTCGAAAATTCTCAATAACTTTGGGAAAAAATGAGTTTTATGAATAAAATTTGTTGAACAGGGTGTTCAAGATATCACTTTGTATTTGTTCTTGATGTGTTTTTGTATCCAGAGAGATTAATAAATAAAATTGTAGACTTCAACGAAAAATATAAAAAGTTGAAAAATTCAATTTCAAACTGAGTTTTCCTTCGAAAACAAAAAGAAATAGAAATAAAAAGAAACATTGGTGCTTCGAGCCGGATATTACCTGGAATTGGCGTTTTGGAACTACAATAGACGATTGTCGACGTTAGAATTGAAAATGCCATCGACTAGGAGGTACTGGACTTTTAGAAGCATTTGGGCTCGTCTAAAAGCATTGAATTTGGTATTGGTTTTGGTATTGTGTGAGTAGTGTTGGATTGTTCAAAATTATGTCGAAAGATTTGAAAAAAGAAATAAAAAAACGTGATTTCATTATGGGACGCTTTACCTTTTTTGAAGTGTGTTCCGTCTTCACCTAACGTTGTAAATATATCTCTTATTATTTGTTGTTTAATTGATTATTTTGTCCATTTAAATATATCGCGAATATGACTGTGATTTCCCACTCTTACGAAAAACATCTCTCCCTCTCTCGTTCGTCACTACGAATACGTTGTACCTGTGCTCTACGATTTTGCTCTACAATTGTGAATGATCCATTCTCTACACGAATTAAATCTCTGGATGAAGTTAAATAACCAAGATAAGGAAAGCACAGTCTCGACAATCATCATTTTTTTACGCTTAAATTTCTAATGTGAACATGGTCCTTACGAGGCAAATATCGTATTTTCAAATTGAAAATTATCGTGGTTGATTTATTTCCTCTCGAAGAAAACTCGAATATTCTCAAATAAACAGAAATAAATCTCTTTGCAATTTTCATTTTGAGGTTTTTGTTTCGCTACAACTCTCTACAAACGCTCTCATCATTGATTCATATCAATAATAATTGATATTAGTGTCCACAATCGCTTTTTTGCTCTTTTCTCTACAAAAATCAGAACTCTTATCAGCTGGTCGGGCAGGTTGGTCGAATTTATGTCGATCTGCATAGGAATAATATTGAATTTATTTGTTAAAAATTTATTTCTCAAAATAATCGCCAATTGGGCTTTGTGTGATTCTAGTTATTCACATTTTGTTCTCACTAAGTAAATAAAAGCCTTGAACTGTTCAATTAATTCATTAGAACAACAGAATTGATGGGCACAGTTCTTTCTTTGTTAATTTTGTGTTTGCAAAAAAGGGGTTCTGCGTACTCAATTTATTATATTGTTTATGCTCATTAGAGAATCATAGTTGAAATACTCCATATATACGAGGTCATTCATAAGATACAATTACATTATTTTATTTAGGAACTTTTGAACTTTTTTCTCGGGATTTATTGATTTCTCAAGCATGGCGGAGGCAAATAAGATGAAACAGTGCAAAGCAATGCAACAAATAAGCATTGATCGGATGAGTGATTTGGCGGCAATAGCCGCTGCTGCAAAAACTGCTCCTAACCTTCACTCACTATTCAATGCTCGTTTCACTCATTTGGAAGATATTTATCAGGAATTCGAAAATCAAGAATCCACACTTGTTCCTCTACTCATAGCAGCTGATTCATATAATAATGATGCGCTGACTGTAAGTGTAACACTTTCTTAGAGTGCAGGCATAATATCATTGGTTCCTTGGTTTTTATTGTGAATTTGAGACAAAAATGGATGTATTGAAAATAAGGCATTAAAAAATACAAATGATCCTTTTTTTTTGGACAACTAATAAATTGAACTGAGGGCAGGTGAATATTTTATTTGAGTCAGGTGAATTATGATACCAAAGATAGAATGAAAGCTATATTGAAGGTAAGACAATAAAAACCACCCAGAAGTGAGTCATTCAATAAGGCCAAGTAAACCAACATTTCTATAATGATCAAAAAATGTTGCTACAGTACAATACTGTATTATAACTACAGTAGATTTTAGTATATGAGTTATTTGAGAATTAATTATTCCTCAGTAATGGTGAATGTACTAGTTATTTGTAGTTATTAAACTGAGCACCCACTTCAAATAGAAAGTTCATTGAGGCCAATTAAACGAAAATTCTGCTTCTAATAAAGCTTTCAATACCGGTGATCAAATTCAGGAATCTAATTCTTCTTCTTCTTGTGGCTGATAAAGAGCATTCTAGTTCCATATAGTATACAAATTTTTACTTGGTGGTATGTACATTTCACTTGCTACTATTAAATCATTTTTCCGTGTGAGTTCAAAGCATTGTCTCGAGATTTTTATCAAGATTATTTTAGTGCCAAAGCAACTTATTCTCTATTGTTCGATTCAAGCATTAATTTGACTACTTCCAGTGTTCCGGTTTCTAGTCAAGTGAAACTCCCAAACATTGAACTTGTAAAGTTCGATGGTAACCTGAAACACTGGAAAACATTTATTTATATGTTCAATAGTTTGGAACATAATAATCAGTCGTTGAAAAATATCACGGACGCAAATTATATTGTTGCGTACGAGTCTCTCGTGAAACGGTTTGACAATAAACGCCTTCTAGCCACTACTCAATATCTCGAATTGGAAAATGCTCCAAGTATCCTTGATAATCGTGTCACCTCTCAGAATTTGCGAAAGATATTAGATACATTCACCGAAAATATTGCAGCGTTGCAAAACTTGAAATTTCCCACTGATCAATGGAGCTTTTGCTTTCCAAGTCTAGAAGTCTAGATTCCAATACAGTATCTCGATTTGAAATGCATCATGGCTTCAATGAAATTCCCACGTTTGATGCTCTTCAAGATTCTGTCATGCAACCATGATGTGCTTAGGACAGAGCTAATGATTGTACACAAAGAAAGCCCTCAAAATTAATCGAAAACACACGACCCCCTCCTCCTCATTCAAATTTTTCTCCTAGGCGATCTCTTCATGCTCAAGTGAACTCATCTGTTTGTTCCGTCTGTCATGCTGATCATCTCATTCACAACTGCCCTCAATTTTTTTCAATGAATTCCAGAGACCGATGTAATATGGTCAAAATGCAAAAATGGTGAGTGATTTGTCTTGGTTCTCGACATGTGATCAAAGATTGTTCTTTCAAGACACATTGTCTGACATGTGGACAGTGTCACCATACTCTCTTGTATTTCCATGATGTCCCTGCTTCCTCTGATAGAAACACCCAACCACCAACGCCCCTCTCAGAAGAATCCTCTTTTAATCGTTCCCCGACTGCAAATGCTCTCCTGAACGTTCAAACTTCCTCTCGTACGGATCGGGGGAGCACACTTCTCAATCATCCAGAGTTTCTGCAACTCCCAATATGACCGTTTTGTTGTCCACCACACTCTTTGAAGTTCTTGGGTTCTCAAACTCATGCAGGTTGCAGCTCATCAGGAGCTCGTCAAGTGGGAGTTTATTCCTCCCTCCAGTCCCCATTTTGGGGGATTGCGGGAGGCAGGCTTGAAATCCATCAAATCTCAATTGTCCAGGGTGGTAGGTGACCAGATATTAACATATGAAGAGTTCAATACTTTCCTTGTCCAGGTCGAAGCTGTTTTGAATTCTAGGCCAATCTGTCCTATCAGTTCAGACCCAAATGATTTATTCGCCCTGACTCCTGATCACTTTTTGACTCTAGAGCCGTTAACCTCTCCCCCTGACGAAAATTTAATATCGTTAAACATAAACAGACTTAACCGGTGGCAGATGGTTCAGCGTCTAGTTCAGGATTTATGGTCTCGTTGGAAAAGAGAGTACCTACACAATTTGTTTCAGCGGCATAAATGGACTGAACCCAATGCAAATCTTAACATCTTTACCCTAGTTCTTGTAAAAAATGACAATCTTCCTCCCTCAAGTTGGCCGCTTGGCCGAGTAATTGAAATACATCTGGGAGCCGACGGTGTTGTGAGAGTTGTTACTTTGAAAACTCCTCAAGGTGTATTTAAACGCTCAGTGGTGAAGGTCTGTCCTTTACCCCTCAGTCACCCCTCATAACCTAAAATACTATTGAATTTTAGGTGGGCGGTTGTGTTCCGTTTTTACGAAGGCGTAGAAGGGCCAACAACAAAATATTTTTCAAAATAGTTGGAATTGCCACTTTGAAGTGACAATTGCCACTTTGATCTGACAATTGTCACTTTGAACCGGCAATTGTCACTTTGAACTGGCAATTGTCACTTTGAAGTGACAATTGTCACTTTGAAGTGGCAATTGTCACTTTGAAGTGGCAATTGTCACTTTGAACTAGCAATTGTCACTTTGAAGTGGCAATTGTCACTTTCAACTGACAATTGTCACTTTTATCTGACACACTTTGATTTGGCAACTGTCTCTTTCAACACCATGCAAAAAATATTGTTTTCAGTCAAATTCAAAGTGACAATTGCCAGTTCGAAGTGACAATTGTCAGATCAAAGTGACAATTGCCAGTTCAAAGTGACAATTGCCAGTTCAAAGTGGTAATTGCCAGTTCGAAGTGAAAATTGCCATTTCAAAGTGACAATTGCCAGATCAAAGTGACAATTGTCTGATCAAAGTGGCAATTCCAACTGATTTAAAAAATATTTTGTTGTTGGCCCTTCTACGCCATCGTACGTTTTCACCTCACGTTGTAAATATATCTCTTATTATTTGTTGTTTATTTGATTATTTTATATTTTGTCCCTTTGAATATATCGCGAATATGACTGCGTTTTCCCACTCTTACTGGACTATGATGTGCTCGCGCATTCCCGTCCTCGAGAGTGAAATACCCGAAAAAGATCTCTCTCTCTCTCTCTCGCGTTCGTCACTATGAATACGTTGTACCTGTGCTCTACGATTTTGCTCTACAATTTTGAATGATCCATTCGCTACACGAATTAAATCTCTGGATGAAGTTGAATAACCAAGGTAAGGAAACCACAGTCTCGACAATCATCATTTTTTTACAGTCCGCTTAAATTTTGAATGTGAACAAAGTGTATATTAAAAAAAATACAGCAATTAATTTTGGATGATCCTCAAACATCGAATAACGAATTAACAATTGAATTGAAAGATAGATTGGAACAACAAAGTAGTGTACGATTCCATTTTCATTACTGAACTGAATCATAATAATTTTGCGGAACAAATCAATAAACGTCAGAAATTGAATGAAGTTTTCTTCAAGATAATAGCAGATTGTGAAAATATCATTGATCAATTCGCACGTCATAATGATGACTACATCTCAAAAATCGAAAAATTCAGCACTGGTTTCAACCAAAACGAGTTTACCTTCCATACGTATTCCTAAATTCACTGGGTCCTTTGATAACTGGATGGAATTTAGGGATACATTTGAATCTTTGATTCACCAGAATCAGTCAATCTCTGATATTGAGAAGTTTCATTTTCTTAGGGGATCATTGGACGGGGAACTAAAAGAATTGATTGATTCCATTGAATTATCTGCTGATTATTATCAAATAGCTTGGGATCTTCTGATCGAAAATCATAATAATCCTTGTAAGTTGGTAAATACTCATATTCAGATGGTGTTTGAGTATCCGAAGGTAACCCAAGAATCTGCATCATACTTACGAAATTTAATGAATTCAATGTCTCGTCATCTGAAATCATCAAAGAAATTGGGCATCTCAACAGAGAATTGGGATCCCATGATAATTTACATTGTTAGTAGTAAATTGGATTCTTTGAGTCAACGAGAATGGGACAAGATAAGACATAAAGATAAAATCGCTAAACTGGAGGAAGTTTTCTCATTCCTGAAAAATTGACATAAATGGTAACTGGGAAAAAAATGTTGATTTGAAATCAAAACCTAAAAATACCAATTCAAGAAGCTTCCTCTTAACGAACAATGTATGTCCAATTTGTAAAGGTGATTATCTTATCACGAACTGATCACAATTTCTCAAATTAATAATTCATGAAAGGTATGAGCGAGCGAAACAGCTGAGACTTGGCTTGAATTGTTTGAAAGGAAATCATTTCAGTAAAGAATATAAAACATAAAAGAATAATGGGGAACATCCTCATTTGACGGATGAAAATCAACCGTCTACAAGTACGGAACTACCAAAAGTTGTGTTAACGTCTCAAAATGTTGAAAATTTTACTGAAGAATTGCTTTCAACTGCCATGATACAGGTTCTTGACTCTTGTGGGCATCCCTATTTATGCAGAGCTTTATTGTATATACTGGATCACAGTTTAATTTGATCACAAAAGCTTGTTATGAAAGATTATGTAAAGAAAAACAAAAAATTTCTTTATCATTCAAGGGTATACACCAAGTTGTATCAAACATTCATCATAAATGTTTTGTAACCATTCAATCTCTACATAATGCTTTTGCGCAAAATATTTCTTATTTAATTGTGGACGAAATATGGTCTTCCATTCCTGCTAAAAAAGTTCTTCCATTCCTGCTAAAAAAGTTACCATATCACATCACATCACATATCACATGTGCGTAGCAAATGTCCACCATTCAAAGAAGCGACACCGACACAGGAAAACTAAAGATGGTCGATGAGGAGGGGCTGTCGTCGGCCTGTATCCAGCAAGCCCCAAATAACAACGCATATGTCGGTGTCCTTCAACGACAGAACAAAGGTGTTTTTGTAGACGGTCTCATCAACAACGAGCCTCGCACCATGCTGCTTGATACAGGTGCGACTAGGACAATCCTTGAGCCTACTTTTGCCGAATCACCTGCAAGAATTGAATCATCGAATTGGAAGCTACGCACAGCAACAGGAGAGCAAGCAACTGCGTATGGTGAACTCCCAATTGAACTGACTTGAGGCAGCACTAAAGTGAAACACCGAGCTCTAGTAGATGATTTTGAGGATGATGTAATCATAGAGATGGACATCATGAGCTCCAGAGGGTTCGAGTTGAATTTCAGGGACGGCTTCCTACGCGTGAATGGAGAAGAGTTGGTGCTTCACGGGAGAAGTGAAAAAATGATTCGTGTTCTGCTGGCTGAAGAAGTAAGCGTACCGGAGAGAGCTGAAACTATTTTGGAGGCTCGCATGGATGGGGGTGCGAGCAGCGAAAACGTGGTGATGTTCGAGCCCAAGCTCCATGATGAGAAAATTGGACGAGAAATCGCACTAGGGAATACCTTGATGCGTGTTGATTTTGTACCGGTGAGGGTAATGAATGGTAATTATTTACCCGGTGACCTTGAAGAAGGGAACAATTTTGGGGCACTGCTCGTCAATTTCCTCTGTGACTAGGAGTTTGCGAGGCACTGTTAACCAAGCCAGTAACTTGCCAGCAGAATTTGAGAACTTAGTTGCCATCTCGTCCAAGGACATGGGACTCACACAGCAGCCCAAACTGAGAAATTTAGTCAGGCAGTATCAAGACATCTTCGATACCGGAGTGGGCAGAGGTGGTAGAACAAAGGTGGTTCAGCATAAAATTGACACTGGGAATGCTCGATCGATCCGACAATCAGCTAGAAGACTTCCCCTTGCCACGCTTTTGAGCAGACTATCGTCAACTGAACAACGTGACGAAAATGGACAGTTATCCTCTACCAAGAATTGATGACACGCTAAACACGTTAGGCGGATCAACGATTTTCTTGACCCTAGATTTGAAAAGCGGATACTGGCAGGTATAACTAGCCCAGGAAGATCGAGAAAAGACAGCTTTCCCCATCGGCTCAGGACTGTGGCAGTTCACAGATATGCCATTTGGTCTCTACAATGCTCCAGCCACTTTCGAAAGATTGATGGAGACGGTTTTGAAAGGATTATCATGGAAGACCTGTCTGGTGTATCTAGACGACATTAGTGTGGTCGGCAAATCATTCAACGACCACGTGAGAAACTTGGAAGAAGTATTCCAGCGGCTGAGAAGCTCCGGACTGAAATTGAGCCACAAGAAGTGTCATGTGTTCCTAAAAGAAGTACGATATCTTGGCCACGTTGTCTCTGGGAAAGAAGTGGCAGTAGATGAGCAGAAGATTAAAGCTGTTAAGGAGTGGCCCGTTCCGAAAGATATACACCAGCTTCGAAGTTTTCTTGGTTTGTGCACTTACTATCGCCGATATGTGCTGGGGTTTGCTAACATCGCTAAACCACTGACCAGGCTTACAGAAGAACGAACAAAGTTCCAGTGGTCAGAAGAATGCCAAGATTCGTTCAGGAAGCTGAAAGGAGCTGATTAACGCACCAATCCTGAGCTACCCTATTCCGAACGGAAAATTCATTTCGGACACAGACGCAAGTAACGTGGGACTTGGAGCTGACCTGTTTCAGATCCAAGAAGGACAGGAGAAGGTATAGATTACTTCCGCAAAACCTTGAGTATACCGGAGCGCAATTACTGTGTCACCAGGCAGGAGCTGTTGGCTGTGTTTGAGGGAGTAGAGCACTTCTACAAGTACGTATATGGACGAAGATTCCTGCTCAGAACTGACCATGCAGCTCTCAAATGGCTCCTACAGTTTAAGAATCCCAAGGGTCAAGTGGCACGTTGGATCGAGAGACTCCAGGAATTCGACTTTGAGATCGAACGTCGAGCGGGGAACAGCCATAAAAACGCAGATGCCCTATCACGAAGACCATGCCCAGATGACTGCTCGCACTGCCGACGAGTTGAGGAGAAGAAGTCGGCACTCTGCAGAACCACGGCGGTCGATGAAAACAAGAAGTGCCCCGAAAAATCCATAATAAGGACTGGAGGACATCTGGAAGTGACAAAGACCCTCCAGAAACTGAGGCAACGATTTTACTGGGTCAACTGCCAAAATGACGTCAAGGACTGGTGCAGAGAATGTGCTGTATGCGCTGCCAGAAATGGGCCTCGAACAAGACTCAAGGCCCCGATGCGCCAGTAAAATGTTGGCAGCCCATTCGAAAGGATCGCTATTGACATTGCTGGCCTGTTCTCACAATCTGATCACAGGAACAAGTACATCCTTGTGGCGATGGACTACTTCAGCAAGAAGGCCGAAGTCTATGTCCAGCCGAACCAAGAAGCCATCACCGTTGCCGACGTCTTGGTAAAGGAGTGGATTTGTCGATTGGACGTTCCGTTGGAGCTGTGTTCGGATCAAGGCAGGAATTTCGAGTCAAACCTGTACCAGGAAGTATGTCAGATGCTGAACATCTGAAAGACGAGGACCACAGCTCTACATCCGCAATCAGATGGAATGGTGGAGCGGATGAACAAGACGATAAACCGCCACCTGTTCTACCAGAAATGGTTGGGAGAGGGCCACGAGCCTCTTAAATAAGCCGGACCAGCACCTCCTCGTGGCGGGAGTCGGGTACTGACGCCGTGCGAGCTCCAACCTGTGTTGGCAACACGGTGCTTGCTAACGCCGGACGCATAACTTTCCGGCCAACAGACCCCAGTTGGCCACGGCTACGAGCTACCTGGGAAAGAAATTTCTGGGAAAGGGTACCCAGTAGGCGCTGGGTATTAAGGTAGACAGGGGGAAGTCTCCCACAAAAGCTTAGCAGGCTAGTGGGAGAGTAAACAATTTGCTCGTTTTGGTAATAAAGCCTCGGCTCGGGCTACACACGGTCCTCGTGTAGCCCCCGTACAGGAGGAGGGCCAAAATGTGACGGCTAGCGCGGACTCGGACGACGATATGGAGACGGGATTATATGTCATCAATATCCCGTTCGAGGAAAGGTCCTGCCCGAGATGTCTCCTCGAAGGCAGGAACCTACTGCAAGTGACCTTGACGCCTGAGGTCAAGCATGTCGAGGAGGTCCACCCAGCCTCCAACATTATGTTCGGATGCGCCACGTGCGAGAAGTTATCCGAACGTCGACATGTGATAATGTGCCACTACCCCAGGTGCAGGGGTAGGTTGGATGTGGAGCCCGTAACTGAAGACGAAGAAGAGTTTCAGTGTGGCATTTGCGGACACCACTATCCCACATTACGTTGCCGGTCACAACATATGCGGCATATGCATCCTGAAGCCAGAAATTAGGCTAGAGCGGCTGGTCCCGTACCACGCAGACAACGTGAACATGTCCCTCAGGCAAGAGGAAATCAGCTCTTTTCTGAGGAGGAAATTCGAATTATGCTGGAATTCGAATTACGGAACCAGGGCAACAGGTTAATGGCCTTACACATGGTGCCCCTTCTACCAGGAAAAACAAATAAACAGATCAGAGATAAGCGGGCCAGCACCCTCTACAAACGTAGAAGGGATGATTGGCTTGCTGAACATCTCCAAGCCGCGGGGCACCGCGAGGACGGGATACCCGTCCAGCCCGCTCGCGAGCGGGCGGTTTCTCCGCCGATAGCAGAAGCAGATGCCGTAGCTCCTATCGTAGCGGAAGAAGCAACACAGCAGCGCGACACTCCCCCGTGGAACAGGGAGTGGCGCGTGGGAGTGGTCAGACAAGCTCTAGTCCACCAGTTGCCTCAAAACGCCAGACGACTCCCACAATTCAAGAAAGCAAACACGGCTCTCCGCAAGGTGACCCCCTCAGTCCATTTCTCTTTAACGTAGTAATGGAGCCGTTACTACTGGCGCTGGAGAGTCAACCCAGTTATCAGATCGATAATGATACCAACGTATCATGTCTAGCATTCGCGGATGACATCCTACTTTTGGCCAAGGATGTCCCGCAGGCTAGAGTACAGCTAGGGATCGTGGAATGGTACCTATCGGGGCTAGGTATGCGGTTATCCGCTCCTAAATGCCAGACATTCCACGTCAAACGCACTAGAGACTCCTGGTTCCTAGCTGATCCGGAGTTGGGTGCCGGTAACAGGGGCCGGTGACCGCCTTGTCTACCTCGGCGCTTATTTCTCTTCATGGGTTGGGATAACCATAGAGGGCGTAGGAGCCGACCTTGTGGCAGTTTTGTAGCGTGTCAAAAAGCTCAAACTGAAGCCAGCGCAGAAGGTAGACTTGATCACTACCTACCTAGTCCCACACTACATGCACAAATTAACTCTCGCAATACCGTCGCTGAACGATATCAGGGCGCTTGACCAGGAGCTGCGTGTAGTGATAAAGGAAATACTCCACTTGCCGCAAGCAACAACAAATGGGGTTTTATATTGCGGCAAGAAAGACGGAGGACTAGGAATCCCGAGGTTAGAATGGCTCCTAACCTCAGCAACCCTACGAGCGGGTCTTAAGTTCGTGGACAACCCTGACCCCGCAATGCGAGCTCTGGCTGCCGGGACCAGAATGGAGAGCCGTCTTAAAACTCTGGCCCGAGCAGCCCGCATTAACTGGCCTGTCGATCCTGCAGCAATTCGTAATTACAACGCGAAGCAGAAGAAGATAGAGCTCGCAAGGTGGCGCAGCCAGGTCTCTCAAGGCAAGTCCGTCGCGGCCTTCACGGATAGCCGAATATCGAATGCATGGCTGTACGAGAGCAATCTCCTAAAGCCATGCAGGATGATAACAGCCCTCAGAATGAGGACCAATTCATGCGCTAATAGGGTAGCCATGAACAGAGCTGTGCCACAGCCTGATCTAAACTGCCGACAATGTGGTACCCAGATGGAGACTCTGGGCCATATTCTCGGTATGTGTCGGTACACTAAGCCGTCAAGGATCAGGCGACACAATGAGATTTGCGACCTCATTGTGGCAGAATCAACAAAGCAGGTGTAGCCGACACTGGTAGCTCCCCGTGGCGGGAATCTTAAACCTGACCTGGTGATACAACGCCAGGGAAGGGTCTTCGTGGTCGATGTAACAGTCCGCCACGAAGATGGGGATGGTCTTGCTCGGGGACAGCAAAGTGAGATTGAAAAATATAGCCAGCTACTACCTCAACTCCGGCAACGGTATGGTGTTACCGAAGCCGAAGTCCTACCAATAGTGGTAGGAACGAGAGGGGCAATGCCCATGGAGAGTGCCAAGTGTCTTGCGAATCTTGGCATACAAAAGAAGGAGACGCTTAAGACCATGTCTCTTATAGCTCTCCGTAGTTCAATCGAAATCTACCACGATTTCATGGACTACAATGCCCCTCTCCGCCAACGCGATTGGCAACCCCCATAGGATCCGTCTCCTATGGGGGAAAAGCTCTTGGCCACCTAGCTGCCATGTGCGCCCAGTGGCCTGCTCCCCTATTGGAGCAGGTCTGATCTTAACTCTTAGGTATCACTTGATACCTAATTTTATTTGTATATAGTATTTATTAATTTTAACTTTTCATTATTTTATTATATTGACTTCAGTCCGATAGTCTCCCTATTGAGGCTATCGGGCTGATATTTCATATATTATCACCTGCACATGGCATGCGAGTCGTACGACTTTTAGTCACGGCGGCGGGCACGGGGCGGGCTTAAGCTAACCCCGGGCGGCGGCTTCCACGAAGCTTCCCCGGTAACCAGAGACCCTTCGGGGTCCTGGGCCAACAGCCGCTCTCCTAGAGGAGACCCGTTTCAACTAGTTTTCTCCTAAGCATCGCCTTCCTTCCCTGGCAGACATAAGGGTTCTCCGGCCAAGAGTGCTAGACAGTGTGGTGACCTGGGGTCACGGCGAAATGTGGCACCACTAAGGGCTCAGCGCCTGAACGGGCCCAGCCGTGGCTCCCCCAAGCAGCAATGCAGGCGACCGCGCCAACCGTAGGAAAGTCCTCATGAGATGATTATGAGCATAATGTAGTCTCTGACCACCAAAAAGATTGGGACCAGTATCTTCATCAGTTCTTGATGGCATATCGTTCCGCAGTTCATGAGTCCACCGGCCAAACCCCTACTAGTGTTATTATGGGCCGAGAGCTGCGACTTCCATGTGATCTGAAGTTTGGGACTCCACCAGGACAAGACACTGCGGGAGATGACTACTTTAGCAAACTACGACAGAAAATGGACGACATTCATGAATGAGTCCGATGCTGGTAGATATCAGACAGGTGACCTAGTCTGGCTGTACAACCCTAAACGTCGCCGTGGACTATCACCGAAACTTCGGAACTCGTGGAAAGGTCCATATAAGATCATGAAAAGGATAAACGACCGTGTCTATCGAATACATAAGCCACCACGAGAAAAACCTAGGGTAGTCCACTTCAATAAGTTGTCTCCTTATGCCGGAAACCACGACCAAGTCCGCACCGTCAGACCACCGGAGGATGAAATGACTTTTCAAAGGTTCATGTCCCTGTACTCAAACGGACGAGATCTTTTCATGGTGCTTGCCGATTACGCGTTAGCTCATTGTGTGGCAGAAGATCTCCAAATGTCCAGAGGCATTGCCGCAGTATTCTCCAAGAAGTTCGGTCGACTCCAGGAACTGCGAAAACAGAACCCGGAAATTGGAGGGGTGCTACAGCTGAGAAAAGGCAAGAGAAACATCTACTATTTGGTTACCAAGAAGCTTTATAGAGATAAGTCGTCTTATGAAGATGTCTAGAAGAGTCTCACCAGATTAAGAGACATTATGTTGGACCAGAACCTTGTGGACCTGTCAATCCCAAAATTGGCCAGTGGGATTGATGGGCTGGACTGGAGAGTTATAAGAAGCATGTTGGAGATAATATGCAGATCCAGCGGCGTCAAGATTCTGGTGTGCTGCAATTATCTTCCTCGACCCATCTCGAAGACTGCGGAGTGTTACTTCGAACGTCCAGTTGCAGATATGGAGAATCTTGCAGATATCTCCACACTCCAAAAATTACAATTCTGGAAGAAACGTCTTTAAGAAGGGGCAATGTGACGATTTCGAGACCAGCACACTCGAAATGTAAACAAGTTCTCGGCTGACAAACACATGAATCACGTGGAAGAAGCGCGAACGTTCTGAGAAATGGAAGTTTCGAGAGAGAGTCATCTAGACGAATCGTTCTATGGACTCGATTTATCGAGAACTGTAAATACGAGTATATAAGCCACTGGGTATTAATAATAATAATAATAATATATTTAATCCAGTCAGATCATATTACATGATATTGGACATGTCAAAAAAAAATGATATAAGTTATATATACACATACATATATTCATAAACACATTTAAATATGATTATTCACATAAAACGGGACGGTAAAGAGGCCCTGAGATTTATACTGCCGTGCTAAGCATAAAGGACGTATCTGACAAATTTGTGAGTATCGAATTTAGGACTGTTTTGGTTTGTCTGCATCGTTTTACACCTATCTTGCTAGGATTGAATGTAGTTATTGAAAATTAGCCGATATTATAAGTTTATAACAAATGTCATATCTGCAAAAATTGCCCCTAACCTGATAGTAAATCATGATTTTTTCGAAAACATGAAAACTACAGATACGCCCTTTATGCTTAACACGGCAGTATGATATAAATAATATTAAAATATTCCTTCCTTGAATAAATCTGATGATAAAAAAATAGTCAATACAAAACATGAATCAAACATAGAAATCGTCGGTGTAAAATATAAAAATGAAAAATTTTAAAATAAACTTATCAGACCAAGCATCTTTGCATCTCATCACAATTATCACGAGACGTACACATTACTATTTCAAGAGTTTTCCAGATATTCGTTAATAGAATAGAATAGATTATTTTACTTGCTTAGTTACTTGAAGGACCAAGATTAGTAATTTACCATTAACAAATTATTCATATAAAGAAGCGTTGAGATTATTGAACGATACATATTCTGATGAAACATTGATTATTAGTAATTACATTTTCAAACTCCTGTCATGGTAAAAGAATCAAGCTCAGCCTTGAATGGCAACACTCTGCTAACTGTCCAGGCGGGAAAGTAGTGTGAGTTAGGTCATGAACAGGTCAAGAAAAATATTTACAATATGATAGTGACGTCTTGGCTTTGAAAAACCTTGCACAACCTAGTGATCAGTGGGATATGCTTTTAATTTGCATTTTGTCAATAAAGTAAGACCCACATACTAATAAATGCTACCAAATTGATAGGGATAATAAGAAATTACCAACTTTAAACAACTTTTCACTTTATTTAGAAAACAGAGCTATTCTGTCAAGTCGTTCAAAGGAAAAGGTTAAGGTAAATAATTTGACGATCAAATCAAAAAGTGAAAATAAACCTGACAAAAGTACGAAAAAATGCAAGTTTTGCCAGTCATTTGGTCACAAAATCTACAATTGTGAAAAATTCAAGTTGGAACCCGTGAAAAATAGAATTTACCTTGTTGAACAAAACAATGTTTGCAAAATTTGTTTAAACAGTCATATTACCAAATGTCGGTTTAATGCAAAGTGTCAAATTTGTAACAATGCTAATCATAATTCTTTGTTGCACATAGATAAACACAATTCAAGTAAACAAGATAGTACGACACAGGAAGGAAATGTGATGACAGTAAACACAATTAACACAAATAATTCAGTCGTGCTACCTACAATTTTGATAAAAATCAAATTGTAATCAGAAAATTTTGTGACAGCGAGAGCCCTTTTAGACACAGATTCAGAAAGATCTATCATTACAATGAATTTATCTTCAAAAATAGAAGGAGAATTCTACAAAAATGATCTAATGATTGTTGGTGTATCCTCAAATAAAATTCAAGTGTAATTTATGATTATAATATAAGTGCAGACTGTGCTGTTTTGTAAAAAATGACAGGCCTATATGATCCCAAATGGAATACACCTAGAGACATAGAAATGCTATTAGATACTAATGTATTTTTTCGAATTTTAATAAATGGTGCTGTACATTCAGATAAAAGCAACTTGGTTCTACAGAACACTTCATTTGGATATATGGTTAGCGAAGAGAGTTCGAAAGCAAATAAAATTATCAATTACAATTTTGCTTTGTCGTTACCAGCCACAAGTTGTACAAAAAACAGTTTAGAAACATTAATAAATACATTTTGGCAAACTGAAAAGGTGACAGAACTATTTCCAGACTTTTCAAATGATCAAGAGGCTTGCGAAAGTAGCTTTATAAGGTCAGTAAAAAGAATTAATAGTCGCTATCAAGTAGAATTGCCTTTAAAGAAAGATATCATAGAATTGAATTTAGGTGACTCCTTTTCAGTAGCGTATAGTAGATTTTTAAATCTGGAAAAAAGATTTCTTGCAAATGAGGATTTGTTTAATCGGTACAAGGAATTTATCGATGAATATGTGGCACTTAAACATCAAACATTGTTGATATAAGTGAATGCAATTTACAAGGAAATTCCACATTTTATATGGCAAATGATTGCATGTATAATGGAGATGTGGTACAGCGAGAATTGTTTGATATACTTATATGTTTCAGGCAACACAAATTTGTTTTATTAACAGATATCAAACAAATGTACCGACAAGTAAGGCTCGAATCTGAGCATACAAGTTACTGAATATTCTGTGGCGGAAAAATCCTAAACATCCAATCCAAATCATAAGACGGTAACTTAAATTTGATTTTAGTGGAATGTTTTTGTTAAGATTTTTTATTTCTGTATCAAAATTGAACAGAGGATACATTTTGATACAGAAATAGAAAATCTTAACAAAAACATTCCACCAAAATCAAATTTAAGATCAGTTTCCATTCATTGACAAGAATGAAATTCTCCGAGTAGGCGGGAGGCTCTCGAATGCAGAAATTTCATACGAGCAAAAACACCCAATAATATTACCAAAAAATAGTATAATTAGTGATCTTATCATTCAGAAAGAACACATAAGACTAGGTCATGCAGGGCAAAAGCAAATTCTCAGTGATTTAAATTTAAAATTTGGCTTGTAAATGGAAACCGAGAAATCAAAAAGACTATTCACAAATGTGTGACTTGCTTCAGAGTAAAGGCAAAAGTATCCCAACAATTGATGGGATCTCTCCCTCAAGACAGGGTATCATGTAATAGAGTATTTGACAATACGGGCATAGATTTTTGCGGACCCTTCTTTATAAAACAGTCAAGAATAAGAAAATCCGTACAGTCTAAGGCATACATTTTAATTTTCGTTTGCTTTGCAGTTAAAGCAGTTAATCTAAAACTTCTGTCAGATATGACTACTGAAAATTTCCTTGCAGCGTTACGTAGGTTTATGTCACGTAGGGGCAAACCATCGAAAATATATTGTGACAATGGTGGGACCTTCAAGGGGGCTAATGCAGATCTTAAAGAATTTCACAGGATTCATAATTCAAAAGAACACAAAACTAAAATTGTAGATTCTGCGGCTAATGATGGTATAGAATTTAAATTTATTCCAAGCTACTCACCCACATTTGGAGGCCTCTGGGAGGCGGGAGTGAAAAGTACGAAGTTTCAGCTTAAAAGAATAGCTGAAAATTCAGTCTCAACGTATGAACAATTAAATAATTTAATTATTGAGATTGAAGGGATTCTAAATTCAAGACCAACTACTCAGATTACTAATGATCTATCAGATTTGTCATATTTAACACCTGGACACTTCCTAGTTGGTGCTCCAATAACCAGTTATCCTCATCCAGATTTGACAAATACACCGGAAAATAGAGTAAAATTTTGGGAACTATGTACCAAATTGAAGCAACTGCAATAGTTATTTCTTCAAAATCGTCCGAAGTGGCAATATAATATTACTAATGTACAGGACAATATGCTGGTACTTCTCAAAGAAGATAATGTACCGCCATTAAAATGGCCTATAGGACGAATAGTCTAAGGTTGTTCTAGGCAAAGACGGTAAGGTGAGAGTGGTCGAAGTCAAAACACAATCAGGCACATATTTACGGTCACTCAGTACAATTGCTGTATTGCCAATAGCTTGAATGTTACAATTGTAAATATTATTGTATATAAGGCATAAGTTAGATTGTATGAAATGTATGTATGTATATATGTAAATTAAGGTATTCTCACCATTTATTGACACCCCCCCAGTTACCGACACACTTCGCATTCATGAGCTTATTATAAGGAATCTGAACAGTGAATACAGAATTCTACTGATTAGAGTGACATCTGCTAGTATTATTATTAGTCACAAAAAATAATCTTGTCGATAAAACAGAGACTAATAAATCACAAAATGTTGGAATATGCCCACTACGTTGTGTTCCATGGTTGGGTCAATTTGCTTAGAGGTAAGCTCAAAAAACATCGTATCATTTCAGTACTAGTTGTACTTCAACTACTTATGAAAATGATCTCGAATCGATTCTTTTCACAATAAATATTCAAAATTTACCATTTATCACCTGAAAACTACAATTTTTTGTACAAAAAACACAAAAATAATGGTGTCAATAACTGGTCCAGCAGAAACACAAATTGTTCTTGTTATTGACACCTATGTCAATAACTACTACAATAGTATGGTGAATGAAAATCCCAATGATATTGTAGTTAGATATATTTCTTCGATAATATGCAAGTAATCACAGTATGAATCATATTTTGGCCGGATCAGTTATTGACACTCATTATTCAGAACAGAACCCTTTCAATAATATGAAATTATTACTCAGTGTTAATATCTGGTACCCCAGTGGATGAAAGACTGATACATCTATATGTCAATAAATGGTACTATGTGGGCATCAACGAGAAAAATCTGTAACTGTTTATGAAATTTCATTGAACAGCTAATTTTTGCAGTACTGAATTTGGAATAATGCATATTTTGGTATGATCAGTTATTGACCCCCCATATTCAGGATATTTTTGTTGATATTTGAGTGATCTCGCCAATGTCAATAATTGATACTTCGTATTTCATTAACTGATGCCAGTCTTTATTTCCAAAACACAAAAATGGCAAAACAGTTCAAAAATACGGATAATATTCCTTATTTGATGTTTCTCAAATTATTATATCAGTACCTATTACCCTTTTTTCGTTTTCTGTTTTTTTTCACGTGCTTGTTATTTTGTTGATTCAAATTTTTCTTCAATAAATATATTGTAAAATATCTATTGAATATTATTAAAACTTTTTGAATGTACTTGAATAATTGATCAAAAATTTTATACTTGAAAGGTGATCATTGAGTAATTAAGTACTTATATCCTATATGGATAATACTATTCACACATGTCAATAACTGGTGCACACTATGTAAAAAGGTGATGCAGTATTGATTTTGCCATGTTAATCATTGGTTCTCTCGCACATCTGATTTATGATCCTTGATTTACTCATCCAATTAATTTTGTTATGAATCCAATGAAAGATTTCAAAAGATAGATAACCAATGTGTGAAATTATGCTTCTAAGTCCTTCAAATTAAGAAAATATAAGTTTTTATTCAATAAATCAACTCGAAACGTAACATTAAGAGCCTTAAGGTGTCAATAACCGGTGCCTCCACCTTATACTTAGGATATTTTAAATAGCAATGTAAAAAAACTTCACAACCATTTCTCTTTCAAAATAGCAAAAACATAAAACTATTTTCTCTATGTTTCTTACATGGTAAGTCGAAAATAAATAAGTAAATGAAGCAGAGTTGCTCAACAAAAATAGGAACCAATTAAACAACAAACAAAAATATAAATAATTGTTTAATTGATGTCCAGTTTTCACAAGGTAGAAATTATTGTATACATATAATATTACTGGCAATATTGGCTCTCATGGGCCCCCAGTATGTTGCGGACGAGTTACCAACAAATTAAATGGCAACACTGTGCTAACCGTCCAGGCGGGAAAGTAGTGTGAGTTAGGTTAGCGTCATGAACAGGTCAAGAAGAAGACCGGCTCTTATCAACTCTAACAACAAGGCATCGCAAGTTATGCTCTCATGGTTTAAAAGTATTGTAAATGTAGAAAGTGTAAATTGTGTAAATAATAGTGTAAATATATACAATCAAAAACAAATCGAAGCATTTCGTTTATTCACCAAATGAAACGACCCAGCAGAAGTCAACAAATTGAATTATCTTTTCAAGGATGTGACACATGACTTCTCATGCCATTTAAACCTTTTTAGTTGATGTGCGCCTGCGCCATCTATCGAGCAATCACAATGTGTTTTATTTCAAAAAGAAGAATGGGTGAAATCCTTCAAAAGTTTTTTTTTTGTTTGTACGTCAAACCGTTCAAAAGTTAACAGGAGGGGGATTATTAAAAGCCACACTGTATAATATATCATAAGGAATCATGAAAGCTATCGTTACAAATAACAATTTTTTATATGATAAGCGCCAGAAAGACTAACGAAATCAAATATCGTTTTTTTATATGGAGCACCCCATTTAAAATAGGAAATAGGGGTATTAGGTTCATCCGAGCACAGTTGTACATAAAATAACAGCTAAATGGCGTTGGTCGCGCGGCAGCGTTACGAATTGCAGTAGAGAGGCGTCATTGATTTCTCCTTCAAGTATATGACAGTGGTACGTACGTTTCAGAGCGCTACGTGTCATGTAATTGACGTTTGAGAATGACGTTGAGAATGGATGGGGTGTTGCCGATGGTAAAATTGAACTTTGTGTTTGGGGACAGGGCGTTGCCCGTTGTGAAATAAAGTTTTGAGGTTAGGGATATAGGTAAACATAACATAAAAACATATATAGAGTGATTCAAAATAAATCATTTGAGAAAAAACATGACGGTGTAACTGGGATCTAACGCTTTAATGAGGAACTTATAGAGGGTACTTCAGAACATATAATTCAAGAGAAAAAACATGGTGGCTGCTTGCCAAATGCTATTCCGGGTGTACCAACAATACCAACATATCATTTAAGAGAAGAAAAAAAAAGGGTGTCTCGAAACATATCACTTAAGAAAAAAAAAATCGCTGCTATTTGTGAAAAGTCTGGTGGGAAAATGGGCAAAAGAGAGAACACATCATTGGGGAAGAATTCAAAATGTTTTCGCTTAGCGTGTTTGTCAGCATTTTTGTTATCGTTTTTCGTGTAACTGTGTTCGTGTAAACTTTTTATGTAACAGTTTTCGTGTAATCATTCTCGTGTAACCGTTTCGAGAAAAGCTCAGCGTTTTCGTGTAACTGTTTTCGTGTAACCGTTATATAAGACATCAACGTTATGAAGGCTGCATCTGTATAAGCGTCCTTTGAAATGATGTATACAGGATGGGGCTCCCTGGGTGTCATCGGAAACGGCCGACAACCACAATGAATCTTGAATTCTTTCCAAATTCACAACTCTCGTTTATATATCGAAATGTCGTAATGTCAACATCGAATATGTGGTCTTTAAAGATCCTTTCGAACAGTTGATATTCCACAAAGCCAGAGGAATATTTCGCGCCAAGTAACACGTTGTATGACGATTTTCTTTACTTAAAGACAAACATGGTGTACTTGGAAGAAGTAAAAAGTAACTGCAATTATCACCAATCCTAATTGTAACCTCTTCGGGATGGAATGGTTTGCTTGATTATGAAGCCCTGAATATCTACAATAGCTATTTTCATGGTGACTCTGTGATTGGTACTGAAGCAAAATTACATGTAGAGTTCCATTTTTCAATAATTTCGCCAAGTGGGAGGTTCTCTATGACGGTGTCATGCACAATGATGCAATATGCTCTAGTATTTTGAGGAAATCCCTCAGATGCCTCGATTTCAAGTTTCACATTAACACTGGAACTTTCAATGCTTTCATCCCTTCTGGAATAATCGATGCCAAAGAGAAATTTGGCGGTGAAGGCGAAAGAGATCAGAAGAGGATTATGTTGAATGGTAATTTTGTAGCTGAGACCAAATTGAGAATAGTTGAAGTAGGCTTACGAAATATTCCCTTCTGCAGAATTCAGATGCATATTTTCTTCAGGGTAATTGTCACTGTTCAGAGTTAGTGTTATAAAGGTGATATTTAAATGATTGAATATTGCTGGTTCGTTGTTGAATTTGGTGTTATCACGATCTTTTTGAAAACATACAATCACATAGCGAGGGCTTTCGAGAAATGATGAGGTCTTGACGGCCCATATACCATTTTTGCACCTTGTGAGAGCATGCAATATATGCAGTTCGCATTTTCTGAACGATATGAGAATAGAAGTGTCAGCTGTAATTCAATTTGATCATGTGGATAGATTCGTTCAACGTTGAGTTCGATATTCTCAATTTCCAGCTTAACCTCCGTCTTTGGATCTGTTGCATTAACTTCCCTAAATTTGAAGCAGTTGCTATCATTCCCAGCTCGTACTAATCTTATGGTATGATTGCCATAACACACATATTGATAATCATTAAAAATATTCAGAAAATGCTCGATGGGTAGAAGCATGTTGAATGTTAGATGGGAAAAGTCCAACCGGAGATGACCAGGTGTTTGATATCTTCATTGGTGTAGGTGAAAAAGCCTCTAACTGTACTGACAATTACAACTTCACGAACCGCTTCCAATTCCTTATAACTTTGTTCATAACTAGCAGATTGAAACATGAAAGCGCCAACATTAACAAATGTTACTCCACTATCTCCTTCAGTCCTCTCTACTTTTCCGCTGATGAATAAGAGGTTGTCGTACAAGGCATCATAGGAATCCGATTGATTAATGTTGAATTCAATAACATCATTGAGAAATGATTTGACATACGGGTAGTAGGTCCGCCACTCTTCCTTTTGTGAGGATTCATCGTTGTGAGGTTTTCGGAAATTGTTAACACTTGATTTGACAACATGATAACCGAGAGATTCCAAAAATAATTTATTTGCAGGCGACAGTAGTTGACGTTGGCTGAAGCTCTTGGTTCCTGGTTATGAGTTTTTCTTATAGATAGTTAACACCATACTTTCGCTTCAATTCCACACGGATTATTATTTCTTCGATTCGAAAATCAATGAGCCGAGAATATTAGTTGGGCAATCGCAGCGTAATGTTGTTCATTTCGTTTGTATGAGAAATGAGTAGATTAATGAGGTGATTTGGCGTTTCGTCAATGGCGTAACCAGTATCAACTCTAACAGCAAATTCGTATATTGTATGAGACGGTGTGTCGTTGTAGAAGGCTCCAAACTTAATGTTGCTATGTTCGTACTTCAATGATTTTCACATGCATATTGGATGCGTAATGTACGTTGAGCTTGAGAAGAATAGACGAAAACCCTAATGCAAGCCAAATTATTTGTATTTTACAATTTTGATGAATTTAAAATCTATCTAGCTCAAGTTCACCAACAGTACGATTGTATCATCTTCACAGAGATGTTTAAACTTCCCTGCCTGGAAATATTCAATTTGGATAATTATGTCATGATTTACAATGAAGGTGATGTTAACAAAAATAATTACGTAGTTGTATATATTAAAAATAGCTATTACTTCGACTATTCAATAATGAATATTGTCTATCGAAGTCTATCGAAATATAAATCAAATCCAAATTTGGGCAAAATATTTTAATCTCAGCTATTAATAGATCGCCCGCAAACAATGAGATCGATTTTTTTGTAGAACTCAGAAACTACCTTTTGAAAACATCATCTAAAAATTGCGAATACCATATTTTCCAGGTGATATAATTATAAATATTTTAAAAGAGGATCAAACTGTAGCTGAATATTTGAGCATACTTTATGAGTTTGATTTCATGTCGTACATCAATAACGTTACAAGACCCAGAAGTGGAACTTGTTTGGACCATTTCTTTATTAAAATAAAACGAGAGGACTTCAACTTATTTTCATATTTGATGAAAACTAACATTACAGATCATTATACTATAATGGCGAAAATACAAGTTAGTAACGATTTTGGACAAAATACCTGTAAACAGATAAAAAAATCTATAAATTATCAAAATTTTAAAAGAATTCAGTTGGAACCAGTTCTTGTCAATTGATAATATAGATGATGCAACGGTTCTCTTTGTCAACGTGTTGAAAAAAAAATTTGAGGAAAATACAAACATAAAAAAATCAAGCACAAATACATTAAGTACAAAAATAACCCATCTAATACAGTATTGAAAAAAGAATATCTAAAGTACAGAAATACACTGAATTGTTTGATAAAAAATTGAAAAGAAAATACTATAGAGACAAAATTGAAAGTAATGAAAATAGTAGTAAGGCTTTGTGGGACACAATAAAAACACTGAATAACGACCAAAACAATAAAGGAATCGCACAAATCATGAATGAAAATGGTCACAGATAATAAAAAAAAATCTCTGACATTTTTAACAAATATTTTATAAATTTCGGTGAAAATTTTGCTAGACAGGTAAAAATTCCAGAAAATCCTCCTCTGAATAGATTATCTTCACGTCATTCGATATTTCTTCAGCCAACAGATGAAAGAAAAGGTTGCAAAAAGAGCCCAGGAAACTATCGCCCAATTTCTCTTATAAGTAATTTAGCGAAAATACTGGAAAAGCAATAAAATCTAGAATGATAAAGTATATAGAAAAATATAATTTGATTTCAAATAGGCAATTCGGGTTTCGAGATGGTAAATCTACAGAAGATGCAATTAACTTACTTACGACAAAACTCAATGAGGATTTGGACAGAGGCCGACCTTCCTTATGTGTTTTTTTAGATCTTGCAAAAGCCTTCGACACTGTTAATCACTCACAGTTGTAAGAGGTATTGCAAGATCTGGGATTTAGAGAAAATGCCCTTGAATTGCTGAGAACTTACCTTCTAAGCAGAACACAATGTGTAAAAATTGATGAAACACTGAGCAAACAATTGAAAATAAAATGTGGAGTCCCACAAGGAACCGTACTGGGTCTATAAACTCTATACTCACCTACAATAGCTCCGGTACGGTTTCCAGTTTCGCAGATGATACTATAGTTCTATACGAGAACGATACTTGGGACGGATTGAAAGAAAAAGCAGAAAGAGATATGGGAAATCTAATTAAATGTTTTAGACAAAAAGTACTTTCGATAAATTATGAAAAAAACTGTTTTGTTCCCTTTTCATGTTACGTCAATGGCCTCCCTGACTATGACACGTTACAAATTGAGTTAAGTTCTGACGAAACTATCACGATAAATAGGGCCAGTAACGCGAATTATTTGGGTATAATAGTTGATTGTCCTCTTCGGTGGGATAAACATCCAGTACAAGTCTGCAAAACTCTTCGTTCGCTCCTCTACAGATACTTTCAGCAAATACTAGTTTTCAAATATCTCAAAATTCTTTATAAATCATTGGTAGAAACAAGACTTACATACGGTATTCTGGCTTGGGGGGCAGCAACAGATACACACTTGCAGAATCTCGAAGATTTACAAAAAAGATTTTTGAAAATTATATCATCCAAACCAATCAGGTATTCATCCGACCTAATATTTACAGAAACAGAAGTCCTAGATATACGTCAGCATTATTGCTATAAAATTGTAATTGGACAATTCAAAAACAGATTTAATCTACCATTCATCAGCCATAACTACCAAACACGTCTGAAATTAAATAACGCTCTAGAAATGGTAACATCCAGAACAAGAATAGGACAGAGAAATCATACATTTTTGGCCAGTAGATTTTATAATTTTCTCCCGACTGAAATCAAAGGAGTATCAAACTATACTCTTTCAAAAAAAGGACCAAATATCATCTTCTTCATTTAGAACGTAAAGTTATCCATTCACTGTTTAGATTTTAGAATATTTTTATAGCATCTCGTTTATTGTTATTATTATTATTGCTACTGTTTGGTACCCTCATTGTGATATTTATGATTGATATTTATGTTTATATTTCAATATTTTTATGTATGTACCTTTTAACTCTATCTTTATTTTATTATATTACCTATAATTTTAATAATTTGATTATTTCATCGATAACGACTCGATAATTTTAAAAATACTTCTCACATATAATCTCTATTTAACTTTATTTTAAAGTGTGTTGTACTATTATCCGTCAATATTTTATGTTATGAAATTTTGTATCGAATTTATGTTTATGTTTCAGTATTTATCAATATTTATATATACAGCGTGATTTACGTAGGCCGTGCATTAGAAGTTTTTCAACTTGCAGTTGGACTAGAAACTTGAAATTTGGTATGCTGTCATAATTGATTATGTGCGTTCTACCTCAAATGTTTTCAGTCCTACAACTATACAGGGTATGCCAAAAGTCGGTACCAACTTTCTTATTTTAAATGGAAACCTAATGTTTTTTTGACATGGTTCGATTGGCCTTCTGATTATGACTTTGGACAACCTAAGTTATGTTTACTTATCTATCACAGTTTTTGAGATATGTCCATTTTTCTGAAAAAAATTACGGCTGTAGTAGTTTACGAAAACACGTGTAGCCCGCAAACAGTTCAAAATTAGGAAACCAAACTTATGGAGCAGTTAGCTGGTAGTCCAGGCTAACACCTGATGTCCCATCGACGGTCCCATTCTGCAGCCGATTTTTGAATATCGCAATATAAAATTGTCAAAAATTCAATTTTTTCAAAAGGCACCTACCATTTCTTTTTTACCCATTCAAAAGAAAATTGAATTTTAGGATGAGTTATTTCAGCTGTCCCTATACCCAAGTTCAACCTCTATCGAGTTATGCAATAAAAATCAAGAAATGCCTTATCTTTCAGAATGATTATGTGTGTATGCCATGGAAACAAAAGAAAATTGTAATAATTCAATCAAAAATATTGAACAATTTTGACAGAACTCTGGCGTAAATGTTCAATATGACCACCATTGTTGTTCAAACATTCTATTATTATACTTTCAATAGATTGCGTAGCACGTCTGATTTCGTTGGGATCGAGACTGTCAAAAGTCTGTATTATTCTAAGTCTCAACGCATCTATATTGTGAACTGGTAAAGAATAGACCAAATCTTTTACCCTACCCCAAATATAAGAATCTAAAGGGGTAAGATCTGGAGATCTTGCAGGCCAGAGAAAGGGTCCTCGATTTCCCCACCAACGGTGCTCGAACATGGAAGTCAATTTGGTATTCACAGTTCGTGTATTGTGCGGTGGTGCACCATCCATCTGGTACCATGAACGTGAAGCTCTAGCCAGTGGCAAATTGTCAAGAAATGTTTCTATTACGTTTTGAAGAATTTCTACATATCTGTCACTATTCAGATTTTCATCGTACATAAAGTAGCGTACCTCTTGGTTCATTTTCAAACAAAACACATTTATTCGAAATTGTACCATATGTGGATTTTCAGAAGCCCAAAAATGTCGATTGCGCCTATTGTAAACTCCCTGCTGACAAAACTTTGCCTCCTCAGTCCAAATTATGTTGTCTGAGAATCTGGCGTGCTCTTGTATTTTGAGTAATATATCCTCGCAAAAGTTTACTCTACGGGGAAAGTCACCTGAGTGTAATTTTTGCAATCGTGTAAATTTGAAAGGACGTAACTTATGGCGGTGTAAAATGGTTTGAATTGCAGAGTATGAAAATCCCAATTCCAAAGACGCCGTTCGTATTGAGGATTCAGGATATGCTTGAAAATATCCGAGAATGGTAATTTGATTATCGTCATTGCCAGTTAGTGGTTTGACTCTCGTAACGGGTCTAGCCACCTTCCCAAAATGTATAAAATTAGTTTTCAATCATGAGAACTTGCCCCGTGTCATCCTCGGAAAGTTTGAATATTTCAAATTAAACTCTCGGACAGTTCGCTGCACAATTTTTTGACACATGCCATGGATAACGAACAACTCAAACACAACTTCGTTTGTATAATTTTTCATATTCCAATCAATTTTATTTAAGAATTAGCACGACTCGCTTTTACTTTGACAGAATAGCACCTTCTTGTTTACAGTTGGTTTTTGATTTCATGGCATACTTGAATAAACACAAAAGCATTCGGCAGGGTAAGGCATTTCTTGATTTTTATTGAATAACTCGATAGAGGTGGAACTTGGGTATAGAGAATGCTGAAATAACTCATCCTAAAATTCAATTTTCTTTCGAATGGTTAAAAAAAAATGGTAGGTGCCATTTGAAAAAATTGAGTTTTTGACAATTTTATATTGCGACATTTAAAAATCGGCTACGCCCATATGGTACAGAATGAGACCGCCGATGGGATATCAGGTGTTAGCCTGGACTACCAGCTAACTGCTCCATAAATTTGGTTTCCTAATTTTGAACAGTTTGCGGGCTACACGTGTTTTCGTAAACTACTACAGCCGTAATTTTTTTCAGAATAATGGACATATCTCAAAAACTGTGATAGATAAGTAAACATAACTTAAGTTGTCTGAAGTCATAATCTGAAGGCCAATCTAACCATGACAAAAAAACATTAGATTTCCATTTAACATAAGAAAGTTGGTACCGACTTTTAGCATACCCTGTATAATTGTAGGACTAAAAACATTTGAGGTAGAACGCACATGATGAATTATGACAGCATACCAAATTTCAAGTTTCTAGTCCAACTACAAGTTGAAAAACTTCTAATGCACGGCCTACGTAAATCACGTGTATATATATATATATGAAAACTTATATATATATATATATATATATATATATATATATATATATATATATATATATATATATATGTATGTTCAACAAATTCTAGACGACGCGGTTCAACCTGAACTTTTTGTTTTCAAATATCTGACAGCGGAAACCTATCTGAACATATATATATATATATATATATATATATATATATATATATATATATATATATATATATATATATATATATATATATATATATATATATATATATATATATATATATGAAGAAGCTAATAAAGATTAGCGAAATATTGAGATATAGAACGAATGAGTTTTATTGGTAAACAGACCGCAAACACGAGAAGTCCCCAGCTGATTTTGTAAAGTTCGGTCGAGAATACATCCCTACTATATATATATATATATATATATATATATATATATATATATATATATATATATATATATATATATATATATATATATATATATATATATATATATATATATATATTGAAATATATTTTCGACACATCGGACGTTCTGGAAACCGTTCATTGAAAATGCGAATAGCAGCGTGGTAATTTCGGTTAGCTGTCAAATCATTTTCACTATTACCACTCATTTACGATTACTTATTTTTTTTAAACGAATTTTGTAAATACTGATGTGAAATGTCAAAATATTTCAATTCACATCTTGTCAATATGATGCCAGTCAAGGCTAACGTAATTATTGCTACAACAATATCAGAATATTCTTATACTAGTGATTGAATGAAATACACACAAAATGCATAAGACAGCAATATGTGAAATATTTTTCAATATCAAGGGCGAGAATGTTACCATTCTCTTATCAACTATGATTTCAGAATTGGCAAATACTGTAACGGTTGTGGAGAAACGTCCTTTCAGTAACGAGTATGTTATTCACGAGTACAGCGTTGCAGAACGACTGTTTAACAGTTGTCTCGAGGAGTTCAGAAATGCTTTACATATACTGTACTTTTTTTTACGAATTTATATAACCACAAAATTGTATGTTTTCAATTTGATATCTTTTTTATCATAACGGTTTCAATTGACAGGTGAAGAACGACTTACTCTCTCAGGGTTTTCAACCACTGAAATCAAACAGTAACCATAGCGATGTACTTAAAAAAATGGAGTTGCTATGGTAATATTATTAAAAATATTCTTTAAATACATATTACGGAATATGTGATTAATTGATCATTTATCGTGATATGCTGAATGCCATTTTAGATATGTGAGTAGAAAAAGTAACTTAAGTTTTTAATTTTAAGTTGGTACTTGATGAAAATCCATAGCACTTCTTAGACTGTTAGAAACGTAAGTTACTGAAACTTGATTCAACACGATAAGATTTCAACAAATGATATTACATCGATACATGTTTCGCTAAACTGTAATTTTTCAAGCGGTTAATATAATAATTACCATAACTTCATGTCATTCTCCTATTGGTCAGTTACCATCACGCTGCGGCGTCTCGGTGACGATTATGCGCATTTTTAACGTATTTTTAGAGTCAGCTATGAAATAGAGAGATTACTCGTATAATCGGGTTTATTGATCGTTGTTCATTATTGATTCATTATTTTATCGTTAATCTAGCACCAAGCACTGCTGATTTTGCCAATCGGCATTTTGGTACTGCAACATTTTTCTTTATGGAATAGATATTTTTGGAACCTGTGTGTGTTTCGCAGGACCTTGGGAACTACTGGATGTGTGGCACAGATAACCGAAACACTTCCAACATCGATTCGCTATGCAAGTTCATCTACCATGTTTCATTCATTATCATCATGAGGTTCCATCATTGTCTGCGTCATCGCAGATCTGGTAATCAGAATTGTCGCGGAAGAACAAAGTTGCTGCAACTAATATGCTTATCAGGAGCTGAAAGTGAGGTTCGAAATCGCTTTCACTCGTCGTAATTTATCAAACAACATGTCACAACAACTAAAACGCCTGGTAAAATTCTGTAGAATTTAAACTTTTAAAATTTTGAATTAAAATGATTGATGGTGGTTTAAAATAAGTGTAAAACAATTTTAAGTTCCACACGGGCTCTTATGGAGGCCATGCTGGATTGAAGAACCTCACTTTCAGTAGAAAAAAGAGCACACTTTATTCTTTATTCTCCATACCCTTTTGTTGACTGCATACCCGAATTTAAAGGGTTCCGCGGTCAGATATTTGAAAACTAAAAGTTCGGGTTGAACCGCGTCTGGAATTTGTTGAAATTCGACGTTTCGGCTCCGATTTTGTAGCCATTTTCAAGAACTGAAAAAGAAAGAAAATTAATGAGAGGTTGAAACGTAATTCTACGCTGAGGTCTCAATCTGCCTACTCCTCAGGTATAATTACGTTAGGTTTTTGTGACTTGACGTCGGGGTCTTAATCTGCCTACTCCCCATGTCTCGTCACTGGTTCTCTCTAAGGTCTCAATCTGCCTACTCCTTCGAGAGAACTGAGGAATTGTAGGTTGAGGAACTGTATTTATAGTGGACGTGGCTGTAATGGCCGTGTACAATGTATTGGAGCGAGGTGAACTATGGGCGGGAACTGAGTTGGCTCCAGATGAGCTGTGTGCGGGAACTTGGTTGGCGCTAGGTGAGCTGTGTGCGGGAACTGGGATGGTGGGAAATGAGTTTATGCGTGCAATGAGAGGCTTCCAGGTATTGGGAAGTCTACGTCCGTCGTCGCAAGTGCTGAGGCAATTGGGGCGCTTCTCTATCTCAAGGGCTTCTCGGATGATCCTGGTTTGCAGAGTTTTCTTGGTGGAAATTGTTTTTGTGTTTTTGAAGTCTATTTTGTGACCTGTGTCTTCTCGATGTTTATAAAGTGCGGAAGTGGAAGATGCCTGACGCACAGCAAGTTCGTGTTCGTAAACTATGGAAGTTACTCGTCTGTTAGTCTGGCCAATATAAGTTCTCGGGCAGTCTGAACATGGTATTTCATATATACCTTGAGAATCGTTTGGTATTGTGTCCTTGGGAGATCTGAGGAATTTGGATATTTGGTTGTTGGCCGTGAATATTGTTTTTATCTCGTGTTTTCTCAAGATATTACTGATTTTGTCTGTCACACCTTTGATGTATGGTAGGAAAGCTTTGTGTGGCTGGATACTCTCTAGTGGATCATTTGTCGATTAGCGAATTGTTGTAACCATTTTGGAGTAAGGCTGATTTCAGTTTGTCCAGCTCTTGTGGTCTATTCTGGTTGTCGGTAAGCTGATATACATATCAATTCAGGTCTTAAAGAAAACTCTACTTGAGTAAAAATTTAAATTATCATCAGTAAAGTAAAAAATATTGTATAAAAATTGAAATGTGGACTGACAGTATTTGAATTTGAAAATAAATGTCAATGTATTTGAATTGATATTATAAAATTAAGTGACTCTACTAGGTGTATTAGCATTACTATAATTTTTCGAATTATCTCTGTTCAGTTTTAAAATATAGGTGTAAATTTTACTTAAATTATTCAAATCAGTTTTCTTGATTAAGCTGTTACTCTCTTCATTAATTTGTAACATTTCTAAAACTGTCCTTTTGAAAATGTTGTTTTCTATTTCAAACACACTAACATCATCGAAACCCATTCTATGGTCAAAACGATTTACATGTTCAGCTAATGCACAGGAATTAACATTTCTTCTACAATCACTTTTATGTGAAGTAATCCTACCTTTCAAGAGTCTAGAAGTTTGCCCGATGTATACTTTATTACAAAATTCCTTGCAACGATTGTAATATATACAGTGAGGACCAAGAGTCCGTCGTCCCTCCCCGTAACTTCTTCATTTTCCATATTACAAAAAAAATTTACATACATAAGTTGTAAGGTTTCATTCGATCTCTTTAATGGTTTAAGTTTCATTCATACAGAGTGTCTCAAAAAAGCACGGTGACTTGGAAGTTAATTTTTTTAAATGGGACACCCTGTATTTAATTGCATTATTACATTCTACGTTGAATTCTGAAAAAGTTTGATAAATGGTTTTCTATCAAAAAAGTTAATAGTTTTGGACTTTTGCACCAGTTCACGAATAAATTAATGAGATAGGCTATGCACGCTAGGCGCATTTATTTTATCCATGACAACGAAAAAAACTCTTATCTGTTTTTGCCAAATGTCATTGACATTTTGTAGGTTTTCAAAACTTTGTTTCATACGGTTTTCAATTTCTCTTGTTGATTAATATGGCTCGTTCAGTAGCAGACAAAGTTGAAGCCGTTATCATATTTGGTGAAGCTAACCGAAATTACCACGCTGCTATTCGCATTTTCAATGAACGGTTTCCAGAACGTCCGATGTGTCGAGTCCGATGTGTCGAAAATATATTTCAATATATATATATATATATATATATATATATATATATATATATATATATATATATATATATATATATATATATATATATATATATATATATATATATATATATATATATATATATATATATATATATATATATATATATATATATATATATATATATATATATATATATATATATATATATATATATATATATATAGTAGGGATGTATTCTCGACCGAACTTTACAAAATCAGCTGGGGACTTCTCGTGTTTGCGGTCTGTTTACCAATAAAACTCATTCGTCTATATCTCAATATTTCGCTAATCTTTATTAGCTTCTTCATATATATATATATATTATATATATATATATATATATATATATATATTGAGATATAGAACGAATGAGTTTTATTGGTAAACAGACCGCAAACACGAGAAGTCCCCAGCTGATTTTGTAAAGTTCGGTCGAGAATACATCCCTACTATATATATATATATATATATTGAAATATATTTTCGACACATCGGACGTTCTGGAAACCGTTCATTGAAAATGCGAATAGCAGCGTGGTAATTTCGGTTAGCTTCACCAAATATGATAACGGCTTCAACTTTGTCTGCTACTGAACGAGCCATATTAATCAACAAGAGAAATTGAAAACCGTTTGAAACAAAGTTTTGAAACCTACAAAATGTCAATGACATTTTGGCAAAAACAGATAAGAGTTTTTTTCGTTGTCATGGATAAAATAAATGCGCCTAGCGTGCATAGCCTATCTCATTAATTTATTCGTGATGCAATTAAATACAGGGTGTCCCATTTAAAAAAATTAACTTC